>SMMW01000618.1:2400000-3000000 GCA_004794655.1 Marisa cornuarietis
CGTATTTATGGATGCAGATTTAAGATTGATGTGATTGTACGAACAAAATTTTTGATTCCAGCGTTTTGGCGATGGTGCACTTAGGGACAAGTAGAATTATATTAATATGACTAAAAATGATCCCATCAGGCGCATAAGATCATTAACTGTTTTGTCGAGAAAAGCTGAAGCTGTAAATAACTATTAAAGTGTATGGCGTCGTACAGGCCAGCATCAATGAGAACACTGAATGCGGCGTATAGTAAAAAATGTAAAGCTGTGATTCTTCACTATAAAAGCATGCTTTATTATTATTAATGAATTATTTTTTGTTGTCGTTTAATTAGTAAATTCCCTCATTTACCCTGCCTTGCAATCACAACGAGCTTCTGTAACTGCGGCGGCTCCAATTGTACTGCCAATAAGCTCGCTTATAGGACGAGAAGACTGCAGCATTCAACAGGTTGACGCGGTGGAAATCCCCTACAAGTTTTTCTACCCCCACCCCAACCCCTGCATTCCCCTATCCGGCATCCGATCCTCCATTACAGACACCGGCGACCTAGGTTGACGGTGCAGACACGCGGCGGCAACACGTGCAGCAAAGAGCACACGCCCGATAATCTGCCCCTGTCGGCCTGTTTGTTGTTTGACCTGCCAGTTGTTTGCGATTACGCACGTCGCTATCGGGGCCACCGTGCGAGCCGCCCTCCTTCACAGGCTTACCTCCTCCTCCCACACTATCCTCTGATCTGACGCTGTTTCTTACGACCCTCGATACCTCACATTGCTGAGTTATGTTACTGGGCATCTTACTAACAGCCATGCCACCGACTACCTACAGACTACGTACTTCCAGACCAGCCCATTTGAATCTATTGATGTACACAAAGCCTTAAAGACCAACCTGAATGGTTTGCGTTTTTTGCAGATATCGGTAGATATAGGCGATATAAAACTAACCTGTAAATATTAGCCTCCAAAACCCATCCAATGCAAGTCCCTGATACCAACTGTAACACTGCTGCTATCTTACAGTTAAATGTGACCAGGAAATGGAAGCCAGGAAACTCAGAGAGAAGCGATCCAACCCTATCAATCTTGGGAGAACAAGTCAACCAGCAACAGTGTTAGGGGCCCGCAAGAGCTTGCCAAGAACGTTCAGTCTTTTGGCTAAAAGCCCAGCAGATGTGGAGTCCCAGCATCCAAATTAGGAAAACAGATATTTTCCAATAGATTTATGTGACTAGTACACGGGGTACTAAAGCGATGACGTACCATGTCGGGGGTGTTAGGGGAGGAGAGCGATTCCCAAGGCGCTTGCAGATGCGGATTAGAAGCTGCCTGTTCGCGGTGCTCAGGGAAGCGAAGCTCGCTGATTGCGGCAGCAGTAGGAACAAGGGGACCTACAGAGCCCCATAATTCACCGTCAGCATCGTAGGTCAGCCACCTTGATGGACAGACCCCAAGACCCTGCGTGCCTCTTGTTGTCACACGACACTGTTCAAGAGGAAGAGATCAAGATGACCGACGATGACGACGAGGGTAGTGAGGTGATGAGAGCGGGGAGACTGCGAGGTAAGTTGTGTAGCACCGAGTCAATCAGCGAGGTTAGATCACAGCGAAGCGACCACATCACGGAGAAAAGTTCCGCGGAGCCGAGACTGGAACCCTCAGCCCACGACCCTGAGGACGGAGCTAAAGCTCTTGCATGTCTGATGAAGTTCAGTCCCAGCTTTTCGCAGGCAAGGAGGCCACGACGCCAACAATACTGACAAGGCCATGACACCAACAATTCTAACAACGGTAACACAAACAAAATTAACAACCCACAACAGCAATATTACTAAGGAGTGCACGACACCAACAATATTAACAACGCCTCGGAATTTTACTAACTTGCCGAACTTTGACTTTTCCGTCTCCCTCTTTTTTTCTCTCTTTTCTCTGCCTGCCGACGACTGATTTTCGCAAAGAATACTCATCTGCCAAAAAAAATAAATAAATAAAAAAGGGGGTGAAGACGGTTTCTTATTTCTGTTTGCTACAACAATAACCAAGCACCTGCCTACAGCACTCAGAAGAATGCTTGCTTTTGTCGGTCCTCCGGTCTACAAGTTCACAACTTACGGTCTGCCGTTTTCCTCCTGCCATGCCCCGTCAAACCCTCCTTCCCTGCTCTGCTCTCCGTGCTGTATTATATATTAAAAAAAAACTCGGGTCTGGAAAAATGCTCACCACACCTTTGAGAAAAAAAAAAAAGAAACGCGCGGGCGCACGTGCACGCAACATGCAGACCACTGAAACTGTAGCACAAACCGATCTGTTTTATAAAATTGGGATGAGACCCCCCCCCCCACGCCCAAAAGTTCTCCCCCATTCACCTTCTCCCATAGGTTCCACGGGTAACGACGTCTAAACTAAAGAGTGGGTTTAACTTGACATTGTAAAGATACCCATTACAGTACGAAGAGCGGCTTCATCAGATACCCGCTACAGTTGCGGAAAACTGCCTTCCAACTGTATACCGTTCCTCTTACCCAGTCCCGCGGAATGCGAAGTTACTAAGGCGACAAAGTTTTAAGTCAGGGGTGGGGAACGTCCAACCCACCAAGCCAGCCGCAGATTTCAGTAAATCTTTAAGATTTTTTCATGGCAGCATAAATGTATATTAAGTCAAGTACAATAACGTAAATGTCGAGGGACAAGCAAGGAACGTCCATTACGGAATATAACACACGGGTAGATGACGGGACAGACGTACGCTCCTCGTCGGCTTATAAGGACGAGTTTCTAGAATAATGCATGCATGTGACCTTTATTCCAAGACTAGGGCAACAACTTCCACTCTGATGTCGGCTGCTGATTCACGTAGCGTTCTTCAATCAATAATAATACAAAGATGATCGTCGAAATCACTGAGTACCGTTCAGGCCTACAAGTATCCAACATTTTTTTTCCCGCGGATTTTCAAAAGATGAGCAAATGAAAAAAGCTTTGAGTGCTTAAAATTCTTTTGGATTTATGAGTTTATTTGTGCGTGTGCAAGCACGTCTCTGTGTGTAGACACTTTGTAACTACATCTAATTTCGAAAAAGCGGATTGCGGTGACTCAGATAACAGCGGTGCCAGGCAGGGTAGGTCTGTAGAGGTGGCAAAAGTGTTAAGACACTGTGGCGAAACTACAGCACGACCAAATAGAGAAGGCTACTTTTTTAAGTAGATAATTTTGTGTGACCCGCGAGTGATCTTATAAATATCAAAACTGTCATTCCAGGTAAAAAGGTTCCCCACCCCTGTTTTTAAGAGAGGGCTTTAAGTGTTAAGTACTGAAGTACTGTCTGGAAAAAAGGTTGAATGGCATGTCAGGCCTCCTTATGCTCAACACTTTCCAACCCTCCAGCCACCCAACCAAAAGGATACATGCGAGGTTAAGGGAAGGCGGTGGAGGGAAAGGAAGAGAAGAAAAAGAGGGGGTGGGCAGGAGGACTTGATGGATGAATCAGATGACTCTGCGAGATGCAGGAACTTCATTACTGGGAGCTGATATAAGCCTGCAAGCGGGCCTTCACATTACGTGTGTCACACCACGTTCAAGTCTACATATTCGCGGCGGATACGCACCCCTTGCGTGAATGTATGCGCGCGCATCAGAGGTAGAGAGAGCGTTGGGGTAGGAGAGCTGATGAGCTGAAATACACCAATAATGAAATAATGCTCGAGTAAGGCGATTGTTACACATCAGTCGATGTTTACAGGCTCGTCACGTGTCTCGCGGAATAAAATACCAGCCATCCATTCTTGCTTTAAGTTCCAGTTTTTTCAAAGTCGCAAGCGATTTGGGTGTGGGCTTGGAGTGAGATCACTCGGCTAAACTAGTGAGACGAACTTTGCGGGTCGGGACTGCGTGGAATACGAGGCGATGACATTAGACTTAAAAGACCAACCTGAATGGTTTGCGCTTTTTGCAGATATCGGTATATATCGGCGATATAAAACTAACCTGTAAATTTCAGCCTCCAAAACTTATCTGTTAATTAATTATCCGCTAGCAAAGTAAGCGATTCGCACCTGCAATCAACAAGCGCCGCTAACAATGTACTACGTCACACTAGTGCACCATTCACAATACTGGCAGCAGTCAACACTAAACAGAGAGAGAGAGAGAGAGAATGAGTGATCGACAGTTCGGGTTATTCGGACGTTGAAATCATGAATTTCTTGTGCTAAAGTAGCAGTTTTTCAGAACCACGAGAAATGCAGACTTGATGATCGCAGGTGCGAATCGCGTACTTTCCTAGTTAATTAACGGATGGGTTTTGGAGGTATTTATATAAAACTATGGTGTAAAACATCTCCGCTGGCTAATCGAGAACTGTGAATACTGTCTTACAGCTGCTACCACCAGAGAGAGAGAGATCAAAAGATAAGTTTATACCATAATCCGTATATCGCTCAACTATATCACTAGGTTTATGGTAGCTTTCCCTCCTTGACTTTAATTATATTTATATGTTTCTCATAGTGGTTTTCCTGATTGTATGGATGTGGGTGATCGCGCTAGCCGCTAGCGTGTTCTAACGTTCTGCAAAAGTATTCCATTGCCCCACCAGGTCCGTTTCATGCTAGACGTGTGAGGGAAAAATGGATGCTGCTAGTATCGCAGCCTCGCAAATGCAATCCTTTCTGCTGTCATAGTCTGCAGAAGATGATAAACTCGTCACGAGCTCTAAGCATTGCTAATAGATAGCAACATGTGCAAAACAGCCCTCACGCCATGCGCTGTCCATCCAAAACCTGCGCACATTGAACTTTCTCTTCCTTGCCAACGACCGACTCTTCCAGTTTCTTTAACCCTCCTCTCCTCCGTGTGTTTTGCGTGTCACGTGATTAAAAAAAGGGGATGCCGTAGATAAATAAATACTCTTTATTTATCCAGCGTTTTTCTCCACCACCGAAGAGCTCAAAGCGCTTTAAATAAACACCAGTAAACATTATACATAAACCTTCTAAAAAAAAAAAATACACAAAAGAGTATACACATTGTAGGAAGTAGGCATTCGGTTCTCCTTAGAAAGTCTCATTCTCTCTCTCTGACACACAAAAAGATGCGCTGGCGCGGACGCGTGCACACGCAAATATGTATGCACGATGGAGTAAACCGGAATGCCCAGAGAAAACCACAGACGGTCAGCCTTGTGAAGAGAGAGGAATATATGTCAGAGATGAGATCCGAACCTGTCATACCCGCTTGTCACTGTGGTGGTGACAGGGCCTTTAACTACAACCGTCAAGAGGCTTGGCTAATCGACAATACTTCAAACACTGATAGAATAACAAGCAAATAAACATTTGAAAAGAAATCCGCTTGGCCTTCGAGAACTACAAAGGACGTTGACTTCATGTGTTCCCGAGTCACTGTAGAGAACCTGCTTCCGAGTCTCTTACATACCGAGTACACCAAATCCCTCGGGGCAGGAGGGGGGAAGGGATTTGTTCATGATTAACTGGGCGAAGAAAAGGCGTGAAGAAAACAGGGCTGATAGAAAACTACTTATAAAAATCTCGCGTCAACTGATTGTATGTAATAGAGCCCTATCACAAACGACCTTTCTCAACCGCGAATTAGGAGGACGTAAAATGCTGATTAAAATTCCATCCACTCCAGTCCCTCAGTAGGTGGCTCCCAATCGTCTTCTTTATGGCCGCGAGCAACGAGGGCAGACCAACAGGGATGGGGGGTCGGGGTCCTGGCAGCACAAGGAAGAGAGCGAAAAATAAGGCCAGCCTCCAAGAATTCTGAGGGGCACCACTGATTCGCGCACGCCGCACACGCAGCGTTAAGTTTGATATCAGCCGCTCGCTTTTGCCATAATTGTCTCTAAGAGGTTTGCAAGCACAACGCTGCATACCCTGTCTTGCCTCCCCCCCCCTCCCAACACTCACTCCACTACCCTTTACCCCGAAGACGCATACCGCACAGTTGTCCTCGGATTAAACAAACTTCGACCCCGCTACGTCACTTCCTGTTTAAGAATCTGCCAAACGACGAGAACCTACACTGAGATTTTTTCCCTAAATAAAAAGCAGCAATTTTTTTCCCGCCTCCGGCTCTTCCTCCCCCTCAACTCTCCTTCGTTAGTCCGTGCCACCTACCTCGCCTCGCACCAAGGCGCAACATACTGCCCCCCACAGTCACCTCCCTTGAGCTACGAGCCTCGGAGCGAGCCCTTCACTCTTTCCCCAAGACAGCTATACGAGCTCGTCAACTCTCGCAAGGCGCCGGTAAGTGGTTAACACCGCCAACCGGCTCTCAACACCGAGCCCCGGTGACCCACTGCAAAGCAGCACACACACCGGCAAATAACTTGTGACGAGGAGCTGGTTGATTTAAGCCGACAACGAGGGCTGGTCGATGGGTCGGACACACGAAAACTTTAGAAATAAAACTTCCAGATCCTGACAACCCCGACCACCACGTGTTACCCTGAGGCTTTGTGTGAAGGTTCCTGCAGCAGTCTGGAAACCCACTTTTCGCTATACTCGGACTTTCCCCTTGTCTTCCCAAAGGAGTTTGGCATTGACGCAACCCGAATACACACTTCCTTCCCCTACTCCCAAACACACATCCCCTGCCCCCTTCCAATCTTCTGGTTTTACTTCATTCCAAGATTTTAATTCCAGAATTCTGTGCTAAGAAAACCTTTCAGTTCACAAGATACATGCCTTTAGAACACTAAATACTTTAGTGCACTGTGATCCTAAGGCTGATGTGTGGAACAATAAAAAGAAAAAGGGAAGGAGATGGTGCCAAGTCTGCGACTAAGACTATGCTGTCACCCAGCTCTGTAAACAGGTGAGAACACTACGCCCGAGACGAGAGATAAAGGCGGGACATTCGATATCTACCGTATTAGCTTTAGTTAATGCAGGGACAGAGTAAGCTACCTTTACACAAGTTGTAAATAACGCCATGGTCATTTTTTCTATGCTCAGATGAAGCAGTCTATATCTGAAGGCCAGCGGGAATCGATTGCTGGGTCCGACTCAGGGACCCATGATGTAAGCCGTTTCGTGAGACTGGGCCCTCATGCTGGACTTTAACCATTATACTGCTGCTCAGATGGCGGTGCTGACGTTCGTCGTGCCGGGACATACGGTAAAACGATCCCAGTGCCAAGTACCCGTAGGGTAAGTGGTTCGCCATGTCTAAGGCAAGGGAACGAGAAGCAGGAGCGAAACCTTCTACTTCTGCCCCTTTTCCTGGCACATACGCTGAGTGGGTAGAACTGTTTTGGGGGAGGCAGTGGAGGGTCTGTCTCTTATTTCCACCCCGTACCCCACCCTCGAACCCGCGACATGGCTAGAGTGAAGGGGATGAGCTGTAACATCAACGCGGACAGTATAAGTATCCAAACTACTCTTCCTGTTTCTCTCTAATGTAGGTCGTCAGCATCCCCCCGCACCATTTTCTCTCCTCTCCTGCTCGTCCCCGTCATAACCCTGCGCCCCACACAATGACCTGAAACATTGCGCGTGAAACCCATAGGTGGGCACACGCAAATGCCCCTTTTACTTTTTGTTTCTTCCTTCGGCCAAACAGGTTTCATTGGTTGTGCCAGCTCGTAGCCGCTAAGGGGCACTTGCATTCTTCCGCAGCTCTGGCAACAGTCGCAGTTGTTCGGCAAGCACACCCCCCCTCCATCACCCCACTCTACCCTTGAAAAACCCGCGATTTTCGTAACATTTTGTCAAGCATCTCAAAGTCCCTGAAAACCCCCAAAGCCAGGTACTTAAGAGGCGGGGTGGTGGGGGTTTAGAGGGGAGGAAGTTTTCGCCATAATTCGCCGTGGCTTTTGTTCGCTTCGGCATAAGCCTATTCGTATAAGCACACGGGTGTGTCGGGAGGTGGGAAGCAATACTCGTGAGCGCAGAGGGCGCACGCAGTCCGCTGGTGTGGCGAGAGGGGAAGAAGGTAGATCACCCTGAAAGAATGCCGCCGCCGCTGCTGATCTCTTTGGCACGCCGCCACAGTGACGTCACCAATCAACGTCCTGACACATCCCTGCAGAATGCTGATGCGGCATATCGGCCAGGTGCGCGGGCTATAGTTTCCACCAAGCGTGATTCATCTGCACGTACTTCTACCGTGCCACAAGTATTGCCGAACCACATGTAGCGCGCAAACAGCTTTTCTGTTATCTGGCTTCTAATATTTCTCCACACCTTATTTCACAAGTTCTGTTTAATTTTTACTTCCTTGAAAATTTTCCGAGCGCTTAAGATTATTTTTGTTTTTCACCTGTGCAAATTTTAGCTTCTGAGTTTTATTTGATTTTTCACTCAGTGATTTTCGTCTCAAGATTTACACAATCGTCTTTCATTAACAGAAGAACTGCTAAAAACACTTATTTAATTTTAGTTTCATGTATTTACGCTCAAAATGAATTTGTTTCCTTTAGGTCAGCTCACAGTTCTTTATTTCACTAGAACGCGGACTTTCAGAAAACTCTGCGCAAAGCGCATGAACATTAATACTTCTTCATCACACCAACTGCACTGCGTCTCTGCAAAAGGTCTCTGGGACAGCCTCCATCAAGACGATGAGGGCTTCATGTGAAGTACACCACACCAAGGCCGAACACGCGCAAGTACTGTGATGGGGGAGGAAATGGGTGTAGAGGGTGGATGCTAGGGTAGTCCTCTCACTCCCTTTCCCCTTTTCACCATCGGTCTCTGTTTTGCTTTTTCTTTTCTTCCTTTCCCCTTGTAACACCAGGAAGCGCCATGTAGCCAAGTATGCATGAAACCGCAAGAAAAACTCTTACCTACCCTTCCCTCCGAAACCCGCAACATCATTTTGCAAATTCTTTGTCGCTTCCTCTAACCACTCCAACCCCCCAGCCTAAAACTACCACCACCACTCACCCACGCTTTGATGGAACCGTTACGTTCTTAGGTCATTGCTCCGAGATCACCTGGAATCTTCAGCGCGATGTAACAGTGATGGCGGACGGCGGTTGGGTTTGTTGACGGAAATGCAGACTACCCTAAGTCTCCACATCGTTTGGAAAAGTCTTCTGACGACAGGCCAGGACTTGAACGATGTTCCGCGTATTGGCGCGAAAGTCCTCCTCCCCCTCCCCCCGACACATACAAAGTGCGGCTTGTCGTCTATGGGTGAATTTATCGATGTTCCGGTCTTGGGATAGGGGCAAATGAGGCCTGAGTTGTAGCCTCGCGGGTGGTGTTGTCAACCAGGATTCGAGAACAAATATGTTCCACGGGAGGACCGTGCCTCGCACATGCCAGATAATTCTACATGGAGCAGCAGACAAGACGATTGCTTCGCCAATATATTGACTTCGTTACGGGATTTTTATTTTTGCATTCTGGGGATGTTAAGAACCAGACAACTTCCGGTTCCCCGATTGCAGGTGTATTTTAAGATGTGTGCTGAAAAGGTATTTGCTTGTTTTTTTATGTGGATCTGCCCGATGACAGCAACGTCGGAATGCACAAGCGCAGCATCCTCTTGTAACATTTTCATCTTCACCTAACCCTCAGTTCTGCTGCCATCTGTGCGTGAATGGCCAGTCCGCCATTGTAAGCTACATGTGGACCCCAAAATCTATAATTCAGTCTGCGTGTCTGTGAGGAACGACCCAAACTCTCTCTTTCAATAAATACACATGCACTGCTGTCTACTGTGACAGTTCGGATTCCTAGTCCCGAATACACGTGTACCTTTGCACGTGCAACATCTGCGACCTGAAATGTAAAAAGTTCTTTATTTGGAATCCAGAGTTTTCTATTTTTAGAAAAACAAGCCGTGTACGGAAATACTGACATGACAACACAAGGTGATGCCACTTCCGCTGTTCCGCATACTATAAATAGTTACGCAAAAAACTTTGGAAGCCATAACGACAATGCCATTAAAATTATTAATTATGGAAAACTAATTAGTATATGATTCTCTTCTATACAGCTTAAATATCTAGCACTCTCTCAACCTTGAACAACCAGCCCGTTGCTCTAGGCCATCAAAATTTGTCTTTAACCTATGAAGGTCTAAATGTGTCCCTTGATATTTCACAAATAACTTTAAAAAAAACTACGCTGTGTCAAAATTCACGACGCTATTTGCACAAACACACGCGGAAGCAAACAAAATACTCTTCCCTAGCCGCAGTACCAAAGTCCTCAGCCCTAGAACATGGTGAGCAGGAAATGTCAGCAGACAAACCGGACAGCGCCTAACATGTCAGACTATAGGGGACTTGCTTTGGATACGAGACCGCACCGGGATCCCGCATACGAAGCTACAAGAGATGAAAATGAGACCAGGAGACTGAGAGGCTGCTCGTTGGCCTTTTGTTATCGGTCCGTGGAGAATTCTAACTCGTCGTCTGCTGATAGTGCAATGGCACGAGCTTGGCGCAAGCCGCCCACCAGTCGTAAATAAGTGCACCCCTCTCTCTCCCCCCTCTTTTCTGGGTGAGTGGGGGGAGGGGTCTGCTGCATCTCCTTTAACCTCGTTCCAACAGTAGTCAGAAGGAAAGCGTGACTGCTACTTCCGCAAAGTCTAGTTCTTTAATCTAAACAAACTCTTGCATTACAAGCCATTTGGCACAAACTCTTACGTTACAAACTCATTACAAAATAAATCTTTTCAATACAAATTAGCATCACAAACTAATTACAAAACTGTTGCATTACAAGCTTACTCTTGCATTTAAAACAATAACTACCTCTTGCATTTGAGACTAACTTTTCGTTACTAAATCTTGCACTACAAACTAAATCGTCACAAACTCTTTTCACAACCAAGATACCTTTTACTGAAAACTATTTCTTACATTAAAGCCAGCTCTTTGTTACAAACTCTTAAAATACAAACTAACGCTTACCTTAGAGCTAACTCTTCATTACAGACTAACGCTTGCATTACAAACACTGCATGAAGGACTCTTCTTACAAACTCTTGCATTGCCAACAAAGCAGTGAACCGTTTGTACAGGACTATATACTGCACTATATGTGGACTGTGGGGGGTTAAGCATAATAGTAGAACTAGAATGCAGGTACTTCCCCCTCCACATCTTTCACAATTAAAATCCAGACGATGACGTGCAGCCGGTGGTACAGTTTCATCTTCTTTGGGTCTCTGCTATTGCTGCTCTCTACACCCAAACCATAGGGTATGTTATGAGAAGATGTATAGCGAGGAAGACGATGATAACCCCCTTTAGGCGCTGCAACACGCGAAGGCATACGCCTGCAATTAGCGCTCTTCACAGCCACGTGCACTCTGTCGCGAATGCACTCGCAAATCCCCCCTGAGCATCCCTGCTGCCAAATATTTCCGTCATCAATATTTCACAAAGGTGCAGCCAAGAACCCCTAGCGCCTCAATTCCCCAGTGTGTCTCTCGTTATCATGAACGATGTCTGGCATCCAGCGTTAAAAAAAGAGAGACACCAATCAACACATACAAGCATTATCAAACATGCGAGGACGTTGTTAAATTTTTATTACTACCAACAAGCTTTCTATCTTACACTACCCTTTAAAACAACAACAAAACTCGAATGTAATGGTGCTTATTTTCTGGTTCATAACAAGGGCCACTATTGCACTCGTCATCACTGTCGGCATCAGTCCCGCTATCACGTGACTGTTAAGTGATGGTGGAAGCTGGTTTGAGGCCTGTTCGGACCTGTCGCTGGACTTCGACTTGCACACCCAACAACTGCCCTGATGTGGGTATCTATGATATATGAGCAGCTGCTCTGAAGCGGGTATCTTATATATCAGCAGCTGCTCTGAAGTGGGTATTTGATATATCAGGGGAAATATATACGGCGGAAGAAGAGGAGTGGGGGGGGGGGAATTGGTGTTTTACGCCGATACAATAACTAAGGCTATATTCCGGCAAGGCAGCCAGCCCTGTAAACAGATGCCACATGCAGAGAAAGAACAGCGTGCCCAAGACGAGAGCTGAACCCAGGACAGCCAAACCTTCACCGTCTTGGTGACAGGAACTAACCGCTGGCCCACCGCCCGTTTTCACCTTTCATTCTGCTTGTTTGTGAAATTCGACATCAAATCCACTAGGAGTAGCTGTGCTGAAAAACATGTCACGTACTGTTGTTATGATTCCTGCAAATGAAACTGCCTAGTACTTTCTGGCAAAATTACTTCGTACTGTTTACAGTTACACCATGGACGTACATGGGCAGACAGGTGTCTACCTCTCTCTCTCTCAAGCCCTATTCAGCCATTTCAAAAGAAGGCTCCATTATTAGTTTGTGGTCTTTACAGGAGCAATAATGAGTCTATCCAATCAGAGTTAAAGACACCATGTTTCCAGTAGAAATGTACGGAAAACATAGCTAGAATTTGCCCAATGTTTGCCAGATCATTCACAGCTTAGGTGCATATAAAAAGAAAAGCGGCTGGTCTCCTGTCCCAGCGCTGGCACTTGCTGGATCACGTGAACTGAGTCAGAAGTCCTCTAACATCTTAACTCCCTGGTATGAGAGCAAGATCAGATCGGTATCCGGTTTTATCACTGCATCCCTCATCACCAAAGCCTTTTACTTTAGCTCCATTTTAAGTGTCAAGATCTGAACTTGTATGTAAAACCGTGACATGCCGACACTAAAGCGGTTAAACCAGGAACAGTTCACACGAAGAAAATAAACACGAAAAGAGGGCAGAGGCAGAAGATGAGAAACAAGGGTTAACGAAACATACTGCCTGCATTTGACGAGGCCAAACTCATTATCACTCCACTATCCAACACGCTTTTGGCGAGAAGTGAGGAGGGTGACATAAACGAGGGTATATATTTATCCATGCCGAGAAAGCTTTAGAAGAAATCGGTTGTGCGACACCGTCTGGCGAGAGGCGGGGTTAGCGAGACTATAAATGGAGACAACAGGAAAATTTCCATAACTACACCCCACGCACGCGTCAACGTTTCACACTTCTGCCAACGTACCAGCATCCGGTGGATGGTACATTCGGTCCGCCAGGAGACTTCTTACAGCACGTCACCACACGGAGGACTATGTCCGCCCGTAAAACTCGTACCCACCTCCACTAGCAGTAAATGCTGTCCTCATATCGACCATACAGGAAGCGTCAAGGGACGGCCAGGTGTAAAGAACCCGGGCAAGGTTACGAGGAGACCAACAGTCCAACGGTTTTTTTTTCTGGTTTCTTCCTATCAAAGTCGTCCAACTGCCCCGTCCCACCCATCTCAACCACCCCCTCTCCCCCGCAGTGTTTTTTTTTTTATGGGACAGGTAGAAGGGCGGGACAATACACTTCAACCGACCAGACATTTTACCTTTTTTTTTTTTTAAGAAACCTTAAGGCTTCTGTTTATTCCATGTTTTTACTCAAGTGTAAATAGCACGTGCACAAATGCTAACGCTCACGCAGCTCAGAAATACTGCCACCTGCACGTCACGAGGTGAATCTTGCTGCATATTCAAGCCAACCTCAAGCCAGCACCCCCATCCTCAGCATCTAGCCACCCGCGCCAGAAGGCAGTATCGCCCCCACCCCATACCCATACAAAAGCTTACCAACATGAAGGGAGGCTGACCCAAAGTGCGTGCTATGTTTAGTATCCGCAGACACCTTCCTTACCCTGCTTTCGCACCGCTCCCTTTGCACAGCCTCGCGCACCTCAATAAAAGGAAGCGGCAGACTTGCTGGTCACGCAGACAGACGAGCGCAGGCCGGCGCATCGAACTTCCGACGCAGTTCCCCCATGCACCCTCACCACTCGCACAAGCTCCTTAAGTCTTACCCAATCACCTCCACCTCGAACCTCCATCCGTCGTCAAAAGGGCTGGCATTCCAAACTAGTTTGCAGCTCTCGTCTGCAAAAACGCTTCTCCCCCTCCCTCCGCGCCCGCTTTTTTTTTTATACACCTGTCTGACTCAGCAGTAAGAATGCGAGTTCCACTACATAGTTGGAAGGGTTACGACCTTTACCCCCATCCCACTAGCCCCTTGTTTGTTTGTTTGGTTTGTTACTGCTGTATGAGGCGGTTCAAACCTTACTGACTCCTAAACGATATTCCCACTCTCCACCTTTCCCCCACCAACGGCACTTGCCGGGTGCATTTTCTTGCTCTGCTTACTTATATTGGTGCTCTGTCGTTTACGAAATCATTTTTTAGTGGATGACGCACTCCGAGGGTTGAGGACGTACTCTCTGCAGCAGAGACCAGGGCAGACGATTGCAAGAGTCTGTTCTGGCGAACACAAGGTTGGGGTCAAGGCTGGACATGGCAGCCAAACGTACCCAAGCAGTAAGCGCCACCAGACTTCCCACACGAACTAGTGCAAGGGTTGTAGGCCTGTTTCCTGACCAGAAGCTACACGCTTAACGCCCATCACCCCTACCCCCTGCTTCCGATCCTTCTCTCAAAAGTAAGCGAATCATCGTTTTACACTTCACTTAGAAAGTGTTCTCTCCAGAATGGTCAGTGTATGCTGCGCTAAACCTGCAGATGTCTACTCACCTCACCTCCGCAGGGAAACCATTCAATATCTTGTTGGAAAGAATCATGCTAGATCCACGGAAAGGATTACCATTTCTCTTCACTTAAAGCCAGACTAAAGACTTTACCTTTTCTCCTTATGCCCATGTGAGAGAGAATAGAATGCATGCCATGGAGACGCTAAGGAAAAACCTCTTGCATCTTCTGGAAAGATCACATTATCAATAAGTACAAAACAGAACAGACACAAAACCAAATTCAGCGAAGACCTAGCCCCATTTACAAAAAAACACCAAAAAGATTGGGGCACATCTCAAGATCATCCGAACCTGAAAATATAATTTTGTGGAGGACAGTACAGAAGGTTGAAGAAGGGGTGCAAGGTGGGGGGGGGGAATAGGTAACGGGTAGACCCGTTAGAAGCTATTCAGCAGACCCCAGAGAATGGGACAGAACCAAGAGAGATGGTGCGAGTCAGTGGAAAGCTGTCTGGGTGTTCCAACAGCCGGTTGGGGCTAGCAGACCGCTAACGATGTTGATCGTTGTGGTGTCCAAATTCGTACGTTAAATTCAGCGTAGGGGCACAAACACACTGACAAACACTTCACTGAAAATTTAAATAATAAAAATTCCTCATAAAATGTATAAACGCTTCCATTCGTCAAAGGAAAAAAAAAACCTCGAGAAAAAGAACGTTAAATTTCTAAACGTCTTTACCAAAAACAAGGAAACTCGTGATATTCCAGCCATTTGTCTCGACTGCGCAACCGCACCAAAAACAGCAACCCACCCCACTTCCAACCCCTACCATCCCTGTTGTCTCCCAACCAGCCTCCTTTCAGCGGCGAAGGCCGATAATCCGATAGGTGGCGTGAACACAACTGAAACGCTCGCCATGAAGCGTAGCTGAACCCACAGAGCGCCCGCAGCAGGCTGAGCAGGCAGCAGTATACTTCGCAGCAATACAATCCCACATGGCTTAGGCCGTAGATGTTGGCCCTGACGCGCTAGTGATGCGGTCGGCTTACACGATTTGGACTTTCTGCACTCAGATATTTATTGTTGCTAATTTTACCGAGGACACTCTCCCTCCCCCGCACCGCGTCTTGTCCTATTTTTGCACATTTGTACGTACTTGAGTACCCACGACTACTCTAGACAGTGTGTGTGTGTGTGTGTGGTTCTTGCATGTTGCTTGTGTGTGGGAGAGAGAAAAATTGAATTTCATGCAACAGGGCATGGCCCATTTCAAGCCAGCACCCCCATCCTCAGGGAGGTGAGAGTAGTTAATAGAACGGTGACAATGCCAATATTATATTTTTATAAACAGGCTGACAACTTAAGCAAATTATGTGCTTGTTTACATCTAGTCCTCGCCATACAAGAAATTACTAATTTACTACAATAAGACAACATGCATGGTATACTACTCAAATAAAAATGCATTAATACAATTGAGGGGGAGAGAAACGTGAAGACGGGGATTAGCTTTCTTCCCTTTTACATTTCACCTGCTCATTTTTTTTTTTATTGTGTTATTTTCTAGGGTAAATATTCCTCCGACGCTTGCAGAAAATGAAGAGTAATTGACACCGAAAATGCAGCACCTCAGCTAATTATCAGGCACCTTTCTCAACTAATTTTGCCAGCGTAAATATCGTACTAGATCATAGCTTGCCGGGAGTAAACAAGCTCTCCCTCCGCCACAAGCACACGGTTCAGCATGAGGTCACGAGGTCACGCCGCTCGTGCCGACACCGAACAATCTCGTCTCACCGCGAGAGTAACGACGTCTGACGCCAAAGGCTGCGCATCGCAGGAAGTTGAAAAACCCCACCCCTACCCCTTCAAACCCCTACCCGTTTTTTTGAACGCACGTGAGCGCTGCTCACTATCGAACAGCTGCGACAATGGGCTACTCTCCGAAAAAGTAGAAAACTTCCTTCCACCAACCCTCCTGTCTCCCTCACCCCCACCCACCTTCATCCCGTCCCGTGTACCTGTCCGTTCGTGGGTGAAGACTGACAGCAGCATGGCTCTGGAGTTAGTCATCACTCTACCTCCATCCAGTTCCTTCTACCACCCAGAACCCTCTACTGCAAGTCCTCCCCCCCAAAAAACAAAAAATCTCTAAGGGTGGGGTGTGGATGGATGGAAAGGTACCTTACGACAGCTGACTCGCTCACACTGAATATGAAACGCAACGTAAAGACAACGGGGTTTTTACCCAAAAGAAAGAGAGAGAGAGAAAAAAAACACAAAAACTGAAAACCTGTGGTAGGGTACTCAGATCTCTAGAAGCGTGCAGGCAGGAGTCCATCATTACCCCACCCCACCCCACCCCACTTCCCTCTACCCGAACTCGTCATGAACAACTATCTCCCAGTCTTTTTTGGGGGTTGAGGTGCGGTCGCGATTAAGAACATTAAAGACTTTAGAGTTTGAATAATCAGGACCTTCCTGCTGCTTAATGACGTTTTACTCCTAAAACATCATTTTATGTCATTTTGAGTGTGCCACAGCTGCTGCCTATAGGCGATGTTGCCATACTCTAAAGAAATCTCTGTAACTTTAGGGCTGTTTATCGTTCCACAATAGGTATCTACCATTTGTGCCAAACAGCCATTTGCACACGTCACGGGGGAAAAATGAGGTCCTCTCTGCTAGCAGACTGTATAACACAAGAATTTCTAAACCGACGAGAAAAAGTGGTTATAAATAGACTACAAGCTGGTCACTCATATATCACTCACAGATTTTTGCTTGCAGGAGAAACCCCCCCACTTTGTCCTTGGTGTAAAGACCCCCTAACCATAGAACATTTGCTCATCTCCTGTTCAAAACTCCTACATTTCGTCAAAACTATTTTACAGCACAGACTTTTGATGACCTTTTTACCAAACACTCTTCCAAATCAATATTGGCATATGTAAAGTCCATTCAGATTTTTCACCTGATATGATAGAACTTATGTGTTTAAAAAAACTGTTATTTTGTAAAAATAAGAAAAGAGAAATCTACAGACTTGTACAATTACTTTATATCAACCTTTGAATAGTCATGTACATTGTTTTTGCCATGAGATAGCCATAGTTGCTGACTTGGCATAAAACAACAACTAACTCTGCTCGCCCCCCCCCTCCCCGCCTGCGTCATCAATTCTCGTGGACTGACGTCATGTGCAGCATGATGATGATGATGATGTCGATTTATAATGCGCAGGTATCCATTCAAAATAACGCTCATTGCGCAGAAATAACAGATAAGAAGAAAAAAAAACAACAACAGGAAAGTAAAAAATAATAAAGACAAAAGTGGTGCTAGGTTGTTTAAGTCCATCTTAAGTAAACAAATGGGTCTTCAGTCTTTTTCGAAACGTGGTTGCTGAGGTGATGGTGGACAGTGACTATGGCAGAGCATTCCACAGTTTAGGTGCAGCGTTTGTGGAGGCCCTGGCTCCAGTGCGCTTTTTGTTTGTGTTTTCCTCTGCAGGGAAACAGAAGCGTGACTGTGAGCCAGAGCGCAGGCCATGTGACGGCTGGTACCTCTTGCAAATAGTCAGGAGCAGTTTTGAACATGCAGGACTGAGCAATCGAAAGCACTTTGTAATCAAGACGCTTGTTCACTGGGACCCAGTGAAGGCTCTGTAGTATAGGAGTGATGTGTATGTGCTCAGTGGACAACTTTGCAGGGGTGACCAAGCAATGGGCGCTGAGAGGGAACAATGATAAACTAAAGGACAGGGATGCCTGCTTAATGCTCCAACATTTCACTGTCACAATAAATCAACCCTCAAGCATGACTGTCTTCCATGGCACCCTGTGATTTCAGTAAACAACCTCTCAGCGGATGCTTACAGCGAACTGGTAAACTCGCGCATGCACACACTATCTGTAGGAGTTTAGAGGAGTTGGGGTGATGGGAAGAGGCAGGACAATGACGGATGACTGTTGTAGTCTTGTCAACTGTACTTGTCCAGGAAGTCATAATGCAAACCTACCTCTATAACCCTCCTTTCAGGCTTTGAAAAATTCCTGAATAAGAAGACTCAAAGATTCTTTAAATGTCAAAAAAAACAAAAATGAAAAAGCAATAGTATTATCTGAACATGCACACTGTTAGCTGCTATTTGTGTGGGTGCATCTTCCAGCCATGAACTCACAAGAAAGGGCAGAGGTTGGCCTTGGAGGGGTGGGTGGATGAAGAGAGTGTGAAACTAGCTTGGAGAGCAGTGCAGGAGGTAAAGATGAAGGATGCTGTAGCAGGTCTGGGTATGGTGTAATTGTCCTTGAAAGCAGAGGGATGAGGAAATCAGAATCCCTGGTGCATGTGAACTGGAAAACATGCACGCACATAGACCACCCCAAGAAACCCACTAATTTCTAAGCCTTTGAAACAACTGTCTGAAATTTTCACAAGAAGCTGCTGGCAACACCCTGATGCAGACATACAGTATCTGTAAGAAGAAAGCCTTCAGACACTTTCTCTCCTTTGCACTGGTCATGCAAGTGATTCTTTGTTTGAGTTGTAAGAAATAATCCCCTTATGAAGGAATTCTTGGGCTGATTCATCTGCACTGTTTGTAAGTAATTCTACGTTACTGTTAACAAGTTACCCCATCCCCTCTTCCTGCTCACAAGTGAGGGTAGAAGCTGTTTGAACATCTGACTGACACTTGTAGGAGTGTGTGCACATAAATTTATGTTTG
Organism: Marisa cornuarietis; assembly: GCA_004794655.1. NCBI lineage: Eukaryota > Metazoa > Mollusca > Gastropoda > Architaenioglossa > Ampullariidae > Marisa > Marisa cornuarietis. The sequence continues at coordinate 2,419,216 of SMMW01000618.1, forward strand.
GGTATGTAAACATGAACATAAAACATACACAAGCCAGGAATTGTTTTAAACGTGCAGGTACTAAGTGCATGTGGGTGCATACAGCTTTCTCTCTTCCTGGACGTTCAAGATGACATGTAAAATTAAGCATGCGGCTAACCTCAGAAGAAATGAGAAATGGAAACTAGAAACTTGGGAGGGGAAGAGGAACGAAAGAAAAACAATATGTATGTGTGTGTGTGTGTGTGTGTGGATGCGTTAAGGAAAAAACGACCATGACTATTCATAAACAGGCTTCATTTTGTGTGGTCTCCCAGCTTTTCATAGTCAGGTAATAGAGGCCTGTTGGTTTCTCATGTAGTTTAAAAATAACCAGTACAGTAATGTAAAGTACTTTCGCAAATGATTTTTCAATCACACCAGGAAATATGCCCCCCAACCCGTTCACTGAAACATGCTCACGCTGCTTGTGGGCAAGTATCGGTCTCCTACTTCTCATGTTTGTGGTAAATGAATTGATCTAACCTTTCAAAGTGTTGACAAAGAAAAAGATGGAGGATGGGGGAAAGGGGGAGATTATCCATCCGATGCCAGAGAATAAGTAATGCTGCAGTGTCCTACCTTGTTTGGAGGATTGACCAAAACGGAGTCAATAGACAGCATTGAGACGATGGTTAGTATTTCCTCTCTGGAATAAATAAAAGACAGGTGAAAAACCTTACATAAAATTGTTTTACCAAAGAAAGCTATTTTTTTAAGACAATCCCTGACTGCAGTGACCTGAAACCAGGAAATTCACGTTCAACCACCACTATTAGTTATACAAAAACTTTGTGCTTACTTACTAACCAGTTAGGTGCAGCCTCAATTTTTAATATTAGCCATTCTTTACATATTTTTATCAGAGAAACTTACAGGCAGCCATGTGTACTTGCAAGCAATAGAACCTTGGCAAGACGAGGTTCTAGCGGGTATGCCAGCATCTGTTTTCCCAGAGGTGTTAACTTAAGATGAGAGAGAAAAAAGGGATAACATTGGAACTATGGAAGGAATATCTATATATATATAGACACACAGAAGATTATCTTTGACTTTAAGAAATATCACCTTTAGACTTGTGAATAAACATTTGACCTGTGTTACTCTGTGATCATCCCAGTATTGCAGATTTGAAAGAAATTACTTTAACCGGGAAAAATGATTTTTACTTGTTATCCAATCCAATATCTCATCCACACATACACACTCTCTTAAACATTGTCTTAACTGCAGTCTCCCCTCTTCTGCAACTGCACAAAATGCAGTCTTACAAAATTCAACTTCTTTTTATCTAGCTACCTTTATATCAACTTCCTTCAGAGACCGCTTCTGTGCCTTTGGGCCAAGCTGTTAAAAAAGTGATTTAAAAATAAATAAAAATAATTTCCATAATGAAGAACATAGTTCATTAAAAGCGTACTGGGGAAATAAGATGGAAGAGAACTCCTAAATATGCACCAGCAAAATTATTTTGTCTGAGCCCAAAAGAATCTGCTTTCAAAACTGCACAGAATAGTAAGCAATGGGAAAAGGAGCAGTTGTTCTACCCCTCACACTGCTTTATCCCACACACCTACAGCCAACAGAACTAGATATTGCATGAACCAAGACAAATCTGAGGTTGTACCATAAATTTGCCTTCTCACCTAAAAATTGTTCTTATGTAGGAGTCAAAATAAATTTTAATTTAACCCTCAATTTTACTTCTGTTAGCATGAATTTGTGTTTAAAACTGGTGCAAACTCCCCGCAAGTAAGGACAAAATGCTTTACCTCTGCATCAGGGATGCCCTCCACTGCTCCCAGTTGCTGCAGCTCCACCAAGGCAGAAGACAACAGCTGTAATGACAAAATGAAATAAATTAAACATTAACAAACTAAAACAATCCCCGTAAAGGGCTGCAAAATTGCCATAAATAGGCACAATTACTGTTATGCACTATCATGAAAACAAAGAGTCAAGTCTGCAATCATCCATCATAGGCGTCCTTCACTACCCATCATCCCCACCCCCTCTATCTATGCCACAAAGAAAAAGGAAAATAAGTGGGGTAGGGACAATGTCACATGACTGAGAATACTTATGAAAGAAAACACATTACTGATAAATACTGTCACTTACCTCTTCTGAGGGTGGATCAATAAAATCAAAATCAAAGACACGAGTGATACCTAATCCAAGAAGCTGTAGTACAACACTGGCCAAATTGGACCTGCCAAGAGGACAGTTGTCTTATGATTAAAAAAAATGTTAAAGCTGCCATAAGGTTTTTTTAAAAGGCTGCTAAGACTTTTTAATAATGATGATCAGGGCTTTAAAGCATACAGAAAACAACAAAAAGTAACTCATTTTAAATCATAAAAACTGATTTTCAACATATCAATCTTAAATCTTGCCATAAAAGGCAAAAAAAGAAAAAAACCCACAAAAACAATTGCAGTTACTAATTAAAAACTGTGACCATTTTGCTTTTTTTAATTTATTAAAGCTCTTTTGGAGAGTTAAAGATTGTCTTCTTTTCATATGTTTAAGAGGAACTTTAGAACGTGTGCATTTTCAGCTATCAGTTATCTGCACCTGCCACCCACTAGGTAACTTCTGAAAACATGAGGGAAATATTGCTTACACTCACCGCTGTATTTCAGGCATGGTGTTGTCACGGAATCGCTCAAATTCTCGCTCTGTGAAAAGCCTGTAACAAGTGCCAGGTTCTTCACGACCAGCCCGGCCCATTCTTTGAATGCACTGGTCTTTTGAGGCCTGTACTACCCGCAGCAAATCAAGACCGCTGTTGGGGTTGTAAACTCTGTATAAACAAAAATACCAACACAAGCTTTAAGGATGTGACCAATACTTCTGATTTCTTACATCAATAAAATGAATACAAATGTTTATAATTCTTTGCCAGAGCGGAAAGACTGAAACCCATGCAAAAGTAGCATTTGCCAGGGGACATAACGCCCATGTGACATAACCAGAGTGTTACTACAAGATACTGAGGAGGCAAAAATGTAAACGTCATTCATTGTCAGCATGAAGTCCCCCCCCCACTTCCATCCTAAAGCTGAGCTTCTTTCTATGCCACTGTACTACAGTTGTTTCAACGATTACATAAAGATACACACGCCTTTACGAACATATACAGTCAATACCTCAAACTGTACTATACTCACTTTGCTTTGACCCTTCCACTGTCTATAACATATTTAATGCCACTGATCGTAACTGATGTTTCTGCTATGTTGGTGGATACCACTACCTTCCTCATTCCCTAGAAATAAAACATAAGGAACAAACATGTATTTTCAAAAAGTTTTAGAACCTCATTTTCTGTGATATCATAAATGGATGTGCACTTACCATAATGACTCATTAGCATGTATTTCAAACTGTCATATTGGTTGTGATCAATAATGATGGCAAGTCCATGTCTGCTTTCTGCACTTTTTCAAAAATCACATTTTATGATAAATTAATGACAGCACTATGTTCTACTGCCTTTTCAGGTATTTTCAGCTTAATCTTTGAATTTTGGGGGGTTTATTTGGTACAAAAGTGCTTCACACAGAGGCTGTTTTGCACAACCGAGAGGGAAAATGATTTCGCTATGGGAAGGCAACTTGCATTACAGAGGTAATTCTAGGATTTCAAAAAGAGGGGCCCTGGGGCCCTCTCGATGAAAAAAAAGGGGGCCTTCAAATGAAACAAGGGGCCCCTCGAAACAAACACATTTTCACTGCTTTTTCCGATAAATATTTGGTATACAACAAAATACTGTATTAATCACAAGAAATTTTATTATATAACAAGAAATTGAAGATTAATCACATAGATATCTTTTTCTTTTATATCGATAAATTATCTTTCATCATCATCAGTGTGATCATATCATTCTAAATTTGCAAACCAATTAGTCTTTGTGTCCATCTCATTGGGCTATATATGAGCTAATGTTTAGACACTTTTCATTTGTCTCATTAGTGCAGGGGTTTAAATGTTTCTCCGAGGCAACTTCTACGAGAAGACTTTATTAGGTTTTGATGGCTGAAGCCCACTCTCACAGCCTGCATTGTGGTATAGCATAAGGAGACACAGCTTTCCAAGAACAAGCAAATTGGAAAATGAATCCCTATGAAAGTCAAATAACAGTTTAAAAAGCTCGTGGAATCTCTCCGATATGCATTCTGCGTTACAGTTTCTTTGACCACAATCCATTCCTCTAAAAATGCTGCTTTGTCAAGCAAGATTTTACTGAATTTGCTGCCCACGTGCTGGTTTTCAAAAGAAATCTGTTAAGATATTTAAGTCTCCATAGGGTGTTCTGTCTTCTGCAGACAGGAAAAAGATGGGGCGCATGAAAAGAACTGAAAATGCATAGGCAACATCATCTGCATCTTTTGGGAACCTGTCATTAATGTTCTTGCACATTGTTGCAAAAGCAACCCTGACAGCTTCTATGTCCTGTGATGTATCAAGTTCGCAACACATTGTTTTTAACTGTTATATAATACCAGCTGAAGCAGAAGATCAACCAATGTCAAGACCAGCAGGAAAAAGAAGAACTCAGAGCAAAATACTGGGAGATAAACAGAGAAGTAAAAAAGAGCGCAAGAGATGACAAGAGGCAGTTCACACACAAGATGGCAGAAGAGGCAGAACAAGCAGCTGGGCAAAATAACACAAAGAGACTATACGAAATTACAAGAATGATGGCAGGAAGAAAAAACACCAATGCGTGCAGACCAATAAAGGATAAGAATGGCAGTGCCATCACCGGAGATGCAGAACAAAGATCACGCTGGGTGGAACATTTTGATGAAATACTTAACCGACCACCAACAACAACCACCTTGGACATTCCCCCAGCCGCCGAACAGCTTCAAGTAAACACCAGCCCACCAACCAAGACAGAAATCATCAAAGCCATCAAGTCCTTGAAGTCTGGCAAGGCATTCCTGCTGAAGCACTAAAGGCAGATCCAACAGCCGCAGCAGAGATGTTACACCCACTGCTGAAGAAAATTTGGGAACAGGAACAAGTTCCAGCAGACTGGAAGCTTGGCTACCTAGTAAAGCTACCCAAAAAAGGCGACCTTACACAATGCAGCAATTGGCGTGGGATTATGCTGTTGTCCACTCCTAGCAAGGTGCTGACCAGAATCATCCTGGAGAGACTAAAGAATGCCCTAGACAAGAGACTGCGGCAAGAACAGGCAGGCTTTCGGCAGGGAAAATCATGCATAGACCAAATCGCTACACTACGAAATATTATTGAACAGTCCATTGAATGGCAGGCACCACTATACATAACCTTTGTGGATTTTGAGAAAGCCTTTGACTCCGTAGACAGGGAAACTGATGCAGCACTACGGATTTCCACCAAAGTTTATTGCCATCATCCAACAGCTGTATGAGGACTCGAAATGCCAGGTGATCCACAACGGAAAGCTGACTGACCCCTTCACAGTGAGGACTGGAGTGAGGCAAGGTTGTATGCTCTCCCCGACAATCTTCCTGATCGTCATAGACTGGATCATGAGAAGAACAACCTCTAACAGTAACACGGGCATTCAGTGGACCTTCGCCAGGCAACTTGAAGACCTCGACTTTGCAGACGACATCAGCCTGCTGTCTCACAAACAACAACACGCACAAACAAAGCTCACTAGACTCGCAGAAGAAGCAGCGATGACGGGCCTGACCATCAACATCAAGAAGACGGAAGTAATGCGGGTCAACAACAAGCAAGAAGACCAACTACAACTGCATGGGGAATGCATTACAGAGTCTGACCGTTTCACCTACCTTGGCAGCATAGTCAGCAAAGATGGAGGTTCAGATGAGGATGTAAGAAGCCGAACAAACAAAGCCAGGCTTGCATTCCACACCCTACGACCTATCTGGAACTCCAAAGCTCTATCTTTACACACCAAGATCCGCATCTTTAACACAAATGTAAAGGCAATACTTCTATATGGATCCGAGACATGGCGGGTGACAAATGCCATTATTAACAAGATACAGACATTCGTCAACAGATGTCTGCGCCACATCCTCAACATCAGATGGCCTGATAAGATCTCCAATATAGACCTGTGGGAGAGAACCAATCAAAAACCTGCCAGCCACGACATCAGGAAGCGGAAGTGGGGCTGGATTGGTCACACCTTACGAAAGCCAGCCGACAACTTAACAAGACAAGCTCTGAGCTGGAACCCACAGGGGAGGCCCAGGGTTGGGAGACCCAGAGAGACGTGGAGGAGATCAGTCCACAGAGAGGCAGAGACAGCTGGCATGACATGGTCCCAACTAGAAAGGAGTGCCCAGAACCGGGTCCGTTGGCGGGGTGTGGTTGCGGCCCTATGCTCCACTGGGAGCGTACAGGAATAAGAGAAGAGTTATATAATACCGCCGGCATAATTTCCGAAAAGAAATAAATTAGAATTGAAGAAGTTCAGCCTCCAAAGAGTGCCTGTGGTCGGAAGTCTGAATGTCTCTGCAGTGTCCTCGTTCGGTACTTAACACATCCGGGGCTTGTAAACGCGTTATTCTGATTGTTTTAGGCAACTTTACATCTCATGCCTTCCTCCTCGTTCATTAGGCAAGGCCATTTCTTCAGCCATTCACACTGACTGGATGCGTGGTTTTTTACGAGCGGTCTCTGTCTCAATTTGTCTATTTTGCCATCTTTCGATTTGTTGTCTACATTTCAGTGTGTGCGGCACACTCTGACGAGTTTCTGTTTCTTTCTGTCCTTGTCGATTTCTACTTTCCGGGGCATCTTCTGCTATTCATGTCGTGAACGAAAAGTTAGAGTTTGCTTCGCTTTCAACTCGCTTGCTTCCAATACCCTTTGATATCTCCCGTCCCAAATGTTTTCGCTGTGGGCGCATCAACAATTTACTTCCTGGCGCAAAATTTGGAGCAGGCTGCATCAGATAGATAACAACGGGTCAGTTTGAAAACTGTCCAGTCATTATAGCATCGATTCTTGTGGGTCGGTTTCAAACCAGCGCAAAGAATGACAACAATTATTTTTGAAGAGTCGCATCGCGTGTTCAAAAGTGCACCAGACACGGTATTTTTGCGGGCGCATGGTCACGCTGACTTTCAGACTATGCGCCCCTTAGAGAAATTTTGCGGGAATCCCGCAAGGCCGCAGCCTAGAATTACCTCTGCATTATATCCAGAGAATAGTGTGTGCGCCCTGATCCACAAGATGAACCCAAGATGTTATGACTATAGTAACAGTCGTCTTTTACCACATCACTACCACACTGTCCCATGAATAGTTTATGTAAATCTGACGTCAGTTTTTAATTTAAACTAAGGCAGGACACAAATGACTAAAATGCAGTTATTTCACACATGCACAAACACACACACCTTTTTCTTTGCCAGGACTTTTCTGGACCAAATCAATGAAAGTTACCTGTGGTGCTGGCTCAAAAACTTTTAACTGCAGGTGTGAAGGTAGTGCAGCATACAAAGGGTGCACAGTGATTCGAGGAAGACTTTGATCAAGGTCACGTGCTACGCTCCTGATCATCTTTACTGCAGCATCAATCTCATCCTGACCAGTCAAAAAGATGAGTACATCACCCCTGAAATCAAAGCAGCTTCTCACTCCTTATTCTGTCAGCGTAAAACATTATAATCGATAATACTAAAGACTAAACCCAAGAAAATAAACAAATCTAGACAAGCCCTGACACCAAAACCACAAGCCCACATAATGTCCGTCAATTTTCCACTGTACACTTTTAAGCTGATACTATATGTGAAAGACAGCAACATTGAATGGACTTGTCAAATAACAGTCAGCATGAACATGTATGTATATTTAGAAATGCTGCAAGAATAACAACTTTAATGCTAACCTGTCTGGATTTTCTTTGTGAAGCTGAAAAAGTGTGACAATAGAAGCAAACATGTAATCACTTTGGGTCTGTGCTGTGTAGAAGACCTGCAATGAAATCAATAAAACATGAGAGTTATTGTAAAGCACTTTTTGAATTAGAAGGGCATAAAAATATATATGCACAGAAGAGAAAAAAGATTTTTCAATGTGCAGCAAAAAAAATTTTTTTATAAAGCAAAATATTTCTAAACATCAATGCGAAGAAAAAGTCAGGTGACATAAAAGACAAGACAAAAAGTGACAAAAGAGGAAGGGAAAGGAGGGGAACTGGTGATAAAGAAGGAAGAATACCTGAACAGGGTACTGGCGCCCCTCCACATACAGCACTGGAGCATTGTTGAAATAAGAAGAGAAGTGATCAACATCCATAGTGGCTGACATAATGATGATCTGTCATGTACAACAAGCAACAAATGAAAAAGTATACCAAATGACAAAAGATAAAAACAAGGCAATGCTCCTGGTTCACTGGTTTCAGGGCATAAAGTAACTTAATGATGTGAATTATTGCATGCTGTTAGTCAACCTGTCTCTCACACAGACAGATGTGCACACATACACAGAAACACTCATTCATGCCCCTTCCCCCTACCCCCACCAGCACACAGAAGACTCTCCCAACTGTGTATGAAAACTGCATTTAAAAACTGGCAGCCTTTACTAAAAAATGAGCATCAAATCCTAAATACCTTTAAAGGATGGTGTCCTTGTTCTGATCTTTTCCTTTGTGCTGCCTTGACAACACCAAACAGAATGTCTGTCTGAACAGTTCGCTCGTGGGCTTCATCCAGTATAATCACTGAGTACCTTGAATAATTGATAAATGCATGATCAGCTCTGCATGTAAGTCAAACTAAAATAAATTGTGTGACAAGTGCTATAAATCCAACACAAAGCCTTTGTGCAATACCCCTTTTGCAGGATGCTTGGCGGAGGGTAAAGTTAATAGTTGGATCAGTTACATACGTTCAATAAACTGTATCCTCTCTGGTATACATTCAAAAGGTAATCATTTATTGAAAGCATAGCTATAAGCATTACTTTCTGTATGTTTTAGGGGCATTTGATTGTACAGATGTAGACATAATCTAGCTCCTACCTCTTAAGAAGAGGATCTAGGAGGGTCTCCCTCAGCAGCATACCATCTGTCATAAACTTGATCTTTGTCTCTGGGGATGTGACATCCTCAAACCTCACACAATAGCCCACCTGATGAAAGTAGACTCACACAGTTATCACACATAAGAATAAGGTGTAACACATCAAGTGAATGTATAAGCATAAAAATATCTCTTGCTTAAAATCTCTAATATCCTTTCCTTTGGGTTATGATTACTGTAAAGCACAGAAACAGAGAAAAGAAGCCATCTGCTCTATAGTTGTTGGCAGCCATACAAATTTAGATTTACTGCAAAACTAGAGAATTACTTAATTATGCCTTTAAGACAGCAAAGAATTCAATGACTTACTGCAAAAGTTGGCATTAAATAAACTATGCCTTTAATAATAAAAAGAAACCAATGCCAAAAATACAACTGTTAACCACTCCATGCCAGCAGGAGTACTGATAAAGTCTAAGCAACTCTAATTCAGTGCTCAGCACAGAAATACTAATGTACTCAAATATGTAAAAGAAAAAAGAAGGGCATGCTTACTTGGCCACCAACATTTACATCAAGTTCTGTTGCTACCCGCTGTGCCAGAGAGATTGCTGCCACTCTTCTGGGCTACCAAAAGTGACAAGTACATAATGATTCTCATTTGCAATGCATTTTTAGACATTAGCATGATAATTACTCTTGGCATATCTCACAGGCTTTGAAGTTTAAAATTTATTTCATGTCTGAAAATAGAATTATTACACCAATACTAAACTGCTCCATGATAAGGAACTGAGAGGTAACAAAAGTGCTCCATTACAAATATAAAGTAAATCATGGCTTAATATTTCTAACTTCCCCACCCCAAACCATTATGTGGCAAAAAGAAATTATGGAGACCAATAAATGCAACAGTTTTTTTCCCATAAAGCAAGGTATTATTATTAATAATTAGAACTGCTGTAATAAAAAATTTCCTTTCACAGCAAACAGTGGACAAAGAAGACATTAAAACATGCATTTGAATATGCAATAATATATGAGACACTGATTAAAAACATTTAGATGTGGCTCAAAGGTTTGTATCATATCACACTTCAAATAAATTCAAGTGAATGTAAACTATTTCAACTTATATTTGTAACAAGCAGTTTTTGCCTTACCTGTGTAACAGCTATCTGTTTGCTAATAAGACCTCTTTCATACAGATACTGCAAAGGAACATTTTTGAGCCATCTTCAAACAGTTCATCATAAAGTAGTTCAAGAAACAATTCCTTCATGAAAAATGTGGTTTATTAAATAGCATCATTTTTGGCAATTCTTATTCGATAAACATTTTTCAATGTTTCAAACTGAAAAATCTTATAATAAACAACAACCTTTCGTCAAGCTGAGGACCAGATTCGAATTTTAGTCTGCCCATATGTTCATAATTGTAGAAACTCACCTGTGGGATCTGAGTAGTTTTTCCACTTCCTGTCTCTCCGATGATGATGGCTGTCTTCACTTTCTGAATTTCAGTCAGCAGATGTCCTTTGACATTGAAGATTGGAAGCTGTGTTCGAAAGGCTTGAAGATCTAAACGGCCCAGATTAAAGATTGAATGAAATACTTTTAGCTGATAGAATGCCAAAGCATTTTTTGTCAAGTCCTAAAGACATCAAAATTTTCACACAAACGGGTAATAATTTTATAACTCTTAGCATTGTCTGCGATGAGCTGGAAATGATGCATGAAGTCGAAGAACGCCAGCGCGCACACACACACACACATCAGTATTAGACAGATATGTAAACGACAATGTCATTTGTAAAGTACTATTTTACTAGTTTTTATTTTTAGTTGTCGGCTGGGAGTGCACCATTGACTCACCGTAATAATAATAATAAATGAAGATTTTTATAGCGCATATTCACACTCATAGAGAGCATGCTCTTAGCGCTTAAAACAAGGAAGAGAATGGACTAAATGGTTAGAACACGAGGGGGGGTAAGAATAAACGACAATACTGACGACAAACAGAAAACAAAGATGGAAAACACAAAAAGACACAAATTAACAGAACATAGAAAAAATAGCGATTCTGCAGAGAAAGATGGGTAGAAAATTAGCAAGAGCAGAAGGGGGAGGGTAAGAAGGACTAGCATTCTGTATACTGTGTTAGGAGTAATACACATCTACATACGTGCTATACTTGGGTGGCACGCAAAGGGAAATCTGGTAAAGTTAATCACAATGAAGAGCTGATGGCGTTTTACTAAGAAGTTGAAATATTTCAGGGGTGCCCAACGACACTTCATCTGTTAGAGCTACTTTGGTTGATCTGTTGATAAGAGCTTTGTGACATTTCTGCGGTAACTTACTTTTTCTACTTTCACTTGTCTTCTTTACTCAGTTAAATTAGAAAATGGAACCTTCCTCTGACATATTCATGGATTTAAACGGTGTCTTGTCACCTTTAACTTACCTTTTCTTTGCTGTGCTGACATTGCTACGTTGACTGACGATAGATGTTTATTCCGCGACCACGCGGTAGTCGCCATCTTGTTTGTTTTGAACTATTCTCGAATTCAGTATAGTGGAAAGAAGCGTTTTTTTTTTTTTTGCCTCGGATCAAAGTAGTGTAGTAATTAAAACAATAAAATATCACTTTGTACACTACCACTGAACTTATACGTTTTAATGAAATTTTAAGTCAACTACTTTAATCTGGCACATCTTTTTTAATTTAAGAAATTAAAAGTGAAATATGTGAGCAATTTGAATTGTAAAAATTGGAGCGGGTAGGATCATTTCACTTCCTATTTCAAGAATAAACAGTCGTTTTCCACAAAGCATTACATCTCTTTGTTTCTTCAGGTTTGGGGGGGGGGGGCCTATATTTCATCCATTTTCTAAAAATTATTTTCATTGTTGTTTGAAATTGAATGCACAACGACCTAAGTGATATAATATTACTCTGAATGAAGTGACAATATTTTTATGCGATTCAACAACTCTCAGCTTTTCAGCCCAGCATCCCTGCTTATTTCGCAGGTTGCTTTGCGAGCCGTTTATATTCATAGAAATTTCCCCGATCCGACCTGACCCTTACTTGGTTTGTTTTCAAACTGAGCACTTGAGCTTTCCTGGTACTTGACCAAGGCCTAGAGATTCCCGTTGTGGTCACTGTACGTCCGACTGACCTCAGTTTGTGTAACATTAAATTTACGACAGTAAGTGAATAACTGTTCTTTAAAGTAGAATTGAAAGGGTGTTTAAAGCAAGTAACACGTTTGATTACGACATGAACTATGCCAAATGTAATGTTGCCTAGTACTACTTGTACAGAAATACTAGTAGTCGCCGTGATATAGCCTTAGTTGCTGGCACGGCGTAAAACTGAAACAGCCACACTTAGTCGTAAAGTCTCCTGACATTGTTTTCAATTCTGCTTCTGTGCATAGTTTATGCCATATTTATTGTTGATTGTCTCATTGCATTATAGGCCTACACCTTACAAACGAATGAACGTATTTCAAGAGTGCGACTATCAGTGTTTCTGATCGCGCAGAAATGTGTGTAAAACACACGAGAGAGCTTCAAATGACGGTACCAAAAAAAAAAAAAAAAAAAAATTGGAAACGTAAAAAAGCTTAGGTCAGAGGTCTCAGCACGTAGGACATTATATAGTAGACCTAGCAGATAAAAGCTGCTATTTCGACATTATAACTGTTCATTGTTAGTGACAATTTTACATACACGAAAATATTTCACATAGCATCAGTTTATATATACAAGATCACGTTGATATTAATAATTATACTAGTGTCTATGATAGTATTAACACTATGTTTTAAGCCTGTCACAGTTAATAAAAACCCCAGTGTTGATAAGGGGCTAAACAAATTTCTATTAATTGTAACTTAGGGTCTGAAAGCCCCCAACAATTTTAACTGGCGAGTCAGGAAACCTTATGGGAAACACAGACTGCTGATGTAGTCTTACTAAGACCCTTCAAGATTCATTTATGTTTGTAAAACCAGGTGATGTCCCACATTTTTACACAGTATCTCATTCACTACAGTGCTTATCTGCCAAGCTTCATATAAAGAATGCAGATGTCAATTGTAGGCACAACACAGCTGAAAATTATTGACCTTTATATGATGATTTGTGGGACATTTGTAAGTTTCAAAATATACTCAATACTGTGAAGAAGTGTAGAACTAGATAATTTTGGATGCTTTGCATCAGAGTTTATATTGTAATAAAGTGTTATATTCTAACTTGTACAAGCGATAAGAAAATTATTTTGCCACATTCAAGTTATTAAATATTACTATGTTGTAGTTTTCATTTGTAAATGGCTTTTGTAGACAAACTACTAAAATACCACAGTTTGCACAGTATGTTCTAGACACCATCAGCATGAGTGTCTACAGCTATCTGACAGAAAGGGAGTATGGATCACTTACCTCTCCTGTGTACCACAAAAGCCATCAGGCTATCAAGAACAAGCTGGAGGATCTTGCTGCAGCACCTAGCATCAACCAGGTTTCTAGTTTTCATGTCTTCATGTATATTGTATGTGCGTATATTTGGTCTTAATGGTACACCACACTAAGAAGAGTTATTTCATTATGCTGGCTTAGATTTTTCTCAATGTCTAGTGCAGGGAATGTGGAAAGCAGAACTCCTTCCATTATCATTTAACCTTCCCTGATGTCAGATACTTAAATGCTGAGTGGGCTAGAAGAGTTTTCCAGTCACAAGGCTGGGAAAACCTTAGACTGGTGACTTTCTGTTTCAAAGTTGAACAACAACTACTAGTGACTTTCACTAAATGATGATTTGAGGATGATTTAGTTCACTTGTGGAAATATTGTGATAACATATTTATTCTATTGACAATAAATGATTTTTACATATGTGTAGAACTTATACTTTTGTGGACACAGCAAACAGCTCATTACTCAACAAATCTTTCAGATTTATACACATGCTGTTAATATGCATATGTAGATATGTTGGTTCACCTCGGTGAGAAAAAATACTCATAACCATCCACAACATTTTTGAAATAGTATATCTGCTGCTTTTATTGACCGTTATTAACAGTATTTTTTTCCATTTATTCCAGCCTTGTGAATTTTCAGGAGAACCCAGGGCAACATTTCTTGTGGACTTTAGTCCAAACAGGTATTGTCGACTGTAAGAACACGTACAGGAAAGGTCAAATGAAGCATAAACTTTTATCATAGCTTTGTGCTTTTGGTATCAATCATTAATAATGTTAACCAGAACAACAAGTTTGTGAAGGTCTACAGCATCCATGATGACATTCTCCTTTACCAGATGACCCGACAATTAGGAACTGGGGCTACAACTGCTCATTAACCACTGCATTATTGCCTCAGATCAAATGACCAACTTTATTAATCTCAATGGGTAGGTAATCATAACTTAGGAAGTGTGTTCAGTTAGAAAACACAAAAAGTGCTAGTTAGAAGACAAGTGGTGCATCACAGCAAAACACAAAACATGCAGTATTATATTGTAAAGCACACCTAAAACATCATACACCATTACGCTCACACAACGAACAGTTTATTTACAGTTGAGCAGTTGAACTGCAGAGGATACAAAGGATTTTAAGTGCCTGTTACTTCTGCATACAGGCATAGCATATTTTCATGTACTCGGTAAAACAGATTCTTCTGCTAATGCATGTTCTGGTATGGGTGAAATGCTGGCTGCTTTTCTGACAATATGGTGATCACAAAAAAGTCACTTGACACCAGTTAGCCTAAAGTAAATATGGACAATACTGTTCAGACTGTTCCTATCATGGACAGATAAACTTACAAAACCAGCATACAAAGAAAAAAGATGATTGAAAAAACTTTCAGTTAATGAATGATGACATCGGCTCAAGATTGTTGTGCTGACTGAGAAACTATTCAGTTTCTGAAGAAGGTGCATATTTAATATGTTCAACGTTTATGTCCCATTTAAGCCGGAAATTGAAAACAATGCCTAGGTACCTGAAGGAGTCAATAATCTCAACAGGTTTATATTCAGATGACCCTTGTCTCCAGAAGCTCCTCTGTACACAGGTGCATCTGCCCTGAGCTAAAAAAAAAAAAAAAGCTCTGTGAAAGAGAGTTCAGCAGTGGCTGGAAGGCACTTATATTTCACCACTGCAGTAAAAAGTTCGTGGTTCAGATCTCATGTCAGGACCTGTTTGCAGAGCTGGTCATCAGAGACTTTCTCCAGGTTCTCTAGTTTCCTCCTTACTCCATCATCCCTTTCCCCAGTCGTGTGAAATCTCAAAGGTGGAAGCACTTTCCTACTAAACCATCCAACCAACCAGCTCAGCAGTCTTTATGTTTGGTACATGAGCTACGCTACACACAGGCTTTGCTATTTTCATGCTTTTTAGCCTGCCTGTCTACAGCTTCATTGTTTGTGCCTATAAATTGTTTGCCTGGGATTCATTTTCGTTAGATGAAAGTCTAACGACAACAGAAGAAGATATGGAGGATTTTTGCTCAACCTGCCACCAAGTAAATCCTCTGGTCATTCTCACCTGCTCTCAATCCTATGCTGCTTCTGTTCGTTACATCGTGGCTGTGACATATGCCTAAAACGATCAGAGGCTCATGGACTCATGTTTGAAGGGAGGAGCTGCCATAGGAGGGGTTGCGCTCAAGCATGCAGAGGTCAGCGTTGGCAGGTAAAACCAGTTTTTCTATTTTTTTCTACATGCTCCTGATCCTCTGCAGTCATGTGTGAGTGTTTATGGACACCCCTCAGTTTTTAAAGACTCTCTGGAGACCACTAGATGTCGCCTTTATTTCACCGTCTCATTGCCCCTTCCTGGTGGGGTTATTTATTTCTTATTCCCATCAGGGTAGGTGTTGAGGTATTGTGTGGAAACATGCTGATAACATGACGCACTGACTTTGTGTCAGCATTGGGCGGAGGGGGTGGTGGCAAAAAGATTTCTGAAATGGTTGGTTGTTTTGGTGGGAAAGTGCTTCTATCTAGAGGTGATTTCACACTATAAGAGGAGAATGAGGTAGAGAGAAAACCAGAGTACCTAGAGAAAACCCCGATGACTGGCCCAGCAAATAGGTGTCACATACACAGAGGGGCCCAAAATGAGAACCGAGGGCTTCACTGCAGTAGTGAACTCTCTGTTTTTGCAGAACTGTTATAGCAGTCTAAGGTGGAAGCACCTGGATTCAATTAGGCCTCTGGTGGCAAAGGCCACAAACCCAATTGACAAAGGTAATAATTTATTTGGTTAAAGAACAGTTGTAGCCTCTAAGCTCCTAATAGTCGGGTTGTCTGGTAAGTATCAAAGAAAGATACAAAAATACAAACAAGGAAAATTTTACACTTTTGCTTCAGAACCAAAGTTGCCTCCACACATGGTGACCATACCGTGCGAGTGACAGAAATCACCAGTGGTAAGTGCACCCACATTCTGACTGGCCACCCACGCACCCCATGGTGTTTGGCTTTCCACCCAGCATCTAATGACATCCTGGCATCTGGCTGCCTGGGAGGAGAAGTACATATCTGGGACTTGAGAGTGAGTTAATTGGCTGTCTGTATAAAGCACTTACATCACAACCCAAGCACGTCAGTGACCAACATTAATAATAGAATGATATTAAAAAACTAGAAAACAATAACATGCTGACACCAACACATTTAGCCACTGAGCCACAGGCAAAAGAAAATGTAGGTAATGACAGCTAGAGTGAGTCATTAAGTGTGAAAAAGGTGTTACAAATACCTTGTAGAACTGAACTTTGATCATGCATAATGGTAGCACAATGAGTACAAAAGATTAAGGAAAATATTTTAATTATAATACTTTTTAAACAGATGTTTTCAGTGAGAGTTTAAATACTGCTGTTGTTCAGTGGGCGGTGTTGTAGACTATGCTTAACTGTGTTGTCTGCTGCTGAAATAACATCAATCCTTTCTTTTTTCCATTTATAATCCCATTTAGTACAGTTGCAGCTGTTAGAAATAAACTGAGAGTAGCACAGAATCAGAAAAGTGTACTTGATATATCACATCTTTGGCCTTCAGACTGTAAGAATAATGCAGTATTGGTAAGCAAATTATGCTTGAAATAGCAAGCATTTGGATTTAAAAAGTCCTCATAATAGTAAAGGTAATACAGTTTGTGTTAGCAAAGTGTGCTTGATGTAACAAACTTTTGGTCTCAAAGAGTTCTCAAAACTAGAAACCCTAGGATTTTAGGCATGTTTAAGACCATAGAAACAAAGGCTTTTTAAGAGAAAAGTTGATTTCGTATCTTCATAGTAGGATAGTAAATAAAATGATTTTAAGATTGGATAAACATTTCTGCATAATTTTAGAATAACATGGCAAAAAATATCCCAGACTGTAACAAATTTGTAATTGTAAAGTGTCTTGATTCAAAATATAATCTTCATCCTCATCCTCTAAAATTATGTGCTGCTGGGAAAGGGGAAAGCTGAGTGGTTAGAGCACTGGCATCCAAACTGAGAGGCACACTGGTTCGATATCCAAGTAGCGCAGCAAACTTTCCCCAGTCAACCCAGCTGGTGGGACTGGGTACCTGCCTCCATAGAGGGTTGGGGAAGGTAAGGCAGTCAGAGAGAGGAGATGGCCCTGAGGAAAGTGAGGTCTCTAACCTCACTCCCTAGCGACCTAAAAAGGTTAAGGGATGAGCTTTACCTTTTTTTTCAACCTCTGTGTTGCTGAACATGATTTAGTGTTGCATGTTCTTTGTATAATCAGCAACAGGAACTCTACATTTACGTAAAGTGTAATGTGAAATGTCAGGAGACCTGCATACTTAGTCCTGTTAACAATTTAAAAATAAAAATGAAGAGCTTTACAGATTGCTTAACTGTGCAGGGTGGTGGAAGTGAAGTCTGGAAATCTAGCAACAACTCTGTGATTTCATCTCTGACATTCCACCCAAATGACCATGTGCTGGTGTTTGCAACCAGCAACACAGTGTACTTTTGGGACTGGAGCAAACCACAGCCATTTGCATGCTGCCGCACAAACTATGAATACGAGCGTGTGAGGTAGGCATGAGGGGATCACAAACTGGTATCTCTGGATATCATAAAAAGAGTTCTGGGACCAGATACGTAGTACACCATAAGGCTGCTAAATGAATGGATGACCTAGCAGTCACCTAAATAGCTAAATTTTGTAAGCTCTTAAGCTGACTGCCACCCAGCTTGTGCACCTGGTAACGGGAGTTTATAGCCTAGACATATAAATTTATGTAGACATCACCTGCTAACAAAGTAACACTGAACAAAATGGCACTTTCTGATGTCTTGATGATCAGTGCTTTGCATACATTCAGCCACTCACCTGTCTCCTGCAAAATGAAAATGAGAAGTTGGTTGATATGAAATGACTGGTACTCCTACCCCCCCAAAAAATTGTTATCAAAGCAGTTTCTTTACATGAGCTACCAATGGATGTTTTTCAATGTATTTAAAAATAATTGTTATTTTCTATTAACATACCTTTGTTCCTCTACAGGTGGCTTAGGTTTGATTGTTTTGGCCATTACTTGTTTACTGGCATATGCAACAACACAACACTTCAAAGAGTTCGTGTTTCAAATGTACATGCTGGGTAAGTAGAGAGGAAAAAAAAAATTCAGATACATCAAATAAGGTATTCCAGTATGATAAAATGTGAATGTTTCTCACAAGTGTTAGATGATTATAATCCTCAACAGTTTGGCTAACTAGTGTTACCATGCCTCTGCCTTCTTTATGAACCTGTTCTAAATCCATGCAGCATGTGACAAAAGTCTAAACTTCATGAACAGTTCTCGATGCTTTTACAGTGGCTCTAACAACAGGATGCCTGCAAGTCAGGCACCCAACCCTAATCAGCAACATTTACAGGCCAACAGAGTTCGATATCAGCAATTGCTTCAGAGCTTCTATAGCTACCAGCAGGAGCGAGTGCGGATAAGGCGTCGTTTCCCAGGTAACAGACACACATAATGGTATCGTAAAATTTAGACGAAGTTTCATAGTACATAATTATGGATTGTTTTAATCTGGTTCAGTTTACTGCATATTCCCCACGTAAACAGTGCATTATTAAAGGCTGTCTTCAAGAACAGGGCCTTATTGGTTCTCCTCGAAGATCAGCATTAGAATAAGCTTAGGTACTGATGGTTACTTTGATTCCAATGGTTTCGCTGGTGTCTTAAAAGCTGCCTTGCTGTCTTACATATTGATGTTTAACTGATGCCTAAAAGCCACCTTATTTACTTACATGCTGTTGTTTTACCGATGTCTAAAAGCAACCTATTTACTGTCTGATATCTCAGTGCTGCCTTATTTTACACAGGCTGATATGTTGCACATTTCATGGAGAAATGTTTTAAAGCTGATTGAGTGCTAAGATTCAACAGTGCAGATGATGTGGTCTTAGTTAAAATTTGTTTTTTAATTTGGAAACACTAATTTTAGTCATCTGAAGGTATTGTAATTGCAGATCCTCAAGACTGGGAACCAGTGCAGGAGGATGAAAGTTATCACCGTGCATCACCTGTGCACATCGATGCACTGAGCCAAGCTCATTCCTATGCCACATACGTGACTGAGCAGTCTCGCGGAAATCCACGGGCTACCGGTAACGTCAGCAATCCATCCCCAGCTAGTGCAGGAACAGAAGGGGTGGCTTCTAGGTGAGAAAAGCTGAATGGAAGTCCAAGAAGATAACTTTTCTCCTTTCCAGCCAGCCTGAAGGAGATTGTCTATGCTAGCCTCTTAATTACTGGGCTGGATAGGATGTAGTTATGTTCTGCATGTCTTTTGGCAGTGGCAAAGCAGATAACTACACAAAGGGGGAACAGTTTGAAGAGGTAAACAGTTTTAAGTACTTGGGAGCTTCCCTCTCCAAAGATCGCAACTCCACAACAGATATCCACATCAGGATTGCAAGTAACAGCAGCGATGCCTAGGCAGGACAAGGTCTGGTGCGACTGCATCATCAGGTTTATTGTAAAGTACAATCTTTACAAGTCCCTCATAGTGCTGATCCTGCTTTATGGATTCTGCTTGCTGATATGAATGGGATAATCCAAGCGTTTGAAAATAAGTGCCTGAGAAGGCTGCTCCAGATCTTGTACAGAAAACATAAAACCAATTACTTAGTACAAAGCATAGGTACCACACTCGCAGCACACCAGAAAATCTCTACTTGCAACAGTGAAGGGGTGTAACCTGATCTGGTTTGGCCATGTGACCCAGCACAACACTTTTGTCAAAGATTGTCCTTAAAGGAACATTGGAGGGTGGTTGACGCTATGGTGGCCAAAGGAAAAACTGGTTTACGAACATGAAGGACTGGTCATCCCACACAGGACTGACTCACTATTGCCTAAGACAGGCGTGTTGCGGGCCTCGTCAGGTGCTGCATCTGTCCATGTACTTTCCCCAGTGACCAGTACTAGTCAAGGGATAAATGACTGACTGATGTTCTGCATTATCAGGGCATATCTGTCAGGCAAACACTTGCCTTGGCCACTGAGCTTGTGAAAATCCATACAAAGCTTGTCTTAAAGGTCTAGTGGTATTTTATTGGTGTGAGCATACTGGGGCTTCAATATATTTCTTTCTTATGATTAGGTAAAGCTGGGTGCAAGATATTATTTCCCCAGGTCTGTTCTGAAGATGAAGGCCTGCAAATGTCACTATGCACAGAAAGAGGTCAACAGCACAGACATTAAGATTGTGCATGGATGCATTTATGGGAGGGCATATTTGTGTTCAAATGTGGTGTCATGATTTTCATCTTACTCTCTGCATGGTGATGTTTGTAGGCGTGTGTCTTGAGACCAAAAATAATTTTCACCCAGCTTTTTGGAGAAATTGTGTCTTGAACTGAGTTTTGCCCACTCATTAGAAATAGATAATTTTCACTCTACTGGATCTTCAAATGTGAGTTGTGTAATATGGGCACTAGGATGGTGCCAGATTATTTGTGTTTTACAAGTAAAATTCCTGAAAAATGCCAGCATATTCTTCTTTTATTTGAACCTTGTTGCCTTTAGGCTATGTACTCAGCTTATACTTTTGCAGCAGAACCTCTGGAGCTCTGCCACATCGTGGATCACTCAGTCCTCCACCCCGACCCCCAGGTGACAGAGATGACCTTGCTGGGTCTGGGGTAAGACATGTTTTTGACTTGTAAAGCTTTATTGCTGTAGTTTGCCTTGTGTTGGATTCATCTGGTTGACTTTTTTTTTTAAATGTGAGGGTTCTTTCAGATATTTTTAGAGGACAATTGTAAATCTAACCCTGATGTCACACAGAAATGGATTCAAGGGATACAATTCTATACAGAACCATTTCTACTTCTGAAAAGCAGCAGTTCCTTCACTTGGATGTTTGCTAATTGAGTTTAAAAAATTCAGTTGATTTTAAGCCATTGATTGGCAGAAATAAAACTTGTTCAGGATCAAGTAAAGCTTCTTGTTTGTCTTTATGATTGTTTACTTTTAAATAGAGCTTTTTTTAGAAATGTTTTCCCTATATAATTTCATAGATTTCCATTATATAAATTTTGCTTTAAGCAGATATCTGACATATTTCTCAAATAAAGCCAGAAAAAAAGAATTGTTGGTAACTAGACCATATTTTTTGCAGCCTGGTTTAGCAAGATTTGGTATTAGTAGACACTTTTCTTCATCCAACTCGGAGAATCTAAACAATGAAGAGCATCTCCAGTCTCACAGCACAGTAAGGTCTAGTTCCAGCCAAAATAATGATAGTGGCCCATTTCTTGGGCGAAGGCAAAGGCTCAGGCACAGATCAACATTTGCTGAATGGTCTGCTAGCGTAAAAGAAAGAAATCTGTCAGGGCAGACAGTTAATGCTACAAACAATGATCAATTGGGAGTATCTGCTACTGGTAGTAAACAGCTGGGACAGCTCACTAGTGCAGTAGATTGTGATCAACAAGAAAATTTCACTTATTCCACAGATAGTGATCGGTTAGGAGTATCAGCTAGTGCTACAGGTAGTGATCAGGTGGAACAATCAACTTGTACCTCAGATAGTGATCAACTGGGACACTCAACTAACACCACAAACACTAATCAGGTTCTTAATAGAAGTGTCCATATCGAAGATTCACGGTCTGCCTCAAGTGGTTTGCCTGGTCATCATGCAAAACAAGATGACTTGGCCAGTTTATCAGGTCCAATCTCAACATCCATATCTGAGGTAAATGACCCTGAGAGGACTGAACGGGGTAGAGCTAAAAGTTGCTCAAGAGAATGGGAAACATCTCAGTCAGGAAATTCCTTTGATCGTCCTCTAGGTGTACACTCTCATGCACATGAACAGGTCATCAACTGCTGTCAGAACGCAGCATCTTACGAGAGGAGCACTGACAATAGCTATGCAATATCTGGAGATTCACTGCCTGCTAGTGTAGCTTCTGATAGAAACTATGTTGAGAGCGAGAGTACTAGCGGGTCTAGCAGTGGTACCTGTGACAGGACAGATAACAGTTCCACTGCAGAAGCCAGATCATCACTTGTAGATAACTTGCAGGCTGCCGGCATGACTCAGAGATGTGCTGCCCAGTCATGTGCAGGAAAGAGGTCATACACAACAGCTTTTGGTGCAGTACAGCCTGCCACCTCACAGTCTGTGTGTTCACTGTCCAGGTTAGAATTGAGGCAGAGGTCAGAGAATGTTAGTTTATTGCCAGCAGCAGCAGAAGCAGCACAAGGCACAGTGTCCTTGGCATCCTTACCCAGGGTCACCTCTCAGAGTTTGGCTCGGCCTCTTTCTGAGGCATCAGATCAAGCAACAAGACCACAAAACCTACCACAAAGCCAGGCTGCAATGGTGCAGAATCAAAATGGCTTGTCTCGATCTTCCTCCCAGCCAGCTAGTGTAGCACGGAGGACAAGCTGGGGCAGCAACATCCCTAGACAAGTTGGAAGCAGCGCTTTCCGTCAAGTGCTGCCAAGTCAGGATTTCAGAGCCTCAGTTGAGCCTTGCAGTCATGGCAATTCCACCTCTAGCAGTTCCACATGCCCTATCTGTGGGAACTTTAACATGGATCTTCTTCAGTCGAGACGACCCTTTTGGACATCTGTCCCTTCTTCATCAGCATCTGGGGCATCTGGACAGGTGTCATGGGCACCCTCTCTTCCATCTGCATCCCATTTTTCTTTTGGCTTTGGGTCAGGGGTACCACGCTCGCTATCCACCTCCAACGTTTTATTGAGTCGTGACCTCCACCTAGGAGCAGATGCCAGAGGTGATGGACAAGGTAGAAGTGGTCTGCACCACTACGTGACAGCTGATGGTGCCAGCCAAACCTTAGGCAGTCTTAATGTGCCAGAGCTAGCTGACCAGGGCACAGACATCAATGGGCTCGTGGGTACTGAGCCAGAAGATTCTGAAGTGATGAATGAAGAGGATGATGAAGAATCAGCATCACTCAGTCCAGGTTTGTACAGTCTTTCACTCTTAACTTTTTTGTATGAGGTATAGTTATCATAAATAAGGTCGTAAGTACACGCAAAAGAAAAGACATGATCATATGCTCTCATGTTTCTTCAACAGAAATAGGACAAGCTTCAGAAGATGCAGTGACCAGCTTGGACACTATCATCTCACGACCTTTTCACCCCTCCACTTCCCGTTTACAGTTTTCTGCCATTGACCATGAAGATCCTGCTTATACACTTCGCCAAGACGGTGATAATACAGGCAGCACGACAGCTGTTACACAAGAGTCTGTTTTGAATCAAAATGCTCCTGAGTTACCGTCATCAAGCATGCCTGCTGTGGTGCATGTCCAAGATGATGGCAGCTGTGTTAATGATGTGGATGCAGAGAGGCAAAGATCCTGGAGAACACTGCCTCGCTCGGAGCCACCACTCCAGCCACCACCAACAGAATCTCGCAGGCAGGTGCTGCAAGGTCTAACACAGCACCTGGAACAGCAGGTGAGATGGGTCGTGATCTGCAGGTTGTTCTCACCCGAAAAAAGATGCAAACACTGCTCAGCATTTCTAACAGTTTACAGATTTTTAATTTTTGCCTTCTTGTCTGGTGCAATGCCTCACATAGTTGCCAATGTTGTGATCTCTGGGGAAGTGGTCAGCTGGGTTTTTTTTATCATTTAACTAAATTTTGAAAACAGGAAAGAAATAGAATTCAAGATTTGTATTTCTATAGAGAATTTATTCTGCAGTAGTTCTAATTAGATTGGTGGATAGTTATTATTCAAAATGACTATTCAGCAACAAATGTTAATGCCCTTCTGAAACAGGAATTTGATTGTGTCAGGATTCAGGCATACTATGTATTTTTCACCAAAGCACTGTGGCCTGGATGTGTTTACAAAATATTTATTGATGTAGGTGCGTGAACTGAACCAGAGAATAACCCATCTTCAGGACACTTTCAACACACGAATACACATGTTGTATGCTGACCGTCAGCATCTCTTGTCCACCTTGCATGGGGATCATACCAGATCGTCTCAACTTTCCACCTTCTCTTCTCCTTCCACATTGTCCTTGACTGTGCCTACATCTTCCTCCAGAGACAATTTAGCCTCTCAGCCTCAAAGTACCCTCAGAGCTAGCAGTGAAGATAGAGACTCACCTTTGACCGGAACTTTTGTTCCTGAATTGGCAAGAACAAGAAGACTTAGTCCTGTGTTGTGCAGCAGATTGCCTGTGCACGATCTGTCTACATCATGCTCATCAACATCATATTGCATTCCAGACCCAACACCAGCATCAGAGCCAGAGGGCAACTCTACCACATCATCATCAGCCAGCATTTTGACTCCTCGCCAAGGCATCACTAGCGTACATGATTCTGCTCCAAGGGCTATCACAATCATTCCTATTGTATCCATATCTAGGCCAGGGCGTGGTGCAGAATCATCATCTGGATTTAGCTTGGGGTCATCTACACAACACGAGCAGGAATCCACCTCAGGGTCAGACTTAGCACCTGGTTCCCACTCTCACCTGGTAACAGGCCCAGCATCTACCTGTGAGAGAGGGGACCAGAGAGTGGAGGTGCTAGGTGTCACTGGGGAACGTGAGGTCATCAGCTACCAGGAACTGGCCCGGCGAGTGGCCAACAGAGAGGACTTCACAGTCGTGGGAGAGCATCGACCTCAAGGATCTTCCAGGAATACCTCCATACAAGGCACACTAGGTACTTCTTAACTATGCATTTGTCCATGTGCCTTCAGGTTCTGTCTTTTCACTATCCTTTGTTTAAATAATAATAAACGTGTGATTTATATAGTGCATAATCACACTCACAAAGGAGTATGCTCTCACCGCTAAGACAAGTAGGAGACATGGACAGATACAAAGAATGGAAGGAGAAACAACTTTACAGATAAGTAATAAAAGACAAAAGTAGATGACACAAAGAGAAATCTGGGAACAAACAATAAGAATGAAGAATTTCATTAATCTGCAGAGGAAGGCGAGCAAGCAGACTAGTCAATTGACTATAATCACAACTATTGACAGCTATGTTGATCCGTATAAGGAGAAATGCTTGTGGAACAGATGTGTTTTTAGTTCACATTTAAAGAATTCAGTGGTAGACATGGAAGGAAAGAGAGTTCCACTTTTGCAGCACACTAACTAAAACATCTAGTGACCATATGTAATTGTTCTGGTGACATGGATAGACAGTGTAAATTTGCATCAAGATGTGGGTGTAGGTTCACGTCATTTGTGTACATATTCATGTTATGTAAAAGTGGGTGAGAGAACACATACATGCATATGTTACAGTTTTAACATCTATTCTTTTCCATGTATTGATTTATTTTGCATGCATAGTATTTTTTTCTTTTATTTTGCTAAACTTTAACTAAAGTTCACAGTATTTATGGACCAGAGGAAAATAAATTGATAACCATATTAGAGTTAAAACGAGCTCATGGTACTTTACATTAAAAAAAAATTTGGAATTCAAAGGGTCTAGAGAATTAGTAATACTTCATTTGATGAAGGAAGACCGTTAATCATTATTCAATTTCATTTTATTATTGAATTTTCAACTTAAACTCTGTATGCTGTTCAAGTCTTTGAATGCTGAGCAGCTGAACATTGTTTCAACTTAATCAAAATAATCATCATACAGATATGCAATGTCCCTTAGTCACTATTTGGTAGTCATTTGGTAAGTAAAAGGTATGTTTTCAGATCCACTACGTGGCCAGCATCGTCTTTTGGAGACATTTATGCGTAGTGACCCTGCCCCCATCCGGCCAGGACCTTTGCCAACGTAAGTTAGAATTCCTAGGGCTATCAGACTGTGGTGACTTTACACAATTGCAAGATAACTTTATAATTTGTCCTTTACAGGACTTTTATTATAATTTCAGAGTGCTGGTAACAATGTAAAAGGTTTGCAACCAAAAGAGTATCTCTGGCCAGAAACAGCAGTGCAGTAAGGAAACATTTCTACTTCCTAGAAAGAAGTGGCTGTGTGTAATGAATAGCCAGATGAAGCAAATTCATTTTGCTTGCAGGATTCGTGTTGACCATTCTGTGTCTCAAGAGAACTCCCAGCATCAGAGCATGGATACTGATGATCAGGGTGTTGGTGAAGAGACAAGCTGGCATTCTCTTCAGCAGCGGCACCTACATCCACATTACTCTGTTAGCATTCTGGATGAAACTATAAACAGACCTTATGATGCTTTGCAGGCTGCTATCAACAGAGCCATAGCTGGTAGACCTCTCGTTTCTTTGTTTTACTTTCTGATTAGCTTATAAGCAGAATTATAAATTTACCAGAGAAAACTCTCTCTCTTGTTTCTTCTTCCTCCTGTCTTGCTCTTTTCATCTGTGCTGCCTCCTTTTTTGCACTGTGTCCATTTTACCCTTTCCATTACACCCCTTTGCTTTTCGCTTTCTCAACTCCTCATAGAAAAAAGAAACTGAACATAGTTTTAAAGGAGAAATACAGATTAAGAAATCATGTGTTTATCTGTGTAGTGCATGGATGTGCACTTGCATGCCTGCTGAACATTGCTGTCTTATGACAGGGGTGTTCATGAGCACAGGAGAACAGGCTGTGGCAAGTAACATTGTTCCTCAAACGCACCGAATCCAGCGCTGGGATTTCCGACAATGCCACATACCTGATCTGACCCAGAGTGAGTTGTGGGTTCAGTCACCATGCATGTTTATGTCTTCGTACATGTACCCTTATGATCGTATGTTCACAGCCAGTGAATAACAGAGTGGATAACTGAAATTAAGGTAACTAGTCAGGATAACTCCATATAGTCATGTCATCTGGTAAGTACTCAAAGAAAGCAATTTTAACATCAAAAATGATATTTTAATATCTCAAACTATGTTTTCCATGAAGTTTGTTTTCCTCAGTCACTTGACAGCTGAACTTGTGTCTCGTCAGGCAAAGCCAACATCGTAGTGGAACACTGTAAACTGCATAATGATGCTAGTGTAGAGCTGTCACGTGATGGCAGCTTGCTGGCTACGTTCATTCCAAGTCATCGTGGGTTTCCGGATAGCAACATCCTGGCTGTGTTTTCACTGCAGGCCCATTCTTTTGGACAGTGCCTTTATACCAAGAGCTTTGGTCAGTGTATGATGTCCTTGTAAAATAAAATCATGAGGTATAGTATGCTTGCTGTGATGTAACCCCCATTGCTGATGGATTGTTAAACATCATAAATTAAATAAAAAGCCCCAGAACTACTGTCTTTAAGCACTCTCTTGTGCTGACATTATATTTAATGTAACATTTTTCTTTTGAAATTAAAAGCTGATATTTTAATTATGCCTCTGACTAAAATTTAACCTGTTTGCAGGTCCTAATGCCATCTCTGTTAGCCTTTCACCAGAGAACCATTTTGTATTGGTTGGACTGGCAGCCAAGAGACTGTCCTGGGTTTACAGTCCATCTCAGGTGGAGGTGATTTTTTTCTCTTAGTGCTAACATCATCTGTAACATATAGTAATTTACTCTAACCAATAATAATTATAGGCAGTGGCTTCAATGTCTTTAGTACAATTGAGGGGGGTTTCAAAGAGTAAAGGAGGTCTTTTTGATGATGGTATGTTGCATGAATTGTTCATATTCAGCCCTCACTACATGACTCTAAGGCTGTTTTTTAACTGGGCAAAGTACCAAGGCGTGAAATCTCTGAAGTATCTCAAAGTCTCATTGTATTGGCAAATGTTGTGGCAAACAGGTTTGGATCTAGCATGGCATGTTGACTACAGTTCCAGTGCCCTGAGGATTCTCCCTCTAACCATTGATAAAACATTTAATGACATTTGCCTGGGTATGTAGGATTTTAAGGCTTTTCACATCATATTTCCCATCTTTGTCTTTAGCTAGTGGCCCAAATCTACAAGCTTGTCGAACAAAATGCTGGCGAGTTTTCCATGAAGGTAAGTGAATTTGTATATACCTTATTTTTTCTTCTGTTAGGGTAAGGGAACACTTCCATCCCTTCTCAACAAAGATATGACTTTTCTCTCATCTTTATTTATAACTGTTTGTGACTTAATGGGTTTTAACCCTCTTGGTTCAAGATAAAAATGAACATTACAATGACTGGCTTATAACTGAAGACTGAGAAGACGACAGTGGTGAAGTTTGTTTTTTTTATTATTGCTTCTCTGAGATAAACATTAGACCAAGAAACGTATACATTTTTGGAAAAGAGAAAAGTTGAACTTTGCAATAAAAAGTAATGAAAATCGCCTTGCCCGTGCTACCCGGCAAAGCCACGATCATGGCCTTTCAAACCAAGAGAGTTAAGAGTTCCAATTTTATCAGTACATATAAGATGTAATAGTAAATTGATAGCAACCTGGGTTTACTGCCACCTAAAATAGGTAATAGTTTTGATGGGGTATTAATATTAATATATATATATATATGAGTAGACCTCAGTTTTGGGGGTGGAGATGAAACATTGAGATGAAATAGCGTTTGGTGTAAAATTTGAGTAGCTTTTGTCTAGTTTTGCTGGTTAAAAACAGTAGTGCACCTGATATGATAAGAGATTATCACATTTTGTTGTATTTGTTTCTTCAGCATGTAAGTGATGTATTCCACCCAGCTTCTAGTGAGGGTCGGTCTCATGTCAGTGTCAACTCTGCCCGGTGGCTGCCAGAGGTTGGAGGGGGTATTGTTTATGGCACCAATCGTGGTGATCTTAACTTTTACCGTGCAGGGTAAGTTTGTGAATGTCATGGTGTTTGTTGCTTAATCACAGCTGCAACAGTAGTGGCTGATAAATATGTGCAAGGACATGAATCCTTTGTGAAGCTTTAACATAAAGGTATAAAGGTGCAAATTGAAAAAATGTGACTAGAAGCAGAATAAAATAAGATCCCTTTGAAATAGAATTACTTGCATTTTTGGTGATCTATATAATCTTGGCATATAAATATCAGTGTTTAAACAAATCTTTAAGAGAAAGACACATTTTGCTTAGCGACTGCATCCAACTACTTACTACTCAGCATAAAATTGATGCTAGTGCTTTTTTGTGATTTCAGCATTGTGGAGGTCATCAGCATTCCCATCTGATGTTTGGTTTTTTACAAAAAAAAAGTGTACCTTGGACTTAATAAACATTTTGTTTTTTTCTTTTGGCAGCGTGCCTGAGCCACCAGCCGAGCTACTGAGCCATGAAGACAAGACGTCCTCTGCACTTACTTCCAGTATTGCTACACAAACTGGAACAGGTAGCATTCATCGCTCCACGTTCACTCAGACAAGTGAGGAAGATGCAACATCATGAAAAATCATGGCCTGCAAGCTGCAGATACCTGTGTGATGTGTCATTGTACATTGAATCTGTATTTCAGAGTGTTCTCTAGTAATGGAATCCACTTTGGGATCACATTCACATAGCTGTTCCTGGTCAAGGAACAGATAGCATCTAGTTGAACATTGGACATCCCCACATTAGACAGTTAAGGGGTGCATTTGATGTGTTCCTTTGTTTTTGTTGATGTATGCAACTTTCCAGCTTCCCAGAGCGATGCTGACATTCCTAATCCTTAACTTTTTTCCTGTACTCAAAGATGTACTGGGAAGTAATAAGGGTGAACAGGATTTGTAACAGTATCTAGGTACCAAGGTGAACAGGATCTGTGTCAGTGTCTGCACCCCTGATACAAGAAGAAGGGGAATGAAGTCCAGAGTTGTAAATTTATTTCTCTGTTTTTATCTGTAACCAGTCAACAGCTGGTTGCTGACAACTTGAAGGCGCATGTTTATATTTCACAGAAGCAGACTGAAAAACACATCATGGCATCACCAAGTTCTTCAAAGCTGTTGTAGCTGCAGAATTTAAAAAGAATGTGACCTTTTGAGAATGGAATATGCAGCTGATCTCAAGGACAATGCAGAAAATAAGTTTTTGCTTTTGTGAAGTTGGAACAACTTGATATTATATATTATATTTATTATAGTCCATGTAAAATAGTATGTTTCTAATACTAAAGCTAATAAATTAATCCCAGGAAGATATGTGTAGTGTTGTGTCACATAAATGTGTAACATTGTACACAGCGGTGTCACATAAATGTTTGTAACATTGTACATAATGTCATATGAAGTTGATACTTTTGGGGCAGTAACTGGTCACTGAAGTGGTTAGGGAGTAGCTATTGAGACAAGTGATGAAAGAGAGCAGGTAGAGCTATTTTTGGGTACTCCTGAGGTGCCTACGAAGGAGTCCCATATCATCGGTAGCGGCTGGGTACTTATTTTGCCAAAGTAGGAATTGCTTTTTAGGGTAAGAGACATGGTATTTTTACAGTTGTAATGGGAAGAGGTTTTATGTTTGGTATTTTTTCAGGCAAAGAGGCAACTACTCTTGAAGTGTCTTGGGACTAAAGTACACAGTATACCGATGGCTTAACAAAGGTTTGCTGGCGGGGGAAGACCTACAACCATTTTAGGCTGTTAAGCTTGCTTCCGCGTGTGCTCACTTCACCACCACCTCCACGCACTAAGATATGCATGCCGCCTCCATCTTGCCCATAAAACTTGTGATTGACATGTGGTGAGAGGGGAGGGATTTCCAGCACTTAACCCCAGCATTTTCAAATTAAAGAATACAGCCAGACACAAATGTCCTGCAGACAATCACTGTCACCTCAGTATTGGCCCAGACTTGGAGACTAAAGGTCTCCTGTTGTCTACACATATAAGTGCTCGTATGCCATGATCATTTGGTAGAAATTGACGGGAAGATAAATGTGTACAAGATAAAGGTCTTGGGTGGGGACGGAGGGCTTATAATCATAGGGAGATGAACTGTAAGTGACTCACTGTGTCAAGAGCACATCATATGGAGTCCATAGCCTAATGGCACTTATTTACTGGTAAGTAGTTGCTGGATCGACATGGACCTTGAGTTACCAAGTTACTTGTCTGAACGAGAGAGGCTCAGTAGCCTGCTTGAAGTCGAACACAGAAACAGTACCACTACCAAAGGTCCCTAACAATAGTAGTCTTAGAACTCGCACTACGAGTTCGGAACTCATACCAGTTTTAAAAATATATATATATGGCACCTCAAACGCAGATCGCTCACACATACCAACCTTGCTCCACAAACATGTATGAGTACAGTAATCCCTCACTTATCGCGGGTGTTCCGTTCCAAGCCCACCCGCGATAAGTGAATTTCCGCGAAGTATATAGGGACGCTATACTGTTTTTAGTAGTTATACATTATTTTAAGTCTTTATAAACCCTCCCAACACTCTTATACATAACCCTTTCTCATTCCCTTAATAACTTTTCCCATAAAAATGTTTTAAACTCTTAAATCTAGATACATAATTAAAAAAAATTAATATGGGTAGTCACCATTGAAAATACACCATACAGCTAGAATGATAATGATTAATTAGCTTAACAGTACTGATGAAGATGAGATGAATGCCAAGAAGGGCATTAATGCTCTTCTAAAGGCACCACTTCATCAGGTGGTGCGGTATCTTCGACCGGACGTAACTTCTACTACTTCCTCTAAAGGCATAGGCGTAACAGATCTCTTCGTGCGAGTTATGAACGATTGGGTGGCATGGCAGGGCTTGAATAAATTCAGTCTCTAACGAAAGTTTCACAAATAACGTACACAACACCGCAGATGAAAACTACGCACACGTGACAGTCGGATGCTAACGGGAAATGGAAGAGCTGAGAGGGGGGGGGGGTAGCTGCGCACAGCGAAAGAAAACAAGATGCGACGGTTACTGAGCCAATCAGCGACTGGGAAACATTACTGTACAATACGTACTATGTATGTGCAAAAATACTTTAGACGTACCGTAAAAACACACAAAACAGCGAAAATACCGCGATAAATATTTTACATATAATTTTTTGAAAACCCGCGAAGCACTGAAGCCGCGAAACATGAAGCGCGAAGTGGCGAGGGAACACTGTATTACAACTGCAACGTAGCTGTGTAATCGACTAGATCTTTTCTTCCTTTAGAGTGAGATAACGCATTGTGATTGCACAGCAGCTGGATATTTTGGGACGATAACCAGTCTAGGACACCGCGAAGTCCCAAACTCTGTAGCCATTGACTACAGCATGGACCTCTGAAGGAGGAGGAAGAGGATTAAAGGTCTAGTGGGGTACATTTTCTTCTAGTAATCACTTGAAAAAGATCGGTGCAAGATAAATATCATTTCCACAAATCTGGGTAAATATCCCCCCTCCTCTTCATTTCCAAAACAAACACATCATGCAAGAAAGGTTAACGACACAGACGTCAGGATGGTATACGCTTATATTGTCAAGGGTACAGCCAATGAGTGAACTTAGACCAGGTAATTAGGTATATCTGTGTACAATCGTGAGACCATAAGTTTGACCTCTTTATGTGTATGGTGATGTCTGTAGATGTACATTTCGAGAACAGATCAAAATTATTCATCAAGATTTTGGAAAATAGTATGTTGCACTTATCAGATTACAGTCATTAGAAAAACGTGCATCCACTAGACCTCTAAGAACCTAAAGGAAGACTGCGCAGGGTACCATCCAGATCTGCGAAGTCGAGAAACCCAACCGGCCGTTTGTCCATTTACAGTTTCAGTCGGTGCAGGTACATAAATCGTGTTTCCCTTCCCCCGCCCCAGCTTACCTGTAACTGTAACAACCCCGCTGCCGTGCACTTTACGTTTGCACCGACGTGTGATGATCGTCAACTTTGTTTTTCACGTTGTTGCACACGTGCGAAAGCTGCTGGAAGAGTGGTAGGGTGGCTGGGGGAGAAGAGAGTCGTTCAGTCTTGAGAAAAGAGCAATACAGCATATCAGTAATGCAAAAAGAAGAAAAAAAAAACATTGTGAGAAGAAAGCTACCCTACTACTGGTGTTGCGGGTGGGGGTGGGGGTCTTCAACTGCAATTTGCATAAAAGGTGACATCCAACGAACATCACGTTAAATTCTCGACCAATGAAAGCCCTTTTCAACTCCTCCCCTTCTCCCCCCCCCCCAGACGAGTTATCACGTGCGCCAGACGAGTTTCACTCAACCCGACACCTATGCGACACTAATGCTGTAAAGAACATTGGAGGCTCACCACAGAGGGGTAGGGCGCAGTGGATATGGGGGTGTATAGGAAGACAAACCCTAGGGAGGGGGAACGCAGGTGTATATAAATGGGCACACTACCTTCACGCTTCGCAGACTCGATTTTACCAACTGTCGGCCACGCTGACCTGCCCGCCACTTTTCACCTGTCTCCGGGTGCCAACGTCTCAGTCCTCAACCCCAACGCCATCGACGTCAGAGGAACGTGAAAAAAATGCGTGATATTCTCAGAACAGCTTCACTCCTCGTTTTGCTCTTTTTGTACTATGGTAAGTTAGCTTGTTCGCTCGTTTCTTTCTTTCTTTCTTTCTCGCGTAACTGATTTCATTTTTTTCACTCCTTTCATTCACTTCTTTTTTCTTTTCTTTTGTTCATTTATGTTTTGTTTCTAGATTGTTGATCACTTCTTTCTTCCTTCCTTTATTGTGTTTATTTTATTGTTCTCTTCGAAATTTTGTGAAAGACAAAAAAAAAATTCACAGACTTATAAATTAGAAAAAAAAGAACGCGTACTTGACAACTCTTTTGATCAATAGGCGAGAGGAAAGAGATATTTAATAGAAAAGCAATTTGAAAGGCACAAAAGATTTTGCCGTTAACAGATTGTGTGAAATTCCTTCAGTGGAAAGTACGAGTCTGTACGCTGGCTGTTAGGACTAGAAAATGAGGTTTGCAGAATGACCATGTTTTCAATCACACGGTGCTCTTGACGTTCTCGTGGGTGATGGCCTTGTGTGGGGATAGCCTGGGCCAAGAGGAGAAAGTGTGCATGCGTGCAGCCTCATGCATATCCTTGTGACGTCCGCGTTTGTGATGTTTCGTGCTGGTTGACAGCAGCACACAATGCCGAAAACACGTGTGTTCCATAGAAAGTATATGGGACCAACGTACTTCACCATGGTACCCACGTGTTTTGGGCACTCTGTGCTGCTGAGTGCGGAGCAGCTCCGCTTGGACGATCTCATTCTGAAAGTCTCTCATATAGCGGTCACACAGGAACAGGCACAAAATCAGATGAAGAAAACTCGGTAACTCAGCAATGCAAACAAACACTTCAGGAAAGCTCAATTGGAATTAAACCAAACAGAAAAGGCAAACTTTACAATAACAACCATGACGACGATAGTGAGAGAGGTATATGACGCACGTTGTATGTCCAGTGTATTTAACATGGCACACATCAACTGACATTATATGCAATGGTTTTCGTTCACAAACGTCATATACCTCTCTCACTGTCGTCGTCATGGTTGTTATTGTAAAGCTTGCCTTTTCTGTTTGGTTTCAAAGTCTTCTGGGGATGAGAATTTGAGAGAGGGTGGATAAGTTTGCCGCGCTTGGGTCCATGACTTTTTATTTTAATTTTGAGAAGCATAAGTGATATGGTGTTAAGGTCGAGGTCAAAGTCGTCCTCACTGAATGAATGGTGTTTTCATTCAAGGGAACCTGCCCTTGTGTTCGTTGAACAGAGGCGGTTGGGGGAAAGCGGAGAGGCGACAACAGCCACAATACACGTTTGTTCCCTGTGGAGCCTCATGGGCCATCCCCCTGCCTCCTTGTCACATTTTGTTGTTAGTGGGGCAGACGTCACTTATGGTCCTTGTCACACCTGATTTTTCAGGGTTGGACTGGTTGTGGTGCAAATCAGGCCCTGCAGTTTTTTTTTCTGTGGTGGGCTTTTATAACTGAGAGATAGCTCAAGACCAGGTGTAAAACCCCATCACGGTCAACAACCATTCCATTTTACTCAAACTTTGAACTTTCAGAGTGGCACTTAGTGAAAAACATTTCTTTCTCGAGAAATCTAGGCAACGGCTGCAATTAAAAGAATGAAGATTCAGACGGACGAAGAACTTGACGATTTCTCGGGGCAATCTTTCCACATAAACCGACTACCCACCTCTCTAAAAAAGTAGGGCCAACGGCTTCTCATATACACGGATTAGCTTTTAGACAGAGGTCAGAAGAATGCACAGCGATTATGAGAACATAATCAATCAGATGGTCCCACGCACTTTTTTTTTAACACTCACTGTGCTGCACGTGCAGGAAGCAAGGCGGAGGGAGGCATACCGCAGTGCGCACGCGCGACGCCTGGCAAGGACACGCCCCTCGCCACTAACAGGGTCAGCAAGGACACGTGGGAACCACTTTTCCACCTTAAAGTCAGCCACGACGGAGAGGACAACTACAGTGGTGAGTCGACCTTTTTGTCTATCGTTCTACAATATCCTTGGGGTTCTCAGCTAAAGGGTATTCAGAAAGGCCGATGTTAACATCTAAAGATCTTTAGACTCAGTCAAACGTTCGTCCACATTTGTTCGGCGAAGAACCGGTCTTAAATGGAAAAAGTTTCCCAAGGTTTATTTGATGGTCATATATTTGCCAAAATGATCACCTTAACCTGATGTACATTGTCGAATATGTGATCGTATTGGCAAATGTATTGCCGCCATGTCCTACTATTTTCTTGAAGCAGGCAAAAGGGCTAATGACCTTTGTGCAGCAACCCGTGAAACGCAGATAAAATATTCAACCATGATCCTTTTTGTGGTGGACGATCTTGGTCATCCCAGTTCGTGACAGAACGTAATCTGTCTTTTTCTAATGACTGGGTGCAGTTTGAATAAATTACTAATTATCCGGTGTTTATTAACAGATTGTTCAATAACTTATGCAGAAAAAGAAATATAAAAATTAAAACTTTGCGGAGACTTGGTGGACTTGATTGATTGATTGATTGATTGATTGATTGATTGATTGATTGATTGATTGATTGATTGATTGCAGTCGCAGTCAAGGTGGGCAGCAGTCCAGTGGCCTTTAGTGATGCCTTCATCTCGGCGGAGACCAACAGCAGCTGCGGCGTGGGAGATCTTCTCTACGACAGCGACGACTTCCTGCTTGTCAAGACGGACAGAGTCGACTGCCCGCATGTGCTAACCACCAACAGGAAACACGCTATGTGGCAGCTACCACCACTTCGCTGGAAGATGCCAAAATGCGGTTGCGTCCATTTTCGGTAGGAAGTCAATCTCTACTGGGATTCATAGAGCCTGGGCCTATTAACCTATATCGATGCAAAACAAACAAACAAACAAACAAACAGAAACCAACTACAATATCCCCACTCACCTGGATTATCGTAGCTAGTTCATTAAGAACACACAATTTCCCTCTGCTCAATGTGCTCAGCTTCTCCTCTCTGTTAAATGGAATCGTATCCAATTTCTCAATCACGGAATGAAACAGTTTAACTTAACCGCGAACAGCTGCGAATTTTCAGTAGTAACCAATACTGGGCGATTCTATGCGAGGGACTGTTCCCCTGCTCCCTCCTTCCATTTAATATGATTCTCAGCATTCAAGAATGTCCAGGATATATCACCACTTTACTCGCATAACTCTCACGTATGACTATTCGATCTTAATTGATGAACTTCACGTAAAACTCAAAAAATATTTCAGAACGCTCCATGGCAGCAAGAATAAATGGTCTTGTGGCCATAAATCCTTCCGGAGAATACACACCAAGTAAACAGTTAATTTTTTTCCTTCCACCACAATACCTTCTATCGACTCCATCTCGTCCAAAACAGCAGACGACTTCGTATTATCCGCCCCTTAAAAAAAAACTGACGTAATAAACTCCACCATTGGACAGAAACGATCATGTGACTTGCACAATACAAAGGTCATCACTTTCGTTTCCACAGCCCCGTGAATACTGAATGCGTCCTCCACTAATTACTCCCTCATATCAAGCCTGAATCGATTATCTATTTTGTATATTATAATTTCCTCCTCTCTTTTATAATCTCTCTTCAATTTTCTTGTGGATAATTTCTTTCTCTTTCGTTTGAATGTTTCTTCCTCTGTCTTTTATTGCCAGCTCGTCTTGAATTAATGTAGTGGTTTTCTTTTTATTTCTTCTACTTAGACCGAAGACTATTCTTATTCTGTTATCCTCGTAAATAAAGATTTGTCATTTGAAGGAAATCTCCCCCGCTTTTTTCTTTTGTATATCATCTCCCTCGAGTGACGTTTTGCATTTGAATCGCGAGACGAAGACGATGTATGATGATAATGACGACAGGTTGTTGTGAACTGTATTGGTAGGGTCACAGTCATTGTAGAGGGCCAGACGTACTTCGCGGAGCGGGAGGACGTAGTGGAGGGGCCGCTGGCGACGACCGTGTGTCCGGAGTCCACGCACAGAAAAGTTGGTGGATACGTGTTCTGTTCTCCTACTCTCTCTCTCTTCGCCTTTATCGATCTCTTTCTTCACTCTCTCTTTTTCTCTTTCCGTCTCTCTGTCTTTATCTCTTTCGGTCTGGCTCTCGCTTTGTCTTGCTTCCTTTCTGCTCTTTGTCTCTTGAACTGTCCGTCGCGCTCTTTCTCTCTGGCTTCCTTCTCTCACAGCCTTTCTCTGTCTCGATCTCGATCTGTACACTTTTTCTATCTGTCTCTCTCGTCCTTTTTTTTTGTTTTCCTGTTGTTTCATTTTTTCATCTCTTCTCTTCTGTTTCTTTTTTTTTTTTTTGCTGCGCAATGAGCATTTTTTTTGAATGGATACCTGCGCAATATAAATCGATATCATCATCATCATCCTTTCTGAGTAGAGTTTCAGTTTCTTTTACTTAGATCATTTTGTTACCCTTGTAAATAATTTGTCTTTCTTTTTTCTGCTTGTCTGTCTCTCTCTCTCTCTTTGCTATCGAGCATTTCACCACCCTCGCTCTCCCTTCCCCACCCTTACTCACTTTGCAGCCTGTAACTGAAGTTATCAAAATTAGTACGTCGTGCACCTTCTTACGACAAGTTTTTCAGTTAGCAAATGGTTATCTCCCTTGCCCACCGTTCATCACCTCTCCCAAATATCTTTCCGCCGCGATAAATGTAGTTGCTGCCTGGGAGTAAAACGCCAACTAATCAGTCGTCTTTGACCCCTGACCCGCAGGTGTCACGAGAGGAACGACGTGACCTCCTGTGCCGCATCAACAGCCGGTTCAGCGGAGCGGAAATACTTCAAAGGGGAGAGTTCATGGAGCGGCATCAGCTGAACGCCAGGTTTCTTGACAGAACCAAGATGGAGATGGCCCTGCACGCGCGCCGCAGCGACATCCTGGAGTGCTGTCAGAAAGTAGGTGTGACGCAGCATCCTGCAGGGTGACTTAGCTGGGACATAATATCCAACATCGGGTATCTTAAAAGAGCTCACACACCAAGCGTTGTAACGTAACGGCAAGACGTATGGTAACTTTACATCATAGGAAACGCATGAAGTTTCATCAAATGGCATCAGTGGCGTAGGAACAGGGGGGAGGCAAGGGGGGCAGCCGCCCCCCCCCCCAAAAGATGCTGGGAAGGCAAGAATGTGAACGTTATTCATTGTCAGCATGGAGCTTGCCCCCCCCCCCCCAAAGCCGAGCATCTTCCTACGCCACTGGGCATGACACAATGCGTGATGTGGCATCAAAAAGTAGCATGACACATGCAATGCGTGGGGGTGCTTTCTATAAACAAGAACTATGTCACCTAGCAATAGCAGGTATTGCATTATATGCGGAGCAAAGAAATGATCTAGAAAAGGCGCCATGCCTTGTCTCATCGTCAGCCAGCCGTCGCATTTTAATGCGGCAGATACAGATAACTGTTTTTTTTTAAGTCAACAAAAAATGAACAAACTGATCTGTGGGTAAACCTATTTTTCCCCTTTCGATAGCATTTTAAGCATCTTAAGTAGGTCGTAGATATGATGTGTGTTCGGCTGCATGTTCAGGCGACAGTAGTTCAGTCAAAGTGT
The DNA here is from genome assembly GCA_004794655.1 of Marisa cornuarietis. Taxonomy (NCBI): domain Eukaryota; kingdom Metazoa; phylum Mollusca; class Gastropoda; order Architaenioglossa; family Ampullariidae; genus Marisa; species Marisa cornuarietis. Next base: position 2,458,733 of record SMMW01000618.1, read on the forward strand.
ATGGGCACGAAATGAGAGGCGTGAAATGTTTCTCGTGCAGCTGCACGGGGCGCGGGAAGAGTGCTTTGATGACGTCAGACGACGGCGGGTGGATGACGTCTGCGATGACGGCTCTCCGGAAATCCCCTTCACGGCTCAGCGCATGCGCTTCATGCGTGACCGCGAGCAGGCCTGCTGCTGGAAAATAGGCAAGTAACCTTGCAAACTGGGGCCGTATTCACGACGGGAAGGTAAATCGTAGTCCCGGGTAAGGGCAAGTGTCTCGTAGTTGTAAAGCCTTCACGGATGTTACTTTATCCCTGGGATCCGTGGCAAAGATGCCTTTGGGTAACAAAAAAGCAGTATCCATGTGAATCGTAAGTACAAAGACAGGATATTCTTTACTGATATCCTCATACTGCTCACGTGTAACGACTTACCTTCGCTTAGATGGGTAGCCGCGTTACCTGTACCTGTTACCTGCGGAATGTCTCTACGCGAAATTTGATAAACTCTACAGGACATGTTTTCTTCATCTGGGCATTAGTTCGTTTCCATCTGCAGGTATACGTGAATGTGAAAATGCAAACAAAAAACTAGAAACACAGGGAGGGACATCCTCACAAATAAATAAATGGCAGAGGAGGTGGGGGAGCTTTAGTTTTGTTCAGCGGTCAAACAGCAAAAAAAAAAAAAGTTCCTACGTCAATTCCCTCTGTCAGCTAGCGGTAAATAATGTATTGTAGACCCTCACACTCTCACTACAACCGTCAGGCTAGATCATGTGGAATTCACATATTAAAAATAAGCAAATATTCTTACCTGTTAATCCTTGTGGATTAATAAAGTTGTATTGTACCATGATTTGAAAGATTTTCCCCTGCCTTATAGGCGAGGCTCGTTACGACTGCTTCGCTTTGAATGCCGGGACAAAACATGGCGCATGGTCACCTGACTTCTCTCTTGACGAATCAGATCCCGTGAACGACCTGGGTGATTATCCAACGGAAATTCTTGCTTTAGAGCAGGTAAATACTAACATCGCGGCGACATTATGAACCTAAATATAACTGTCTCAGTGAGCAAGACGAAATACATTAGTTTTCGTTAAAAACGGAACATTTTACTTTCAGGGTGCGTTTTATAAATTGTCTCTGCTTCTTGCCTTCTTTCACGTTAGTTTTGCAGAACGTTAGTACTGTTTGAGCTGATTTCCTGTTGGGTTTGTTTTCGACCAAATTTTAACTTCAAACCTCTTGACTGGGAACTGTTTACACCATCATAAACGTGCAAGATGCCAGATCATCTTCTTCTGCACAGCATAGGCTGTCATGGATGAATTCAAGAATTACAGCGATGCCACTGAAGATGTTGAACCACCGATCTAGTTCTCGTGTGACAAGTATTGATAAACAAAACAAAACAAACAATAAACGCTTCAACATGTTTTCGTTTTATTGTCAGGAATACGACACACCACTCTTCGGGATGGTCGGCAGCACTGCGCAGATGATAACTACAACGCCGACCACCACCACAACCACAGTTGCTACCACGACGCGGATGACGACGACGACCGCGGCAAACACCGCACCGCCGATGGAAGACCGGAAACCAGTCGCCATACAAGGCGTTCTTCACAGCAGTACAGATAAGCGGAGAAGCAGGGAATTGGATGACAGGGCAGGAACTAGAACCTCCAGCAGCGAATTAGATGACGGGGCAGGAACTAGAGCATCCAGCAGGGAAGTGGATGACGGGGCAGGAACTAAAACCTCCAGCAGGGAAAGTAAGCTCCCAGGCACGCACGCACTCGCGCGCACACGTGCATCTTTATACGAACAACTTGTGCCGCCAGGAAAATGAAACGAAAGTTTTTTTTCTTTCTTGAATAGTTAGTTATACTGGTTAATTGTTATCTGTTTGTCTTTCCCCTTCCCCCTCTGTTACGAATTAAATGCTGCAGCGGTCTGTGTGAGGTGTCGCCCGGCGCCGCCAGCGCTTTGATGAGGTATATGACCTCGTTTGACCTGCCAGTCGGCCGAGCGACTCTAACTAAACGCGTATAGATAAGAAGTTTTCAAAGTGTGACGGGTTGTACGAAGGTATGACGGGTTGTACGTGAGCACCATGCGCCAAAATAAAAGAATGTGTCTATATATTTTACAGGGGTTGTATGTAGGCTTCAGAGGTGGTACTCGGTCAATTCGAATTTTTGAAAGTGGTACTCGTCGGGAAAAGTTTGAAAACCTCTGGTCTAGATCATTCTACCGAGTGCGTGAGCGAGTGTGACTGACCCAAGCCTTGATGCCTGAAATGTTCGGTGCGAGAGAGCGCATGCGTGACGATGCTGGGTGTTTCTAGATGTGTTTGTACTAATTTGTTTTCTCTATGTGTTAGGTTTTCATTGAAAAAACCATGACGTTTAAAAAGAAACAACCGTTTCACGATGAAAGACGAATTCCAGATTATATCCCAGTTCCCCCCTTTCTGTCCAGGAAAAAGCCGTCAGCTCGTAAAACCCCAAAAGCCTCGTTCTCGGGAACAAAGTCCCATCGGGAGGGACGCTGGAGTCGGCAGCAGCAGAGAGCTGGGAGAACAGCAGGGCGGACGGTCTGCACAGAAGGCACAGACAAGTAAGGAAAAATCCAAGTCAAGACGATGTAGAACTTCTTGCTATGTAGGATGTAAAGGCCTGTTTCCAGAAGGGTCAGGTCGTATGCGCAGACTTTTTTTTAAGTGTCTTTTTTTGGCGTCTAATGAAAATGGAGTGCTTCAAATAGCTGACCCAGTGACTGGTTTTTGTCGAAGCTGTTACAGCGTTACAGGATCGTTTTATAGATTGATCGTTTTATATTTTCTTTGGTAGTAGACGCTAAATTGTTTGTTTGTTTTGTTCTGGCGATCTTGTTTGTCATAGCGTGTTAGTTCGACATCTATAATTAAGACAGCTTTGGGTTAGGTTTAGGATTAGGGTCTGGATTTTGGCGCAGGCTTTTATAGTGGATAGAATGACTGAGCAGAAAGAAAAACAGTCAGTGTTTGCTAAGCTGGGATCTCGCGTTCGATTGTTTGTGCATGCATAAAATAAGTCCGTCCCCAAGTCAGTGCAAAAAAACTATAAAACGTCGCGACCAGTCAAACCGATGGCCTGATCTGTCCTGCCAACTGAAATATATGTGCCCGCCATGGGCCCTTGATACATGACTAGGTGGTGGTGGTGGTGTGTGGGGGAATTCACCCAAACAAAGCCCCACAGCCTTTGGCCAATCAAAGCTATGTACAAGTAATTTAGACTACCCAGGTTTCCATGCTAACACTATGTATTATACATTAAGTCGAAGCTTACAGTTTCTAAAAGAAATGTTTATTTCTTTGTGTTTTATGCATCATTTTATTTGTCGATAACATTTTCCGGGCATTTTTAGGTTATTTTGACACTTGGGCTGATGTAAGTCCAGCTTCTGCTTCTCATCAGGTAGTAGCTACTGTCAGTCTACTAACTGAACAAGCGTTTATAGGTCTTGACTGGCTGGTTTCTTGTAGAACTCGAGCGAAGGATCTGGAAGATGCAGCTGAAGACGTCGTGTTGCCAGGCGGGCATGGAGGCAGCCTCGGGTCTCGTTGGCGCATTCCAGACAGTGTGGGGCGAGTGCAAGCACAGCTCGCACAAGTTCCTGCAGGCACGGCGCAAGCGTGACGGCCGCCAGATCTGCATGAACGAGTTCCGTTTCTGCTGCATGGATATGGCGACAAGGTAAAATATGAACCGTATCGACCGGCAGAGGTTGTACATAAACATATTCGTATACCCGGAAATGCAAATAAGGCCACATGTGCAAACGAGACAGACACACCAACGAAAAACTTAAGAAAGAAAGAAAAGAGGGAAAAGGAAGCGAAGAAGAAACGAAATAAAATATGAAAAAAATAGAATAAACGATCGAGAAACAACAAATGAAGAAAGAAAGAAAGAAAGAAAGAAAGAAAGAAAGAAAGAAAGAAAGAAAGAAAGAAAGAAAGAAAGAAAGAAAGAAAAAACAGTAGATACTTAAAGTAACAGGCACGTTGGAAAATACACAGATGTACAGACACAGGTATAGAAATAGGAGACATAGGCAACAGAACTTACAGGCGGGGAAGAGAGAGATGGGCAGGCAGGTGAAAAACATTTTTGTTCCTTTTTTTTCTTATCACTGTTCTGTTCTCTCTTTTCTAGCCTATCCACTGGCGTGGTCACGTCGCAGCCAGAGACAAAGTCAAGCGCGGAATGGGATCGTGACCGTGACCTTGTGGGCAAGGTCTATCTCCCTCCCCACTCTCGCGCCCACCACGCGCAGGCCTTGCGTAGAACGTCATCATCAGTGGCCACCCCCACTCCCTGGAACAGCCAGGAAAGGTCATGGCCGTCAGGATCACTCCGGGCACGCGGTTCTTCGTCCGTGACCCAGCCAGAAGTGGAAGACCCCCAACACAAGAGGAGAGCAGAACAGCGAGGGTTGATCCAGAGCTTGCGTACGCAGCTGGAAGAAGAGGACGACATCGATGAAGATTATCGGCCTGTCATGAAAGATCCAAGAAGAACTGCTGACTCGGCCTCGCCTTCGTTCGCTGCTAGGAGAAGGGAACCCGAAAACACGCCAGCTGGCTCCGATCAGAATCGCCGAGGAGAAAGTGAGTCCGGCGAAGAGATGCAAAACGGGAAGGAGTCAGAGGTGAAGCGCAAACGAAGCAGAAGCCAAGAAGTCTCAGCTGTGGCGTCGGCAGACCAGGATGGCAAAGAAAGGCAAAGGACATCGTCGCTAGAGGCCGCCAGAAAGCGACTGAAACATCGACGACACGAAACGGAGGAGGAGCTGTTGCGCTGGCTGCTACTGGAGGTCGATCAGGACCACGTCGAAGACCTCGTGGATGAGGATGGAAACGGTCTGGGAAGCGAGGAGATCGCAGAGACTGCGAGCACCGTCAGTGCGGAATACGAAGACGATGACGAAGTTGGCGACGGCAACGACGACTACTTCGACTCGAAGGACATCGACAGAAGCGACGAAGACATCTTTGCATCGGCTTCCAGGGGTAGAAACTCCAGGGGGAATTCACAGAACGCCGATAAGGAGAATAGACGTGAAGAGAAACACGATGTCGGGAGGCAGGTAGTTCCTGTCGTCAGTCCCGCTTCAAGCAGCGTGGCCCACAACGGCGATTCTGAACAAGGACCGCAGCAAAGCCCTTCAGAAGGTCGAAAGCAGACTTCGGAAAGCTCGCGAGACATCAGCGCCAGCGCCTCGAGTAGAGAGTCGAGCGAAGAAAAAGAGACGACGCAAACACCGGCTATAGCCGGGGGAAGCAGCAGGTCTCGGTCTTCTGCATCGGTGTCCGAATTCAGCGAGGAGACCGAAAGCGCAGCAGATGACCTGTCCAGCGAGGACGGTCACAACAGCAGCCGCTACTACCACCCGGCGTCCGGCGGCCGTTCTACGCGCAGACGACACGCCAGAGGGAGGATGGCAAAAGGGAGGCTGGGGAAGAACGTGCGTAGGGGAGAGCACACGAAGCCCCGTATTACAGAAGCCCTGGAGGAAGAGTGATTCTTAAAGCGTACCCACGCCTCTCTCCCCCACCCCTCCCAGTCCACGTACGGTCTGTCGGGGCTTCACTTCGTCATCACTGGTGAAGCCCAGGTCACCACCAGTCACAAACTGTAATATTTTATCCACACAGTCCACAAAAAAGTAACAAACTGTAACAGTTTACCTACAGTGTACACACCAACTGTAATAGTTTACATCGATGGTTCACCAGTCATGAACAGTTTATACCTACAGTCTATAAGAGCAGCGACTTTCACCGATACTTCACCAGAATAATGAACTCTAACAATACACACCAACAGTCCACCAGACATGAATTGTAGCAGTTTACACCGACAGTCCAACAACTGGACCCCGTCAATAGGTGAAGGGTTGTTTGGGGTAGGGAAAAGGCTCTTTCAACCTAGACATAGGCAGCATGGCCGTAAAGGAGTTAACAGTAACATCTGTCGCGATCCAAAGTGTAAAGTCATTAACGTCTTGGCTGCCAAGAATAATTTTGCGACTGGCTTCAGATCAAAGCCTAATGAAGACGATGCAAGGAAGCCCCCTTGCCCGCAGAATACCTTCATTCCAACTTTATTCTGTCCTCTGCACTCCCTCCCATCGACGTGTATTTTTTTAATTTTCGATACTGTTTGCGTGATGCTTCCTACATAAGAATTAACAGTGCCAAAACACCCCATCTGTGTAATCATGGATTACTTTAGCACAGTCCAATCAAATCAAAGAGGCTTTAATATTAACGCTGCTAACATCCTTCTTACCCCCCCCACTTCTGCTCTTGCTGCTTGTCTACCCATCTTTTTCTGCAGAGTCGCTATATTTTCTATGTTTCTGTTACTTGGTGTCTTTTTGTGTTTTCCATCTTTGTTTTCTGTTTGTCGTCAGTACTGTTGTTTTTTCTTACGCCCACGTGTTCTATCCATGTAGTCCATGTCTCTTCCTTGTTTTAAGCGCTAAGAGCATGCTCTCTATGAGTGTGAATATGCGCTATAAAAATCTTCATTTATTATTATTATGATTTTATCTATATAAGCACTGCCAGAGCTTAATAACAGTATTAACGCTAGCTGCTGTTGTAGCCAGACCAAGTAGCTTTAAGTATGCATGCATGTATAAAGGCTTGAAGTAGAAATAGCTCCATCCAACAGTTCTGTGTGCTTTAGTTTTTATGATGCCATTATAATTGGACGACCCGGCCTGCGTGGATGTCTGCGTGATGCAGCTGACAACAGCTTCATGATGTAACAATGTTCGCTATATGTCGTTTCGACGTAGCAAATCCATATACGTGTGTGAGACAGAGCCGGCGCTAGGGGGATGCGGGGCCTTGGGCAAATAGAATTGCGAAGCCTTTGGAAGCCGGCACAATCCGCACAACATACGTAGCAAGACAATAACAAGTGTTGGAGGTCTTCCGAATAATGAATAACCATATCAGATTTATATGTTCATACCGCGGCACGAGAGGCGCATTGCATTTCGAGACGGTGTTTCCCTGACGAGACGAAAAGGAAAAGGACATGAATTTTTAGAATTTCAAACAAATTACGGACTACGGATTGTCTCATCCCGACGGTGCACTTGTTAACTCGGGGCCCCCATCAGGCGCGGGGCATTGGGCGGTCGCCCCTGCTCGCCCCCCGCTCACTAGCGCCGGCTCTGTGTGAGAGATGGGGTGCATAGGACCACTATACGTAGACACAAATATTTATGGAGCACCCGCCAAGTACTAGACATACCATCAAAGGCTATTTTAGTTAACTAATATTGGTCCTCATCGCCATTATTTCAGCAGAAACAGCGAACAATACTAATAGTTATCGCTAAACCCAGACCTCTGCTGCCAACACGCATGTCACTAGCTGCTGTTGCAACAGTTCCTCGCACGAGACATCGTCGCAGCTTGAGAAAACGTGCATTGCTTGCACTAATGATATCTCAAAGAAGTCATTCATTCGGATTCCACGAAAAATCGAGAAAATTCAGAAAGAAGCTGAACTGTCAAATTAATTCTTCTCTTGAGATGTTTTATTTCATCTAGAATATCATTGTCCGTTGTAGAAATCTTCCTCGAGCTATTTTGTTGCTTGTGAAACATTTTTTTTTTTTACCTCTACAGCAGACTCGGACGAAATTTTGGAGTTAGAAAGAGCAATGTTTAAACTAAGGTGCTACACAGAATTTTATCAACGCATAGTATTAACCAGCAATTTCTTTAGCGGATTGTTGAAAATAAACGTATATAATCTTCTGTTTACATTAAAGTAATAAAAAATATTACGAGATAGAGTCTTTTTTATAGTTCTAACTAATTAGGTGTTCAATGGGTACCTGAGACCTTACAAAGCTGGGGAGGAACAAACGTAGCAGAAGAGAAGAAATGGGCACCGCCCTAGCAAAAATGCTGACCCAGAGATATAAATGCAAACATCAACACCTCACCCCTGAACGACCAAAAGGTCATGGGATATATCCATGAAATGGGCCGGATTAAGGCCTTTTGAGACAAAGCTATACAAAAAAAGGACCCCTCAATTTTAAGATTACCTGAAAATGACAACACATCTGAAGCTATTAAGAGGATAAATGGGGAGTCGATCAGCTAAGAACTAGCCAAGCAGGGAGGCAATTTGCAAAGGGAGGAAACTAAAAAATGCGTCCCTGAAGCGTCTGGCACGACTTTGTTCCCTTTATCAGAAGAATGGTATTAAAAAAAAGAAATCGCTGTAAAGGAAATACTTAAGTTTGAAACTTGGTCGTACTCTAACCTTTTTCAGTCGCGGGAGGTTCTTGGGGCTAGCGTTTTCGTGAGGGCGAAGATACTTTCTCTTCTTCACTGCCTTACTTTCTACAACCTTCTATGGAAGTCATGTCCTCATTTACGACAGATGTGGCAAAACTGAGGAAAGTTCGCTGTGTCACATAAAATTAATATAAAACAAGCCTAAAACGATAATTAATGAGACTATATATCAAACAATGAAAACAGAATGAACCCAATAAACCAGAACTTAAAAAAAATGCGTCCAGCATAGGGAACGCATCCAGCACCATCAGGCACAAGCGTGAGGATCGTAAACTCAACATCTGCGGCTTCCAAGAACGCAACGACCCTTTTCGTGTGATTGACGGGACAAACTCGTCTCGCTATATTGCACTGAAGCTAAATGCATTTGTTTCCCTTGCATCATGATACGCATGCTCAATTCACTCTCCACCGCAGACTTGCATGTGGGTCATCGCGCCAGGTGAGGTCGGAAGTAGGGGAAGCCCTTGACGTCACCATATTTGGCACGTTAAGAAACAAGGGCAGACTACTGGTTTGAAAATACGTTTCTTCTTCCCAATGTTTCAATTTTACCACAAATAAAAGTCGCTGGGGAATAAAACGCAAGTTTGGTATAAAATAGTTGTATACTACAAAATACTTTGTTTAAACTATAAATAATTTGTTTAATTTGTAATTTTTTTATGGTGAAAGTTAGCCCTATGAGCAAGAAGTGGTTCATGAACATAGAACTTATCCAATTAAAACGCAGAACCGATTTCGGATCCTGCATCTGTGGCAGGGACAGCAGAAGTAAACACGCCACTGCCTTTCTGCTCCCGAGGAGAGTGAGGCATAACGTGGGTGGTACTAACCATCCCGTAGTTGTTGCTAATCAAGGACGCAAAGTAGGAGCGGTGGCAGCAACGGCCGTTGCCGCTGTTGTCAGAAGTGGGGCAGGCTGTGATAGTTGTTGTGGTTGCTGAAGCTGACGGACCAGTCGGGCAAACCTTTAGGGCTTGGATGATGAACTCGCAGCCGGACTGAGTGAAACCACGTACTTCGTCAGTGTGCAGGTGCTTTGGAGAAAAGTAAGTTCAGTTGTAATTGTTATTCCTAGTCGATCTTATTATGCATGTTTCTTACGAAACGTATTCTCTAAGTGTCAATAGGCGAAGCTATATTGACTTTTAGAAAAAGTAACCCCTGAACGGTTTATGATAATAATCATTTCATTAAAAAAAACTTTGATGATGAAGCCTAAAATAATGAGAGGATGTTTTATTTGAGTGCGTTCGCTGCAACACCGCGAGGAACATTCTTGCACCTGCAGGCTGCGTAATACTTTCCTTACCTTTTTCCGCTGCAATGTGTAAGCTAGAAAAAAGTTGCACAGAGGCTGATGCCACAGCAACAACTGACTCAGGTAGTGATTATAGTGGTTGCAAAAATAGCAGCCTCTCTTTTGGCAAAGCCTGTTGTGAATCAAGGACCGGTATGCGGGTGGCAGCAATGCGTGTACAAGCATTTGCATGGAAAACTGGGTTTTGTGGAAGGTAGGCCTAAACTACAAAGGTGTGTTCAATTGAAAGCAAACAAAAACAAGTTGTCTTTTAAATACAAGCTGCACGTCAGAAAATCAGAATAATATTAATGAAAAGCATAAAAATGTTGAGAATATTTCTGGATGCCTTTCTATTCCTATTTCTGGATTTCAAGTCTGCAGTGGTCTGTTGATGTTAAATTACAAGCATGTTAAAAACTCTTTACAGTTAATACATATTTCTTTGAAAATGATGTGTACTATGAATGCTAGCAAGAAACTGCACACTGTAGAGTTAAAGTATAGAGTACAGATGTAAAAAGAATATAGGATAATGACAGATGTAAAATAAACAATGTATGATAATCACACAGTTTCTCATCCATTGTAACTTTTGTGCTTCTTATATCATATAAATAAAATATGCCAACTGCATGAGTAAAACATTAAAGATTTTTTATGTATCAGGATGGATAGTACATCAACTATTATAACTGTCTGCAGCCATTATGTGTATTTTAACTCTTGTAAGTGAGGGAGAAAGAGTATATTAAATACTATCACACATGCCCATCTAACCCACATACACCCATTCCCACCTACCAAAAGTTACACTTAACCCTGTTACACACAGTGGTTTCAGGACTTAAAAAACAAAACAAAAAAAAAAAATCATAGCTTACAAAGAATTTTATTTTTACTCATTTTTTAATTGAACTCGGTACAGCTCACTTGGAAGCCTAGAATTTAGCAGGAAGCCCAGCCTTTAGAAAGGACCTACACGTGACATCGCAATTGATGATTAGTAACTCTTATTTAGGTGTCTAAAGGCCATGAGATGCCCTTGACTGTGAGTGAGAGAGTGTGTGTGCATGTGCATGTAAATATGAATGGCTTTCTTTGTGTCTATCAATCTTTATCATATAAAGTGACAGAAATCTGTAAAATTGTGCCTTCTTTTATGTGTTGTAGATTTGTGACCAGTAACATCTAAAGACTATTCAGTGACAGCCATTGTGATCAGAAGCAAAGATGACAATGCACAGAGTATTACTTGCATTTGCTCTTGTGAGCATGCTGCCGCTGCTCTGGGCACAGAGTGCTGCTGTGGATCGCTGGAATGTACATGACTATCCTGATCCTCACTCATATGACACGTTCAGGTTATGCCAGCGTGGCAATCAGTCCAACATTTGTGACCCTGATGGCATTCTCTCCAAGCAGGAAGGTAATATTGAGAGTAAACTGATTAGAAATGAATGTTTTTTGCACAGGATACAATAATGATTTTTTAAAAATTTGTTTAGAGTAGATGGGGAAATTATTGGTTTCATTATACTTTATATAGAGATAAGATCAGTTCCACACTTGAAATTTTGAACAAACTTAACAAACTATACACTCTCATTGAATATTACTTATCACAAGGACATATTACATCCACATGTGCTGGGGCGGTCCGGTGGCGCAACGGTTAGCGCCTGTCACCAATACAGTGAAGGTTGGCTGTCCTGGGTTCAGTTCTCATCTTGGGCACGCTGTTCTTTCTCTGCATGTGGCATCTGTTTACAGGGCTGGCTGCCTTGCCGTGATATAGCCTTAGTTGCTGGCTCGGCGTAAAACACTAATTAAAAAAAGAAAATCCACGTGCTCTTTTACAGACCAAACAACCAAATCTCCCTCTGGGCTTCCTGAGATTTTGTGCTGAGCCCAAAACAATTACTTTTCTTTTTTTATAAATATCATAAGCCTCTGGTAATCTTCATTTAAACTGTACAAACTATTTCTACTCAGTATATCCTTACACACTTCCACACCAGACTTTATCAACAGAGAACACATCAGGCAACGGTTTCAACAAAATAAAAAAATAAAACAGCATTCAAACAATTATACGCAACCCACCAGTGGGATAAATGTTCACTGTTCCACTGAAGACATTAAGACGTGTTAAAGTCTCCATCCTGAGGTTTTTCTACTAGGCAGATTTTAACATCCAAGTTTATGGAAATAACTAGGTCTGTCTACTGTTCTGTGTAGTCAGAGAAACTGCCACACTTATGTTTTCTGATGTACAACAGTGTTTTCCTGGCTATACAGGAATGTTAACCAATCATATATGTTCCACTAAAGATATGAGTGGAGTTACTTTCCCTGAATACAAAAAAATGCCACAGCACTTAGTAATCCCCCGAGGAATATAATTGACAAGGTAAATAGGAACGTTCTTCCACTGTTTATATTCAAAACAGGGAAGACTCTTGGGTCTTCCTTACTGGCTGGAGCATTAATTCGTCTGCCGTGTACACAGGTAAATCAACTCACATAGAGCTTTCTTCCCACTTGTGTTAAAACATTCTCAAACAGTGGTTCCTTAATCAGACAAGAAATACAGTCAAAAGGGATTCCCAGGCTCGCTTACAGTGCACACGTTGCCTTTTCAACTGTCCATTTGGGAATGCTCTAAAAATGCTAAGATGTTACAGCAGTGCAGTGAACTCATCTCTTGTTCACCCCTATGGACTTGACATTTACTAGCTGTCAGTTTGCACTCGCACACAACTATCCACACTAGCACACACTCCCATGTACGCTACCAAGGGAGCTAGCCCTGGTCTCTGCCATTATTACCAAGTGATTTTGTTTCAGCTGATGAAGTGGATGGCTTGATCAGGAGTGTTTATCGAGAAACTCGTTGTGGGTGTCGTAACTGTATTGATGAAAGCCGTGGCTACATCATCCGTGTTGCACTCATGCTCCGCATGCAACGCATCTTGAGGTGAGTTTTATGCGTTGAGGAATTTCAGCAAGGAGTACTGAGAACTTATAAGAGGACAATAACTAGAGATGTAATTGTTTAGATAGGTGTTCTACTACACAACACCCCAGATGTTTCCCACTGTTTCTTTTAAAGTTATTGATTTCACAAACAAAGCATCTGGTAAGTCTGTTCTTTCCATTTTTCTGTGTTGCATATGCCAGCCAGAACAATGACACATATGCCTTGCTGCACGATGCAAGACAGTATGCCTACACTTTGTCACGCCGCTGGATGATGAGTGGATCCTGTAATGAATCACTTCTTATCCTGTTCTCGAAATATGATGGCATTGTAAGTACTTACTGATCATAATTCAATATTCTATTTTTTAATTAACTATTTGAGTACTGTTTCAACTGCTATGTGTTTGAGTTTTAGATATATGGTTATAAAAAGAAAGTCCATCTTTAAAAAAAAAGATTGCTATGATCACTGAAGGCCCTTTTTAAAATGAGAAACATTTGTTGCATGGTTTGTTGTTGCCTGCAGCTGTACACCTTGACGCTGCCTCATGCCCGTCTGAGGCTGAGTGACCAGCATGTGAACAGAATTATGCTAAATGTACGCCCACTTTTTGACAATGATGATACAGTGGGAGAAGGACTAAAGGAAATGATTCTGCGGTACAGGTAGGTACTTGTATAAGTAGTGCTTGATTTGACATGTTTTAAGATCCTTGCTTTGTGCATTCAATATTATTATAATAATAAATGTGTGATTTATATAGTGCATAATAATTCTTACAAAGGAGCATGCTCTCAGCACTTAAGACAAATAGGAAACATAGACAGAATATGAAGGACAGAAGAAGAAACAACTGTGCAGACAAATAATAATAGAGAAAAATAGAAGACACAAGAGGAGTCAGGGAACAAACAGTAAGGATGGAGAGTGTCATATATCTGCAGAGGAAGATGAGCAGGCAGACTAGTCAATTGACTATAATCACTATATTGATTGGTATAAGGAGTAATTCTCTCAAGCACTTGAAAACAGCATTATCTGTATTCCAACTATCATGTGATGATTTAATTGTATATTATTTTACCCTTTGAATATTTTTTTAACACTTTTGATTAAGAAGAAGAATGCGTTTATTTATTTGCCAAGTGACATTAGGAATTTGACTTGATGGTCGCCACTCACTCTGCAAATACCAATCACGCACCTGCACTTGCAGTCACCACCACTTATACTATTATTTCTTTCACATGCACACACATATGCAAACACACACACACTATCTTTATCTTTCTTCCTTTTTTTCACATGCACTATACACTACCCTCACATTTGATTTGTAGACAATAAAAAATTTTTCATTGTTTTGAAAATATAATTAATGCATTTTCCATTATAGTATTAAAGGAGCACTTGTTATGGTTTACAGGATGGCATTGGAGGGAAAGACAGAAGAAGCAATACGTCCTCAACCATGGACTGAGAAAAGTAAGAGTGGTACCAGTGGATTTTCCCCTTCATCTCTCGTACCTCTTATCTTGTTTCTCATGACCAGTCTTGTCATTCAGTAATCAATAGTCAGAAAGATTTTGATAGGCATGGGCATAAAACCCACCATTTCATTACAGTTTGCAGTTACTTCAGAAAGCCCTTCTGCCCCCCTACCCCTTTTTGTTTCCCTGGCTATTTTAACCCTCTGTTGCAATGATTTGGCCTCCACTGCTGACACAGCAGCAAACCCAATCGAAGCTCCAACCCACCCTTAAGACAATGGTCATCAAGCATTTGATCAAGTTTGGCAGTTGTGTGGTCACAGGAAACCAGTGGTCATGGGGTTAATGCTCAGAACATTGGAACTTTGGTCAACATGCTAAGTCCAGACTTGTTTGCCAGTACACATGCCAATACAATAGGGCTTTGGTGCTGTTTAAGGTTTGACACTTTGGCATTTAGCCCAATTAATAGTCCTAATGCAGTGGACTGACTTCTTTGAAAGTTGATTTAAAACTAATTGTTTTAAATGTACAAGAACCAGAAGTGTACAAGAAACAGAAGACTGATAGAGTGATGTTTACCCATTTGATGTGGAAACAAGCGGTCTGTTAGTCCAAGAGTATTAAGTTGGAATGCTGTTCAGGTCAAGAACCAAGCAGATAAAAACAAACAAACAAAAATAACCAAAGACTGGCAGAAACTTTTCTATCTGCTGCTGATCACAGTGACATAAATGTTTATTGAGAAAGTTGCACATTTGCATGCCTATGAAACTATATGCATTGAGCATTTGTGGTAATGATTTTCAGCAGTGTTGTACTATTGATGTTAGATCTCATGTAACAGTTTACATTTTCAAGTCAGAACATCTTAAATGATTGTACCTTGAAACTTGTAGCTGAACTAACCCATATAAGCTGCATTTATGGAGAGAGACTTTTCTCAAGCTGTTAACAATAATTTAAAGCATTCTTCTTGAGGTTTTCAAAAACCAAGTGAGAAATACAGCTGGTTGTTACCATAGTTTTTCATTTAGTGATTTGAAGAAATTTTTATGAGTGAGAAGAAGCTTTTTGATGAAAATTATATAATCAATGTTGAAAATGTATAAAATATACTTAATTTATTAGTTTTATCAAGACAAACTTTGAAATAATTTGAAAAATTGCAGGAAAAATGCAAAGCATACTTCTAAAGGTGCGGGTACACGAGAAGCCCAAAGTGGCTTCGCAAGCCTGGCTTTCGAAGCAGCGCTTTGCCGAGCCCGCTTGCGAGCTGTTTGATAAGCCGGCTTGGCGGGGGTCGCTGGTCACACACACGAACGCTGTTTCGAAGCTCGAACGAAGCACTGTGCAAGAATGTGACCAAAAAAAAAAAAAAAGAGCTTGCTGGATAACCCTCAGATGCATTTTCTCATACACATTATCCACTGTACATTATCCACTGCACAAGTAGTGTCTACTAATGTATTTAAAGCATGATCGTTTGATGCTGATGGAAGGTCAATAGTAGTGACGACTTTTTTTTATATGGCGGCACATTTCCAAACAGCGATGACAAAACAAATAGCACAATCAATGAAAGAAATACAAAATAATTCACAAAAAGGTGCGTCAGAGGCCCTGTTGCTTTCACAGCCATGATCCACAACTTGAAGCACGCGGGAAAAGTAGAACATGCTCTACAGCGCAAAGCAGGCCGCAAGCTCAAGCCAAGCAGGCTTACGAAGCTGTTTGGGGATTGCTTGCAGTGGTGGTCACACGGCAAGCAGGAAAAGCAGGGTTGCTTCGGTAAAGTTTCGTGCTTTTGGCTTCTCGTGTGCCCGCCGCTTAACTCTTTAAGTTGTATGGTTACTTTTAATAAGGCTGCTTTTTAAGCAGTTTTTTTTTAAAGCAAAGAGGCTTGGCTATCTGTAGAATCTAAGTGCCTTATGCAAAACTTGCTGATGAAAGTGAAATTGTTCAGGCATACCACGTTGCATTATTCTGTAAACTGCCCTTTCATCATTTTTAGTCTACAACAAGCTTTCCTATTAAGCTAAATGTTGTAGATATTTTGGCATAGTTCTGGCTAAATCTTTTTATAGCAAAGCTTAGTGCAGTCAGCAAAGAGGTGTGCAGAATAAACATTTTGCTATTATTTTATTCATAAGGTGCTTCTGCTATAAACTTAATGTAAAATTTTTTATTTTTGTTAATTTAATTAAATTTACACCTTGTGGTCAGCATTAGTAAACTTCATTTACACAGCAATCTGTGATGGCATTTATTTTTTATATAGTGATGATGTCAGTTTTATGACAGACAAAGTAGACTTATTTTTGAAAGAACATATTGTTAATGCAACTTTAAATGCTGGCTTTGTTTACAAATATTACTTTAGATAAGTGTTTTTTTTCCCCCTTGGAAGTCTGTAACTTACCATCATGCAAACTGCAAATGGTGCTCGAGTGCAAAGAACATCAAGTACCAGAGTTTCAGTTAAAAAAAAAGGAAAGTTCAAAGACACTTAAAAAAATAATTTTTTAGTCCTTTCATGAATTTATTTATTGTTCAATTCCAGTTGTATATTATAAAAAATTAACATACTTTAGGTTTTCATGTTCATAGCTATGGTTCATGTGCTATTTATTGATGATGCAATGATTCCTTTAGCTTGACATTGCGTTTGTGTAGAATTTGTTCTGTAGCATGCTACCTACTGCAGGGTTCACCAATTCTTAGACTGAGATCTCAGGTGTGAGTGGTTATCCCTTGTCTAGATATGGATGTTTAAGAGAGAAGTGCTCTGTTGTCTTCATGTTGTTTTGGAGAAACCAGGTGCAACAATGATTTTGAATTTGTAAGTAGATCTCATGAAAGAGAAATAGATAACAGATTTCTGACTGCTAGATGATCAGTATCTGTTTGCCATTCCTTATTTAAGGCCTAATAAAGATTAACGCACCCTAATTTTAATTGAATGTAGTAGTATTAGGAAAATGTAGTTTAAAGTTGACATCATCATGGTTGCGCTTGTTTGAGTGCGCAGGCTTTCTTTTCTAGCAGACCCATATATAATGTCTAATTTGTCAAACTGGTTTGGCTTCAGATGGACCTCAAGTTGTCCACTCATTGTCACATTTAAATGAAAGAATGTTTGGTATCTATAAGAATGGCAGTCAAATTTATAAGTGGGCAAAAAACCAATCACACATCCGATACTGAATATGTTAAATTCTTAAATGTCTAGTTGCATATGAAAACATACTTTTTAAATTTCTGGTTCAAGTTATAGTGCAGTCTTTATGATTAAGGAGTTGAAACTTTTCCCTTCAGTACTGTATACTACAATAACAAGATTATATTTCTGCCATTAGAAATCGAGCAGTTTTATATGTTGTGAATTGAGCAAAATTATATATATATAAAGCAATAAAAGAGCAATACTCTGCATTTGTTAGATGTTATGGTATGCTTTTCATTACATGCTTACTCTGTTAAGTGTTGCATTTTTGTAAATTCTTAGGTGGCTGAACCTATTCTCTGGAAGCTTTAAGCAGTGTTTTGAGTCTGTTGATTTTATTGGCTGATATTGCTGTTCGTTTTTGAAGAGAGAACAGACATTTTATTAAAACATTATTATAAAATATGTATATTGTAGATATTTGTTTTTTTTTTAAACTGACATGTGCATCATTTCTTTTATACTCATTTTATGGTGCTATTTTGTTTTTGAATACTACATTGATTTGGAATTGGGTTGTTGAAGAAATAAAGTTACATAGCATATCTTTCAATATCTTATTTAAAGCAGTAAGGAGTTTTTTAAATGTTGTGGTGAAAGTATACTTACTAGTATTAGTTCTTTGCCAGTTCAAAATTAGTTATAAATTATTGATTTGCTGACTTTTTTCCCAAACAAGTTGTGAATAAAGAGTTCAAAGTGGTTGCCCGTTAGTTACTGACTCAGTATAAAACACCACCAACCATTAAAAACTAAAACCTATCTCCATGACATAAATTCAGGAGACAGTAGTTTTCTGATAAAATATGCAATCTAGATTACCCTGATTAAAAGCGGACATTTTAAATTTAGTACATAAAATATATTGTGAAAAACAAACTTAAATAATTGCTCTTTTAAACTTATTATTTATTAAAAGCCCATATAATTCTGAAATTAGGCTGATTGTTGCGTTGATATTTTTTCCCTCACCCCTTACCGTCTAGTGCTCCTCACTTGGAAAGAATGGTGTTCATAGTAAAGGCCGACAAATGTTCTCTCCGCATGCGCACAGCTAATGGCGGAAGAGTCGGACACATGCAAGACTCTTTCACACATTAAGCAGACTAAGCCAAGCCAAGGAAAGGACAGCCATCAATGTGCACGCGGTAGTGGGACAGCGCTGACTCAACTCTCGTCCAGCTGTTTACAAGCTTAACATTGACACGCAGCTTCGGGTCTCTTGTTTTGTACACACGAGCATAATAGAATCCTTTGATACTGAAAAAATCTTAGAAAGTAGGCTTTGATATATGTATATATTTTAATATATGAATCATAATATAAAATATCTTTGCTGAAACAGCGTTGTATCGTAGTATATGTATTTATTTCAAAGTCAAGAAGATTGTTATGTCAGCAAGCTCATGCTCTCTACCTCTTTGTCTTTCTGAGTGGTTGCAGAAAGCAGTTTATAGTGATTTGATAATTTCTTAATGAATTTAATTCAGGATTAATTCAGACTAAGGCTCTAAGGAACATACCTTAAACTCAATTTATTCTGTAACACATTTAAATCCTTATTTATTGATTTTTTTTTAACATGTTTTGAACACATTCACATCGTGCATTGTGTTACCTTATCATCGAATTATTTAACATATTATAACAGACTTCATTTATTATAATAGATCACTTATTATCTTCACATACACACATACAGGTGCACGCACCCGCTCTCTCACTAATACGAACAGTTTCAAGACACCAGTGTTGGATAAATCGATTATTTTTACATCTATGAATCTTTTTATCTGGCGCAGCAATACTTATAGCCACTGAAAAGTTGAATTATTCTAAATATAAAGGTTATATTTCTCTTGCCAGGTGACTTATCTTCAATGTAACACTCCAGTTTGAAATGCTCTTTCAATGTTAAAACTAGAATCACGGTTTACAGCTCTCAAAAGAGCTTTTACCCAGTCTTAGTTGTCTAGTCTTCGTATGTGGAAAAATGATAAACCTTTGTGTCAACTTTTGCATGAAGGGCAGCCTAGAATCCCACATCTAGTGTCTGGCATCTCAAAATAATTACGACAGTAGCTCTGTGACACACTGTGTAAAACCAGAAAAAAACAACAATGACTTAGTCCAGCGGATGTGCGTTGCAAGTTATCTGTTCCCACACTTGAGCTGCTAGTCCTTCTCTCTTTAAAGTCTCTGGCCAAGCTTCGCTTTCATCGGTTTGCTTTGTTTCCTCTACTCACTACCTAAAATTTCTACTTCGGTAAGAGCAGGTTACTGTGAAAGTGGCTAAGAACTTATCTTGGATTTAAATCGCTCTCTCTCCATGTTAATAAAGCTGAAATCGTGAAGCTCGTAGAAGACGCTCACGTTGAAAGAACATTAAAATCCAAGCAACGTATGTACGCTCACACCCCATTTAAAGGTTTGCACGCAGCATTAAGGAAACTGGTAAATTCTGATTGTTGCCATAGGACACCAATCTAAATGAAAGACCCTCATTTGTACAACTGGCTTGTGACTTAAAATAAGATGCAGGCTTAAAAAGACAACTCCCAAATAATAATCACTTACTTGCAACTACTCATGTCAACTTACTATCTGTGTATGTCTAATATGTTTGACTACATACGAAATGGAAGGCACCACCTACAATTTACAAAGATGCTGGTCTGAGGGTTTCTACATGAACTAATCTGCCTTCTGGATTTTCAATTTAATTTTAATTGAACATCATCACACAGCAGTACATCCACAATCTATGTTGACAATAAAAAAAAAAAGAAAATAAAGATAAAAAAACCCACTAACAATGGGACAAAGACACAATAAGCTTAAAATAAATACACAGCGAATAAGAACAAAAAAATAATTAAAATACATTTGCAATAATGTATACTACCTGTATTTAACTGAAAAAAAAGTCAAGCATAGTATTTTTTAAATGGATATGATTTAAGCTTGCACTTATAAATGTTGTCTTTGAGTCTGAATAATGAACACAGTACAATTAACAGCTCACAGCATTCCATCACTCCATTGAATAGTCAAAACCCAAAAGGATGTTCTATCTTTTCCAGAAATAGGGGTTAGTGGATTGTTTTCTTTTTAAAGCACATTTTGATAAAAATACCAAGAAAAAGGGTTGCAATAATGAGGAAGATATGAAAATGTCCTTAATTTGATGGCATCA
The DNA here is from genome assembly GCA_004794655.1 of Marisa cornuarietis. Classification (NCBI taxonomy): domain Eukaryota; kingdom Metazoa; phylum Mollusca; class Gastropoda; order Architaenioglossa; family Ampullariidae; genus Marisa; species Marisa cornuarietis. Next base: position 2,479,316 of record SMMW01000618.1, read on the forward strand.
GCTAGAGACAAATTGTTATACAATCATAATGCAAAGATCAACCAAAATAAATCAAGTTAAAAAAAAAAAATGTTGTCAGCATGTAAATCAAAAGAAGAATTTCAAAATTTGAAACAACATGAAACAAAGTCCTGCAGAATTCACAACTATATTCTGCAACATATTTTAGTGGTCTCGATGCTGAAAACTGTCAAAAATACTTTTTTGATGTCATTGCTCCTAATATTTTGGAGAGAGTACAGTGTTTGGTTAATTTTTGTATATTAAATTATTAGTCTCTGTGGTTCTCAATATGTTGCAAATGTTGAGTTGTTTAGATCCACCCAATCAGGTTGAGGGCCAGAAGAATTGTGTTGACAATGAGCCCAATAAGTCCAATGTAACCAAATGCACCACGGTTACGCTTGCTTGGATCTGAAATCCAGTGAAAAGAACTAGCCTGTTAAATATCTGCATATTCAAATACTTAAATTTGTGCTTGTTTTCCTTATTGCTTGTGTAAGATGAATGTGTAAAATACCAAGCAAAGGGAGATAATGCAAAGTAAAGGCTTTAGATATGGATAGATAAAGCAGATTGCTCCCAAGATACTGCATTACACATATAGAAAAAAAGTGTAGACTTGAAATACTGGTTTACAATGTTGATAAAATTCAAACCTCCAGTGTAGTACCCAAATGCGTAGACAACTCGACCCAAAAGGAAGATAACTCCAAACACAGCACTCAGTCGCTGGGGACGTAGCAAGACATTACTTACTATAGTTTAATGATAGGATAAAAATTGAGTAAACTGGTCCTAATTTGCAACATTAATGAAAAAATTTGGACATGCATGACACAGATGATAATTAAAAATGTCTTTGTACATTATTTCATGCAAATAGAATGAGAATGTTTTCAAAGCTTCAGCAAGTCTCAGTTGACAATGTCAGTCTAGCATTAACTCACCGGAAACTGCAGACCACCTAGGATGAGGAATGCCAGAAATGCTGGAATATTTTCAATCCTGAAAACAGGAAGAAACTGCAATGACCAGGCCAGCAAAACACACTTGATAATTCTTGCTATTTTTCCAATTACATAAAAATACAATGAGTAGTGAGGATACATTCACTGAACAGTTTTGCTCTATTTTTCCCAGTAGCTGAACCAAGAAAACCACCATTTTTTTACTTTAAGCAATAGTGAGTGAGAACAGAAGGTTTCCCACTCATCTACTGTGTCATGGCTGTACTTGAAATGCAATTTGTTCCTGTGTGCTCGTCATCGACCGAGCTTTGGTTTTTGCTGTGTTTTTGTGTCTGGCCATATGAATCATACCGAGTGTTATTCTTCAAGCACTTGTTATGGTCTTCCCACTGTCAGCCATTATTTGTTCATCTCCACCATTCTCTCTATATATGTATGTATGGAAACTACATATACCTCACTGCTGTATTCACCAGTCTACAGTCATTATAAATTTACTTTTTGTACAAAACAGTCATTCTGGTGTACCTGTATCTGTCTTGGTTGCAGATCGACTGTCTGAATTACAGCTGAATCTACTCCCATTCCGCTTTTGAAACTGTATACAGTGAGCTGTGTGATTTGTAGGGATTCAGCAGACATGCAGACACATGATGTCACTGATCATGGAATTTGCAATCTTTTCTGAAAAGGATATCTGCAGTTCCGTGGCAACTTTTATCTGTAACCTCTTCTGTTTTTGGTGATGGTTCATACATTGTTTCTAAATGAACCCTGTGTTTAGCTACTGCTCATAATGATGAACATTCTGACTTTATTATTATTATGTGTACATGTACTGTGTGCATGTTTATTATTATTTATATGATGATGATGATGATGATGATGATGTCCATATGTAATGCGGAGGTATCCATTCGGAAGAATGCTCATTGTGTGTACATGTACTTTGCAGATGACATTAGTCTCCTATCTCATCAGCAACAGCATGCACAAACCAAACTGAGTAGGCTATTGGAGGAAGCAGAGAAGACTGGCCTGAAAGTCAAAAGAAAGAAGACTGAAGTGATGAGAATTAATGAGCAGAAATTCTCAATCCAACTTGAAGGAGAGAACATCCTGGAAACAGACTGCTTTACACATTTAGAGAGCACTGTCAACAAGGATGGTGGACCGGATGATGACACCAAAAGCTGCATTAACAAAGTCAGGCATGCTTTCAACAACATATGACCCATCTAGAACGCCTAAGCACTATCCATTCCCAGCAAGACACATTTTCAACATCAATGTGAAGGCAGTCCCTGCATGGTTCTGAAACCTGGAGAATGACAAATACCATCAACAACAAAATCCAGACCTTTACCAACCGATGCCTACCCCATATCCTGGGTATCAGATGGCCCGAAAAGATCTCCAATATTAGCCTGTAGGGACCCCCCCCCCCAGAAAAAAATCTCACTAGCCAAGACATCAAGAAGCTCAAGTGGGGCTGGATAAGACACCTTGCGCAAAGCAGCTGACACCAGGCAGGCACGTAACTGGAACCCTCATGGGAAGGAGGAGATGGGAGGCCAAAGCAGACTTGGAAAAGATCAGTAGAGAGCGAGGCTGGAACCACATCTGAAGGGGGCTGCCCAAAACTGGGTCCACTGAAAAAGTGTTGTTGCGGCCCTGTGCTCCTTGAGGAGTAGCAAGGAATAAACTAAACTAACATATACTGTACAGCACACAGTTACTTGTTAAGTGAGAGACATGCTTCATAAATCATCTGTAGTTACTATTATTTAAAATACACTTTAAAACTTTAAATAAAACTGACATGCATCTAAAGGAAGAGAAGAGACAGCAAAATCTCTAAACTGAAACATAAACTAGATCTGCTGCACATACAACACTGTAACAAATGTACAAACAGATCTTTGTCACTTGATTTCCATCTTCATATCTTTTTTTTAAAGATGAAGGGAGAAAATTGTGTTAGCTGGATTAGATTAGTGTTTAAGTCTGGCTCTACCAGTATTGTTTATTGATACTTCCCATTACTATCCCCTTTAGATCACAAGCCATGGGGTGGGCAAAGTAGGATCATAGACATCTTGGGATGACCCATCTGCCAAAAAGTAAAGTTGTTTAAAATGACTGGAAAGAAGAGCTTGGAGAGCAGATGGTGAATCTGAAATGATCAAGAAGTTCTGATCCAAAGAACGGTGAACATGCTGCAAGGTTAGTAAGATGGCATGAAGTTCTGAAGAAGATGGAGCAGCTATCTGCAAGTCAGGCTGAAAAGGCCTGATGCAGCTGGCAGGACAAAACTGCTGCCGCAGCTACAGGTCCACCAGTTGCTACTTTTGAGCCATCTGTAAAGATCAAACAGAATCTAGCTAGGATAGTCAGGGAGAAGTTCTTAAAAGTGTTGGAGCCTGAGTGGCTAGCGAAGTTTACTTCCCTAAAAGGGGGCCCAATGGGCTCTCTTGTTGATCCTCTTTGCTCTCACTCTCACAAATTACATCACAATCACACAAAAAATGTTATTTCATCATCACTTACGTGTTTTGATGGGCACGCTGAATACAGTTGAAGTCATTGCTTGTTTCACTGTATAGCTTGGGATACTGTACAAGCAAGAAAAAAATCTATGCAATTGTTTTCAGATCTAAAAGCATCAATTCACTATTCAGCTGTTGAATTCCTTTTGCTCCTTTGGCATTAACATCAGTAATCCAGTTTATGATACAAAATCTCATAACAGAATTTAAGATTAATATCCCAGCTTTGGCACTAAAGTTTGGGAACAAATTTAACTTAGGGCAAAGATCTGTATATACAGATCTCTGCTTATAGGGACCAGCAGTTGATGTTTCATTCAACTAATGTGTTACACCAAAACTGGATGGAACTTCGAATTCAGTCACCTGACTTTACCAAGCCAAAAGCCTAATGTTAACTGATGTAAAAAACAAACAAACCAGAAAATCCCGAAAAGAACCACCCCCCCCCAAAAAAAAAAAAACAACAACAAAAAACAAACAAAAACCAAAACAGCAACAAAAAACCCTAGAATACTCCTGTCACCTGGTTCATTAAAGACAAATCGTTAACACCCAAGTTCATGCTACACTCCCCTCTGTTCTGTCTGCTCGCTTCACTTCCCCCCTGTTTAATCTGCTCAACTCTACTCGCCTCTGTTCAATGGGATCATACCTGATATGGAGTGTATGGCTAGTGGAAGAACCTTTGGTACCCTGGCAGCTATTTCTTCTATATAGGATGGCCGGGCATACTGGCCTACAGCCGAAATCCAACTCTAACTGGTGAATCCACATACCACACACTGGCACTCTGTCTCAGCTAACAGTGCAGTAGGAAGTGATGCTGACATGACACATAGGAAGTCTTCTCTGGTGAAGTCAACAGACAGGCCTCAGGTGCTCTAAGAGAAATCAAAGGGCCATTATGTCCATGACTGAGGGCGAGGCACTCCCTAACTGTGGATCTGGGCTGTCAGCCATCCCAAAGAAATTGGTGTGATGCTGACTATGCTCTTTGGGCATGATATAGAAACCATTAGGAAAATGAGCTCACACAGGACCCCCTAGACCATGCCTTATCATCAGACAGATATCTTGACAGGGTTTTGTCCCATCATCTTGCCAGGCAGAGACAAAGCCAGGCCCTTATCCTCAAGAAGGCTTATCTCAGTGACTGGTGGCCCTGCAAACTTGAGGCGCTGGGAATAACAGAGTACAGCCTGTCTAACATGCCATCCGGCAGCTCATGCCACAAATGGCAGTCTTGAGTACATCACCACCAAGATCTTCTTACAAGAAGTCCTCATCACCAACTGCTGCAACCCTCCCCAGACAAGACTCTACCTTAACACCATCCAGCTTTCAACAGAGCAACACCTGTTTGTTGCCGACTTCAACAGCCACGCATAGGCATGGAGATACTGCAATGCAGACTCAAGAGGTGAAGAGATCAAAGATTAGATGACAGGCAACAGACTAGTCTTCATTAACAAACCAGATGACAAGTGATCCTATTACTCCAGGGCCTGGGACAAAAATCAACTCCAGACATTGCTTGACAGGCAGAAGACATCCAGAAGAGAACCAGCAGAACAGTTGGCAGCCAACTAGGAGGCAGCGACCATCTACCCATCCTGCTCCAGATTCTTGGCATGTCCAAGGCCACAGAACAGTGCAGGAAGAGAGCTAGCAGGAACTTCAAGAAAGTGAACTGGGACATTTCAATCCCCTGCTGAAGACCTCTACAACCATACAGTCACTGATGACATCAAGAAGAATGTAAAGACTATCACTGAAAAGATCCTTGCAGCAGCCAATAAGACTATCTGGCTTCAGGAAAGGCTACAAATCATATTGGAGTAAGACATTAGCCAACCCACACCAACAGCTGTCAGATGCGGCAGAATATATGGATCAGAATCTTTCAGCTGAGGCTACTGCCCTGCATAGCAACCTAAAAAAAGAGATTTCAGCAAAGGAGCTTCAGCAAATCTGGAATCAAAAGACATCAACACTGTACCTTAACCAAAGTACTGATCCACTGTGGCACCTGGTCCAAACCCTAAATGAGGACACTGCCCCTTCTTATGAACCCACAGTGCTGGAAGAGGAAAGGTGCAAACCCTGCCGGTCATCGAAATGGAGAGCACCATCAAAGTTCTGCTACAAAGAAGGAAGGAAGTCAAGACACAGGTCCACTCCCAGTTTTAACAACAGACCAACCCCACTCCACCAATGACCTCAGATCTCACCATAGCAGAACTCAATGAAGCCATCAGCAGACTTAAGAACAAGAAAGCTCCTGCCAAAGACGGAGTCTGCAATAAATTGATCAAGCACCTTAGGTAAGGTGCCAGACAGAAACTGCTTGAACTCTTCAAACAATCATGGAAAATGTGAATCTTCCTATCATTCTGGAAATAAATCATCATAGCCCACATCTTGAATAAAAAGACCCAATGAAGAAAATCAGCTACTAACCCACCAGCCTACTGAGCTGCCTCAGCAAGACCCTTGAGTGAGTGATCAACAGGTGGTACCTGGAAACCATCCACCTGATCACCATAGGACAGATGGGCTTCAGGCCTTCAAGAACAGGAACACTGGAAACCAGCTCATTTACTTAGTGCAGTCAATAGAGAAGAAGGTAACTAACCTGTCTAAATCCTTCGAGAAAGTCTTGAAGTAAAGTCTCCCCCTGAAGCTACTAGCTGCAGACATATGTTCAACTGGGACAAGAGTTGAATGGACCTTCCTGTGTGTCCTCCCCATATAAATCTTCAGCAAAAGTTTGATATGAATGTAAAGGTGTTTTCTATCTTAGAATATTGGCTCTATGTGCGCTTTGATATGGGCTTGAATGGTTATGATTTATGATATTAATATTGGCAGAACTTTGATATGGGGTAAGACGTGATGTCATAGGCCGGTCTATGTTATTTTGTCAGAGGTTTGGGGTAGGGTTAGGTTTAGGTTTAGATTTAGTTTAGGTACATTTGGTACAATTGAGTGAAGCAAGCAGACGACAAATGCCGCTAACCATTTTTGTTATGGCCGTCGCGTCTTACCCCAATATCAAAGTTGTACCTTAATATTTTCATAATTGTTCTTTTGATCAAGATTAGACTACTGCAATAGTGCATTGTGGCGTATACCTGCTACGCAGTTGGATCGACTCCAAAGAGTTCAAAACACAGCCGCCAGGATTGTCACCCGTGCAAAGTCCTCCCCTGAGCACATCACCCCTATCCTACAGAGCCTTCACTGGCTCCCAGTGAACAAGCACATTGATCACAAAGTGCTTTCGATTGTACAGTCCTGCATGTTTAAAACTGCTCCTGACTATTTGCAAGAGATAGTTCCTCCTTACCAGCCGTCACATGGTCTGCGCTCTGGCTCCCAGTTACGCTTTTGTCTCCCTACAGTGGAAGACACAAACAAGAAGCGCACTGGAGCCAGGGCCTTCCAAAACGCGGCTCCTAAACTGTGGAATGCTCTGCCATCGTCATTGTCCACCATCACCTCACCAACCATGTTTCGAAAAAGACTGAAGACCTATCTGTTTATTTAAGACGGACTTAAACAACCAAGCAACACTTCTGTTTTTATTTTTTACTTTCCTGGTGTTTTATCTATTTACTTTTTTATTCTATTTCTTTATTTTGTTGTGTTTGCTGCGAAATGAGCATTCTTCTGAATGGATGCCTGCGCATTACAAATGATCATCATCATCATCATCATCATCATCATCAACAAATTTTTGTTATCAGAATCCGGATGTGCGCATTGTCAGTGTCATTACATTCTCATCACACTTCTATTCTCAACTAAAACCACTACCATAAATTAAGTCGTCTGTTAAAATTCTCCTTTGAATTTGAGGCACAAATTCACATAAAATCCAGCGGTCGAACGTTTAGTAAATATCTGAATCGTGTTAACGACCGTTGTAGGAAAACTGACATTTCCCATTTGTGATAACGTCTGCCCTGAAAATGTGCTGAGTCATTAACTCATTTTCTATCCGCATTCACGGACATAGCACAGTAGGTTACTCTCTTTCAGACAATCGTACTTACAGCAACTTCGAACTTCTTTCTGGCTTTCATTACTTGCATAGCCATCCAGTTTAGCAATACCCATGTTGCAACAACGACTAAAACAACGTAGCCGAAATCCCCATGGACCGTGAGAGTTGCCATGATGCTGATGCCGATTGGGATGGGAGGCAACTCGGCCTGTCAAAATGGTTGCAGAAAGTTTCCAGACCCTTTTCTCTGGCTGTTTAATCTGTAACTGAGACGGATAGCGGAGAAAAGAAAAACGTGAACACCAAAAATTTCAAACAGCAATATAAGTTTTATAAAATTCACAAAAAATGTCATGGTCTTATTTATTTGGTGCGATACTTCCATCTACTGCGAGTCTATGATGATTTTGTGTGTGTGTGTGTGTTCTAGATGTCAGACGTTGTCACTACCGCATGACCAACATTGTTATTCAGCGCGATGTAAACCTCATTTCTGCAGTCTGAAATGTAGAAGTTTAGGTAAACATGTAGGTGCGTCAAAAAAGGAAAACCCGAACTTTACCGAAACCTTAGTTCAAGAATCACGGAGGTGATCTCACAGGTGACGTCTGCTGCGACGGAAGCAGAAAACTCAGTTTACTTGAATTTCTGAAGAATAAGGTAAATGTTTTCTTGGTGAAATCCGTACTACAAGTAGACAGGAAATCAGACATCGGAGTTTCTTTACTTTCAAATATATTTTTATATAATTACACCAATAGTTAGGTAGAATATTTGTACTTTACATATTTATTGGTCAACATTTTGTAATCGACCCGCAACAATTTACTGTTTTAGTTTCACGAAGTTGGCGTCGATTTGTTGGAATCCTTGGCAATAGTCTTAGTGAGTGGAGAAGGAAAGTCTCATCCCATCCACTTACCCACTTTTAAAAATCCATCTATCCCATATTTTGCCTTTAGCCAATTGTGACATGCATTTGTGGTGTATTTATTAAAATTATGTTATTTATAATTTTGCTGAACATCTGTAAAGATGATGGCAGCTGGTGATCAATCGTGGTTTTAACTTGTAGGCCTAGTTGGTTTGCATCGGTATACATAACATGTTTTTGATCAACTAAGTATAAAACTGATGTTGATAAAGCCCCAATGTTTGGGCTGGTGTACTCATTTCTCTGTTAGTCTTTTCTTCTTACAGCTTTTCCTCAGCATATCCTTTCACTTGTCGTTATTACCATCCCACAGCAGCATCATAACAGCACATGTCATATGTCATCTGTCATAGCAGTTTTGACAAATACTATTTTAGATATATTTAGGCCTTTTACAGATCTTTTAGCCAGAATTGATTGGCTTAAACCAGAATTCACCAGACTGTCGTTCTGTATTCCAGATAGAATTAAGACTGGAAGTAATTCAAGATGAGCATGCTAACAGTAGAGGAGTGTGAACTGCTGAGCGATTCCAAATATCGCTCATATATCAGTCAAGTGGAAAAAGCACTCAAGAGTTTTGAATATACCAGTGAATGGGCAGATCTCATTTCTGCATTGGGTAAACTTAACAAGGTAAGCAGTCAGCTTTTGTAGCTAGTAATATGCCGGTTTTATTGTAAAATGCTCCTGAATGTATTTCTTTGAAACTTATTATGCAAATGATTTAGTCAAATATAAATACTTTTACAGAATACTTATTTGGAGTGGCATCCCTTTGCCTAGCAGGTTTGAGGGAGGCAGCTGTCTGCAGTTTTTGTATTTTTATTAGTTTGTTGTGTTTTTGGTGCCTATTGTGTAGACTGGTACTTATTTTTGTTGTGTCATTGCTATGCAGGACTGTTTGACTTTTGTTTTCTTTTGCAACTTTTGGATTTCCCATCGACTGCCAGTCTTTTCTGCCTAACGGTTTCATCTGAAGATCACACAGTCAGTCCTTTGATTTAAAATTTTCATGCAGTCTTCATCTGCATTGTAATTGCATCGATACCAGCAGTCTTCTGGCGATTTCAGTTCCATTGACTTGAATCTCTGTTGATCTATTCTGTGTTCCTACTGACGACACACCGGCTTTTCGAGCCTTAGATCCGAACTTGGGGCCACTGAAACCCAGCATGTGCCCCAGGGCAGACGACTTGCTAAAGCAAGTAGCTGGTTAAGTTCATAGATTCAAGAGTGACAAGAGGCTAAAGACAGGAGTTATGTCAGACAAATCAGTAACAAAGCATTGTGCTTGTTCCGAATCTCGGCTGTCTGATTCTCTACCAGCAAGTAAACCTTACGACATCACCTCCCCACCACTGGCAGAAAACAAGGTGAAGATCACTCTCAACATCAGTGAGTCATCGTCATCAGAAGTGGTCATCCTGCAGTTTGACAGTGTGTCCTGTGTCTATCAGCTATATACAGGAATAGGCAAAGGTCATAAAGATACAACCCCAGTGCATTTAGCTCAGCACTCGCTGACAGAACTGCAGGTGGCTGTTAAACAGATTGATCTAGAAAACTTAGATCATGAGTTCTCTTATGTACAGAAATAAGTTGCATTAACCAAGCAGTTAAACATGAGACTATTCTCCCACATTACTGTAGCTTCGACTATCGCCATAATGTGGACAGTCATGACTGTTATGGGTTATGGATCTTGTCATGACCTGTTGCATGCCTGTTTCACAGCGTTATGACAGAGCTATTGGTCACATATATTTTGCGGGATGTACTGCATGCTCTGGAATACTTGCATAGCAGAGGTGTCATACACAGGGGTGTGAAGGCTAGCCATATTGTAATATCAGCTGACAGGTGTGTCTCACAGGCCTCCACAACTCTCTCTCTCTTCACAGTTGTAGGGGGCCAGTGCCTGCAAACAGCCTATGACTACCCCAACATGCTGTTGATTGCCTCCAGTAGTTCAGTCCGGAAATTCTTGAACAGAATCTGGCTATTTCTTATTGATTCTAAAACTAACCTGATGATCTTACTGCAAGAATTCTGCTATTATTCAGTGATTCTAAAATTAACCCCATACAACTGTTAACACATCCATGTCATTGGTGGGTGGCCTCATATGAAGCTATTATCAATGATTTCAATGTGTAATTGATCATGGTCAGACTGAACAGAAGAAAAACACTTGTCCTCATACTTCCTCAATTCCAGAATTGACAACTGTATGCTGCCAGCATTTGTCATGTATGTGTGTTCTTTGTGTAAAGCACTTTGAGTTCACCTTAATGGTGGAGAAAGGTGGTATAGAAATAATAATCATCATCATCATTATTATTATTACTTCTCAATAAAATACTGATAACATATCTGGTACAGCCATAATATCATGTTTACTACAAAGCACAATCTGTACAAGGCCCTCGTAGTACCAATTCTGTTTTACAAAAATGTGGACTTGTTTTACCAATACGGGGAGAGGAGAGTCTGAGGAGGTCCCTTTGGATCTTGTACAAGGAAGATAAAAACCAATGACTTTGTATAAAGCACAGTCCTCACACTCACAGGACAGCAAGAACCTCTACATGCAACAGTCAAGCTGTGTAAGCTGGTCTGGTCTGGCCATGTCACCTGGCATGACACTTTGTCGAAGACTGTCCTTTAAGGTACCTTGGAAGTCTATACTGCATTGACCTGAGGAAGAACTGGCTTACAAATGTGAAACAGGAGTAGACTGGTCATCCCGTGCAGGACCAGCTCACTATCACCCAAGACAGGCCTAAGTGGTAGGCCTTGTCAGCTGCCGTGTTTTCCCTCCAGCGATCAGTACCAGTCAAGGGATGAATGACTGACTATAGCATTTTTATTTCTTAATTTGTAATAGTGTTTCCAATTTTTATCTGTAGATTATTAGTTTTTATTATAAAAGTTAATGTAAAGGCGCACTTTACCTGTTGGCTTTGGGTATATGGTTAACCATGTGTAGGGAATAGCATTTAGAGGGTAGAGCACATAGTTTTTGCGGAGTTGTTGGTTGGTTGATTTAGTAGGAAAGAGCTTCCGCCTTGGGGTGATTTCACACTGTGAAGGAGGAAACCGAAGTACCTTGAGAAAGCCCCCGAAACCCAGTCCTGCGAACAGGTGTCACAGAGTCCTGAGACAAGATCTGAATCTATAGCCTCTCACTGCAGTGGTGATAAGCGAGTGTTTTAACTACTACACTACCGGGTGCCTTGTGGAGCTGTCTTGTCCACCTTCCTATTTAATCAAGTACTTATCACTGGTGGGGAGGGGAAGCCCAGGCAATCCTTCAGGTTAGAGTCCTACTACTTAATTGAAACTAATACACAGTTGATGATGATGATATGTGTGTGTGTGTGAGAGAGAGAGAGAAGGAGAGCTGGAACTGCTTAAGGTAGTTATGCCTCTATGCTCTATTTGCATTTTGCTGTTTTTGTTAGATAAGAGTTAAATTGACCATAAAGATTCACACTTTAAAAAAGGAATCTTATACTTTTAGTTCTTGGCTTATTGTTTTATGAAAGCGAAGTTTCATCCCATTTTGCATGTGTTGTTATACAGGCCTCTTTTGGATTTACAAGACAGTATTATTGTCAGTGTATAGATGAAATCAGTTTCTATCACAAAACCAAAACAGCTACTAAAGGACCCAAAAGGGTGAAGTTTTTATACAGCAACACAGGCCATTCACATGAATAAAATATTTGACTTGTAATTTTATGGACAAGAATGTTTCTGTAATTACAATTTTTTAAAAAAGTTATTGGGTGCAGCTTATAAGTAGGTGCGCTCAATAGACCAAAATTTATGGTACATGTAATTGTAGTATTAGTGGTCGCAATCAATAAAAACAAGCACAAAATCACTGGAAAGCAATGGAATTGCTTGGCTAGAGAAACGAGAAACATCGCCACACTAAGCAGGAGAACATTGGGTTGCTCTTTGTTTTCTCACATTGCCCATTTTCTCACATTGCTGACAAAATCCGAGGCAACAGATGCAAACCGAGACAAATTTTTAGCAGAATTAATTGATTAAAACCAAAACCGATGATAACCAAAGTCATCAAAAACTGAGGTTTCACTGTACTCGCTCACTCATTTTATCATACACTGAGATTTTTATATACTTTTTCAAATGTTTCAGTACACTGTGTACAACATAATTCTGTTACAAACTGAAATAAATAATATGCCACTTTACTCATTTAACAATTGAGTTTTGAATTTATTTATGAGCACCATACCTCTTCCTTCTTAAAAAGTAATTCCAATTTTTCCAACAGAAAATCATTTTTTTTCACAAATAAAACACACTGGTTTATAAGCCATAAATATAGACAACATGAAAGCGACATCGTAAGCATTTCCTCTTGTTTTAGGCATGATGAGGGTGTGTGCTTCAGCAACTGATCTGAATGCTTCAATTGTATGCGGCTTTGATTGAAAAATGTGAACAGTTAACACTTTAACATGGAACTCATCGAAAAATTAATGGGAATCAGAAAAATCTGCAAAAATTCACAAACAAGCTGCATCGCTGTTTAAGCAATAGGGTTTAATACAGCAGGGGAAAAATGTCTCGGCTTATAGTCTGGAATTTAAAGTAAGTGATTACTGCGTATACAGTATTCGGTTTAATGTGTTAATTTTGCGTTTTTCCCTTGCTAATAAGTTAACCCTTTCCTTTCAGCCCTATCATGGGACCAAAAAAAGTTTCCAGAGTCAGCAGCTCTTTACATAAGTCTTTTATATTCATTTTATATTAATTTCTTATTGTTTTTAACTTGTTGTCACCAGCCTGACTGAGTTTTAAATCCTCAACCTTCTCCTTAGCTGTGCACTAACTACAAGACAGAAGAGCGTCCATAGTTGTATGAAATAAATGGATAGTCTTTATATTACTGTATTTTAGTACATATTACTATAGCCTTATGATTGTTGATCAGTCACATCACTATGTTGTAATAGACCATGTAAAAGTCATGTATAACACCCACTGATAATCAAAAACTAAAACAAAATCCTAACTTTATTAAAGACTTGAAAATCACCTCGAAATTGAGGACACTGTTTTCTTTGTTAAAGGTTTTGCTGAATCATTTGAAATATCCAGTGATACCCAAGAAGGTCACTATTGGGAAGAGGCTTGCCCAGTGTTTACACCCAGCCCTACCTAGTGGTGTTCATCTTAAAGCACTGGAGGCCTATGACATCATTTTCAAATGTATTGGAACCCAGCGGTTGGCTCAAGACTTGTTTGTCTACAGTGCTGGCCTCTTTCCCCTCCTGGCGTATGCTGCTATGAGTGTAAAGGTAAGAGCGTCCTTAGCTCGATACATTTGTGCATCATTATTGTCTCTGCTTCATCATGAGTACATAGTTTATCTGGAGTATGCACTGATGGCATCACAGTCTGTTGCAAGCATAGAAGGGAGGGCAAGAGGCAGGGAGCTGGTGGAGAAGTTTGATGCTAAATCAGCGTTTCTGAACCTTTTACTTGTGATGACCCCCAACCCCCCGCCAGACAAAAAAAGATATGTCCACGTGCCCCCCTTAGCCACTAATACCTATATGAGATATGAGAAAATGACCACCTTCACGCCCCCCAACCCCCCACAGAATGAGAACCGTAGTGCTAAATTGTTGGTGACACAAGTGGTTCAGTGAGATAGTTTCTGTGTGTGTGTGTGTGTGCGTGAAAGGGTTGCTGCATGTGGCATTTTTCATTAGTAAGTTAGTCTATGTAAAGCAAGGTGAGCCTGGCTTTGGCAGGGACATAGCACTATAATAAGTCATTATTATTATTTGTAGCAGCAATTCATTATGCATGGTGAACTGAAACATTTGAAGAAGATTAAAAGTATATTTGATAAAACAAGTGGGTAAATCTTCACTATTATTATTATTATTATTTGTAAAGTTTAATTCTAAGGCTTTTCATTTTAATTCTAGCAGGTAGGAAATCATACAAGAAACAAAATAGATGAGAGACTGTTTTTAGAAGAGATGTTTGTAGTAATTTTATTTGAAAGAAATTACTTTATTAACTGCTTGGAAAGCAATTGTAATGTTATTCATTGTTTTGTTTTTTCAGAAGGAAGCATGAAATGCCTTCTCGGATTAAAACAGATGAAAAAAAATTGTGCTATTTGATAACTTCTGAGCTATTTTGGGTTTTTATTTTTTGTATGTAATCTGAGTATTGTATTTGATGCATTCTTTTAAAAAAATGTTTTTACTCTTTAAGTCTTTTCTCCAGCAACCTTAAAAATGGAATTAATTGTACTAAAAAAATTTCGTGCTTATGGCTGAAAATGAAATCTCTGTCACCACTGTTTGGTGTACCAGTCATATAGCATAAAGAATTTTTTTATTTTTTTGTTGTTGCTACAAATTAAAACATTGTAACCAGCTGGAGCTGTGAAATCAGAATTTGGGACTTTTGATGCTGGCCTGCATTTAAAGGTGCAGCATATATTCCTACAGTTAAATTTATTTCTCATATTTTTTTTTCCCTCCAAACTCTTGTTCAAGCCGGTGTTGCTGACAGTTTACGAGAAACACTTTGTGCTGCTGGGACGCCAGATCAAGCCAGGTCTAAATGGACTTCTGCTGGGTTTGTTGCCAGGCCTCGAAGAAGGAGCTGAGTATTTTGACAGGTGGGCAAAAGAGATGGCATGTGCTAATAACTTTTTCTTTGATGAAAATAAAATTATGCAGACATTTTGAATCTATCATGTCAACTGCATATGCCTAATACACTTAATAACAAATCCTGGATGCCACGCTCACCAAGCAGTAACTGGGTGTCAGCTGTGGTGTAGATCAGATGGCATTGTATGTAAATAGTGATTTAGAAAACCCCAAATATATGGAAAAGTAAAGTGATATGTGATCTACACAATTCACTCTAAAAGTGGTATCTAAAGGCAGGTAATATTAATGTGCATGCAATGTATCAATGACAATGACAATACTTTATTTTTCTGGAAATTGTCACCACCAGAGCTCACCATCAGATTTAACTGGCATCTGGTTTAACAGTTTGCTAAACATGGTGCATGACCAATGAACCAGTAGAGGATTAGCTATTATAGTGAAGTCCAGCTTTTGTAAATTAATTTCACCAGCACATTGACTTTATTCTAATTTTAGGACAAACACTCTCTTAGAAGATTTCAGTGAGGCAGCAGAACCCCCATTTTTCTATACTGGATTATGGGAGTGCATCCAAGCCTGCCCTAGTGTGCGACTGCCAGCCATAACTTTCCTTCTGAACCACTTCAGCAAGCGTAGCACCATGGAGGACCAGCTTCATATGATGGGACTGGATATTGATCTTGTGGTAATTATTCTAACTTGCTTTTTGCCTCAGAATATCTGCATGCTGAAGGTAGGACGACTAAGGAGTTTTAGCAGGTTTTTTTTGTTTTCTTTTTAAAGCAGTTTAATTTGATAAGGATAGTGGTATGATAACAGTGGTGATTATAATTAAGGAGCATGATATTTTGATGCCACTTTAGAGAGTCTAAGTGTCTTGGTAATTAATTTATTTTGCATAAAAGCATGCATGTCAAAAGTTAAGGATAATTTTTTAATGACCTTGAGCATCTTGTCTTAATTTGTTGAATGTCCGTCCTGTGTTCCAGGTACAGGCGATGTGCAGTGCACTGCAGGACTGCAGTGTGCTAGTGCAGCGTAGCATGCTTGATTTTCTGCTGCTGGCCTTCCCCATGCACAATGGCCAGCTGACCAGGAACGACCTTTCCACTGTAGTGGAAGCTGCCATAAATGTGGTTCTTCGACGAGACATGTCTCTCAACCGCCGTCTGTATCTGTGGTTCCTAGGCAACAGCATTGTACACTCTCAGGCTGTTACGACGAACAGCACAAGTGAGGCTGCTTCGTTTAGTCGCCGTGTCAGGGCCGACAGCTCCTCCACGACCAGTGAAATGGACCTTAGTTACTTCCAGACATTCTCCAAAGAACTCCTGGTGATGGCCCTTAAGAGAAAACTCTTCACTGCTGGTGAGGAGGAAAAACAAGGAGAGGATGGGCACTTGGCTGTTTTAAAGCCATTCCGTATCCTCATCAGCCTGCTGGACAAGCCTGAAATTGGACCTGTGATTATAGAAGATGTGCTGTTGTCTGTTTTCCGCAGCTTGTATCGCTGGGGAACTAAAGGCGAGACAGCAAACTTTAGCAGTGAGACTGCCGCTGCTCAGACCACAAGTGCACTTTGTCTTAGAGAGAGCAAACATATTGATGAGCTGATTAAGACGGCCAATCTACTGTTTGGGTCTTTTGAGTCCTACTTCATTTGGGAATTTCTTGGACGACTGTTTAGCTCAGCATGTGAGCAGACAAGGCTACGAAGTCAGCATTCTGTGTTGACTTTACCCAATGAAAATGAAGAAGTTGTTCACATAAAGGAGCTGTGCAATATTGTGGAGTTCTTGTTGGATGTGATATCACTGGTATGTATTCAGTAAGAGCCATATACATTGTTAACTTATTTATTATTTATTTATTCTGAATTGCATCTAGGGGATTTTTAATGTTACGTATTATTGATGTAGTTCCACTAGTGTTAATATTAAAAAAGCAGTTGATGGAAAAAATATTTTGAATTATTTAATAGTTTTTATTTTAGTCTCACATTTGCACCATAAATGTTTCACAACCACAAGTACCTGTCAGCACAGACTCACATGTAGGCAGTGAACTATATCTGTTCTGTCACTTTCCACACCACAGGATGTCTACCCAGAGACCACCACTGAGCATGTCCCAGACTTGCTTCACCAAGTCATCACTGCTGCCACTAGCTGCATCAAGGCAGCAAGTGATTCAGAACTGACTGCAGTCTTGAGCATGTGCAGCAAGATCTTGTCTCGAGTTCAGCCATCCATGGCCACACCCAGCGGTGATATGGATCCTTTTGACAGCGAAAGTTTGTACAGGATGTCAGATGTGACAAATCTTCACAGACCTGATGTAGAGCCTCCTCCCTCTGGTGGTAGCGGTGGTGGTGGTGTTAACAACACATCTTTCGATGTCCATGGTAAAAGTGGTGGCACTGATAGTAGCTGTTGCAGAGATGGATCTAATGGTGGGAGAGTATGTGATGATATAGTTGCAGATAATGAAGAGAACAAAAGTAGTCTTCCAATGTTTGAAACAAGCAAAGGGATTGATGAGAGTTCTGATCTTGGGGGCAGAGCTGGAAATATCCATGCAGCTGACCAAGGTGAGGCTGCAGCTGATAACAAGAAAGATGACAACAGCCAGAAAGTGTCATCTGGTAATGTGGGGCTTCCAGTTTCGCCCACAAGAGACGACGTGGCAGCAAAGTCAGACTGCATACGGAATGTGAATGAATGTTCAAGCAAAGAAAACAGCGGTCAGCAGAGTGAGGGTGGGGACGATGCTCTTAATGGTATGTCAGTCAAGTCTGTTACTAAGGACAGAGATGTGCGAAAACTGTCAGCCAGTAGGCAGAAAAGTCGTGATGACCGGTCAAATGGTCATCTGACCCTGATGCAACAGTGCCTGGCCAGCTTTCAAGAGCTTTTTCACTGCATAATCACACAGAGGATATTGGAGAGTGAGGCAGTCTGTGAAAAGTTTACAGAACTCATCACTCTAATGCCAGCAGACAGCAGCAGAACTTGTGAGCAGGACTCGGCATATGATGCAAGCTCCACTTGTAGTCTTGATGACTCTATCCGATCTCGGCTGCAGGAACTGAGATCACATCCCAGGATCAAACCTAGAACATGCACTGAACAGGGACAGGATGCCTTCTCGCGAGCTTGTCGCCTTTTGGTGGATTTTGCTAGCTTTCCCTTATACTGTGCTGACTACCAGACTGTTATTGACCAGATGTACAACACAGGTAACTTACCACTTCTGTATACTTCTTTGGGTTAATATCCACTGGTACTGTTGTAAACCGTTAATTCATATCAAGAAATCACTTTGCATGATTTATTAGTATGTCTAGATGTATGTTTAAATGAGTTGTGTCTTGCTATACCATTACAGTGACAAATTCTAACAAATAAATTGTTAGTTATCCTTTATAACTGAATACACTCTGGTGCCATTATTTGGCATTTCTTACTTATGAATAATTGCATCTAAGCACCTGTCATACTCAAGCAGTAAGGAAAAAGTGTAATTTGCTGCATTTTAACCATTCATCATCTTTATCTGCCTTTTAAGCTGATTTTTGTTTTCTTTCTCACTCACATGCACATGCAAAGGAAAATACCTGCTTGCTGACATTACATGACCACACCATCCTGATCTGTCATGACCCACCTCTAGTTTCCATCACTGTCTCCTCCTCATTTTACCTATTAGAATGAATGTGAACTTCATAACATTAAGTTTGATGGCTGAAGCAGAAAAAGTAGAATAGAAATTTTGCCAGCATACGTAACTGTCAAATATCTTTACAGAGGATGACAATTTTCTGCCCCCTTGGCTTCAAGACCTTCTGACTTGTGCCTGCTACGTCCAAAATTTCCCAGTGCAAGCTAGTGCAGTCACCTCTATGCTGGAGCTCATTATTCTTACTCAGTCAGTTCAGTCTGAGACCCGGGACAAGTCGCGTGACTCTGGCCGCCATTCTGTCTCTGAAGGGCGAGTGTCTGTTGTGATACTGCCTGCATTGTTACCACGCCACTTGCAGCATATAAATGAAAACACAATATTCTATCAGGTAATTAGCAGATTTGGCCTGTTTGACTTTTATTCCTTGCCATGTACTTCTCCTACATTGCTGAATTACCATATAATTTTTATTAGTGAATTATTGAGCCTCTCTGTTTAATTCCTATTGTTTTGCAAAAGTTATTATAAGCAGGGCTGGCGCTAAGTTATGCTGGCCCCTAGGCAAAAGACATTATTTAAATTTTCAACTGAGGAGATAACTAAGCCTAAACCTGTCATTATTACAATATTTGTAGGGAAATATAATGTATTTGTAAGCAGATATGATTGACCAGAATGATATATTTCACTGTTATTTGTCATTTAACAACAAACTTTATGCTGCTGTAATTTACATGAATCATGAGGTATCGTATACACCGTGTCTTTAATCCTTCGTCACTTAAAAAAAAGAAATAACGCAAACCATCTCTGCACTTCCCTCAGTGCTTGTGGTGTAGCCAACAGACTAATTCGCCTAATGGTAGAACTAGGCCTAGTTATAAGACATTTTCATGAATATTCAGTAATGTGTCAGATACATTGATGGCACAGGTCTCTGTTTCTTTGAAAACAGGTGACAGCCCAGGAACTGTGGAATCATTTGGGATCTCATAATGCAGATGAACACCATCGTACAGCTGAACTTTTCCATACCCTCCATCAGGTTACACCCAAAGCCTGGATCTGTGAAGATGCCATTGGCATGGATCTTATCAGTAATGATGAGGTAGTCATTTGGAATGAAGTTCTCTGAACTGCAACAGATAAATTTTCTGCCGTTTAAAGCTTTAGTCCTTTTACATTATTTTTGCAGTATCTATGGTATCTATGGTATCTCTTTTTTCCCTTGAAGTTGTAGTCAGTCTGTATGTCTCATTGATTTTGTTAAATATGCGATCTCTTCATGACCTGACATCAAAAGTTAATGTAAATACTCATAATGAAGGACTGGTTTGACAGGATACCAGACTGCTGGCATATAAAATGTTCTAGTCGGTATGTTCCATTGATTTTGTTAAATATACTATCCATGATCTGACTTAACAAAAGTTAATGTAAATGACCCATAATTAAGTACGGGTTTGACAGGATACCAGATTGCTGGCATATAGGAAGTTTTCCATGCTGTGGCACCTAACACGGAATATGAAGTCAGAACCTACCTTGAAGGAGGAACCTCGTACATTTGACAGGTAGGTAGCCACACAAGGTCTCATCATTTTGATACTATTTTTAATGTCCTGGCAGAAAGTGAGTTGTCAAAAACTAATGATGAGAGCAATTTTCGCTTCTAGGTCCATGTTTGTGTTGCTGGACAGTCTGAAGGAAGAGGGCAGTACAGCAAAATCCTTGGCACTCACCTGGCTGACACAGGCTGTGCAACGAGGGGACATCAGCCGTATTCTCAGGCCTATACTGCTCATGTTACTGCACCCAGATACTGCCAGGTGTGTTGGCATGTACAGTTAGATTCACATTTGGTGATGTTGATGATAAATTAATATTTTTTCTAAGTTTATGAATGAATATTTTCAGTTTCATTTCCATGATAGTGAAGCCTAACTCATTCTTTTGTGCATATGGTGCCTACACTTTGTTGCTGCAACTTAGACAGGTAGTATATATGTGTGTGACAGACTTTTTTGCAGAACTGTTATTGACATGAAATTTTTTTGGGGAAAAAAAATCAATATAATGCTGAAGCATTTTTTTTAAACTCAACTATTTCCATTAGACCATAAAGAAAGCCACTGACAGGAAGTTTAGAAATTTCTCATGGCAAACCTCCTTTGTGCATAAAAATAGCGATAAAAATAGCTCAGAGGTGAAGTGCTATACTGCAGAGTCTGGTAGCAATGCAAAATGTGGAATCAGGTCACCCGGCTCTCTGGGCCAACCTCTCCGAGCATCAAACCATGCCTTGACTCAAGTCATGCTGTCAGCCACCTTCAGGCATCTCTAGCTACAAGATGTGGGATTATATGAGATCCCTTGGATTTCGGGGTCAACCTTTCCAAGACTTGGCCTTCATCACATTTTCTTTTCCCCATATGGTCTGGGTTCTTCTTTATCTGTATTCAGTTACCTTTGAATTTCTCTTCAGTGCCAATTAATGGGATGACTGAGAAGGCTTTCTTCTTGCTGGCCTTAGCTATGGCAGCAAAGATGTCAGGCTCTCAACAACATACCCTGTCAGGGAATCCCAACAACATGCAATTTTGAGGTGACAAATCTGTGCACCTGCTTACGGACCCATCTTTTCTAGCTGTGAATTGCCTGTCTCATGCAAGTCCTCGGCTAGAGTGATCCAGCCCCTGCCTTTTCCCAGACACAATGATCCAGTTCTTATGCAAGACCTATTAAGCTGTTTTGACCACATTCTCTAGAAAGGACTTTAAGGATTAACCTGCTTTGGCCATGTTCTCTGGTAAGGACAAAGGATTTCCCTGCTTTGACCATGTTCTTTAGTAAGGACTGGCTCCTGCTGCTCCTTGCTGTCTGGGTGGACCTTAGGGTGTTTCTCTACAGACCTTATCCTTTGGGATTATGTCACTTTAAGGATGCCTATGAACAATTGTCAATTTGTGCATTATGTCAGTTGAAGCATGTGTGCATAAAGCGTAGATGGTGGCTGCTAACCTCCATAGCTTTCTGTGTGTGGTTGGCTCAACTTGGGCTGCACAGAATAGCACTTCCTCATATTACTGCAGATATGTGGGGTTGTCACCCATTCTGGTATGGGCAGAGCTCCTCCTGATGTTCCTTTTCTTAATAGTCAAGTTGTCTGGTGAAGTTAATGAAGAAGTGAAATTTTCCGTTTAAATTCTTTTTCATTGATATCAGGTGACACCACATGAAGGCCCTCCCAACCCAGCTTTTTTTTTTAATCACAGAGAATTCTATAACGGTTGAGGTGTGTGCACTTTGGCATGGTAGAATCCCTAGCAGCTAGAGATGCTAAACTCGCTGACCGTTACAGTAATTTGTTTAGATAAAGAGTGGTTGTAGCCCATTAAGCTCCTGATAGTCAGTTCTTCTGGTAAGTATCAAAGAGAATTTACAAGAAAAATTTCATTTTTCTATTTGGAATCACCAGTAACATCTTGGAACAGAGAAAATAAACATAAAAAATAAACACATCACCAGCAGATATACATCTACAAATCTTATGACCAAGCCAGAGTTTAAAGGAACATTCCATCCAGCTTTAGCAGGTCTAGAACAAATGGTATGGATTAGTTTGGGTTTTAACCACTATACACCTGCTGCACACAGGTACAAAGAAACAACTATTGCCATACTCTCTTCATATTTTAGATATATAGACACACCTAAATATAAATATATAGCCACTAGTTATTCAACAGTGCAACATGTTTCTAGTGACATAAATGTGTACTGAGTCACTTTGAGTCCCTCATATTCAAAGTAAATATCTTTACTTAAGGTTTACAAGAGCTGCTAGTCTTATTGTTTTTCAGTGTTCACAGCTTTTGCTATTCCAGGATTTCCATTCAGCATGTAAGTGTGCAAGAAACAAAAAAAACATCCATGTCTGAAGTGGACAGTGACAGCAATCATGAAGCAAACATATATGCCATCAGCAGTGATGGAGGGAATGTGACATTTCATGTCAACCATAACCATTCTTTCAAGGCATCTCACAAGTCATCAGAGGACCTAAAGTCTTTTGCCTTGGCTGTAATGAACGAGAAGGGTGGGCAGACCTCAACAGCTCCTGTTAGAGCTCACTCTGAGGCAGAACTTTCATATGAACGTGTTAACCCTGACAATCTGAAACTAAGAATCAACCCATTTGGGTCAGAAAACTCATTGGACAAGTTAATCTTTGATGGATTTGATTTTCCTGCAAAATACAGAGCTCCAAATCTTAGCAGTGCCCGACGACTGAACAAAGAGACCTGTCAGAAAGAAGGCATCTTTTTTGATGGGAAGGAAGAAGTTGACCCTGCACCAGAACTTTCCGAGGATGTATTTGCAGAAAAAGAATCCACAACAGAGTCTGTTGTTGCAGACATAATGGAGGAACTACTTAGTCGTGTGCTGCAGCAAGTTGCTGCCAAGGGTGGACAGGATGACGATAGTCAGGGCAAAGGTCAGAGGAAAACAAGTCTGATGTCTCCCTCAGGACAGATGTGTGATCAGGATCTCTTGAATGCTATAGAGTCTGCTAGTCTTGATGTGGACTCCACATCCAGTAGCGAACTGGATATTCCACGAATGATAGCTGCAGGACAAGATGTCAGAGGTAGAGGTGTGGATGGAGTGACTTCTGGCAAAGGAACAAGCTCAGGCGCAAGTGGAGGAGGGGGGAGCACTCCTGTTGAAGACGGGGAAGAACTGTCGACCATCCATCCATTGCATATGCACTTATTACTGTACACCCAGCCATATGACTACCGCCGTACTCTTTATGCACTTAGCACCCTCCACTCCATGCTGTCGCAGTGTCCACGCCTTGTTGTTACTGCTATGGCAACCACCAGCATCGCTGCTATTCGAGCCCCACACTTGGTCCGACTACAGACACTGCTTGCACGCCACCGCAAATCTGTCTTTGGCAAAAATTTCTTTGGGGAGATGTCACCAGAAGTACTGTCCAGCTACCGGAGTAACATGTTTCTGGAGATTTTGATCTCACTGTGCCTGTACTGCATGCGTGGGTACTACCCCAACCTGATGGCATCACGTCTGACACAAGAAGAACTTCAGGGGAATCACCTTGTTCATTCCCAAGCTGCCGAGGTGAGCTCTACCTTCTTATTGGGGCGTTCAGAATTTGTGGCTGAGCCCTAATATACTGATATGCTGATGTATCATAACCCTAAATTTCATAACTTGATTTTTTTCTTAATACGCAGAGTTTTTCTCTTGCCTCTCAAATTTATGACTGGTTGTCTCGTACCTCAAGTTTGTAATGGGTTATTCTATATTGGTACTAAATTACATAAAATCCTGAGAACCTATTCAGTGCACTAACACCTGTTATTTTATTGTCTTATATTTTTGATATTTTATTGTTACATTTTGATCACACAAGCTGATTTATATATTGTCTAATAGTCATGCATATCAAGTGTTACAATAATTTAATATTAAGATGATTATTATTAAAGTGCCACAGTTATTGATATTTTGAGATGGAAATTTAAAACCAGGAAGAAAGAAGCATTACAGGTTTTTTAGCATAACAATACTTATTGACCATGTTCATACCTTCATTCAGTATACAAATGCCATGATATTGCTTCTTGTCTATATTCATACCAGCGGTCAACATAAAAATGCTTGAAATAAAAAAGAAAAATATTTTCAGACTCATCACTCCTTTCATTCGACACCTTGAATGTGTTCTTTATTTTTAGTCTGCAGTTGCTCATGTTGACAGGTCCTGATTCTACTGCTGTCTGAGTTGTTGGCAATAATGCGAGACAGTGGCCGCAACTTTGTTTCATACATCTCAGACCTGTTGGCACGGTGCAAGCTGCAGAAAGCTCTTCTTCACACTTTGCTGGCCAGTGTCTTTAATGCTCGCTTCAAACCACACAGTAGGTCACACTTTGTTTTGTATCATAAGACGTGATATAAATTTTATATGGTAGAGAAGATGGCATATTGCACACAGCTTATTCCAGATTTTAAGATATAGTCTGATCATTTCTCACAGCCAGTCATACTCATTTTATCTTTGTGTGTTCGCTAGAGTGATATTTAATCACATAATTTTATCTTTGGCAGGTGGGAAGAAACAACCCAGCCTGACAGAGGCCATCATTGAGTTTAATGAGAGTGAGCACGACCCTTGTGTGCAAGAGGCTTTCCAGCTTGGGCTGTTGCGTCTGATTCTGGTCACCATGATGCTGGAGAACTGCATCACTTCTTGTGTTGGCAGCAATCCCGTTGATCCTGCTGCAGGTTCTGGCACAGAGTGGGATCGCCTCCGAACAAGCATGCAGCACTCCTTGACAAGAGTGAGGTGAGGGGAATTTTGTGAACCATGTCTCTATACAGTTGCTTGTACCTTAGTATTTGGGGGAAGTTCGAATGATAAAACTGATTTCTTGATCAACTCTGTGATCTTTCTTTTTCTGCTGTAAGCATTGGCTGAGTGTATTTGAAAAAATAACGTCATTCTAAGCATAAAAAGTAATAAAGTAGTAGAGAGAAATGACTCTATGTACTTGAGGTATGTAAAGGCAGTTAAGTAAGAGCATGCTTATGTAAAATGGTTTGTAATATAAGCCAGGCACAGTGAATTGTGGCATGTACTAGACAAGACAAGACAAGACAAATTTATTAGTCATCAGCAGAGATACATTTGTCGACAGCAAGGGCCTATATAAAATAATACAAATAACAAATTCCTACAATACTACACATACTTCAACATTCCCATACAGAAACCCATCCATGACCTTTTAAAAAAAAATTAAATTCTACACAACTACCAAAATCATATAGCCTACAAAACCATTCTCAAAGAATAAAATCAGAAATCAGCCAATAGGCCTGCTGTTGTTAAAGAGCCTAACAGCAGTCGGAATGAAAGAACTACGAAACCGCTCTGTTCTACACCTTGGCATACAAAATCTTCCACTCCGTTGCATGAGTAGTTCACTCAGTGTGCCGTGGAGGAGATGGTCTGAATCGAGCAAAATAGCTCTAGCCTTCCTAGCCAGCCTTCTCTCAACCAGAGGTTCAAATAGATCAAGGCTCTGACCTACCACCGAGCTTGCTTTCCTTATCAGCTTGCTCAGCCTGCCAGTGTCGCGCATAGACACACTCCCTCCCCAGCACACCGCTGCAAACTCTACCACACTACACACCATACTCTTATAAAACATACAGAACTAATATCTGCTGCAGATGAAAACAGCATGGAGAGAATTCATAGCTCCAACATAAGGTAACGAGCAGAAAAGACCATTCTTGCTGTCTCATTCACTTGCCATTTGTGCTCTTTGTGTAATCCGAACAGATACCGGGCTACAGACCCCGTTGCCCAGCAGCCAATGTTCTTGTCAGGTGTGCTAAGTGCACTGAAGCAACACCATCTTTCTCACCTCCACCGCCATTGGATAGGACTTGTGACCTCTGCGCTGCCTTTCATGGGTCGAGCCCTCACCCGCATTGTGCTCTGTGTGGTGGCACAGCTGTGTCGAAATCTTGAAATTCTGGTTGCGGAGTGTGAGAAACAGACTCACAGGTGAGCCAGCTAAGTTTTCCATTCACAGAGGTATCATCTTTATCCAGTTTGCTGGATCCAATGACTCTAAAATCCCCAGCGTGTTTTGTATGTACTTTGACATTGTTGAGAATATTTTCATGCTTTGTCAC
Source organism: Marisa cornuarietis (assembly GCA_004794655.1). Taxonomy (NCBI): domain Eukaryota; kingdom Metazoa; phylum Mollusca; class Gastropoda; order Architaenioglossa; family Ampullariidae; genus Marisa; species Marisa cornuarietis. Next base: position 2,505,892 of record SMMW01000618.1, read on the forward strand.
ACGTGTTACCTACAAATGCGTTAGAATGACTTTGTTCCAGTGGAATGAATGTCCCACCTGACCATGTGATCACTCTGCTGGAAGGACTTACAACTCTGTGCCACTACTGTCTTCTTGACTCAAATTCCCATGTTTCCATTGGTCAGCCAGCCCCAGCCCCTACCAGTGTTGCTACGGAAACAGCCAGTGCTGGACACATCTTGACAAACCTTATTAATGTTTTCAACCCAATAAGCAGCATGCGAGTAAGACAATGATGGTGTTGTGATGAAGGGGAAGATGGTAGCTGGTAGTGATATCATTTTTTAAAAAATGGTAACTGCTGTGCTTATAGAATATTTTGAGTCCTGTTTCCATAATGCAATAAAAAGCTATAGTGTGAACTGTATTTACCTTTGTTCTGCAGCAGATTGTGGTCTGTGCATGGCTGCAAGTTTATCCATAAATGGAAACATCATTTATGTGTAATAAAGGTACAATTAACATACATAGGACAGATGTGGAAGAGAAGAACAATGACAATTCATATTGGCAATAATTATCCTTGCTAGGAGACAAGCCCTCAGCGAGATCTGTCTCCTGTGTCACCGGTAATGGAGGCTCGCAGCAACCTCTTGAGCATCATGCCACGTATCATGGCCTGCATGGCCACCCTGTGGAAGGCAGTAAGCCATGATGGAATATCTGCAGTTACGACCACCTCTCACAGTCAGGCGCAGAATGGTTTCTACAAATTAGTCATGGGAGACCCAAAGGTTAGGGGAGGCAATTTCCCATGCAGTTTTTTTTCTCTTATGCATGCATTTTTCTGTGTGCATGTGTGTGAGAGAGTTTGGGGGGGGTAAGAGAGAGAGAAAGAGCTGCTGAAGAAATAAAACCTCTTAAAATCAAGGCTGAAAACTGTTGCATGTTTGTATGGGGAATTGCAGGTTGTGAGGCAATATATTCTGGAGCTTCTCAGCCCTATATCACTTCTTCATGGCTCTCACTTGCTGGGGGCTTTTGCTGTAGCTTGGAATGATCGACGACAAAAGACAGTGGGTCAAAGCAGAAAGGTTAGTTAAAATTATACCCTGTTAATGGTTGAGTGGCTTATTCTTTTTGGGAAGATGACACTTTTTGCATCATCAGACTGTTATACTTACAGCATGTTTAACCCCAGAGTTGTTCCCTACTGTTTTGTCTGAGATGTTCTTGACAGACCATTCTTAAAGTGGTACTGAGTAGCAACGAGGGTTTGCTTCTTTCAAATGTTAAAGGGACTCAACTGTTATCAGACGATTCCAGGAATTTTGTATAACTGAATTATGTGCCTGCTGGTAGATTTGAAAAGTCAAGTATAAATTTCCAGTGTTAATGATTTCATTGAAAGTTATGAATAAGGATAAATGTAAACAAATGCACTCTTTGTGTCACCATGCTTGCCTTTCCTGCAACTTTTATGTTGGACAGAAATGTGCACGATAATGAGTTGGGACTGTATTTTTATTGCGTAATCATGTGTATTTATTGATTGTCAGCAGCATAGGATAATTTAGTCAATCATCAAATTTAATCGTTAAATTTTCTTTTGCTAATTCATGACTGACTGGTTAGCACTTATAATTGAACTTCCTATAACAGATTGGCAATGTGTTTGGTTGCAGGCAGGAATACTGGTGCCAACCTGTGAGGACCAGCTGTTGCTTGTCGAACTGGTCAGTGCTATTAAAGTTCTGCCTGCAGACACCCTCATCCAGACAGTCAAGAGTGTTCTTAAGCAGCCGCCACAGACAGAACTGGCCAAGAACAAAAAATCAGTACCACTGGAAGTTAATGTGCTTCAGTTCTTCTTTGCTTATGTTCAGCGAGCCTCAGGCACCCAGCTGCTGGACTCATGGCCATCCCTCCTGACCTTGTTAAAGGATGTTCTTCTGATGGGGCTTCAGCCTCCAGCCACCTTTATGCTTCTGTAGTAAGTGCTTTTGTAGGCTTAAATTGGTTTTTAAAGAACTCTTTGTTATATGTGCTGTGTTGCATAGTGTAGTTATTGGTCTTGTTCAGGTTAGTTTATAGATGATACATCTGTTAAGCTTACTCAAGCCTTGGATGTTAGTGCATGTGTGTACACGTGCATGTTTTTGCTTGTTTTGTTAATAGGTTCTTTAAGATGCATGGGTTTGTATGGACATGGTAGGTAATCTGGACAAATTTTAAATCTCTTTTCAACAGTCTTACATTGGCATTGCTATTTCCATGACTTAAAAGTGCTATAGAACATTTGCATGTGTCACACCTCTAGCCATTCTTCATTTCTTTATGTTTGTTGCAGCATTTTGAATGACTTTGTACAGAAAGCTCCAACAATGGAAGAGAAAAAGTCACAGAAAGATTTACAGGTGGGTTAAGATAATAGTCACGTAATCTGTAACGATGCAAAATATGTGTAGTGGACGTTACAAAGGTCTATGATTAGTCCTGTTAATAATGTCTGTAGCTCGCCTTATTACTGTGTCAAGGTCTTTTAAAGCTGTTTGATTAGAGCAAAATAAATATAAGGAAGAAAAATAGCAAGTAGAGGAAGTAAGAAAGATATGGGAAAAACTTAGAGCTGCGGTTTTGAACTGGCATCTGCATGTTGTGATGTGGTCATTGTTCACAAGTCAGATATTCTTTAATTTGAAACATGGTTGAAGTGGTCAAGCTGAGAAGTTGATCTGTTTCTCATGTTTTGGTTTTCAATTTCGTTTTGTAATCAGTCCCCAAAAGATTGTTTCTTAAGGTTGTGGCAGTGAAGCTCTTGATAGTGGAAAGAATTAAAGTTGGATTTGATTTATTCTTAATCAGGATATGACTCAGAAGTTGTTGGAGGCAGTGACTGCCATTGCTGGGCTGTCCCTGCAGCAAACAACATGGTTGCGGCGTAACTATGCTGTGAAACCTGGGAAGCAGACGGAAATGGGGGAAACAGAAGATGCTGATATTGAACAGGAGCAAGGTAATGATAAATCTCTAGTCTGCTTTCATTCAAAGTGCAGATTTAATGCACAAATAGGGTTTGTCTTTGCATTCTTCAACCCACTTCTATAACTAGCTGAAGTAAACTGAGAATGAAGATAAGTGTCTGTGTTATAGACTGAGGAAAGGATTGGGTGCTGATATAACAAACTTGTGTCATCAGGTTGATGCTTGTTACTGACCTACTTGTTTTGCATGTTTGATTTACAAGAAGAAGAAACAAATCAAGTGAAGGAGGTCAGTGTAACACAGACCACAGACTCCAAATACAGCGTGCAGGCATTGCTTTTGCTAGCAGAGGTGAGTGCTGTGCAGGCATCATCCTTGTCTTGCTCCTTTTTAATTTCTGCCTTATTTTTTTTCACTTTCTCTTTTTTTTAATTCCACCCAAAACTTTGTCACTCTCTAAAAATGTGTGTGTGTGCATGTGTGCGTGTGCATACATCTTTTACATAAGAGATGTGGAAAAGATTTTTATGGGTATTAGTAACTAGGCTGTTATCAAACCAAACTGGTCCAGCCCTATAACCATTATCACATTGAGAGAGAAATTACATGTCAAAGAACCTACAAATCTTACTGTCTTGTTGACAAGGGATTTACTCTTGCACCTTCAGATCACCAGAGATACACACATATATATATATATATAGAGAGAGAGAGGGTGAAAGCAGTAATAAATACATAGGAAAATGCTCTCCTTAAATTCTGTTATTGTTATTTCATTAATCCTATTGGTCAGAATATCAGCCATGCGAACATCTCTGTTTTCAATGCCTACATTTGCACATTATAAAGATGCTTTTCACAGCTTTCACATTTTACTTTTTCAGCTAACAGCACCAATATTGGATGTAGTTTACAGCAGTGAAGAAAAGGAGAAAGTAGTTCCATTCCTGACCACTCTGCTTCAGAATGTTTTTCCTTATCTTCGCCACCACAGGTACTTGTTGCTTAGTATCATGTTTCTTTTTGGTGGGCTTCTTATTTTCTTGGATGTCTGCACCCAGACTGTGCTGGACTCAATAGAAGTTGGTTTGCTAAAATGCTAAACATGCATGTTTTAAGGCCAAGCTTTAACTGATCACTAAAATCTTGTCAATTTATATATATATATATTTTTTTTTCTCATGACAGATGAACTGATTATTTTTAATGCATTGTGTAAAAGAGTAAGATAATTGATGACATGAAAGAATGTTTTTAAACAAGTATTTTAGGGTAGAGTGAAGGTTAGGGTTACTCTTCTGTGTGTAAGTAAGTCTCAATTCTGACATTTATATGTACATTAGTAACGGGGAAAGAAGTTATTGGAGAAAGAGAGAGTGGAGTTAGGGATGAAACTCACCTAAATTCAACAATCCATAAAGCTTACAGGAAATATTAAGTTTTCCAAAACTTACAAATGCTAGCTTTAAATTTACAAAATTACATTTTTCTTATATCTTAGTGGTGACAATTTGCCCAGCTACCGTGCCTGCTCTCAGCTGCTGAGTAGTGTAAGTGGCTACCAATACACACGCAAAGCATGGCGCAAGGAAGGTCTTGACCTTCTTTTGGATCCAAACTTCTTTCAGATGGATGGTCGCAGCCTGGCATATTGGAGAGTGGTTGTTGACAATCTCTTCACGCATGACCGCACCACCTTCAAAGACCTTATGAGTAAGCAGTGTGTCTATGGCATGATAATGTTATGAAGTCTGCCTCTGAGAGACTCCCAAAGTCGTGCTTCAACATCTTTGTCTGACTTCTTTTTGTTGTTAGGTCGTGTCGCGATAGCGCCATCTGGTTCACTAAATCCTTTTAGCAGCAAGGAACAGGAGTTTGAGCTGCGAGTCCAGATGCTGAAACGACTGTCTTTTGCCATCTTATGTAGTCCTTTGGATCAGTACCAGCGCAACATGCCAGAGATCCAAGGTTCATTTTCTTAACCTTCTTCCTTCGACTTATTCCATCACAGTGTCACAAAAACTTATATTTTCTTTAACATTTCTCTCATTCAGTTACCTGAAAGGAGAGTCTGGCCTAATTCTTTAATTGTTTGTTAAAATAGAAGATTAATTTTTTTAAATGCTTTTAGTCTTACAGCAAACCTCAGGTTTTCATTCAGCATCAGTGTCTTCCATCCATGAAATCAAGAGTTTTCTAGAACCTAGTTAAAATTGTTTGGGGTTTTCACAGACACCTGGAGAAAATTATTGGTCATTTTATTGATCAGTCACAGGAAAAAGTACATCTCAGTGTTCAGGTAGTAATATGCTCTTGATCCTGAAAATGCTTTAACGCTTTAAGTCTGGGCCTTGACATTTGATTCTGATACCCAGAGATACATGAATTTGAAGTATTTTCCAAAAAATGGTCAAAAATAAACTAAGCATTTCAGGAAGATAGATCAAAATGAATATGGGAATAAACTTAGCTTATGACGACGAAGAATCACTTTAGCATTAGAAATAGGCTCAAAAATGGGGAAACATTGCTAGTCATCTAGGATTTTGTTATCAATTTTTGAAACAAAAATTTCCTGGATTTTGTTTGCTAGAGCGGCTAGCCGAGAGTCTACGTCTGGCGCAGGTGCCAACCATCATGAGCCAGGTGTTTCTCTGTTTCCGTGTGCTTATCCTGCGCATGTCACCCCAACACCTGACCTCTCTCTGGCCTACCATGATCACAGAGCTGGTGAGAGATTTACTGCAATAAACTTGCCAATGAGACCAAAACAGAATTTTTTGAATTTAAAAATAGATGAAGCAGGCCTGCCCATTCTTGCTTCTGCCACTGCATGATCTCATTCTCCACTCTGTCTTCTCGGCTCCTTCTTGTCCACTTCCTGTTCCTTCCCCATTCTCTTGCCTGCTCCCTTCATTGCTCCCTCTGTCTTGATTGGATCTTCACAGCTCCCATTGTTTTCTTTACTCCATGTGTCTTCTCCACTCATCTCCACTCTTTTTTTCCTCTTTAGTCTCACATTCTTTCCTTGGGAAGAATATAAATGCACCAATGCACTTGCTGTATAGAGCAGACCTCTTATGCAGGAAGCCTTGATTGGACTATCATCACGATAGCATGTGAAAATTTGGATGCAGGGGCTCCCGATAGCTGGCTATTGCACGATACAGCGCTGCAGCGGGGGCCCCTGCATCAGAATTTTCACGTGCTATCGTGATGATAGTCAATCGGGGCTTCCTGCATATGAGGCCAGGTCTGACACCTTCATTTTTATTTTAGTTGGTATAACAACAGTTGAGAAAGGTGAGGTTACTGCTGCAGTGCAGAGCTGTAGGCACATATTTTCATATTTTCCAGCCCCCTGGACTCTTCTTCATTCTAATAGGTGACTGTAATGTCAAATGTTTAATGGGGATGTTTAACATGTTCAGCTCTGTTTCAATTCATGAAGGTTGATGTAGAAGAGAGGTATTTAAAAGCTTTCACCTATTCTTCCAGTGCATTTCAACATCAATTTTTTTTTATAGCTTCCTATAGTCCTTCCCCATTTTTAGTTTGATTTCTGGCCATACATGTTCTGCTTGTTCAAAAGTGTAAACAATATTCACTTTTGCATTGAGTGAAAGGATATAGCATGATAGTGACATAATTGATTGTACAATAATAAACCACAATACAGCAGACGTTGCTGTAAAAAAGAAGATAACAGAGAGCAGATAAAACTTGTTGTCATTCCTACATATTATAACTTCCACTGCAGGTGCAAGTATTTCTTCAGATAGAGCAAGAGCTGTCAACAGAAACCGATGAATTCAAGTAAGTGCTTTTGAACCTTACTCAGGATTTGTAATTTTGCTTGATGTGATGATGCAACACAGTTCATTACTGAATTATCTGCACAAGTTCATTCCTACTAGCTCTCTGTCTGGTGTGTTTCTTGCAGGTTATATTCACATTCTTCCTTTGAAAAACATCAGTTTATTCTTCCCTGTTGAGTTTGAAGTTATTATAATCTCTCACAAAGTACACTTTATAGTCCTAAAATGTTAAATAGCACTAAATAGTAGTGGAACATGTCAAATTTTCTCTGTGTTTAAGAGGACTATGTAAAAGTTATATTCTCAGATCCAATGTATCTGCAAGGTTTTTTGTATTTTTCCCTTCCTTCATCCTCTGTCCCTCACCAATGGTCCCCTCTTAATCCTCTCTTCTTCTTCCCATAAAGTACTTGTCTACACGCTCTCTCCATATATATATATAATACCTAAAACAACATCCACTTCTACAACATGATTTACATAAAGTAACTAATCCACACAAAACCTGATTAAAATCTCACGAGCATCCTTCAAAATTCTCTCTCACTTACTCACAATCTCTCTCTCTCACACACTAAAAATGAATCTCCATCCATTTAAAAAATCAAGACACCCTAAAGTGTCAAGTTTCAGTGCAGATTTGGCAATAAGGGAATTCAATTTAATATATTTGATGCTTGTTTTAGGTTTGCTCCCATTTTTCACCTGACTCTTTGGTCTCCGTGGCTACCCTCCCTTTCTCCCTCAATCACTTCTCATTTAGTATTTTGATAATTAAGTGAATTTTCAAGGATTTGATTTGACAAATTATAAACCAACTTACAAGGTACATATTAAAAATGCACTGACATTGTAGTTGCTACACGTTTTGCATATTGTTCACATCCTCAGTCAGTACATCAGGACACGATCGAGGTAGGAGCTTATTCACAGCTGCGTCATTAACCTGTATTTCTTTTAATCTCTTACCCTACTTTTGCTAGTGAATTGACGCAATCCACTAACTGTGTTAAGGTGCATTTGTGTGTACGCATGTGTGCATTTTGTTGATATTAGTCTCATCATGTGTTCAGAAGCTTTGAGTGCGGTCTTTCAGTTTGCTCCAGTGTTGAACTAGAATTTTTATTTGGATGTTGATTTTTTTGCCCTCCCCTACCAGAGCGTTTGCCGTTGTTGTTGAACTAGAATTTTTATTTGGATGTTAATTTTTACCCTTCCCTACCAGAGTGTTTGCCGTTGTTGTTATATGGTACACAATTCTGTTTGTTGTACTTGAATTTTTAAGATTTTGTTGAAAATTTAGTTTAAGTGTAGTGGTTTATGATGTGGTGTCATGAAAAGTGGTTTCAAGACGGTTTGAGAACTTTCCATTTGTTCAGTTTGTAGGTCGTTTTTTTAAAAAAAAGTGTGCTTAAATATTTCAGTAGTTGTAAATTTGCTTTTTCTGCCTGTGTTTGGAATAGTGAAAATAATGGACGTTCAGGTGGATTTACAAAAATCTTTACAAAGAGGTACTAGACTTGATCGATTATCTCTGTCTACTGACATCTGTGGCTGATTGTTGTATATAGTCCAACAAACTCATTCTCTTGCTTGCTTTCTTTTCTCATGTGAACATTAGCTAGATGATGCACATATAGGTGACATCCACAAAATGCAAAATCATCGCCGTGCACCATAAGTTTTTCCATTTTTTTTCTACCTCAAAGATTTTATATGTTTTTCAAACGCCATAGAGAATGTTTTCAAAGCTCATTAATATGCACAAAGTACTTGCATTTTTGTTCATGCATTTAAAATCTGTTGCTATTGGACATAGCATTTTGTTGTTATTCATGATACAATTTGAATGGTGTTTCAGCACCATTAATATAAGTGTTTACAGATAAAAACAAAATTCTTAAGGTTTGTACTCAAGTTCTACTCGGTTTTGTACTAGAGTTTTGCATCACTTTTAGATTATTCATATTTCTTGGAACACAAACACTTAGAAAATACTTTCATTCAAATTTTGATTTGCTGATGCAGAAATTTGTTCAGAGCATTTAACTTTAAGAAGATTCCAAGGAGTTGCTTTATATATTAGAAAAAGTGTTTTTGCCGTAAAATGTTGGAACTGTTTTTGTTTGCTGCTGTCTGGAAATACATTAGTTAATGAACACATTGCCACTTTGTTAAATCTTCAGTCACTGCCACTTGAATGCTTCTAAGACCTCAGCTCTCACTGAAGTATGAAAAGCACATTTCTGGTTTCTTCATTTCTTGAAATTCTTGTCTGTGTTGCATGTGTGCGATCATGAACATATGTCTGTGTTTGGTTCAGTTCTTTATGTATGCATGCTGGGACGTTCATTCACATGAATTCTTAAAGAAAGTACATTTGGGAGATGTGTGTGCTTGGATGCATGCATGTAAGTCTTCAAATGTACAAGATTGTATGAAATTGTCTTTACTGTTCATGAATGTAACTGTCTTCAAATGTCTGAGATTGTAAATTATTGTCTTTGCTGTTCATGGTTACTACAGTATATCTTGAGTTAAGTTCTTGAATGAAGTCTTCTGAGTGCTTCATGCTGGATACCTTTAAGAATGCTTGCAAAGCTACCCATACTTGTAAGTACCTAAGTAAATAGAGTGGTGCACATGGAAAATGGTTTATATTAAATTTATATGCAGAAGTGTACCAACACAGACTCAGTGACTAGGATTAATAATAATCATTCATATGACAACATACTCATCCAATAGAAACGAGTTTAGTAAAGTTCACGCCAACCACTATACATTCATTGCTTTAGCAGACACTCAAATATCCATTTGCTGCATTTAGAAGCAGTAGGCTGACTTTGCTCAAAATCTGTTTAACAGTTATTTGTAGAATGAAGAAATATGCCAAATATATGTTACAGAAGAGTATTAGAGGAATAAGTGTACATAAAGTGTAATCAGCATGAATGAAAGTAAAGTAATAGTATCAATGCAACTTGTAAGATGCTGTTGTTGACTTGGTAAGTTGTTTCAAGTAACAGTACTGAGTGTGGTTAGTAATTCATTCCCACAGTAAATATTTATGTCTCTGATATGCATTGGCCCAAATTTTGATGTTTAAATTTGGACTGTAGAGAGATAATCAATATGCTTAACCAATAAGCATTGAAATTTACTATTTTATGGTTGTCACCAAGATTGTAAGTGATGGTGACATTTTATGAGAGAGAATGTATAAGTGGTGCAAAGAATTTAGGAAAGGAAACTTATTTTCTTAAATGAATAGGTACTGATGATAGAAATGTTAGATCTATGATTTTTAAAATTGTGGTTGACATATTCTGTCTGCACTTTTACTGAAGTGTGTACTTGTTGGGTTTTTCAAAGTTTGGAAAGTCTGTGTATCATTTTAACCTACATTACATCCAGATTTATAGTATCTTCTCAAATTTATTTTGCTAGCTTTATGTAATCCATTTGGATTCAAGCTGAAAAATGAGCTTATGATTTTTTTCTACATACTTTTGATTCACATGGCCTTTGATTTTTGTTTAAGGCAAATCTCCAGTATGCTCAGAAAGACTGCAAAGGATATAATGAGAATGCTGATCAAGAACGATGCTTGTTTGAATCATATTTTTAATGTTGCCTGCTTAGAGTTACCATTCCAGTGGCATTTTACTTCAGTTGTAAGGTGAGCGATGGTAATTTTTTTATCTGCAGGACGCAACTGCAGCGGATAGCAGCCCTAGATTCTAGCTGGGCACACCTGGGTAATGGCCTGAATGCACACAACAATCCCAGCTGGCTCAGCCTGTACCTGTCAGCCTGCCGACTCCTGGATATGTGTCTTGTTCTGCCAGCAGACACTGTACCCCAGTTTCAGCTGTGAGTTTCTGATTTAGCTTAGGCATGCAAGTTTCCCACTCTTTCTTGTTGGAGATTGAGAGAATGAGTGTACTTTTGTATGCCTATGTGTCATCATCCCAAAAAGTGTCAAAGAAGAGATTAAAAAAAAATTCTGTTATAGGTATCGATGGGCTTTCATAGGGACAGCAGGAGAAGAAAATCGAGCTGCAGCTGAAGAGAACAAACCCAAACAAAAGGATCGTCCTCGTTTCACACCGCACATTGTGCGCCTGGCTCGCTTGCTGAATACTCGGGTGGGTGTTGTGTCCCTCTGATCAAAAGTGTTAAATCTGTTTGCATGTTGCAGGTAAGAACGGTGGATATGAGGTTTTGAGGCAGCAGTATTTCTTTCGTCTATCATTCATGTCATTGTGCATAGCTTATTAACCTTCATTATTATGGATGGTAATAATAGTAGTAATAATACTAATTCATTAATTGGATGCTTGTACTTCACAGCTTCAACAGAACACTCCCATTCTGCGTGTGGTAGAAGGGCGCCCTCTGCTGACTATTGGAGTTCTGCGCTCTTTAGCAGAACTCCAGCCGTTTTTCAACACCCTGTGCCTTTGTCAGTCAGAAAAGTCTGCATCTCTTAAGCCAGCAGCCCCATCCGTCACAGCAGGTCTTCAAGTCCCCAGCTTGGGCCTATCAAAATCTCAGTCTGCACCAGAGTGTCTGGAATCAAAATCCATTGATCAACCAGCCAAGACCAGTCGCCAGCATGTTGAGGAGTTATTGGAGAGAGACTTCCTTGAGCCAGTTTAATGAGATCTTGTTGTACAGCTTGAGAAAATACAAAGTACTTTACTAAGGATTAAGGAACTGTGCAGAGTTGAGAGCCCGGGTTTGGGAAATGAAAGCCCAAGACCAGCAGTGTTGCTAGCATTGTATATTCAGATCCAGACAAGGTACAGAATTGTGTCCAAACCAAACAGAGGCTAGCGCCATCTAGTGTTAGTAAAATCCCTTGTATGGTGTTGGAGAACACCAGCTTGATCATCAGTCTACATGTTCATTCCATAGAACTTCCTTCACGGTCTGTGATTGGATGGGATGCAGATGCAAAGCAAATTATTTCTTTTATGTTATGATAATGATGATGATAAAATTTACCATCAAGTGAAGAGGCTCCATTGAAGATTTGACTGTTGAAAGGACGGCAAAGAGTCTGGTGATAAGTGCTGAGAAGAATCAGATGCCATCAGAGATCTTAAGAAGTGTGCATGACCCTGCATTGGGTTACCATCTCTGTGATAATGTTTCCTTCAAGGTAGATAAGCACAAACAATTCCTTGAGCTTCCAGGTAATCAGGTAGCTAGTAAAATTATACACAGCCAGAGAGCATTTCTCAAGTCCTTAAGAGGCTAAGTGGTACTAGTGCTGTGATACTACTCACTGCATTCCAGAGACTGAAGGAACACAAGCTGTGTGTGCATCTTTATCAGTGTGATACATCAGCAGCAAAGATGCAGATACTACTATGGACAAGCCAGTTAACTGTTTTATCAGAGCACTGGGGAGTGTTTTTAAATCCTTTTCAGCATTATCTTAGCATAACCTATAATGTCAGGCGCTAGTTAAATGCTGAAATGCCATTGCACTGGCATATGATTATGTTTGAATTAAGTTACAGTGTTGTTGCTTGGAGAATGGATGATATAATTTATTGAGTCGCGCATGTAATAACATTTGCTTCATTATTCTTCTCTTTTTGATTTATTAATATTGTTAGCATTATGATCAATCATAACTTTTTTGTTTATCATAATGTCAGACAAATGGCATTTTGACCATGATTTTATCTTGCAATGTATTTTTGGCTAAATAATCAACTTGTAGTTTAACATAATTTTTTTTCTTTAAGTGCTGTTTTTAAATTTTGCTGTTAGGAGAGTTCATCTAAGAATATGTGATTCCTGCGTCTTTCAGCATTCTCATGTTAAAACACTAATAAGATGTTGATCCTAACTCGTGATATGTGACAGCTGTTATGATGGTGAACATTAATCAGATGAGAGAGTAAGTAATGGTATTATTATGTTATAATAATGCAGATTATTCTTTGAAGAAACATACTTCGCTGTTGAATATTCATTTGTGATCAGTAAGCAAGACATATGAATGAGGGGATGGGGTAGAGTGAGAGCATGTTTATGAGAATTCTTTTGCATGTGCAACTATCCATGATAACTATGTTCACCTGTGTCTTTCCTAAATTCACTTCAAGAAATATGTCATTACAAACATGCTGTAACATTTTGGTAAGAAAGTGCAGTGCAGTAAAGAGAACTGGAATGTTTAAAACTCTTTACCTATTCAGATTAATTCAATTTGCAATATGACGGATGTGTTATTGAGAAGTAAATTGTCCATATGACGTTTGTGATTACATGTTGACAAGCAGATTTTAATAAAGAGTTTAATGAAGCCTGATGGGCTTTGTTCACATCACATAATGTTTTGTCAGGTGGACACCACTGGGCCCCTATTTTGGGTTCTTCACCGGAAATCTCAACTGAAATCAGTCATGATTAGACAAACCTCAGCCCGATTCCTGGAGCAGTCTTGTAAGTCTTTAACAGAGAAAGATGCTCACATTAAAGAAAAGCAGTGGTAATTTTGTAAGACAGGTTGTCACTTCTAGCATGAACTGGTATGTCGAGGAAGTCAGGGAATATTGTGTGTTCAAAAGAATCAAAATGAAAAGTCTTTATCAACTTATGTAGCACATATGGGAGAAATAAACTGGTAATGAAATTGCCAGTATTGAAGCATTTAGATTTTGTAGATAGTGCACTATGGGGCAAACTTTGCCTATCCAAAAAGCCTCAAAACAAAAATTCTTTGTCAGTTTTTGTAATTCAGTAGTAAGAAACAATTTGCATTAAATTATTAATATTGAAATATTGCAAGTGCTGGAGAAAATTTGTAATGCTTATCAACTTCTGATTTTTTTCTTTTGGTATTTTGTTGTGATTCCATTTCTTTGTATCTATCACCAGCAGGATATGACTAAAGTTTTGCATCTATTTACATAAAAATGTAACTTTCCTATTGTTTTTTTCTCTCTCCTGTTGGTCATCTGGTCAATAGTCTTGTTAAATTATAATACATAATTTTTATGCCTATTGTATTATTCTGATTATTTTCCTGTAACCTTTGTTATTGCATTGCATTATTTTGATTATTTTCCTGTAAACTTTCCTATTTTTTTGTCTCTTCTGTTGGTGGTCTTCTGGTCAGTGATCTTGTTAAATTACAATACATAATTTTCATGCCTATTGTATTATTGATTATTTTCCTGTGTTGATTTCAGATTGTTATATATATCTGTTGGTTTCTTCTCTAAACCTTGTGTTTCTTTATAATAGAAGTTCCCATATTATTACTTTGTTTTTTCCTATGTTGACTGGATTTCTTGGCTTACAAAGTTTTTTTGCTGGTTGTTTTTTCTATATTTTGCGCACATTTACCCCTCTCAAGTTCCTTGTTGCAATGGTTTAAGATGGATGATTAATTTGGTGTTTTCTCTACCCCCGCTCTTCCCGATCATATTATTGATTTTTAAAGGATATATGTTAGCAGTTTATTTTAGTCTAGTTTATTGTAGAATACATTTTTATGATTTTTGATCAGGTTTTTTTTCCTGTCCCTTCTACCCACAGTCTGCACCAGTTTATGATGAGTATTTTGTTTTCTTTTTCTAGCTGTTCTCAGTGATGAATAAATCATGTTCATTTTTTGTCCATTTTCATCAGTTTTTTTATGATTGATATATCCTACGCTAGTGCTTTTGTCATCCAGGCCTGTGTGATGTCATCAAAATTCAGTAACTTAATCTGCTTTGTGGGATATTTGTTAATCTTATTCATTCTTATTAACAAACAGTGAAACATTATAGACTGTCTACTAAGTTTGGTTTGGATATTAGCAAAATTGTAAATTATATTTCCTTTGATGGTTTCAGTGGTTTCATAATTGCTGACATGGTTACAATTGTCCATAGGTCTTAATGCCTTATATGGGAGTTGCAGTGGGTTTTGTCTAATTATAGAATATCTTGTTGGGTGTGTGGGCTCATGCATTATTGCGTGCATGTGCTTGTATGTTTCAATGTCTTTCAGAGAATGAACAAAAGTGTCCAAGGTGAGTAGGTTTCAGCATTTTTAGGGAATGCTATTATACTTTGGAGTGCATTCCCTTTAAAACGTTGTCTCCCCTCATGCTTGAGCCCCTCAACTATAAACTTCCAGTCCCATCAGCTTTTGTGTTAGTCATACTGTTGTCTTTTACTTTACTTGCTAAGCAGAAACTTGTCATTCTGTTATTCCAGAAATCTTTGCACCTTCTTTTACTTGCAGTAATTGTAATCTAAAAATTGGCACAAAAGGGGGAAAAATATTTCATGCAATTTGGCTCGGTAAACTCCTTTCTGTGTTTTTTTTTGGCCAGGACCTCCATGCCAGACTTTTGACAGTAGTTTTTGGGGATTGTTAGTAAATGCATTTAAAACTATAATGGGTTCCACCTACTCTATAGAGACACCTGATTGTCCTATAATAGGTGACTGCAGAATATCTGTGACTAACTATAACCTGGTCATTTTTGAAGTACTGAACAGTTGTTTTTAGTATAAAAGTTCTGCTTCTGTAGCCATTAAGATGACATCCTTAGCTGATATAAATTCTGTTACCTATATCTAATAATTTAATAATAGCTGTTTTGTTGGCATGTCAGTCTATTTCAGTGAGAAATAGATGGTACCTGCATGTATTTCAATATTACCATTACTTGAGCGATATTTGGGCTCTTTCATTCATTCTTCAATGAAAGACTTCAGTATTAGTTTGACTGGCATATGTTGGTTTATTTGTAACATTCATTACTATTGCAGTGTACCCATTGTAGTTATGGGACTTGAATTATATAGATACATGTGAATACAGCAGTTCTCGACAGCGCTAGCTGTATATTTTTAAAAGTATGGACCAGGTCAGCTTGAAAATAATCTTTTTGTGTTATGGGTAGAGGTTTTGAGTTTGACTTTTTTTTAACCTTCTCATAAAATACCAGTACAAGCATATTCTTTATAAGTTTCACAAGCTCGATAGACCATACTTTGCAATGATAGTGCATAGTCTATTATACATCCAAAATGAAATAATGTTATTCAGGATTGGTCTTAAAACCAAGTGTTAGTGTTGTTAGTTAAACAGGAATACAAACATTTTGTACATTTGTGATGTTAAATGACAGAAATGATAATCCATAGACCTGTAAAAGTTAAAAACCATTTTATCTTGATATGCATATTGTGGTAAATTTTAACCTACAACACTTCATATCAAACTAAAGAAATATTTTGAGACAGATTGTATGCCTCACATATTTCATTTACCTTGTATTCCAAGTTTGTTGTTAAAAGATTAAGTAGTGTCTATGAATAAACAGTTTTCTCTACGTTGGTAACCTCATAACACTGTTCAATTCCCTGGTCAGAAAATGAAATACCTAGTATATAGAAATAAATACCCAGTATGTGTGTGACGCTTAGTAAATATTTTTTTTTTGCAGTTTTTATTTTCTTCTCAATTTCTGAGTCTTTATCTTAAAAGTAGAATGTTAATTTTGACATTGAGCAATGTAAAGATGAACCTCAATCTTTCACAGCGTTAAATCAGGTGTCAGCTGGAATATACCAGACTTTAGAAAACTAACAAAACACAGGAGTCTACAGAGGGCAAATCTGTTGTTTGCTTTTGTGACTCAATCATTGGTAAAAGGAGGATGTGTAGGCAGTGCATTTTCCCAAAATGAAGAAATCTATTTTTTGATGAGCACTATTTCCTGTGGCAGTTTTATCCTATGGATGTAATTTTGCCATTTGCTATTTTTCTGTGGGAATAATAAATAGCCCCGCTTTCTTTGTAAGTAAATAAGGTAGTATAATAACAATATTATTTTGGTTGGTAAAAGTTGTCTGTTCATGCTGATCAGTTTTGTATTTACACTTGATGATAAACACAACTTAATGAATGTCATTACCTGATTGAAAGTGCTAATAAAATATTATCAACATTGTAAAGGTTTTGAGTTGGAATATTTTGTTCTCTATCCTCAGATTTACACAGAAGATATAACGAAGGATCAAATACTGACTCATGAATGAGTCCAGGATGAAAAAGACACACTGTAAAGAAACTATATTGATTTTTGTCTTATTTTTGTTGATAATCATTGCTTTTAAAAAGTTCAGCTAAATATGCTAATAAGCAGCTACAAAAAATTCAGAACCACATAAAAATCAAAGACCAAGATATCAAAGATCAGGAAATAAACTTTTATTCAGCTTGGCTGTCACACAACTTTATCAAGAAATGAGATTTGCTTTCAGCTCGTTTCTTTTTATAAATTATTATTAGCGCTATGCAACCTCCAGTTTAAATGGTTGAGAAGAGCATCAGTTTCGAATTGTTCAGTACATTTGATTCTTTCGAGGTCTTTTATCGGTTGTTATTTACAGCAAGATTATGGTTTTGGAACAACGAATGGGCTTAAAATAAGATGCGACTTTATCCATGAGGATAATTATAGTAGCAGCTTAATATTTATAAGGAAATAATAATAATAAGAGTGAAGATTTTTATAGCGCATATTCACACTCATAGAGAGCATGCTCTTAGCGCTTAAAACGAGGAAGAGACGTGGACTAAGTAGATACAGAACAAAGGGAACGAAAGAAAACGACAGTACTGACAAAACAGAAAACAGAAATAAGTGTTAGAGCCACACAACATCAACAATGAGTAATACTATGGATATATATCGCTGCTGGGCTGCTTACAAACAAATTATTCGCGTTAACGTTTAGAACGAGACCAAAGCACAAATACGCTTCCGTAAATACGCTAACATCAAGAAGAGCAGACGATGCGAACTCTTCTGTTGACGGAGGCACAAAATCTCAATCATGGTATGTACTGTTTCCAGAAGAAACTCTAAGTCGTGAGAAGTGGAGGACTTAGCCCCCCCCCCCTCAAAAAAGAGAAAAAGGTAACAAATTTATTGGAAGTCTAGTTTTAACTTTAAGAATATTATCGCAGTTTCGGATATTAAATTGCTAAATGGTTCGCCTACAACTTCTCGAGAGGATAAAAGTTGGTCGCGGCAAACTGGCAGCAGTCCACGAGATGTACGTCCATGATAATACCATCACATTCATACCCACCAGTCCACCACACCAGAAAGACTTTCATACCATCGCAATTCAGACCCACATATGATTTCAATCATTCCCAAACAGTAGCGCCATGATCGGACAGCGTACTCTATATGTAAGATTTGTAGAATAACTAAATAAGAGATCTCTGGGATACTGAGAAAGACCAGTTTCCGGAGATACGCCATGTAGGTGTCTACTAACCCGCTAAAAAAAGAGAGTAGTGCTTAATTATCATCAGAGAATTGAACAAGATAAACAGTCGATCATGGATACTGCGACAGTTGTTGGTATAGAAGATAAACAAAAGCGGGAATAAAACACAGCCTTCGTGTGATCCCGTGCACATTGTGATAGAAAAAGTGCCATTGCCAAGTACTCCCTGCTGCCTGTTAACCAGAAGATGAATGATCCATGACAACAGCTGATGCATTGTCAAGGGAACATTCGTCAAGGAGTCTTCTAGCTAGGCGATATCGTTGGATAGTGTTAAAAGTTGAGAAATTATCGTGGCAGTCCTGCATAGACATGTGGCATCTCAAGATGTTTATACAGAGTAGGAAGGTTAGTATGCAAACTGCAGTGGTTCAATAAATTCCGTAAAAGAAATGAGGGAAAAAGATCAATTGCGCAGGAAAAATTAAATGAGACCGATTTAGTACACTTGAACAAGATGGCCTCGAAACTGAATAAAGGGTGTGTATGAGAGAGAGAGAGAGAGGTGCGCTTTCATATACTCATCTACACATTCTGTATTTAAAAAATGTTCTGGATTCTCTTCAAAAAAGAAATGCCAATCTTCTTTTCAAAAATTTTCTGGATAAATAATTAACATCCTCTGAAGCAAATTACACATTTAGTTAATAAGCTCAGGTGCAAGTTCTCCTTCAGCTGAACATAGTTTACAGGAGAGTTAACCGGCTTTTGCCAGGGCATATACAGCTGTATGGCAGATGCGCTTCAGAACATTTCTTGAGAAAACTTGTTTTTTTTTCTGCCGCATCATTTCTTCCATCAAACTAGTCTCGGGAGCGGAGCAATAAAGATGAGCGCACTAAACGTTTCATGTCCCGTCAAGGCAGCTGTGAATTTGGCAATAAAATGATTAGAGAAAGTAGGTGTTTGCACGTGGTCATTACCAACAAAGCGAAATGCTATCCACTCCACATCTTTCCATTCCACGCTGCAGAGTCCACCGCTGGTGTTTCCGCGTACAGACTTCTTATATACTCTGTCAGTACTTCCGGTTAGAGCATCGCACTCCCGATGGCGGTCGCTGTCAGATGGAAAACATTGGGGCAAGGCTGAAGATTTTCAGTCCCCACGTGAACTCAAATTTCTAACACGGTATTGGGAACACCTGTGGTCCATATTCTCTTCTTTATACACTGATGGTGACGACGACGACGACGACGACGATGATGATGATGATGATGATGATTTACACAATTAGAGTACCTCGAGTAAAAACGACAAAAATGTAGTGTTTCTGTGAAACAACAACAAAAAACAAACAAACAAAAAATAACTGCACGCAAACTGTGAAGAGCACTCACGACATCTTAGATCATGGAGGATGAAAACTGAAATTTTACTGCAGATTTATAGAGAAATAAAAGCTGAAAAAGTTGCGAGTAATCAAACTTAATTGTTTATCAAACCAAACGCTGACATGCAGCATCCATCCACCGAGGACGCTGCTCAACGTTGGCAGTGATGTTTCAGCAGGCACACCTGCCGTATCCCGTCATCCACCGGACCAACCACACCGCAGCCAGTTAGCGAGTCCAGCACTTTCACTAACGGCGATGAAAACATCGACGACACAAGAGCCTCGCTTAACGAGTTGGATTTACTGCAGTTGGGAAGCTTCGCACGTGCTGCGTAGCTGCTCCGCCTATACGCCCCTCGCGTGCGTCAAACGGTGAGGAGCTTGCCAGCTCCAGCTGTCGAAGACTAGCCGACGGAGGAGGATGCATTAACGCCTGAAAATTAAGGAACGAAGATTAAAGGGTAGAAGAAATAATTAATAAGCAGCCATCTCGCTGCCGTAACCTCGAGCGTCAAGCTTTCACGTAATGGTGGCATCGTCATGCAGAAGCCGCAAACTTCATGGAAGTTCCTTTGCCCTAGTGGCACACCAGGCCACCCACCCACCCAGTCTCTCTCTCTCTCTCACACACATACACAGACGTGCGCGTGCACACACATAAACAAACAATACGTTTAGAGATATTTCTTAATGCCAAAGATTCTATTTCATGAAGAGCAATGCGACTTAATTGCAAGTAGGTTATGGATTAGGAAGCAAGGGTGGGGAAATTCAGGCCCGCGAAGTCATTTAGTCTGGCCTAGTCAAGCAACCGCATGCAGGACTCGTAATTAAGTAAATGTAGGAACATTTTTCATAGTAACATACACAGTGAATCATAATAATAGCGTAAATTTTGAGGGACAAGCAAAGAACGTCCATTATAGGATAGACAGAACATAGAGGACTATTTTGGAGAACTATGCATGCGCATGACCACCCCAAGTCAACAGTAGACCACTTTCGGTTTGATGTCGCCTGCTGATACAAGTAGCTCTTGCAATATAACGAAAAAAGTATGATCATCGACATTGCTGTGTACTTCAGTGTACAAATGTCCGACATTATCCTTTCACGAATTTCCAAAGAATAAGCAAACGAAGAAGCTTTGGCTTGTAAGCATTCTGGTGCATTCGTTTTGGGGGGGTATTAGTTTATTTGTGTATGTTTGCATACCTGTAAGTGTGTGACCTGTGTGTAGACACTGTGTAAATCCCCTCGACTCCTTGAGGTTATATGTGTACTAAATATTCATGATGATGATGATGATGATGTAAATTTTCTTCTCTCTAAAATTAGCAGAAAGCATAGTGAAACAAGCGCTTGGAGTCTGTAAAGCATGTTTATAATTAGAAAGTGCCTAGAGCATACAGAGTACACTAACAAAAATTTTTTTTCCTAATGCACAATTTTCTGTGTGTGGTTGTGCAGTGCCACCGTCATTAACTTTAAGTGTATGAGGAATTCCAGTTTTTGTTTACAATCTGCAGCACCGTTGTAGGGATTAGGTGCAACTTACTAAAAACAAAAATAAATATACTCGCAAAAAGAAACAGGAAAAGCATCATAGGAGAAGAGCATACTTTTCGCGCACCTAATTTCGAAATGGCGGATTGTGGTGATTCAAAGGACAATCAGTGTCCGGTAGGCTGAAGTGTATATGTTGTTAAAGTGTTAACACATTGTTGCGAAACTACGGCGTGACCAAATATAGCAGCCACATTTTTAAGTTGATAGTTTTGTATGTTTCGCAAAGGATGTTATAAATATCAAAATGGCCTTTGGAGCAAAACGGTTCACCACCCCTGCCCTAAAGTACATCTGAACTGTAGTTGTGGTAGGTAAACAAACAAACAAACAAACAAACAAACAAACAGACAGACAGACAGACAGACAGACAGACAAACAAACAAACAAACAAACAAACAAAAAAAAACAAATCAAACCAACAAAAACCCCATAAGACGTTACAGCGAAAGAACGTAATATCAACGTCCACAGGTAACATACAAGACTATCACAATCCTCAGACCTAAAACAATCCAACACTGGATGTCAAACATAATTTAGAGCCAACAAAATACAAACAGAAGTTGACATTTTTGCCACTGAGGCAAGTGAACATCACCGTTAACTTGCGCCTAGCATTCAGCTAAGCTGTTGGCATTTTAACCAACTGCTATGAGTTAACCACGAATTTAGCGGCGTACTGTGCACCCGGGCCCCGTGCACCCGGTGCTACCCTGCTTAATCTGGAAAAGAAGTCAACGGCCCAGACAACAAAAGTCACTTTGTGACACATGCACAGGTGTGACGGAAGTGTGATGGGCTGAATGACACCTGATCCTAACTGATATAAACCATACAGGCAATAGTTATACAGTAGATTTTCCATTAACCGGAAAGCAATCAAGCAACCGGCAAAAAAAAAATAATCATAAACCATCCACATCATCCACTTCTTCTGATCCTGTCCCCGCTACATCATTAGATCCTGATGATCCTAAACTGTTGTTTATCAAATAAACTTTACCCCGGGTGAAACAGTTCAAGTCTGTTATATTCTAATTGAATTTAGCAAAATTGTTAGTGAAGTTAATTAAAATGAAAAGTTGATTGAATGCCTTTTAACTACAATTGCACGCTGCGTTTACAAAACTGTTTTTAATAACAAGACTATACTACATGAAGTTTGTTTGGGTCTGATTTTAATTACTGTAATTTAATATTAATATCAGGACAACACAAAGTTTACAGTATGGAATGATAAAGCCTGGAATATAAGTGAGTAAAAGCGAGCACATGTCTGTTATATGCGAATATGAGTGATTTAGTCGATATATTATTTATGTAAAGCGCTCGGGGAAAATATTTGGAACGGCGCTATTTAAATCCTCATTATTATTATTATTATTATTATTATTATTATTATTATTATTATTATTATTATTAGCCATTTCTTATTAGTAACTTTTCAAATAACCAGCAACTACATTTCTCCGGCATCTACCGATTCCCGTGGGTGCCGGCTAACGGAAAGTCTATTTACTCCTTATCGATGGTTTGACAAAGAATTGGAAAAGGATGAACATTTGAAAGGCGCTGTTCAGAGTTTCTCGAAAATTTACAGGTAGCAGCTTCCATCTGTGTGCGGGAGATAAGTCGCTGACAGGAAAATGTCATCGTTGATGATAGCTTGAGTCTGTGGCGGACCTGGCAGCTCGGAGGATGAAAGAGAGATGCTGAAAGCATCATGGTTATCTGCTGGATGTACGGAGGGACAGTGGATACCAAGGATGATGATGATGATGCATATGATTTAAATTACTTCTCTAGTCACACTTGACATCCCCCATAAATAGAAATCATAACATGGACAAGTGAAGCAAATATGATTGTTGATCTTTTCTGGTCTAGTCGAATGACTCTCCGATCTGTAGATATCTGTCTCATCGACATCTTTGGTCTATGACTGTCGTCCGTCAGAAAAACGACTTGGCATTACCATTAACTTCACAGACACACATAGGAAGTTTGTCTGTGCTGTGTTTTTGTTTGTAATGCACAGAGAGCCTCGCTTTGGCTGGGATATCGCGTTATAAAAGCTGTTACCATTATTATTAAAACAAACCGAGCATTGCTATGTTACGAAACTGTGATATGTTTTATGCCATTGAGAATTCGGCCTCATTTTTTATAGCTTTTTGTGTTATTTTCCCCGTTCTTAATCTTTCTTAAGATTTGTTTTCATGGCAATGCGTTTGTAAACTACCTGTCATGAAAGCAGGTTAGCAGGAGTTTCCCCCTATAATCGTATACAGAAATGTTTACAAGAGATATAACATGAATTTGGTTTTCAGATTATGCCAAGCGGCTTTCAGCACATCATGCATTGTAGCTTGCTCCTGAATGTGAATGCTGTCTTTCTATTCTGTGGTATGCTGGATGTTTTCTTGTGCATGTATGTATGTGTGTGTGCGTGCGCGCGCGCGCGCGCGTGTGGGTTCTTTATGTTTCTCTTGGTAACTGGCTCTCTTCTCACACCTCATTTTCACGAGTCTTCAAATTTCCTGGACATAAGGCAGCCGTCTTATCAGCAAGCATGTTGACACAGCATGAAGTCGAAATAAAGACAAAAAAATAAATAAATAAATAAAAATGGCATAATGCCTTCTCTGTCCTGCCAGAGCCCAGGTGCACGGCACAGTTTTAGGTGCTAGGGGAGAACCACCTCTAAAGTATTCACCTCAACTGCCTACATTTTAGGTACAGTCTATAGACTGCTTTTATGTTAGCCATGTATATATCTAGCTGCTCAAAAAACGCTCTTTACTAGAGTCCATGCTCCTAGCTACCCGCTGTGTACCTGACTCACCAGGCCATCTACATCCTATCCGGCCAGCCGCGGGAGACATAATTCAAGAAAGATGACCCAGGCCGGGTGGGAGTAGAGATATGTAGTTTTGTTTTAATTTTTATTAATCGCATAAGCGACGGTGTTGTTAAGTGCCGTTAAATAAAACATTTTGGTGCACGATGTTACATCAGGTCCATCTTGTCTGTCTGGAATCAGTCACTACCCTGAGGTGACCGGGTGCTTTTTATTTTGTGGGCATGGGCTGACACAAGTCCCTCGATCAACTATACCTGTGCAGCACGATGTTCAGTGTAGTTATGTATGCGATGTATTTATGTATACGGTAAGACACGTGCAAGACGTTAGGCGCCAAAAATCTCTCTCTCTCTCTCTCACACACACACACATACTCTTTCTCCACACAAACCAATCCTGATTTAGTTAGACCCAATCACTCTTGCTACATAGCACTAAGGACAATCATTCTTTCTGCTGTCTCTCTCTCTCTGTGTAAAGATTTAGTCAAACTATTGTCTACCTGATATCCAACTCTTCTCGCCGTCCATGCTGGGTGACTCACACGCCCAAGAAGGCGTTTCAGGACACATTCAAACACTGAATACATTTGCTAATGGTCTGCTTATGTTACATCTTCTCTTCACGGTTTATGGTCAGCTCGACGTAGCGATTGCCAGGTGTTCTGATTTATTATTGGACAGGTGCGACTCAACACCTTGAAAGCAGGGTTGTGCAGAAATCATTTCCTGGGGAAAAGAGGCTGGGGCTGTTATGGCTGTGAGAGGACTTTTTCCATCCTCGATGCGTCAGTACATGATAAGTATTTCAGCTGTAGACCTCTCGGCGTTACCAATGGCAACAGAGCAGGGGATGCCTGTGATCTGATAGTGCACAGAGGTGGCTGCTGCAGATAACTGGCACATCAAGAGATGGCGGCGGATGATAAGTAAAACTATTGTTTGCTCCTTGGTAAACTGTAATTTTGGTGCACGGTTTGTAGGGAAATCATCTTCCATACACCCATTCTCCTCCCATCATCCTTATACCGTGTGTGTGTGTGTGTGTGTGTGTGTGTGTGTGTGTGTGTGTGTGTGTGTGTGTGTGTGTGTGTGTGCGTGTGTGTGTGTGTGTGTGTGTTCTCTGAATCTCGTCTTTACAGATTCAAGTTAATATTAGAGCAAAAGACATATAAGACAGGACTTTGGCGAAAACAGCGGATTCCTTCATGGTCACACCAGCTCCCGGATTGAGTTTAGTTTTTTTTTTAAATCACAAGCTTGGCGATCAAACTCTGCTCGTACCCATCTTTCATTTGGTATTTTTGTCGACAGTTTGCGAGTTTGCTTTAACCCGTTCAGCTCTCCCCATTCCGTCCCCGTTATGTCCATAACCCTGCCTACGAACACGAAACCAAAGTGCATCATTCTCAAACAACAATATGCATATGGTTTATGTCTTCTTGTATCGCATCGGCAGACGAATGCTTTTAGGAGCCAACATTTTTGAAAAAAAATATGAACGATGTGGTGCGTAAAGTGAGCACTGTCAGTACCTCAAAAGCAGACATCTTTGTTGATTTTGGATAAAGTATCTAGCCCTAGTTTCCTTGTTTATGGAGGGCAGGCCTAGACTGTCCAAGGGTGCACTCTAAAGCTACATATTTTGTATTTTTCGAAAAGAGGGGAGTTTATTGCAGACGTACACAGACTTTGGAAAAGTGTCATGATGCTTACTTATGTAATATATATTTTATACGTGGGTTTGGAGAAAGTGTCTAAACTAAGATTTGTCTGTATGTAAACTTATGTCAGTGTCTAGGCGTGAGATACATTCTAACAATTTATTTCCCTTTCCCCCCGTCCTTACACGAAGGTTCCATTCGACTTGGCGGCTATGATGGACTGTAAATAAACAATCTCTTTCTCTTGTATTGACAGACCTGTCTATTAGACTACGTGTGGCGCTCATCTTGGAAACCATGAGAGGATACAACGCATTAAAATTGTCGTCTGCTTTTATTTAAATGTGTTTAAGTGGTGATTTCAAACACGATGAAAGCAGGCCAAAAAATAGCTCTACGGGAAAGCAGCCGATTGTAAATATGCAGGAAGATGGCTATAAATGATTCAAAATCGCTCGGATGGCGAGGAGTGCTGAATCCACTTGTCGAAATGTGTCCACGAGATTTGAAATGAGTAGTTTAGTGGAAACTTAACATCGTAGTGACTGTCCTTACAGCCTGTCGTCAGGCGGAGAAGCAGATGTAATGTGAATCGCACCAACAACTTGCACAACTCTCTTTCAAGACCGAGAACTGGGAGAACTCAGGGGAGATAATCAAGACCTAGACGAGATGTGAACCCATGGCAGTCAATCCTCACTGTATTGGTGACAGGCGCTAACCGTTGCATTACCGGACCGCCTTTGGTGCTGGGGAAAGGTGCTATATATGTTACTATTGTTGTTGTTATTATTATTTACCAGGCAATCAGAACTTGGCAGAACTTTCATATAGGGGGTTTGACTAGGTCACGGCGGGCTGTGTTATTTTGTCGGAGGGGATACCGGGTAGGATCGATATTTGAGAGGGGTGTGAGGTTGGGCATTGGTTGGTGTTGTGTGTGATTTATGAAGTGGGGTTAGGGTTTTGGTAAAGGTTAGGGTTAGGGGTGTGGGTTAGGGTTAGGTTATATTGTAGAGGACAAATCTTGAGGACTGGTCGAGTGACGTTATGGTGATTGACATGGAGTTGTGTTAATTATTGGCTGGTTTTAGTCGTTAAATTATTGGCTGGTTTAAGTCATGTGATATTTGGCGCGGAAAAGTTTGTTGATTTGATTTGATGTGAGCAGACGATAGAAAATCGAGAGGATTGAAGATGGCGAGAGTGCATGGAAGTTTGGGGAAAATTTGTGGTGCAATTGTGAATTTCAAGGAAAAGTTGAGAAGTGCAGAGTCTGGAAAGTACAGCAGAAAGAAGTTTAGAATGGATGGAGAAGTGACAAGGTTTTTTGTGTTGAGTTTAGTATCTATTTAGTTGTCTATTAGAGACGGATCATGGTTTACAGGTTCTCGTTTGTCAATGGAAGACATTTTAATTTGTGCTTACATATGAGATTTTGAGTTTGACGTCTTCTGGAGAGATTACTCGTGAGTACGGTTTTTCAAGTAGGACTGTTTCTGACTCGAAAAACTGTGTGAAAATTTTGTTCATTTCTGGATATTATTTCTCGGAATAATTGGAGGAAGGATTCGAAGAAGATGAAGCAGACGATATCAGGGGAGTTTAGCGAGGAGAGAGAGAGAGAGAGAGAGAGAGCAGAAGATGAGTGACGTAATAGTGACGTCACTAATTTGCACAGCTCCGCCTACAGGTAAGCCATTTTTGTTATGGCGTCGCGTTACTTAGTTCCCATCTGTTTGAATCCTTCAGTTAGGATAAACTAAGCATTTTTTTTTTTTTGGTTTTGATAAGGCTTATGAATTTTTCTTCTTTAAAGTTAAGCTTTAGGAGGGCTATTAAAATCATCAGTTATTTTTAGAGAAAATTGTACTCCTGTCTTATATCGTAACATTTTTTTACAATTAATTTTAAGATTAGAATATTCTAATTGAACGTTCATCCGCCACTTAAAAACTTCTGAAATCCATGGGTCAGTTTTAATTACAGTAGGTTAAAAGTCAGGGTTCTATCTTAGTGTCTCCCTGTATATATATATATATCTTGATTTGTATGCTTATATATGACAATCTAAACTGTGATGAACTATTTATAATGCTATATTAAATTTATATTGATTATCAATGTTTGTTAAAAATACAAAACAAGAACACACAATGTTATTGACCTTACCTTACATCTAAAATTCACTACATTTTCCCACAAAACAGGATGGATAATATACATCTTTTAAGTATGATATTTATATCATAGTATAAAATATTATCATCTTTATATACCACAGTTAGACTAATATGAATATAAGCTTAATGAGGACCCATGGTGCAAAGGCATTGTTAAAGAATTGATACAGTGATTTCGGTATAGGCGACTCATCCGTCACCTGTTGTAAACATAACTGACTTAGTTTTGCACTTGGATAAGTAACAGAACTAGTACACATGGACTTTTAACAATCAAAAAAATGCGAATGACTTACTACTTTATTTCCATATTTAGCACATGGCGCATTCAGATTTTTTAACACTAGCTCAATAACGTCTTGATAGCTTCGTGGGCGGCTTTGTTTACCTTAACTAAGGGAAGTCACTCGCAGGTGATGACGTCAACTTTACAGGCCTCATAAGAAAGCTGTTCCCAGAACTTTTCATGTGCACGAATGCATTTGCTTCGTATACTTTTATTTGCGCGCTGATAATGTGTAAATGCATGTGTGAATATGAGTACGCCTTTATAAGCCCGTGAAATCGTGACTGCTTGTGCCCTATGTCTCTCTCTCTCTCTCACACACACACACACACACACACACACACACACATGTGAATGAGCGAGAGAGAGAGAGAGAAAAAAAATAGAACTTTTTGGTTTTACTTATCAAGCGTAAGAAATCTGCAGAGTTGGCAGTTTTTTAACTACTGATTTCATTAGAGATCAAAGAACTACTAAATCTTATCAGTTGTCGATAAGCTCTCGACGGCTCTCACTACTCCATATGAACTCTGCCTCAACTGAAATACGTGTGTACACGTTATAACATTAACTGACATTTCATGAAGGTCGTGAACTGATCAAGTCCACGTGATCGACTTTGTCCGACAAAGAAAACTTTAACAGTGACATAACATGTAACTACATGGGATATAAGTCAGACTGAAAGCCGTACACTCACCACTGAGCCATCGCAAGACACCCGGCGGCAAGCTTCACATGATCTTTCATTAACAGGGTTTTCACCTGGAAATTTGGACTCGACCCACTCCTGAGAGCTCGACAACACTGCCTATTCCACGGTTTGACCCCGAAGTTTGTTTAGACATTGAGGTGGAATCAGAAAAAAACTGGCAAAACAGGAGGGTTGGTAATCAGTGGCTTGTCGCGACACACTGGAGTTAAAATTACCTGCGGATGTTCTGGTGAGTCTGGAGCTAAAAGTCTCCATTTGAGCGAATGATAGAAAGGTATTGCCAGAAAGCAGGCCTGTTTACCTGGGTGCCTTTTAGCACCTAAAGGGCGAGACGTTTGTGTATCTGACTTCGCGAAAAAGCGGGGGCCACGCGATTAGCGTAGCAACTGATCGCAATCGCTTACCTGCAACCAGGTGCTATGTCACGGAAAAGCTGCGGTTTGGTCTCAGACCGAAGTTGTTTACTTTCACGTAGAAATGCTCAGTGCAGTCTATTTTTAGCTGGTGCCAATCAGAAGACGGAGATAGAGGGGTGTGTGTGGAGGTAGTAGGTAGCTATAGATTCACAACAGTGATATCTCAGCTAGAGGCTGACAACGGCAGTATGTCATCTACGCCTGACAACAGTATCTCGGACAAAAGCTGACAAAAGAGATAACTTTGCTGCAGACTAATAATACAGCACGCGTGCACGCGCGCACACACACACACACACACACACACACACACACACACACACTCTCTCTCTCTCTCTCTCTGATGCAGATGATATTGTTTACGGGGACACAGGTAAATTTCCCATGGATGTGCATTCCAAAGCCTCATGCATCCGATTCTGGTTACGCCTGAGGAGGCTTGACTCCAACAGACTTCCCTATAAAGCGTATAACATGCTGGTGGAGCTGGTTGAGGGAAAGCGTGCTGGGTGTCTCGAGTGCGTGCGACTCTGTACAGGTATGGTGGTGGCTTTATCATGTCCGATAAAAATGTTGGGCTGCAAAGTTATCATTTTCTGACAACACACTTGTCAGAATGCTGCTATCTTGGATTTCGAGATCGTGCAGCGAAATTTCCAAACAACACAGTCGTTGCGAAATAAATTATCTGACCAACGAACCCTGTGTGGGGGAAAATGTCATTGCAAAACTAAATAAACCTCCTTCGGCATCACTTGCGCTAAAGAGGGGTTATACTGGCTGTATAATGTGTGTACATCCTCGCAAACAAATAATGCAGCGTTCCCGCAAACACTTATTTTTTTTCAAAGGTAGGAGACAAAACCAAGACAAGTATGTTGACATCCTCCTCGTAAGCTGTGCCTTTCTGTAAACTACAAGCTTTCCGTGCTTCTCGAAGACTGTAATAAATCAAGATCGGGCTGGCCAGTCAGCAAAACTACTAACGGTTCCTCAACATCGTTTAATGCATTTCGTGTCAAGTGGGATCACCTGGTCACACATTAGAGTCAGTTTGTTTTGAAAAAAAAATACGCATAGAATGGACCGGAAACTGTATGTTTAAAGATGCAATTGTAAGTAAACCATTCATAGTGCAACCCGAAATTTTGATCGGATGTGACTGAGATGTGTATCTATCCTTTAAACTCACTTCAATGCATTTCCCTTTAAGTATAAGCTTTATTTAAAAAATACATAACTATAGTTGTGAAAAACGGAAAGAAAAATCTGTAATGAAATCTGGTAAAAACTTTAAACATAATGTGCTATGTAAACAGATCCCGTTAATAAACCTGAGCAACGTAATGGAACTTTTTTTTTAAAGTAGCGATGAATTGTTATCGCGGAAAGATCCCCCACAAATCAACGCTCCACCTCCAAAAGAGTGTCTGGAAATAACATCAAAGTGGCTGATCGATTACTTTGCACTCGCTTTTTTTTACTGCCTGCAGCACTAGGCGCACGCAAGTTGTATTTGCACTGCAGCTGCGTCATGTTGCTGTCTCTTGGCAGATGCGAACCGGCAGCAGGTCTCGCGCTCACGTCGCGCGGGGCTCGGAACAGCCGGCGATCCTCCGCATTTTTGCTTGACACTTGACTCCTCCTGCTGTTTGTCTACACCTTACAACACCCGCTCACTCACCTGGCAGAGACGCTTCTTGTAAGACAGTAGAACTTTTATCAGCTTTGTTCTCCTTTGCTCTACCACACCCCACCTTTGTTTATTTTATTTTATTTATTTTTTTTTTCCTACCAGAGGTGAAAAATTCGAACTCGTCAGTCGGTTTTTACGACACCTTCTTCTCTCCACCCACTTTCTATATTTCGCATCCTACGTTGTTCGTTGAAAATTTGAGCCTTCCGAAATGTTTCCTCCTGACGACAAAGGAAATCCGTGCTGAGATATTTTTCTGTTTTGAACGTTTACTTTACTCAGTTGTAAATGTTCCGCATGTTATTGCTCCAACTTATTGCTCCAACTGCTCAATGTGATGTTTTAACTTATGCGTATAAGTTTTTCCCTTCAGCTTACATTAAGAGCTCCGTAAAAAGCAGTACCAACAATAAGTACCTATGATGGTTTAAAGAAAGGATTCGAACTTGTCTGACTTTCACATGCAAGACGCCATATTTCTGCAGCGTCGCAATGAAGACTTTTAGCACGTTCGGACTGCTGTATCGAGATGATACTTTTCTAAATCAGTACCCACAAGCAGGATGGCCCATTCTCTCTAAAAACATATCGGTTATAGGTCTTTGCGTGCCATTCACAGACCAGATGAGGAGTTGTTTGCTGACGTAAGCAAGTATTTCAGAGTCTGGAGCGACTCCCGGCGGCTTCCGAACAAATTCCTTCAACAATGTTCTTCTCTTTTCCCGAGCAATCTTCTCATGCATTTATAGGGATCCTTGTCGTATTCTTTCCCTCCAGGCTTTCCTTTCTTTCCTTTTTTTTTAATGCTGTGCTGAGCGGATATTTCTGTAGTTGCTGGCAGGCGGGCTAGTAACTGAGCAGCAGAACTCGCCTGACAGGCATCCGGGTGGGTTTTTTGGCCCAGTGGGTACAGGGAGTACTGATGTACGGGTACTGGTTTTTGGCACTGCAGCTGATAATTGACCAGTGGGGTAGCGACTTGTAGCAGACAATTGATGAGTAGGGGCAGTGATTCAGGCCTGACTGGCGATGTCTACCCAGCATGCATCTCTGTTATAGCCTGTGGGGGGATGGCGTCGGCCTGGGACAAAACTAAAATCTGTCGGCGGTGCTTTTCTCCACACTAACCCAATCAGGAGCTTTAGAACGAATGAACGAGCTGCTGTCTCAGAATGAAAACATGAAGCTGATCACAAGCATGAACAGATTTTCAAACTGAACACTTTAAAAATCGGTTATAACAAATCGGTTAACAAATCATCAAAATCTGAAACTGAAGGCTGAAAATGGGAAACAGGATGAAAAGAGGGTTTAAGAGAAACGATTTTCAATTTCCACAAATGCCTTTTTTTCTTTCTTTTTTTATAGAGATCTTATGACTTGTAATATTGTATCTTCTTAAAAGATTTGAAAAATGCAAGCAGACAAGAGCTGAACCGACCGATACGGAAAAGAAATTCGCGTACATTTCTTGTCATGAAATTTGTAATATGCCTATATATATATATATAAATATATAAATTAGCTGCTTGGATAACGACGAAGGAAATGAAGGCGAGAAACAATTTCAGCAAAGTTCAGAGAAAGGATTAAAATTGAGACAAGATCAGCGAGGAGTGACGAAGACCAAAGGCAAGGGTTCACCAAAAGGCATATCACTAAATACCTATTGCTTCTGGTTGGTGAAATGTGTTGTGTAAATATCTGTTTTGATGCAATTCTCTTTTACCATTAACAGTTCTCTTGTGAAGGTGTAACAGCCTCCACACCTTTTGTTGTTGACGAAGACTCGCTGTGGATGAGTGAATCTTGGATGGAGTCGACGTGTAGTCATTTTCCTTCCTCTCCAATCATCCACAGGTCTTGAAAGCCTTCAAAGTGTACATACTGGCATATCAGGGTGTAATGGCGTAGTATACAAGAGAGTTTTTTTTACATTGCCAAGGATCGTACCCTACCGTCTAGCATCAAGCAGTATAAAACGAGGAGATGTTTCACTGGAAAATGTAGTCGGCAGGAACAGTTTGCAGTTTATTGTTTACCGTGTGAAGATAGTCCTCCACCGATTGGTTAACACCTTGCTTTCGCTCCGGGGACAACATTCAGAGTTACAGGCAGGCTCTAATTCCAGCAGCCTTTTGATGTAAGGCAAGATAACTACCTTCGAAAACTCCAAAGGAAATGCCGTTTTTTGAAGCATGGGATGGATGGATTCCGCCAGCAAAGATTACGACGACGTTACCGTTGCAATTCATGTTAACTTCACCAAGAGCTGGAGTAGTGGGTCCTTTCAGATATTTCAGGGAAGCAGCTCGGCTGTTACTTCCGTCCGGTTCGAGGAACTCATTCACTATCGAGCAATCTAATCTCTGAGGTCATCGTAAGGCTCATCATTTTCTCAAGACCGCCTGTTCAAAAGCCACTTTGTTTATTTTGCGACTATCATTAATTACCCCTCCCCTCCCCAAAAAGGGGGATTTTATAAGAGGGTTCCTATTACGATAATTTCATTTGCCAGTAAATGCTACGAGATTATCTGAAAGCAGATAATTAGTTTGACCATAAGAAGAGGTGAGGGAGGGAGAAGAGGGCTTGTATCGCTGTTCACGTGACTATGAATAGGTTACGCAGATTGGATGGTTGTTTTCTCCGATTTCCAACCGGCATCTGTTATATTGCCTAGAACCGATTTCCAATCTTGAGCG
Source organism: Marisa cornuarietis (assembly GCA_004794655.1). Taxonomy (NCBI): domain Eukaryota; kingdom Metazoa; phylum Mollusca; class Gastropoda; order Architaenioglossa; family Ampullariidae; genus Marisa; species Marisa cornuarietis. Next base: position 2,539,424 of record SMMW01000618.1, read on the forward strand.
GACATTTAAAGATCGTCAGAGGCCGTGAGCAGCTCCTTTCCGATCATCTTTGCGACGAAGACACTTTCCTCCCTCTTTTCTGGTAAGTGGTTTCTACCGCCATATCGCAAGGGAGGTTAATGGGTCTTCTGTACTTGCTGTGGAACCGCGGTCCTGACCGGTTCGTACCTGAAAGATTTACTGGCCCTGGGAATGATAGAACGATTTAGCTGACAGCGCTCATCTCCGCTCTACCGGCACAGGTTAACAGACTAATCTGTCTATAGGACTCGCGTTTTATTCTTCCTGTGGTTAAGAACATGTTTTATGCCAACATCTTTCCAGGAGTGTGGTAAGGGTTCGTTTTCGAGAAGATGATTGGCTTTGGCAGAATACTCTAGGTAGTTCAAAATGTTCGTACTGATCTCGTCATAGTCTGAGGGTATGAGCTTCACAGGTTGTGTGTGTGTGTGTGTGTGTGTGTGTGTGTGTGTGTGTGTGTGTGTGTGTGTGTGTGTGTGTGTGTGTGTGTGTGTGTGTGTGTGTGTGTGTGTGTGTGTGTGTGTGTGTGTGTGTGTGTGTGTGTGTGTGTGTGTGTGTGTGTGTGTGTGTGTGTGTGTGTGTGTGTGTGTGTGTGTGTGTGTGTGTGTGTGTGTGTGTGTGTGTGTGTGTGTGTGTGTGTGTGTGTGTGTGTGTGTGTGTGTGTGTGTGTGTGTGTGTGTGTGTGTGTGTGTGTGTGTGTGTGTGTGTGTGTGTGTGTGTGTGTGTGTGTGTGTGTGTGTGTGTGTGTGTGTGTGTGTGTGTGTGTGTGTGTGTGTGTGTGTGTGTGTGTGTGTGTGTGTGTGTGTGTGTGTGTGTGTGTGTGAGAGAGAAAGGCCGCGTACAGTTTCCGTGCTCTTAGATCACCTGGGTTGCATGTAGCAAGGGTCAGGTGTGCAGTTCGCTAAGATTCACACCTTTGGCACCTCATTCCGCCACTCGAATTCCACATAAAAATCGTCTCTTGATGAGTAAGAGTGGATTGGGTTGACCACTCTTCACTGGCGCTCTCTCTCTTTCTCTAATGTTTAGTGATACTTCTTATCGTGCCAAAGTCTTCAGGTTTTCTTTATTGCGCTTTTTTTGTCTTGTGGGTAGCAACACTCACCTGGTCTCTCTATAAATCTTCATTATGTCTTCAAGCTAAAGAGCTAGAATGGTTGTATGCTCTTTTATCTTCTTTACCTGAATGTGAGCAGTTAATGAGTGCCAAGGTTAGATGCGTATATACATAGAATATCTATTGCAAACAAAAAATCTAAATGTTATATATTTATGTATATAAGGAAGTGAATATTTTTACGTAAAAGGAATAGAATGCCAGTGTCATGTCTTTGCTCGCAATTCTGGCATCTGACAAAACAGATTTTATTCTGTTCATGACTGGCGTCAATAGGCCATATATGTCTCGTGATTGTACTTAGCTGTTTTTCTTCACGACGAATGCCAGTAGATATAACCACGAGGGCCAGTAGATGTAGCCTCGAGAAGAGGGGAACACCCGATCACTTCGTCCTTGGAGACACCGCTCGATGTTTAGCTAGAGGTTCCAGAGTCGGCTTGCATGTGCGCCTCCAGCTTATTTTCCAAGACAAAGCCCGTTGAATTTTTCAACTTGTGAAATTTGTGTGCGTTTTTTTTTTCAATACAGAGAAATTTGCGTACTCTCCTGAGACCCACCCCAGCCCGGCAAGAAGAAAAAGGCTTCCTTAGCATCCCCTTTTCGCCCTCCAGGAATTATGCCCATGTTTTTTTTCTCCGGTAATGGATTATAATTAACTTAGTTTTAAAATACGATAATAAAGGCACCAAGAAAAGATGTCATTAACCGCTTTTTGTACAATTGTAAACTTAAGAGGGGGGAGGTTAAAAGGAGAAGCTTCAGCTCCCCGAGTTAACAATCACACAAAATAAATTCTTGCAAAGAAACTCTTATATTATGTCGACAACTAACTTCGAGTAACAAACTTGTCATTAACAGCTAATTATAGCCGATTATTATATCGTAAATGGCAAAGGGTATGGATGGTGAGTAAGGGCAGTGGCACATCCTCAGAGCAGTAGGGGCAGCCAATACAGCGAGCAATAGTTTGGAAGAGAATCCTGGTTTTGTGGGAGGGGGAGTGCTTTCATGTGTGCTACAAGCGTTTAGCTTGAGAATTTTAAAGACTTATACTTGGCTGTCTGGCTGTCTGGCTGGCTGGCTGGAGGTATTCGATTAGTCAATTAGCCAGCCACCAATCCCTCAGTCCATCCCTCTTTTCTCCATCAGCACTCCCTTCACACACACACACACACACACACACACACACGCACGCACGCACACACACTCTCTCTTGTCTGATGCCTAACCTCACTCCCATCCACCCCTTTTGTTAACCCTCTTCCCCACCCGACGCTTGTATTGCACTGCGCGCAGCACGTGCAGCAGACGTCGGTGCAGCACCCACTACAGAAGCTCGCTGCTGTGCAGCTTGTCGCGTGCGACTCCCTACAGAAAAATCGCTGCGGCTACGTTTGGCTTGTAGTGCCGGCCCCGCCGTGTCGCTCGTCTTCATGAAGAACTTGACGACAAAGTAAGAGAAGTTCGTCTCTTATTTTCTTTTAAGTAACTGCGAGCCCAAGATATCTTACGATTCTGTGGCATTCACGCCTGTTCACTGTGCCAGGAATTCAAGGAAACCCCCCCCCCCAACCATCCTATCAACCAAATAGCCTACTAAACAAACAAACGTGAAAAAATCTCAAAGAACCAACCTTGTTAAGACACACTCACAGGACTTATTGCCCGTGAACTAAATGGTTTGTTTCGGATGTGTTTTTGTGCCTCGTGAGTTTTCGTTTTTACGCGAGAAGCAGATGTGCAAGGTACAAAACATCCAGTGAAGTTTTTCTTGCTACAAAGTGAAGGTTCCCCACCACGCACTTCCCTGCTGAAACTCGGGGTACCTCTGTACTTATTGGAAACTGAGCTGGTGTCTAAAGGAACATGAGCTAAATGTTGCCGACTCTCACCAAGAACTACAGTCACAAAACTCTTTAAGGTAAACTGCTTTAAACGTCTTATTGTGCATTCTCTAGGTTCCGTGTCATGCTGAGGTCTGATTGCAGAATAAAGACTCTCTCTCTCTCTCTCTCACACACACACACACACACACACACACACACACACACACACACACACTCTCTCTCTCTCTCTCCCTCTGTGTGCATATACATGTAGATGCGTGATTTTAAAATTGTCGTTTTTCTTTCATGAAGCGTATGATTCTTTATTTCCATTCTCTTTGTTTATGAAATTTTAAAAAAGTTGCAAAAGCTGTGGGAAAATTGTCATTAAGGTATTTTTAAACTGAAAAACGCTCACTTTAAACGATATATCTCAATGTACACCCGGCACTGCGTTACAGGTAGAATTTGCTCTTTTCTTTTCCTTGTAATTTTCTCTTTTTGATTTTCCTGTCAAACTCCGCTTCGGGAAGAAGCCCTGTAAGCGGGTGTTGATTTTGATTGGCTGCAGCAACATCTGTCAAGCTACACTCACTCACTAGCATCAGTTGTTAATCATTGGCAAGCAAGCGGTATGAGATGCCGGCACCCCGGGTGTAGCAGACATATAAACCAACTTTTAGTAGATAATGCAGGTCTTTTTTCGACAGGAAAGAGAAAAGATGGTTGCACAATTCTGGCTGGCTCACAAAACAAACTTTCGCGACAGTTTTTAGCCCAAAGTGTAAATTTTTAAGCTTTAATGGAACAGGTCTAACCGTTTAAAGCGAGGGTTTGTGCAGAAGGGGAGTGGGCTTGCAGTATCAAGGAGGGTTAGAGGGGAAAAATATTGCCTTCATAAGTGTGCATCGGCGCCAATTTTCCGCCTCCTTGTTCTTGGCACATAATCAGTCTGTCGTTTACCGAGATACTTAATGTGATATTCGCCTGATTTACAACAGTAAATAACTGCTCATTAATCTTGACATAATTCTCACATTTTCCATAGCAGTGACACGATAGGCGTCGACTTCTTGTTGCAACGATACGACGGATCACATAAACCTCTAGCAAGAACGCAAAGAAACAGAACCGCAAACGCTCTCACTCACTCACTCACTCACTCACTCACTCACTCACTCACTCACTCACTCGCGCGCCCAAAATACGGATATGGAGAGCATGAGTAGTGCTTATCAAGCGTGGAGCGTATCAAGCATGCAAGTGGATCTCTCGGCTCCTCAAGCATATCGCAGCTCGCTCAGCAAAGCTATAAACCTGATATCTCCGCTTTACAATCCCTTCACAGGAATGTTGTAATAACAGTTTTAAGCAAGAGACTCGATGGTAAGGCTACCTCTGTGGTTAGGCAATCAGGAGATAGTCAGGAACGATAAAAGCATTGCTCCATCCTTTCACTTCTTCCTTCTTCTTTCCTTCGTAGGTCGGTTATTCACTAGCGATCACTGGCATTGACCCCTTCCTCGCCAGAACGATTTGTTCTGAATATTGAAGGTGCCAGAGGGGAGAGTGTGGGTAGTGCTGGCGATCCAGAGATGGAGAGGTTCACGTGGTCGTGAAGATTGTTTATCTCTTCGGGGTCACTGGTCTTCCCAGACGTTAGGGGAAATGATTGCTCATGGGGCTAGGGTAGGTCTATAAACTCAACTATACAAAAGTATAGGCAGAAGTACTGTAGCCAGTTAAAGGCACACTGGAGGTCAACATTTATTGTGTAACAGATTACTCATGGGCTTCAGACTTAAACTTCTACATTCAGCAGGAAATAACAGCCCATTAAAATCGATCTTTCAGCATTGTCAAAATAAGCTATAAATCCTTTTTATGTTTTGATTCTCTCTCTCTTATATATATATATAATACTGAGTGGTCAAAAGAAAGATATGTACATATTCCATTAGCACGCCAAAGTACTTGTGCACTGTACTTTTTGCTTTTCTCACATTCTTTTTTTAAATTCAAAGTCTCGCACAGGAAAAAGATATTCTGTCCAAAAATCTTGCCATACTTTTGAATTTGGCTCGTGATGGAAGTGCAGCTAAGCTGAAGAGGTGAATGAGTTTTATCCGAAAAAGACTAATTAGGGTTCTGTTAAAAAGATAAGTGACAGTCGTAAATGCAGTTAGCAGCTTACCTATCATCCCCAAACTTTCTACCATTTTGTGTGAGGAGGGAATGGGGTGAGCTGTCCAAAAAGTAAGTAAGACAAACCAAGTCACGCATTCCAGCCACACCTTGCCATGGCAGAGCAAACGATACATTAGCTTGAAAAGCATCATGGTCTGACAAGATTCCCCACCCACCTTCTTGTTTATTTTTATGTATTGTCCTTTCACTGTGCAAAAATAGAAGGTGTATGGGAAGAAGGGCAGGAGGGGAGGTAAGTAGAACATATCGCCTGTTTCCTGGCTGCTGGAGCCGGCCTGTTTGTTGATGTTTTTGCTCCTGTCACTGATGCAACTTAAGTCCTTGCTTTTTTCCTTGTCTTCCACATCAACTGCAAAAAGATAATTGTATAAACGTGTGTTCTCTGTCATCTCTCTCCCCTTCTCGTTTCCCTCTCTATTACTTTATTTCTCTTTCTTTTTTTACCCTTCCTCTCTATATTTCTCACTCTTCCTCACGAATTCCGCACAAAGCATACCATATGTTGTTGAGTATGCATCTGCAAAACATAAGAACGTGGGTGTCTGATGTATTCTTTTTTACTGTATAAATATGGTTTTGGGTTTGTGTGGGAAAATCAGGGCGCGGAAGATGTGAAACTGTTTATGAGAGTGTTCAAACAAAGGCTTTTGGATAATTGGTATCAAAACTGGCATGGAAGTATTATGAAGAATGCATCTGTAGATCGCTTTTCTTTTTATAGAACTTTTAAATAAGATTTTTTTAATGTACATATTTGACTGGTGTACAACATATAAGAATCCGTAGTGCTCTAATACGTTTTAGACTCGGGGTTTCATGCCTAAAGCCGCATCGCTTGAGCTTTGAAATCGTTCCAAGTCATAATCCCAACATACTGTCATTTCCCTTTTGTCCAGGTATCATAGAGTCTGAAATACATGTTATGTTTTTATGTTCAAGATATAGTCCACTGAGAAAGAAATATGTACCTAAAATGTACTATCAATATCCATCTGCCCTTCGTCTATCCCTGTTATTAGCAAACATCAGCAGTTATATAGTTAACAAGGTCACAAACTACATATATGAGCCATTCGAAATACGTAATTTAACTCATATTTGATTATTTGTCTCAATATACTGTGTGTGGAACTTACATGTGCTATATATTGCATTGTATACATTGTATTATGACTGGATTCCCCCTTGAAATGGGCCGAAGGCCTCTTCAATAATAAATCAATAAATCACTCTTCCTCACCCTTTTACACTCCCCCTTCTCTCCCCCTTCTCTCTCTATTTCACCGACAATCTTCTTATACTCATTTCCTCAATCTTTATCTTTTTCCTTCTCTTCCTCTATATGCCTTTCTCCCATAAAGCTCTTCGTAACCAAACCCAGTGCTGAAGAGTCAAACCTTTAAGTTCTCTGAGGTCCCATTTTACTGGCAAAATATACTGGCAAACAAGACTGGATTTATCTCAGGATGTTTCCCTAAATTCCAATATTCCGAAGATTCGCCCCCGAAGCCATTGGTTTCCTAAGACATTCAAACAGCTTTGCCAAATTTTGACGTTTGACAATTTGCCTAGGGAAGAGCCTTTGCATGCTCTCTTTTCCTCTTCTTTTCTCACTTCATTATTCCACATTTCTACCTCTTTCTCTTCTAAATTCTCCTTTTCTTTCTTCGTCTGTCATTTTCCGTTAAACTCCTTATTTATCCCTTAATTTAATGGAAACTAGACTCTCTCTCTCTATCTGCAAACTAGACAAATTATCTATACATATTGCATATTTTTAAGAATCCTTCTTTCTCGTTTTTCATATTTGCTTGTTTTTGGTATCGATCACATAGCATAGTTAAGATTTCTGATTCAAAGTTATCGAAATCGCACATAGAAGCGGATTTCAAGGTCTTCGCTGTGTAATCACTCTTGGAGCTTTTACCAACAATCAACAAATAAACAATAAGAGTGATGTCCCTTTGCCTAACTGACTGGAGGGGACTAACTCTCTGTTGTTTTGTCTCGTCCATGGATATACATTGACTTTTGGTTTCTCCTACTCATCAGTGATGTTTGTTGTGCCTTTCGCCTCCGTTATGGATTGTACTTCAGTGCTTGTGCTGTGTCATTTCTTACAACAGACATCTTCTTCCACTAGTGGCTTTTGTCTCTTTTTCTTCGTTCTGCCATCTTGCTTTGAATTTTGACTGTACAGGATTCTGCGGCTTCCTCACCGACACTTTCAACTCTTCTGGCATTGTGGGCCATTGTGGACCATGCCGTTTTTATTTTTTGATTTACAAACCACGTACATTGCTACATGTTCTGTAGATTAGATTCTGGATCTGTGCGCTTCGGCGATGTCGTCTGGTGACAGATGTGTTCGTGTCATCCTGCATCCGTGCTGTTGCCTTCCCTTCTTCAGTGCCAGGTTTGGTCTGTTTTGATCTGTGTTGCCCTAAAACTTCAAATTCGGTATTCCGACGAAACTTTCTTTTTATTGGTCTACACTTGAAATCCAAGACATTGGTTATGCCGATCCTTGCTTTGCGAAGATCAACTTCAGTGGAAAGTCCGGTGTTGGGAGTGGGCGTAAATAATGATAAGAACACTGAAACTTACTGCTTTTGAGATCAGCATCCATTATTATGTTTGTGTGCTTTTCTTTTTAGTAAAGCGCTTTGAGCCTCCCTTTAATGGAGGGAAAAGCGCTATACAAATCAACATTATTATTATTATTATTATTATTATTAATAGTGAAGATTTTTATAGCGCATATTCACACTCATAGAGAGCATGCTCTTAGCGCTTAAAACGGGGAAGAGACGTGGACTAAGTAGATACAGAACAAAGGGGACGAAAGAAAACGACAGTACTGACGACGAAACAGAAAACAAAAGGCATCAAGTAACAGGAACAAAGAAATATAGTGATTCTGCCGAGAAAGATGGGTTTTAAGTAGCAAGAGGGAAGGGGGAGGGTACTATTATTATTATTAAACAAATAGAAAAGTCAGTTTAAACATATTAAACATTTTTACAATAATTACTGTCCATCTTCACATCAATACTTTTTGTGTACAGGTCACGCAGGTGCTGAACAGCGTGCGACAGTGTTGCAGAGGCAGTAACGTCCCTTTCTGCGTCAGCATCACCACCCGGCCGGTAGCGGGTGATCAGCGTAACGGTCGCTCAGGTTATTTTGCCGTCCGTCAGCGTCTTAATGAAAAGCTTCAGGTAGGGTACCCTTCTCAGAGTGCCTGACAGGTGAGCACCGCACCCTGCTGTCTTCTGCTCCTTTGAGTACGGCTAAAGTTCTCTCTGGTGAACTGTCCTACATGGATGCAGCTCCACATTGAAGACGGGTGTTCCGAGGCTAAAAGAAAGCCATCAAGAAGGCAGGTGAAAACTCCTCCTCCAGAGTCAGGTCGGCAATCTTTTCCTCCATGATTTGTTAACCACGGCACTACTTCAGAACAGTGAAGAAACAGCCCTCTCTAGTTTCCATTTCCTTGGAGCTGAAGCATGCAAGCTGCTTGGAGCTAAATCTTTCTGAAAAAATCACTTTGAAAAAAACCTCGATTCCTAAGAAATCAGAGTCAGCTGTTAAACATATCACTTCAGCTCTAGCTGCCTCATAGACAACGCCGAGTACTGTTTGAAAATACACTGTATATCTATACTGCCTGGAAAACAGTGATTGTTCTGAACACATAGTCGAAACTTATATGTTTCGCAAGGTCTGTGGTTTGTTTATTTGTCCTGTGTGTTTGTATTCACACAGACTTCAGCTCTAGCTACTCGTTCCTACACAGACATTATTTCTATCAGCTCAACAAAACTGCATAACAAAATCTCGTAAGAGACTCCACAGATATAGCGACCCTGAGAAAAACTATCGTGCTACCTGGTAACTATTTATGAAGTAAAGTTTTAAAAACAAGCTGAGCTGCAAGTTTCCAAAGATTCAGCAATAAGTCAGCTCGAAGAGACCGATCAGGATCAGAGTGGGATCACGTGACGAGCGCTGTCCTGGACTGATGGTGGCCGTTGCTGAAGGCAACAGTGAAGCCCGAGTCTTATAGTGTCTGCTGCTGAAAAGGACTGTCTGCTGACCTCATCGTCATGTCACAACGGAAGTTCACCCACGCCAAAGTCGTCATTCTGGGTGGCCCGGGGGTCGGGAAAACAGGTGAGCGTTAAAACATACCCGCTAGAGACGATCACGGGTACAACGTGAACACGTGGACATAGACCCTCAACAGTTGTACTTCCTTTTGAATCAAACAATCTCAGTTTCCTTATTTCTTTCAATCATTTCTATTATCTGCTTGTCTGTTTCTCCCTCCCTCTGTGTGTGTGTGTGTGTGTGTGTGTGTGTGTGTGTGTGTTTTTCCGTGTCCTAGTTTTCGTTTGCAATCTGTTCTTTACTTTTGTCTGTCTATCTATCTGTCTGTCTTTCTTTCAAGCGTGCTGCCCTGTTTGTAATTTCAAAAAAGAACCCGGATACTGTCTTCAAGCTCTAATGCGCTCGCAAGCAGGAAGGTTCGCGATCCTATCTGTAACCTGTCCACGGTCGACACAAACACGTTAATGACGGCCGCTGGAAAATAAAGTAGCGCAGGATCTTACAGGATTCGAAAGTTCCTGGGAACCAATGGCCAGTCGAAACTGCTGAACGTTACACGCGCTATTTTTAGTCGCACTAAAGTCTTTCTGTTAATATTCTGAACGATAATCTTTGCACTAAAGTCTTTCTTTTAGTATTGACAATCTTCACCTGAGTTCAGTTTCACCTGAGACTGCACTACTCACTCTACCTGCAGCGGTTTATCCTGCGTATTTCTTTGATACTGCAGCCTCCGACTGCTAGACACGACAGAATTAGAACTTTGCCGCCAGCATCTTCATTGCCCCTGAATGAAATCTATCTTCGTGGTGCTTTATCGACTCGGTTATCTCTTGGCTAAAACCTTTGTGTGCAACAGAGGAGGAGCGTTTGAAAGTCAAGTGTACTCCTGGGAAAGAAACATGTAGCACACGAAGAAAGCCGTTTAGTCGTTGCCTACGTTATAATAAGTACTTATTCAAGTAACTTTGCCTTCACAGTCACTTACATCCCCTTACCATGTTCTATTAGTAAAGCATTTCCATTGTGCGTCTCAAGTTCATAAAATGGTAGTAAATATGTTTTATACTTATTATTGAATTCCTTTATTATTTAGAAATTCATTCTTTTTATTATTATTTTATTATTTATATATATATTTCTTTCTATCTTTCTTTCATTGTTTCGTTCAACCAGCAAACAACTAGCACTTTTGAAAGACAACAAATGCCATTCTTCATACACCTCTGACCGTTTCTCCCAGCATGAATCATGTTGGCCGCCATTTGTATATCTTTTTAACAGACGCTGCGATACACAACAACATATCCGTGTGACTGTTTACCTTTTGCTGGCTATAGTTCCTTCAGTGGAAGTGCACTCTGGTCGTGTTCAACACCCACGCCTGGACTCCAGAACTTCGACATCTGCGTTTGTTTTGAAGAAACGTTTTATTCAGAAGTTCTCGTGGTTGTGGTGGTGGTGGTGTGGGGGGGGGGGAGGCGTCTCAGTCGTGCACTTACATCGTCAGGCAAAGCCACACGGCGGCAATTAAAACGAGATGATAGGGCTGGGATTCGATGGGCCGTTTGAACCGTCACAGCACCAGGGGCCGTATTTATGAAGCGAGGGTAAATCTCTGTCCTGGGGCAACATGGGGAACTCAAGGTAAAGCGGGTTGTTTCTAAAGTTATAAAACTGTATCCAGACTCCGCAGATGTTGTTTTTTTCCCCCTGGGGCCGTAGTTATAAAGCGGTGGCAAAGATGTCCTAGGGTTAAAAAAAACAGGAAGTAGTGTCTGCCAAGTAGCGAACACTGCTTAATAACTTCAGAGACAAGAATTCTCCTAGAGTTTCTTATTTTGCCCTGGGCAAACGACTTACTCTCGCTTCATAGCTACGGCCCCAGGAGACTGAATAGTGGTGGTAGTGGTGGTGGTGGTATGTGTGGAGGGAGGAGAGGAGTGGGTATGTGGGCAGGTACTCGCTTTTCGAGAAACTACGGTACGAATGCGCTCATGGCAGAAGACCGAAAATTTAACGAGGGTTGCTGAAGATAAACACCATAAAGTTGCCTCTTACCTATCCAGTCTCCTTCCACCCACCCTGCAAATGACAGGTGCTCTGCGAAGTACCAGACTTTTTTAAGATTGTTTGAGAGACTTAAATTCGTCTCTGATGAAGTCAGAGTTTGAACTGGTTGTAAGATTTATTGGCTGCAGAAACACATTTTTTTCACGATGTTCAGTCCAATATTCCCATCAGCACAAAACAGGAAACAGCAAATATATTTATTTAGCGCGCTAGGTAAAAGTCAATTCATAAATTCCAAAAACAAATTAAATATATTTGCTGTTTATGACTTAGAGAACGAAACTTTGTGTTACATGTATGAATCTAGTGAACACCGGTCACACTGCTTCAAATCAGCACACAACGCTATTATTATTCTATCTAATCAGTGTTAATGAAGGTCGTATAAGATAATACCTAAATAACAAAAACAATAATTGCTGATAACTTCGGTGATAAGCATGTGGAAAATTATCTTTTCTTTAAAAAAAGAATTGCGAAGTTTTTCTTTATCTAGAGTAGAATTTGCATCAATTCCGTCGTTTTCTCCTGATGTTGGCAAATTGCCACTCACCAAAAAAATCCTTAATTGAGAAAGTAACATGAACTAAAAATAATTTATAGCTAAATTCCACTCTGTCTACTGTTCAGACTACACTAGGTCGTTTTGATCTTTAAACTATACCGCTTCGTTTGAAAGTAAGCATGCTATAGTAAATGACCCATCCTAATAGTCCAGATTATTACACACCACGCAATAATAATAGTAATAATAATAATAATAATAAATGAAGGTTTTTATAAGGCATATTCACACTCATAGAGAGCTTGCTCTTAGCGCTTAACTCGGGGAGAAGACATGGACTAAATGGACAGAACACGAGGGACGGAAGAATAAACGACAATACTGACGACAAACAGAAAAAGATAGAAAACACAAAAAGGCACCAAGTAACAGGAACAGAACAATCTGTCAGTCCCACATTATCTCTACCCTTATCTTTGATTAAGTCAAAAACTGAATTTATTATAGAAAATGTTCACACGTATTTTTTTTATTGCACTTTCGTTTCTAGAAAGAGGATCAAGGGAAAAGAAAGGAAGGCAATATTGAGGGTTAATGTAAGATAACCGCGTACAATAGAGTTCAGAGCTGTTGACGTTTGCCGGGTCAATGTCCTAAGTAGGACGATTGAGGTAAGGAAGTGTTGTAAGAGGGATTTGTTTTGTTTTTAACCCTAATCAGCTGCACTTAGACTCTAGAATGCTCTTCCCTAAGGGATAATGCACCATAATTCTGTAATTAACTCTCATGTTTTAGTGTACTTTTATGGCATGAGGACGCAGTAAACCTTGTTAAGTACTTCTGCAGAACTTTTGATGTTAAAGGCTAACGAACATAGTGTCTTTCTCCGTTCCTCTCCCATTTCGCTCTCCAAGCCGGAAAAAAATCTCGTTTGACTTCCATGTAGTCTAATGTAACCGATATTTCTTAAGTCTCCATTTCACCTTCTTTGAGGTCGCTTTGAGTTCGGATGCTGGGGTAAGTGAGCAGCTGGTTTGAACATGTCTATTCTTCATCACCAGTTAAGAAACAATTTGTAATAAAGACGCTTCATGTTACACACAAATTAAACAGCGATAAAGTTCATCCGATTCCCATTAAAGAAAGACGAGTTTATTTGTTCTCTCCACTGTTCTTACCGACCTAGTGCGAGGTGCACTCTGGGGGAAAGAACACATTATTCTCAGGAGCCAAACACAACTTCTCCCCGTCTCTTAGTATTATCGCCAATGATTATGTTGGATCATCTCTTTTTGTTACCACCGGTGTCTAGAAACAGCTATTCCAAGTCTTTCTCGAAATCTTTAAAACTGTCATCTGTTACAGTATTGTTCAAGCAAACTCCACGAAAAGATGTAAAATAGAAGAGTGCTATTGGTTTTCTCTTTGGCATCAGAGACACAGGGGCTTCCAGCATCAAAAGAACAGTAGTTCCAAGTGAAAAGACGGGTGGAGACTGAAGCAGTCATACGGATACTTCCCGCAATAAAACGAGTGTAAGTGAGGGGTGTAGGAATGCAGCAGATGGCGTACAAGTGCATGAAACAAGTAAACACACCTGTAAAGGTAAGCACACCTACCATTTTGTCAGAACGGGGTTAAGTCCCATTTCTCCGGAATAAAGTCGCACAGCATCTTTAGTGCCAATAAAAATGGAGCAAGAGGCCACATCAAAGTTTGTTCTTGGGCTCTCTTGACTATATGTAAAAGGTTCTGGCTTCAATTAACATCGGTCACTAATGTGCGCTTGGAAACCACTTGACAGAACTCAGTCGCAGAGACGATTGAACCCTGCTGAACCCTACTAAGGTCTGACGAACTCTGCTGTGGAGGTTGTGGACTGAAGACATTTTTGTCTGTCTCGGAGAAAGAGCATCGAGACAAGGTGCAAGTTCTGTCTCAACCCACTGCTTCTTTGGTATTTGCATTATTGGTAGACTTGTTCTCACCCTTTTTTTTTGTTTGAAAAGTGGAGATAACAAAGCATAAAACATTCAAAGAGAAATGCAGTCAAAGGTAGGTAGTTTGAAAGTACTTTTAACTGAAAAGGATGTAAAGATGTGTGTGTGTGTGTGTGTGAGAGAGAGAGAGAGCTGGTGCGTTCAGTAGTCTTCTAAGGGATCTCTAAATGAGGGCTGCCATGCCATAAACAGATGAATGTCCTGGTGGTTGCAACAATTGTGATTTCCAATGACGAGGCCTGGCGTAATGAGAGCTAGTGGCTTGCAAGGAAACCCTCTGACAGCTCGTCTCTCACCTGCATTCTGCAGTCGCACGACGTGACCCTCCCTCAACTTTGATTGGTCCATCATCTTTCTGCGCATGCGCTTGAGCCGCCTCGACGTTCGCTTCTTCCTCCACTTCGCCCTCCTGATTTTCGTGTTTAACCTCTCAGTATTCCTACCGGAAGGGATTCTCGGTAGACTGGAAATAGGAGAACTTTATTAACCAGGAAACACTACGGAAATTCATGAATGTTCCTGAGTAAACAAAGAGATACACAATTTTTACAGTTCTTGGCTTCTTGCTCATCCACCTAACAGAAGTGGGTTTACGTCTATACATGTTCGGTAAGCTATTACTCAAAAAAGAAGGAAGGAACGAAGAACGAAAAAAAGAAAGAAAAGACAAAATGAAATAAAACAGGAAACTTATCAAAGAAGCCTTTTTTGTTACAGAGCTTAGAAGCAACCTTACGAAAGCTACATCAATCGGAAATGTTCTCACATGGTCCGCTTCTCCTGGCCCTCCCTAAAGGGGTTTTACATGATTGTCAGCTCATGTAAAACTATAATATTCTTGGTCTTTTTTACCTGCAGTTGATGGATGAACACCGGCTGCTAGGCACTTTTGTCGTAATCTGAATGCTAATTATGGAACGTGGGTGTTCTTATCAGTTTGATCAGTTCAAGCCAAACCCTTTTCTCCACCCCCTCTCTCTCTCTCTTTCTGTTTCTCTCTCTTCCTTCTTTTTGTGTAAGCATGCGCGTGACAGCTAATGTATTTGTGTCAAAGAGAAAATAGAACTATGTATAAATACCAGGGGGTGATAGCACAGGGATTTCTGCGTTGGGTCTGTTTGTTATGTGCGTATGTGAGAAAGTGTCTATCGCGTTTGAGCGAGTCGTACATGCGCGGTTTTTTTTTCTTAATTTGGCCCATTTTCGTTACATGTAAATTGCGAAGAGAAGTGCAGGCAAAATCTCGATGAGTTCTCAGATATAAAGGTCGATTTTCCAGACTTGAAAAACAAATTATTTTAGAACCTTCGATGATTCACCTCTTAAGCCTACCGTCCCCAGGTCAAAATAAACTTGTACTTTGATTGCCATGTGTCTCCCATTTTACCCGATATTATGCGAATTCATTATTAGAACCTCTTCCGAACTCTTTGTACCCTTCCTTTGTTAATCTACCCTGGTAATAATCAATAGGGTTATGTTAAAGGGTTCGTTTTTTTGCGCTTACAATGAGAATCGTAAAGCGCGTGTTCAGATCTCGGTTCGGGACAGGTATTTTGTCTGTAAATGATTGGCCTTCGTGGGTTTTCTAGAGTTTACCCCTTTTATCCTCCAATAACCCCCACTTAGCACGAAATTATCACAAAGGATGAACACTTTCTTATAAAATAAACCAACCATTTTACTTGCCACACTATCTCCAGAAAGTCTTGAACTAACCTTATCAGTCTAAAACTGTGTTGCCTCTAAAAGTTTATTCCAAAGAAAAACTTCAAACAAAGTGTTCAGACTAACTTTTCTGCACTCGCCTAGATTGCGAAATCTTGTTCCTTTTGATGCTGCGTTAATGTGTCTCTATTTATTTATTTGTCGATAAGCTACGGTCAAGGTATATGTGCTTTGTTTAGTTTGAGTTTGCATTTGTATATTTTGTGCTTTCATTTCTGTACAGAATACTGTGCTTACTTAAATTTTGGGTAAATGTGTTGTTTATAATAATAATAATAATAATAATAATTGTTAAAATTCAAGCATAGTGTAAATAAGAATTCGGAAAAAACTATAAAGATGCAGAAGAAGGAAAAGAAGAGGCAAGGAAATTAAATGCTATTAAAGGCTAACCCGAGTGCAACATTGTTTCTTCATAATTGGGTTCAGTTCATTTTAAAATAAAAATTCTCAAAATATACTCTTAATTTACTCTTAATTTTCAAGATATAACCCTTCAAAGATTAGCATTCTCACCTGCCACTAGGAAAGAGCTCCATTGCGTGTAAGTAATATTACTAACAGCGAGTGTGGCTCAGCTCAGCAAATGTATGCATGTATTCAAGTCAGAAGAAGAAACATTGCTCAGGCTGTCCTGTTCAAGAAGGGTTTTGCCCAGAAAATGAAACGGCTGATTTTGGAATACAGCCTTACAGATTTGAACTTTATTTAGAAGTCAAAGATGATTCAGTCCCAGCTTCTGCTGAAGTTAATAAAAAATAAAAAAAGTCAACCAAATTCACTTGACAGACTGTTAAGTAAATCTTTTCAAAATTTAATGGGCAACGATCGCGGTCATTGTAGTCTGTGTTGAATTATTATTGATTCTCTGTTACTAAGTGGGCGTATTTGAGTTAAATTTTCTATGTGTATTACAGTTAAGACAACATAAATACATTTCAAATGTGTGTTTGTCTAAGATAAATTCCTGTAGTTTTATTTGATAGATAGCTAATTTCCAGCATTCATTTTTATTTTATAGTTACAACTTACCGCCATTTGAAATACAATAACATTATAAAAATTTGGTACATATTTATCGATGTAAAAACTTATTTCTTCATCATATAGCTGCATGCAAAAGTTACTATCTACTTACTCGCATTGGTGCCCGTTTAAGCTCCTCATACGTTTGTCACCCTCAATTCTTTTTAGATGTTGAGCATGGACATCAATTGTGCTCTCACACTTTCAGTCGTTTTTAGTATTGTGCTGGATAAGGATACCACTGATGATGTGTTTGTGACTGTGTCACAATGTTACTTGTAGACCAGAAGGGCATCAAAAGCATTGGTGTTGCATATCTGGTGCTTGATCTTTCCTTAAGCTTTTTACCAGCAGTCGTAGTTAGTTTTAATAGCTCGTGCTTTTGTATAGTTGACACTGATGTAGAAAGATCTCTTTGTTTTACTGAAAGTCCAAGTACTGTATAAGTGACTGGATAACAATTGCTTTTGAAATGTTTTGAGTACGGTGTGGGGATGAAGTTTGCATGGCAAAAAGCAGTAATCCCTATACACAGATCTCTGAACAGTGTTAATCAATATGTTTTTAGCCATTAATTTTAGGAAATGACAATGAGTTCAAACTAGCTCCGAGTGTCAAAGAGAAAATTCACCAACAGTACTTTGTGTTCTGTTCTGTTCGTTTTTTTTTTTTGTTTGTTTTTTTTTTACCGAGAATTTCATCTTTCTTCTTCGAATGCAGATGACACTATTTTTAGAAATACCTCCCTTTCGTCACTTCCTGTTTTCGTGACAAATCTAGGTGTGATTAAGAGAAGAACATTAATATAATATTTCTCGTGCCTCTTCGTCATAAAATACTACCGAAATATGTTTTTGTGATAGTTTATGCTCTGTTTCCAGCGATTTTCGCAGAGCGCAGGGTTAGCCTTTAATAGATCATCCTTTCAACGCAGGATCATACGTCGTGAAATTTAGCTCCACCTTTCTCTTTCTCTCTGCCCCCTCTACCGCCAACTGCACTGCAGGTAGTTCCGTTCCAGTTGTTTATTCATCTGCAAAACTATAATATTGAAAGAGATGATAAATGTGATGCATAGTTCTCGTGATTTGCAACGGGAAGCGTCTGACATCATCGAAAACACGACATGTTTCTCATTCCCCCCTAGGATTTTTCTCACGACCCCACTGTCTGGCACTTCCTCTTCCTGATCTTAGCGTCGCAATTTCCTCCTCACGAACGACTGCCTTGAGGGGGTCTTCCCTTGGCTGCTCAATCGTCTGCGTCATTACGCCTCAGACAGTATTCATGAAGTGAAAGTAAGTCATCGTCTAGAATAAATCAAGAGCTAGCGTTTTGTCTTCGGAATTATAATGTTCAGACTCCGTGGATGCTGCTTTACTCCTCGAACATATTTCTAAATCAGTAGCAAACATGCTCTAGGGTAAAGCAACGTAGAGTAATATCCGCGGGGGTCCGTACAGTGCGACGTAACTACGAAGATAAGACATCGTACGTCCTTGATTACCCAATTTTACCCACGGGTAACGACTTCATGAATGCGACCACCGAGGAAAAAAACATCCAAAAAAAAAAAAATCGCAAAAACAAAAACAACAAAAAAACAAACAACAAAGCAAACAAAGGAATGAAAACTAACTTAGACTTGCCAGCATAGTTTGTATTTGACTCATAAATTAGATTGCTTTCGGCGATGCGATTTCCTTAGAGCATGGGGCGTTTAACTAGAGAACTGCGGCCCTTAGTTTCACATAAATGAGGCGGTAAGACAGCTGTATGTATGCTGCTAGTCTCGATAACTCCTTTAGTAGCAAACGTGTCCGCCATATTGTTTTCATCCGGGAGGATCATCGCATGAGTACGATGACTGGTGGCCACTGCAACTTGTTTGGAAAACCTTTCTTTAACATTTTCTGACATTTCTTGAGAGTTTCTTCTCTTTCATCCATACGTTTATATATTTAAATTAGGGGAGTCGAGTGAAGTTGTTATCTCCCTTGCGAGACGACATGTCTATGTCCCTTGCGTATACAACTTCCGGGCCGACCGAGCTATTGTAAGATGAAGATGCGTGGTGACGAAGAAAATATTTCTAAGGGAAAGTAGCAGGATTAAAGGAATATTTTTGAGTTCCTGGATTACGTGTTGGTGAGAAAAAAGCCGAAAGAGTACTTCGTGCAGAGAAACTTGTAAGAAACTTGGACTGACGCCATGTTTGGGGGCGGTATTTGATGTAGCCACCAGACATCCACAATTCTCGAATAAGTTGTTGGTATTTGCTATTGTGTATGGCATCTTTGATTTAAAAACTACTAGGAAATACCGGAGTGAAGAGGTTTTGTGTCTGCATACTTCTTATTCCAATGTCTGTTAACATGGAATCCTCAAAGCTTAGATATAATTGTCCATTATTTTGCTTTTTAGGATTTACTGGTAAGAGTAAACAAAATAAATCCAACAAGTCTTGTCACTGTTTGCTGCTGTCAGTACACGCTTTATTCACTAATTGATTTATACAAAATTTACAAACATTTGTATGTCAGTTATCTATCATGACTTTTTTCACTGTTCTTGGACAAGTATGCCATGACTAACAAAGCTGAATCACTCAGGTTAACGTGGTGGGTTCAGCGGAGGATACTGCATATTGGATTAGGCTGGATTGTTGTGGACAGTAAATCACCTACAATCGAAACTTTATTATGGCCATATAACGGTCAACACGAATTCTAAGAGAGGCGATTCTTCTAGTCTGAAGTATCTGAGCTGCTATCATTATCTTCAATTTGCTCCATTTTGGTGGGGTGATCAGTTCAAGCCATCTTTCTGTGGTCAGTCTTATAATGTCAAAACCCTTGCCTTCCATTTCTGTATCAACTTGCTCGAGCAAGTCAAGAAGTCCTGACCGAACAACAATTTGTTGATTACTGATACTCCCCAACCACAAATCATATTCACAGACACAAATGAAAGGACGACACTAGGGGTAATGTGTGTCAGTGCCTTCCATGTCATATTTGCTTTAAGGTTACTGTATGTCAAGCTGTGTGATATGAGGGACGATGGCCTTTGTGTGAAAAGCTCAGTGCACCCTATTACAATGTGACAGTTAGGGAAATGTGTACAGAAAGGTCTGGTCATGGTGGCTTTCACTCGCGCTTTACTTGGCCAATGAATCAGCGGGGGCAAATTTGTGCACAAGAATATTGTCCATGAAGAAAACACCCCACAATATGCTGCTTCTGTCTGTAATGTCAGATAGCAATAAACCCGAATG
The DNA here is from genome assembly GCA_004794655.1 of Marisa cornuarietis. Taxonomy (NCBI): domain Eukaryota; kingdom Metazoa; phylum Mollusca; class Gastropoda; order Architaenioglossa; family Ampullariidae; genus Marisa; species Marisa cornuarietis. The sequence goes on from SMMW01000618.1 coordinate 2,559,321, forward strand.
AATCCATTTGAGTACCAGACAAAATGCATTTAAGTTTTACAAACAAGTTGACAAAAAAAAACCACCAAAAGAGAAAACGAACAAAGCACCACGAAACAGATTCAAAAGTTATCAAACTGAAAACGTACCTCAGCAGATACTAAATTTCTCTCAACTGCTGACAATGGTGCCACATTTCGCAAGCCTTGCAGAAGTGGAAATTAAGGGCTTGCATGTGCTTCACTGACCTGCAAACAAACAAACAAACAAACAAACAAACAGACAAACAAACAAACACATTCCTACTTAATAAATAATAATAATAAGTGGTTTATTTATATAACATGCTTCATACCAAAACTAATGATGCAAATTAGTGAACATCACTTAATATTATCTAAATGTCGATACTAAAGCATTTATCGCCAACTGAATTATAAACTCAGCACCGAGGTCTTGAACTATTTGATTGTAAACAACAAAGGTAATGTCACGCATGGTTTCTGGGAACCGCTTCCTCTCACAAAGTGTGCAGAACAAAGACGACTATCTTGTGGGTAAACAAACTTCTTGACCACCAGTCTTACCCACACCTTCCACACATTTTCCACAGTCTGATCTGCTGGACATCGAAGAAATATCTTCCTTCCATCTACAGTCATGCCACCACTATTCTGACATACATAGCAATAGTGACTTTTGTGGATTTTTTAAATTTGCGTTTCTGTCATTTTTCCAGAGTATTTCGAAACGCCCTCCGGCTTGGAAGTTGCAAACAAATCTCAAAGCACGAAGCAGGGGCTCTAACTGCGTCAAACTAGCTTCGCCAAAGCCCCGAATATATATATATATAGAGAGAGAGAGAGCGCGTCGTACGGTTTTGAAGATATAAGTGGATCAGTCGTGTGAGGGTCAAGGATGAGTGAATTCAGGTCATAATGCCATGTCATTTCTTTCGCAAAATATTGGACCTAAACATAAATAAACGAATGAGACAACAAGATGTCACGTGACCCCTCAATCAGCAAACAAATAAATTACTAGATTCTCTTTTAATCTAGGCTTATGGGAAATAATTTTATTTTGAAATAAATTTAGCATTATCTTTATAATTTACTTTATAATCCATAATTAAAATCCCCTTTCTTGGGGTTTTTCACGCTGGATTTATATTTCGTGGATACTAATAATATGTTTTCGCTATTGTTTCTCTGTGCTGATATTTTATACTTGTAAACAAAGGCAATAATATTTTAGAAAATCGCTTTAAAATTGGTGCGCATTCCTCATTTAAGCCTTTTCCACTCATTCGGTGTGGCTGGTCCACCAGTCGCTACTTACTTCTGAAACATTTCTTGAGCGCGGACAGCCGCTAACGAGGTAACGTATGGCGGCGACGGAAGTCTTTACCAATGAGGACCTGGTAATCTGAACGAAAAATCTGGCTTCTCGCTGCCTGGAAATAACCTGCCACGCCAGGAATAGAACGCTAACTGATTGTAATTCACGTTTGGAACATTCTTGAAGCGGCGTTTTCGCTTTCAAGCTTTGAGTTGGAGATCGCCACACGGGGAAAACGTGAGGGGTGGGAGAATTGGAGAAAAGAAAGAGAAGTAGGAGGAAGATGATAGTTCCTGCACACCTGTAGCCCACTCCATGTGCATGCAGACGTACCAACCAGTAGGAGAGGCTATGACTTACCTGTACCCGCGCTTGCCCCTGTGTCAGTTAAGAGTCAAGATAAAGAGCGTTTCGCAGGCCAGAGAGAGTAGGTGAGTTGGTCACCCATTAACTGTGGAGCAGTTAAAGGTTATCAAGGAACACCTTAATATATTTTATATTTCTAGAGTGAGAAAGGTTAACGTAAACCTTTAAATGGCTATTTGATTAATTGGTATACTCATGCAGGTAGGTGTGAACATACAGAGAACAGAAGATAATGTTAGGAGTCAACAGGGACAAGATATGCTGACGCGATTCACAAAAAATCATCAAAATTTAGTGAAGGAATGGCATGACTACCGAGGAAGAATTTCATAAAAAGTGCAATGGTGACTAAGGGGAGGGATGTACGACAGCTTGGAATTTCATGACCGCACACGTTTAGGAATGTTAACGATGTCATGTCTCGATTTGCTATACTACGATGTAAGAATAGCCTAGAAGACAGACTGACTGACAGACCGAGAAAAATGAAAAGAGAGATAGAGGGAATAGACAGTGGCCCTCGAGTTCAGGGTCTATTTTTGGCAGCTACACACTACTCACTATTCATCACACATTACTCACTACTCATCACACGCTACATACACGCTACTCACCACACACTACACAATTCTCATCATATAATACACACTACTCCCTACACACTACTACTCACACGCTACACACTGCTCACTATACACTAATCACACACTATACACTACTCCTCACACACCACACGCTACTCACTATACACTACTCATCACACACCACACGCTACTCACTATACACCACTCATCACACACTACGCACGACTCATCACTCGCTACACACTACTTACTACCCACTACTCATCACACTACACACTACTTACTGCACACTACTCATCACACACTACACACTATTCACTTATTTTAGTCTAGTGCTTTAATAAATTGTTAGATTCTTTTTTGATAACCATTGTCGCCACCTTGTTGAGTGAAAGGAAAACTGTAATTACGGTTTGCCTTCTCTTTCTCACCTCCCCCCTTTTTCCATGCGCTCTTTACCTCTCTTGTCCTTTCTTTCCTTCTGCCTTCTTCTCTTTTTTCCTCTCATGTAACGGTGACAAGCCCGTTATATCAGGTGTTGATTTGAACCTTTGCCTCTGCGACCCACAAAAGGTCCTGTTATAAACGTTATAAACGTTATAAACGTACCAAAACGTTTAGTCATTGGTTTCGATGTTGTCGTGTTTTGAATGTTTAAAAATAGAAAAGAGAAGTCAGCAGTTTACGGGGTAGTTTGGTTAAAAACTCTATCCGCCAGAATCATAAGACAATAATTATTTTTAAAGGTCGGACAAGAGTAACTTCAGGTTTGCAGCTGTGATGCACGGTGCTACGAAAAAAGAAATGACTACAAGAATGCCAGCAGCGTCTGTCGTTAGTGTGCAACGAAGTAGAACAAAAATGAAATACTACATTGTATAAATGTAATTTTTATACGTTGTGGTATTGGTTTTATCGTGTTGAAGTTAGATGAAATGGTGTGAAAACTTAATGTGAGATCAGGGTCAGTGTTGTAACATATATAACGTCGTTGTAATATATGTGTGTATGCTAGTGTGAGTGCATTATGAAGTTTAGGATCATGTCCTGCAACTTTCTGGCCATTTAATAACGATTTCTAGGCGCATACATTATAATATTTAGAAATATTTCGAGACCGAAATTTCCATTTCTTAAAATTTGCGGCCACAGGAATTTTTAAAGAGGATGTGCTTTCGTTTTTGAATTTTCGTATTTTCGTTTCCTTCTGGTGTCAAAACTACGGTTAAATGGAGATGACAAGTAAATAAAGAACAGTGAATGAAACAATGAAAAAAAAAAAGCATCCGAGTTAGAAAGGAATTTAGAAAAGGAAATTAAAGAGCTAGAAAACGAACAAAATAAAAATAACTCAGTCCTGAAAAGGTTGGAGGAAAAAGAAAGGGAATTAAGATCCCTTAGAGAAAAGAAAATGGAGGGCATCATAGTACGGGCAAAGGCAAGATGGTTGTCATGCAAACCAGGAACAGTTGGGTGTTTGTGCAGCGTTTTTAGGTACAGCTTTGTGTAATGCTACATGTGGACACTTTCTTCTTGTCTCTCTCTCTTCTCTCTCTTTTTTCTCTAATTTTAAACATGGATATCAAACACTCTATATTCATATTTGTGTTCTGTGAAGTGTAATATGGAAAAAAAATGATGTATCCATGAAAAATGAAGATTAAACTGTGTGTAAAAAAAAAAACCAAAAAAAAATAAAATAAAAATAAAGAACAGTGATAACAAATACTCTTAAAGCTCTGGAAGCGATGACAATAAATGTCAGCAAAGGCACTATTTAATAGTGGAAGTGGAAACGAACTGAGCATAAAAATCGGTCAAGGACAAATAAACGGGAGGTGATGCGAGAGGGTGATATGAAAAGTGACAGAGGTTGTGAGATAAAGATGAGAACTAGCGACAGTGATCTCGATAAGAATCCTTCTTGTGGCTGATGGACACACACACACACGCACGCACGCACGCACGCACGCACAATGTAGACAGAAAGACGACTGTTATATGGGTCTGCATACAGACTGGGGAGCATAATTGAGCAAGACGATTTTTTTACCTGTCTGGAGAAGAAAATGCCGGTGTCGGTTATCTGCTTTGCCTCCGGCGCAACCTTCAGATTGGGGTTTCAAAGACATGCCGCCGCTTCATTTCTTTCCTTCCGGCAACGAAACCCGAAGACAAGAGACGCCACCTGCACCGCCAGAGCGACACCAGATATAACATGAAATAGCTGGTTATACCACGGGTTAGCATTGTTATCGGGGATGAAATCACTGAGTGTAACGTGAAGTAGGATGGCGAGACTATGATTAGGCATGGATGTAACATGGAACATGGAACAGCTGGACTTTAGTCAAACCACAAGAATATAAAAAGAACGAGCACACAATAACCTAAAATACCGTCGAATAGTATACGGAGAGCGGAAATGTAGATATAATTTCAAATAACTTTTATTTTGTTGATATAACATAGAAAAGCTGGATATTCCAGGTATTGTAACTGGATAGCTGAATTTATATTTGATAACAGAAATAAACTGCACATGCGATGGAATAATAAAAAAACAAATTGGTGTTAGGTGGTATAGATGATGATAACAAGATCCAGTAAATCTATTGAGTAAATCTATCTATATTAGTTTATATAGCAGTCATAGTTTAGATATTGCCCCTGATAAGGGGGGCCATAAGGAAGAGCTAAGATGTACCGGGATTAGACCGATAAAGTAGAATACCTACCTTGATATAATATAGTATGAGTAGTTATAATATTTAATACGTCGATATAACATAGAAAAATGTGACAAAGAGAAATCTTACATAATTAAGTTAGACATGAAATAAAGCTGAAAAGCAAAGCGGAAAAAATGAGACGAAATAGGGAGAAATGAACTAAGGTGGAAAAGAGAAAGAAATTGGACATATCGGAAGAGATGCTTGGAGGACAAAAAAAAAAAGGCCAAGCGCACAGTTCCGAAGTCTTCGGAAAGTTTCCTTTTCAAGGCTGAGTTAACATGATTGCCACGAGCTTCATTTTGCTCAGACTTGGCTTTATCCTGAAGACGCCAGACAGCGGTTTTGATGATGAAGAAACACTCGGCATACATTGCTTTGTTTGCAAGCAGCCAAGGGGCTAACCCCCAAGTGGAAAAGGTTAAAACTCAAAGCATGTTGAGGTTTGCTGGCTGTGATTCTGGAAGTTGTGGCAGCAGCTTAACGGTCTGGAGTCAGTGTTGGGCATCTTATCGCCACGTCAAAATGACGCATGCGCACTGCAAGAGGATCCCTGGAAAGTTCGCGAGGCAGCGAGGACGTTCGCAAAACACAGGGACCTGTTTGTCTCCCTTGTCTGGTGAGGTGATAAGCGCGTCTTTCAGCGGGGCGACCACAGCGCTCGAGCGGTTTATCACCCCTTTGCGGATGCACGAGAAGATGCTCCAGCGATAGCAACCAATTCCGAGTGCGGTCTCCCTTTATCGAAACCTCGAACTGAAGGATTACAACCTCGTTCAGCCAGCTACCTGGCGTCAGATGCAACGTCTGTCTGTGATTATTGCAAAAAAAAGTTAAAAGAAGGAGTAATAAACAAATAATAAGAAAAAACTTCATTACTTGACATAAAAAAGGAACAAAATCATCGCCAATATTTATCAATGTTTATATAGAACAATCATGAATATGATTAAGTCAGTTTTATGTTATATTCTATTTTTTCACAGCCGCACGTACAGTTCATATGTGGGCAGCAATCTTTGCTCGATCTTTTATTCGATAATATTTACAGTTCCGATGGCCTTTCTTTGTGTTTAACAATTTAGTGACACGATTTTATTTGCATGTTATTTAATTTTAATACTCTTGCAAGTTATAGCAAACGAGAAGCGACCAACAGATAAATGGTTAACAGTCGTTTTCTTAGTTCGTGTCAGAGTGCCTCTCACAAGGTCAAGGACAAGCTCAAATTTCTGTAGAACTTTACTTTTAGTTTGGCTCCAGTGTTGGTCATGGTGGTTCTAGTTTGTGTTGATGAAGATAATTTTTGATCCGATTAACGTAGTTATTTAATTTGAACATCATCTGGCATCAACAAACTATTGTCAATTATTTTCCTACCACACTGTCACAAAATAATTGGAGAACAGATAAAATATTCATAATTCAGCTCTGTATTCCTTTAAACAACCAATTCATAAATTTTAAAACAAGAGATTATTCACCATATCCAATCGCACTGAGCACGCCACTGGGAAAAGTGCTTTATAAATTTTTCATTTTGTGTTAATTCTTCCAGGCGGTATTTCCCGCAACTGTAAAAGATTGTTAAATCCTAGTGACCATCTGACACTCATATCTCACAATCCGATTTCGTCCCCAGCCACTTGCTCTGTGGACATAAGCCACTCAGCGTCCTCGCGGACAGAATTGTAGATGTTAAAGTCTTATCGAATAGAAGAGGGTCACTAGACAAGGAAATGAAGTGGTTTTGAAAAGCTGCAGACGGGTGTGTACATGAATCTCATTGAAAATAGAATCTGTCGCCGAGCTTCAAATAAAGCGGCTGTAGACAAAAATATCTCAACCAAAAAACGGTTGCGCACTTACAGGCAGGTCCGCGTGCAATCAGAGTTTTTCCCAGTCACGTGCCACTGCTTACATCACACTGCTTACAAACACATCAGGTCTGCGATTCCGTGCCAGTATTCTGCGAGATGCTTCAATTTTCAAATCACCACATATGAGGAAAAATAACCAGTACATCTATAACATTATCGTTCAAAATTATTAGTGCATTTGGTTGAAAGGACTTGCGAAAACCCTATTTTTCACAATAGATTGTTAGAGATAGAGTCTATCGCCCACGCGAAAGTAATACTGATTTCAATGATGAGAAACATCACTGAGAATACCGACAACCTTCTTTCGCAGACTACGCATGGTACACATCGTTCAACTGACTGTGCAACACCAGTAAACTTCCCAGTAGCCACTTTCATCATACAAGCTCTTCGAGTGAGAACGATGACCATCGCCATCTTAAAAATCTGGTCCCAAGATAGGTACAGTGTCTAATATCTCACTATAATCGACTGAAACATCACAGGGCTACCTTTTCTTTCTTAAAAAAAATGAACATGTTCGTTCATGTTGACATCATTCCTACACAGACAATTTTATCCCCTTTTTTAACGGGAGAGCCTGTATTTAAGACATGGTTTAGGAAATGGTCTCATACTGCACACAACCAGTAATAATGGATATTGAAAACAACTATTATTGCAATTTATTTAATACTGAATAAAATAATCATGTTACTAAATGCATCAGTTGATGTTTTGGATGAACAGACTCGTTCTTCCATCCAGACTTGGCATCCAAATGGATTCTGAGTGATTAAAAAATATCCTTGTTTGCTTCGACATAAGGTTCACTGCGTCCCTTTGCAAAAGATATTAATTCTAAGTGCTTTCCGCCAACAGATGGCGTGAGCTGCTAAAGAGGCGGAAAATAAACCATGCATGAAATGCCGCGAAGGGCCAACAGGTGCAAAGTATTTCAGTCTCTAACAAGCTAGTCGTCGTCGTCGTCGTCATCATCGTCGTCGTCGTCGTCGTAGTCGTCGTACATTTAATATTTCTTGCATTGATCTCTATACAAAATGATGTTGATGCCTTTTCGAGGTTTTGACAAGGTCATCAATCTCTTTTTCCTCTCACAATGCCATTAGCTGAGTGTAAATTGATGATTGGCCGTTTAACAGTACTAAATGAGCCTTCATATCGATTCAGCAAATTTGTTGGGATTCTTTTAAGTGAGGCAATAAACAGAACTGTAAGACCAGAAAGCCTTGTAGCGTTTCGTTCGTTTGGAAAGAGTGTCCTATTCTGCCGTTGAAGAGGACTATGCTGGTGATGATATCATGAACTAAAATTAGGCTGGTGCTGTCATTCTCCCATAGTCGTCCACGATAATGCATGCTACACTCTCTCCGATGCCTTCTTGAGTGCTATGGAAACATGGGTTTATAGACCTGTTTGTGTTGGAGGTTGTTTTGACCTGTTATGTCTGTGGTCTCCCTTGAATCCTGTATGTTCGTCTGCAATAATTTGTTTCCTGTTTGCAATTTCGGTCTGAGTTTATCAGTATTATTTAAAAGATAACTTTGCTTTGGCGAATGATGACTTCTATTTCTTTAATAACCTAACTGCTTCGTCTACCTCATCGTAAAAGATGGTGCTTGAGGAATGGTTGTGGGCGTTCAGCACTTCTCAGTCTCCGAAGGTTTTGTGGTTGTTCAGCCCTGAGCAGTAGTTTGTTCAAATATATTATATGTAAACAGTACCAATGCCTCTCAAATATGATTAAGTGTACTAGATTATTTGTAAACCCAAAGGTATAAGAGAAAAATGAGAAAACAGATACATTTGCTATGTAACGTCTCTCTCATACATACACTCATTTCTTTCTCTCTGGTGTTTTTTATATATATAAATAAATAAATAAATAAATAATGTGTTTGAGTACATAAGATATTTGTACATTATTTTTCATTAAACAAGATACCAGATGCATATATTATGTATGTAGTATATCTCTCTCTCTCCCTCAAACACACACACACACACACACACACACAGATACACACATATTTGTCAATGAATACTGGACGTTGCTCAGTCATGGACTGTAACCTAAAGGAATAAGTTCACTCCCCTTGTTTCTTGACTGGCTATTTCCTAACTCCTCATCTCGCTCACTCGTGTTCATTCCCTTCACCGATGCCCTTCTCCTCTCCACCCCACCCCACCAATTTATCTTCACAACACCCACGCGCAACACACGTGCACTCGCACGCGCGCGCGCACACACACACACACACACACATGCATTCTCGCCGACCGCACTAGACAGATATAGCCGGCCCGAGGGACCTTTAACCTTCTCGATCCCAAGCTCGGAGACACAGACTTCTATGAATAGGTCTGTGCTCGGAGACGTTTTTGTGAGTTCTTACGCGTCTAGACAAAAACAAGTCCGAGCTAAATACAGCGCGGAAAAGGTGTAAATCTGTTATCACTGGAACACCAAATCCGGCTCATTAGATGTCAAGGTCATTGTAAATAATTTGAAGTCACAGGTACAACACGGAAAAGTAGGCATGGTATACAGGTTATACTTGGAATGTAGGTCCTTGTCTTTTGTATTTTCTTTGTGTACTTGTGAGCTGCAATGATTGCCATTTTCTTGTAAATCTAAATGTTAACGTCTTTTTTTTACCCCATTCCGATTGGCTGTCTGTATCTGTGGTTTCTTTTCGTGTAGACCTCTTTTACTCACTCTTTTTTTTTTCTTTCTTCCTTTTTTTCTTCAAACATTTCCCAATCTCTTTACTGCTGCTGCTGAATTTTGACCAGATCTCATAATTTCTTTTATTGTCATTTTCTGCTTCTTTCTCACTCTGATTTTTTTCAGTCTGTTCATCATCTGCTTCAGTCCGTTTGTTGTGTTTGTGCCTGTCTTGCTAGGTTTCTACCTCTTATTATGTTTCTTGTTTTTTTTTATCTCACTCTTTCTATCTGTTTCTCATTCTGTCCATTTCTTACTTTATCCATTTCTTAATTTACCCATTTCTCACTCTGTCGTGTTTCTCATTCTGTTTCTCTGTATCGTTTTTTAAAGTTTCGTTTGTTTTTTTTTTATTCTTTATTTTGTTCATCCCCTCTTTTTGTTTATCATTTTCATTCAGTGTTTCTGTGTCTTGGTCTCGCTCGTGCCTTCCTCCCCTTCATTTGCGACGTAGAAAACGTTTGAGACGATGAAAACATCGTGTAATGGCAGAGACATCAGTCACCATTAACACTTTTCACACTGTTTTCTCTTCCCACAGCGTTCGCCGTCAGGTACATCACCAAACGCTACATCGGCGACTACGACGCCAATAAAGGTGAGTACAGCAACCCCGCATCTCTTTGAAGTGTGTGCAGGTAGGAATGCTGAAAAACACGGAGAAATGCTGCGTTTATGACTCTCCACGATCTTGTGCACGTTCCTACAGATAGCGGCGATGACAGCGAAATTGAAGATTTAGGTATATCAATGGAAACACTATACTTTTAGATATTCGGTGGAGATATTTGAGGCTCCATTCATACTAGCACACACACACACACACACACACGTGCACGCACACACACACACACACACACAGACACACAGTCATGCCCACAAACAAATAAGTTCTCTCCATTTCCCCATTTCTGCTTTTCTTGAACTCGTATGCTCTCTCTTACACACACACACACACACACACACACACACACACACATCAAAACAAAATAATAAAACAAGAACCCAATATAGTTGACCGTACTTTGCCAGTTTCCACAAATATGCATCATTTCCCGTTTGTCACTCTGTTCTCCCATTGCAAACAAGGCTGCCCGACTCCGATGAGGCCAGAGGTCAAGGCAGCTGGCTGCAGTATTTCCCTAAAGAAGTTCAGGTAGATTACCGTTTCTCCTGCTTGTCAGGTCGGCGTGTAGCAGAACACAGGCCAGCACACGACCCGAGCTATTCTCAGTTCCCTTCAAATCCTACAGGGCGACTGGAGATACTCCTGCACCTTAGTCATGGCGAAACATCTCGAAAGTCCCGATGTCTGCAATGATTTAGTGACAAGCAAACCTCAAACAATCCTGGTTATCATTTCAGTCTTGTCACAACTGGGTCTAAAAATAGTCCCGCTGTTCACACTAGTCTTGTTGTATCCAGTTCACGCTACCATGACGGGTTCGCTATATTTCAGTAAAATTGTTTATAAACCTAATTCTGCAAAAGACAGGCAATAAACATCATAACTCGCATGATAACCAACACCATCTGTGTACTAAAGTCTTTAATGATGTCGACCGCCCACAGTGCCAGTGTGTGTGTGTGTGTGTGTGTTGCAATAGCTACATTAGTTGTGACTAAGATGTGCCTGTTCAGTAATAACTGTTCAAGTCGCATGATGTGTAATGTACTGTAATAATTGCAGTAGCTGTGAGCATGATTTGCGTCCATTGCAATAACTGCAGTACTTGTGAGAATGTCATGAGTGCACAGTAAGTAACCGCAATAGTTTAGTGTGCATGTACTGCATAAACTGCATTAGGTGCTTCATGTGTGTGGCCTCTAGTAACTGTGTAAGCTGCTTGATGTGCGCGTAATAACTACATTAGCTGAGCGATGTGCCTGCATTGTCAAAACTGCATTAGGTGTGTGTGTGTGTGTGTGTGTGTGTGTGTGTGTGTGTGATGCGTGTATTCTGTAATAACTGCATTAGTTGTTAGTGTGATTCACGCGTTCTGTATTAGCTGGATAAGCTGCACTTGTACTGCAGCATGTGCATTAGTTGTATTACATGCGTGTAGTGTAATGATTCGTTGTGTGTGCGTGTGTGTGTGTGTGTGTGTGTGTGACGTGCGTGTACTATAATAATTTCACTAGTTGTAAGACGGACCTAAACACAGACGGGTATGAACCATACCCTGTAGACCACCTCAGACCTTTCTGCACACCGCATAGCCTGGCTTGCCAGCCCCTGATGTACACCCGAGTGCAGAGAAGTCACATCCCCGTGCGAGTGTTTGTTTGTACGCGACGACACAAACGGATCTGGGAAGGTGTGCAGTAGCTAAATTTAGTACTCGCAGGTATATTTTGTAAATGCCCAGTAAATTAGGTAAGGGAGGGAGGGAGGGGGCTAGCGCGTGTGTGCCTGTCTGTTTATATGTGCGTGTACATTTAATGCTTATAATGTATGTAAGGCTTGTAAGTGTAAAATGCATATAACGTTTGTGCGGTCGTACGCATGCGTTGGTATGTGCACATATGTGTAACATGTTTGTTATATGTGCGCTTGTGTGTTTGTACCTGCAGGTGTGTAGAGTGTGCGTGCATTCAATGTGTATACATGCGTGTAATGTGTGTATATATATATATATATATATATGCGGCTGTGCTTAATATGTATGTACATGTGTTTACGCGAGCGTACGCGCGCGCGCGTGCGTGTAAAGTGTGTGGTGAAAGAGTTCAGGAATTAGTTCAAAAATCTCCCAAATCGTTGGATTCGATTTTGTTTCTCATCATTTTCATTGCTTGACGATATCGTGTCTAACGCCGTTATTCTTGTTTCAAAACTGAACCATTTCTTGTCCTCATGTTGCCGCACTTTCCTCAGTCTCTCTCTCTCTGTGTTCACGGCCAGACCACCAAAATAATCTTTATCGACGCAGTCATCATTGTAGGTCATCTACAATTCGCTGGAGTGTAAAATCAGCAGTACATCAATCATCTCCCCGAGGACGCTGTTTATTATTTGTAGATAACAGTAGCGATGGAAACGTGCACACAGAATTTTGCGGCATGCACCCTATCTGCTCGCAACCGAGATGCTTGAGGTGATGGTGTTTGCTAACCAGATCCAGCCAGTCAGATCCCGGTCCCGAGTTATCTAGGTGTTACTCCCACTCAACCCATGGCTTTCAAGGGTTATAACATTATGATTTTCTCCAGGCTCATTTACATTGATGATGATAAAAGGGAATGTGCATCTGTTGCCCGTATCCTTAGAGGTTCCTCGGTAATCGTCGTAGGAGACAAGCATCAATGATCAAACAGCGGCACTCAATGGCTAGAGCTACACGCAACACGAAATCCTCCCTTAAGATGATCTGAAACAAATTTTAAAGAAAAACCTGACACCGAACTGAGATACATCTGATACAAGTTAATACTTTCGGAGATGATGTGTTAAATGGAGAGAATTGAGGGCTACAGTGCAACGTGTACATCCACTGTCTACGAACTGTTCAGAACTTGAGAGTTGATGCTGATAATGATGATGGTAATGATAATAGTGATTTGTTTCTTTATTTGTACAGAAAATAACTCTTGCTTAATATAGAAGAAAATAGAACAGCAGTGAGAGAGGAATAAACATTTGCCAAAGACATGCTGACATTTATACAACTCATAGTCTTCATTTTCTATGGATGTCCCAGTTTTAGCAACATATGTACTGATTAAAAAGCTAATTAACATAACCCATTTTCCAATACCAAAACTTTTAGGTCAGGTATCAAATGCACTTTCATGCCGGAACATTCACACACACACACACACACACACACACACACACACACACACACACACACACACACACACACACACACACACACACACACACACACACACACACAGTGGAAGAACCCGAAGTACCCGGCCAGCCCAGTAAACAAGTATGTCGATATATTCATTAAACATTAATTACATATTACAGAACAAGAAACCTTTTCATTCATTCAAAGCTTTGTTTACTTTCCATCACATCCGTCTTCATTTGAAAGTTTTTTTTTATTGTTGTGATAGTCAGTGCTGATAAACAGCATGCCTGAAAAACATGTCTGCCGATTTCATTCTGTTGTAAGAACAGTCAGCAGAACAGTGCCGGTGGTAATGTACTTTCTCTTATTAACTCGTGTCGCAGTGGCTGCAAAATACATCATCTATTTTTGTTGCTCTCGTTTCATCCCGCAGACGTCTGAGATGTAAGTTTTTATCGTACAGCAGACCGTCTTATCTCCTTCATGTACTTGGTTTACCGTGAGGCTGATAATCGCTCACGATAACACTAACAGATTTGACACCCGACTGGAAGAAGTCCTGCATCTCGTCCGAAAACACCACGTGACCTCGACTCGCGCCACAAAAATTGGGAGGAGGGGGGGGAAGGTTAAAGTGTCTTGGATTGAAGTGGAATATTTTTGTCTTTTATCCCTCCCTCTGTGTGTGTGTGTGTGTGTGTGTGTGTGTGTCCCCGATCTTTTGAAGTATACCAATAAATTTATTTTAAAAAAAGTAAGACGCATGAAAAATGGAAGAAAACCCAGATCATCCTCAGTGTCAGGCAAACCTTACAGCCAGCAGTCGAAAGAATCACATCAACGGCCATGGTTGAGACCGGTATCTGTACAACTCCCTGGCTACTGGTTTGTTAGGAACTAGCTGCTGATAGTGATAGATTGACATATTAACAACTGGTAGCAAATAGTAGTGGTTATTGATGTTAGGAACTGGCTGCTAATAGTGAGTCGTTATCGACATTGTTAGCAACTTGTTTTGTATGTTAGTAACTGAGTACGGGTATGCTAGTGATTGGTTACTTACTATGCTTTAACTAATGTGATTAGACACCTTTCTGGAGGTGCTGGAGACTTTTGCAATTTAAACTTCCATCAGTGTCCCCCCAGTCCTCTGTGGGGAGAATATCCCGTCATTCAATCGACCGAAAACTATCCAAACTAATCGTTTACCAGAGCCCTATCTTGACAAATCGGAGGACTTTCTCATGTAGTCTTCAATCTACATACTCCTTGGCTGCTGATAACCGTTGTGTGCGATGCTAATCAAAGTAAGAGAAGCGAATCTTCTTGTCCCTCAAGTATTTGTTTTCGTCCCATCGGCTTGCCAAGGTAAACACATTTTATCATCTTGTCCAAAAGATTAAACTCAGACCGCCCTGTAACACTTTGCAGCAATCATACGAGGGTGGAATGACGATAAGAGCTGCACCCCTTACCTTTTCTTCGTCTGCGGCTTAATATCACGTGGTAATATCAAGTGGTAATGACACGCAATGGCGAGACAAAGAAAACAAGTACTCAGCATTCCGGTATGTTGATCTCAAACAGAACGCGAATCGCACCAGCGAAATATTTTGGAAGACAACAACCTTATTGTACAGGAACATGAAAGTAATCGTTAAGACGGAATGTCGAATATTTCTCGCCCAACTCTCTCTCTCTCTCTCACACACACACACACATGCGCGCACACACGCAAACACCATTTCTTATACTTCAGCAGTGCATGAAGGAAAGGCTATAAGGAAATGTCTGTGTGTACCTGTTCGCTATTTTGAAAGGGATAAGGCAAAGAAGGTTCATGTGGATGGAAAAGTTGCTGAAAGTATTAATGAAATGATTGAAAAGTGATTAATTGCTAAATGTCATCACGTGTTCTCTTTAATAGTCTTGCAGGAGACCAGACTAGGAGACAGGGGAAGAACAAGCCAAAGTGATAACATAAGCTCGAAATAACTGGCTGGCATTCTAAATAATGCTCAGAATTCAGCTCATCAAAACTTTAGCTAAATACAGCAGAGAACAGTTTTATTTGAGGAAAAACAAGAATAAGTGCATTCATTGTACATTGGGGTTCATAATAAGGTATCTTTGCTTATTAAGGGTCCATGAAATAAGAAGAATAAAGAAATGTTTAATGTCATTCTGGAATTCCAGAAATTTGGTCTTTTTCTAAAAGTTAGGATTGACATTATTGTTTCTTTTTGTTTCACAATTCTGGTTTTAAAGATTGACATGCCTTTTCACCCTGGTCAAATTTACTCACACTGGTAAGAACAATTACCCTTTCTTTTGTCTAGAAAGCACAATATTTATTACATTTCACTACTGCATAAGTATCATCGAATATTCGAGGTAACGAAAAGCTTATCCTCATTTTTTAGTTCAGAGAAGTTGGTAAATTTGAAGAATGATCTGTGTTTTCATGTGTCCAGAAATGCTGTACAACCATAAGATCGCCGCCCCCAGGGATGACCTTTCCCTAGAGATTCTCGACACCGCATCAAAGGTATGTCTCCTCTGCTCTAATCATAATTAAAGTTACCTACTTTACCTGCTTTTACATTCACCAAAGGTCTGTATATCACGGGTCTTGAAAGGTACGTGTGTGTCTCACTGGTCATTGATCACTGGTGTGGGTTTTACCTATTCTTATCATCAGAAGTATGTGTCTCACTCATTCTCACCATCATAAAAGATATGTGCCTCACCTGGTCTTGTTGTCATGAAGAGCACATGACTTAGTATCATGTCATTGTCAAAATCGTCTGCTAGTTTTCTTTCTAGTTTTGTACATCCTTTTAATCAAAAGAAAAACGTTTCATTCAATTTTTCCTAAACAACCGTTTCCTTCCCACACTCTCTCGTAATACTTCTTTTCTCACAACTGCGTTTTCTGTATTTAAAAGTTTACCTTCGTTTTTCTACAATTATTAAACATTATTAAAGCCTCTTGATAAATATATAGTGTTGTTTCTGTTTACAAACATTTGCAACGACAGCTCTCGAGACTAACAAAAACTGATAATGTTTTAACACATTTTTTCCTTCTATCACCATCACAGACCTTGAAGTCTTACTACAGTAAAGAAGCCCGTTGTGATTATGCTTCCAGCAAAACTTATATAAACAGATTAAACTTACTTCACAATCGCGCATCCTCGCCAGTTTGACTGTCTTTAGGACTATTGACAAATGAAATCCTCAGTGCACGGTAGATAGTCGTTAAAGGAGCACTTTCCTTTATCAGCATGTCAGCTTTTGTGGAAAAAGAACTGTACCCAGGATTTTCTTCGATCTTGAAGAAAAATAACTTTATGAAAAACAATAACGATGTTCACAGCAATAATAACAACAATGACAACAAATATACATGTCTCGCGTGTTTGCGAGCTACGGCGAGAGCGAACGAGAGGTATAACATGGACAAGGAGAGATTTGCAGTTCTCGAGACTGAACAACAGTCTTCCTGAAGCCTGGGAGTTCGTCTGGGGTCGTGAGCTGCGCGATAATACAGCATCCCTTAATCACACACTGCACTGCAGCTGTCCTCTCTGCCATCATTACACTCTGATGGTCTGATGGGGGAAGAGGTGGATCAGTAGATGCTCACACCGATAGTCAGAGTTCGCCTGGTTCTCAGAGGAAATGTTCTGCCTGTTTCCCTGTTTGTCTGTCTTGTCTTTTTGATAGTTTATTTGTTCATCTTTATGGCTATCCCCGCTTGCTAGACTACCTGCTTGCCAATCTTTCTGTCTGTTCGTCTTTTCCTCCGTGTGTCTGTCCGTCCGCCTGTCTGTCTACCTCCTTTCGTCTGTTTCACCACAACAGTAACAGTACACACACACACACACACACACACACACACACACACACACACACACACACACACACACACACACACACACATCAATGCCGGCGCACCACGGAAGCCTTTGTGCACTTTTCACGGCACGCGTGCTTTTATAACAACTATTTTTATGTCGCTTGCTCGTCTGCAAACGTTATAACGCCCGGGCTCAGAGATAAACACTGTCATTATGTCGGCGAGAAATCCCCCCCCCCCACCTCATCCCCGCATCCTCCAACCTTCAGCAGCACATCATCTCGGAGTCATCTCCCTCTGGTCAGCAGCCGATGTACTGCAGTCACTGCTTTTGTTTCTAGCTTATTGATCTAAGATCCTGAGTGCATTTGTGTGTGTGTGTGTGTGTGTGTGTGTGTGTGTGTGTGTGTGTGTTTGTTTGACTTCATGCACACGAGACAAGGAGAGAGAGAGATTGTGCGTGTGTGTGCACTTGCGCGTATGTGTGTTTGTCTGTCTGCGCTCTCCTTGGTGAGCATATTCAGTAAACATCCTTTTGTGACTGCACGGGAGGAAGCACTGTCTGTAGGCCGTGCGGCACACACTTAAAGAGCAGATGTTTTGTCTGAATACTTATTCAAGTGATGCCCAATGTTAGGTGAAAGTTTTAGTGATTCTTGTCTCCGATAGCACTCGCTAGTTAATGCCTTCAGCCGGACCCAAAGTCTGCGCAACTCTATTAAGCATAACAAAACAGTTTCTTCATTGGGTTTTGACATATAATAGTAATACATGCATTAGTATAATATCTATGCATATAATATATAGGATATCGAACCAAAACAGACATTAATTTTTATATTATAAACATGGCAGAATCAGCATTTAATAGTAAACATAATTCCAGAGATCTTCCAAGCTGTATTAATTGTTTCTAACAAGAGCCGTAAAGATTTCTCTGTGAAATTGTTCTTTCTGTGAACGAACCACAATTAACCCTTTAATTATCCCTGATTGACAATCACCTTCCGGAAGACAACTTTAGGGTGAAGATGGTATCAAACAAGACATAAACCAGTATACTGACAGCGCACCTGTTTACCGACAGGAAATTACTTTCTCTGCAATTAAATACGCCACCTGTCTCAAGGACTCTCCTTAGCGCCGGTCTCCATCGTCCAAAAATAGCGAGGCCATGTCACAGTAGTTAAAGTCTGTACTCCACTCATCGAGTTTTCCGACCAACACGTGGAGCAGTCTGCACACCCACCCCATCCCCACATCAAGTCTCAGGAAGTGCTGGATGGATGCTGTGCCGGGATCTGTACTGGCTGAGAGGCAAGTACCACGGCTTCCACAACACGTGAGTAGGAAAAGCGGAAACGGGAAGACTAGTGAGACTTGCTGACCAACAACCAGCAGCCAGAGAGGAAGACATAAAATGTAGGATACATGATCGGGTGACTTGTTATCATCCGTAAAGTTAAATACATCAGAAAGAATTGCGAACGACTGTTCTGGAACTCCACACCTTTATCAGGCACGGCGTAAAAATCAAACAAACAACCAACCCACTTTTATAGACCTGCGCGCAAAAGACACCAAAAAGGTCAGACACATAAAAATGTGGATATGTTTAGGTGTACCAAGAACTCGCTTTCAGTTTCCCAGCCTGATTTTAGAAGCATACAGCCCATCCTTACTGGCCGATGTTTTCTCGGAAGAACATAAATACGACAACAGTGCAGCCGAGTAAACTTCAGATGTTCCCCAGGGCTGTAGGAGCATGGGACGTTTTACTGTGTGAACACTGGTTCGTTGCCCGACTGGGTAAGATTGTAGAGCGCCCCCAGGTTACCGAAAACCACTTAAACAGACGCTCCTCTATTCCCTCCCCTCACATCTCACAAAAAGTATTTCTCCCAGAAGCTGGGATCCTCAGATTTGCGTGTTAAGCCACAAAACTCTAAGTTCCAGTTGCTCTCTTCCATTTTGTACATTAGTGACGACACCACCGCATTTTTAAAACTGCACATTAAGGACGACTACTGTGTTAAAAAAATCTGCAATAGGGGTTTTCACCGCACTTTTTAAAACTTTGTACTTCAGTGACGACCCCCCCCCCATTTTTTTTTAAACTTTGTACATTACGGACGACATCATTGCATTTAAAAAAAAACTTTCTTTTTTGTCTTTTTTCCAAACGTTTCTGCCCCATCAAAGTTCTGCAACGCTGCATGTTCTGCTTCTGATCTTTCGAGAGCAGCCAAGAAAGTGTCTCGTCTATCTTGCTTTACACCTTTCTGTTTATTACGCTGTTAACGTCATATTGCAGTCACTTATTGGCGGCCTCTGCAACTTTGTTACCTGCTAATTACCTTATTCAAGTTCTGGCATACCTGTATACCTGTAGTCTCGTAGTGACGCTACAAATCATGTTTTGGCAAACAAACCAAACAGAAGTGAACTGAGAAAATCTATGGAAAAGCGAAAGACTGTCAATTGCTGCTGAAGTCCTTGGCACGGAAGACTAACCCCAGACTGGCCGGCCGCCCTCCTTGCTCTGCCTTTGTAAAAGATAGCGGGGAGATCTGGCCGCGAGAAAAAATCGTAAATCTTTCTGAGAACCCCAATGCACACGCCATGCTTAACTTCATCTTCGCCATTTACCTCCAGTGTGATGACGGTGGGAGAGTTCTCAGTACGCAGGACTGCGTGTGGCCTGTCACGAGAGACTGGCACAAAGGAAAAAAAAAGATGGATGAAGGATAGACAGAGGGACAGATGGATAGACAGAAGACAGGTAAATAGATAAATGCTACACGACTGGATTTTGTTTTTCTTACCTGTCAAAATAGGTTGACTATTGCCACTTGCACTCCCGGCAATATATCTTCAGTCTTCTGTGTGGCCTGGAGGTTTGAAAATCTCCATCTAGACAACAGTAAGCTACTAATGACTTAAAGGCTAACCCGAGTGCAAAATTTTGCATGAGTGAATTTCATTCATTACAAAATATGGATTCCTAAACTCTTTGTGGAAAAGTGTTCCATAGCTAGATTGCAGTTGTCATCTAAATTTTGGCTTAAGGTTAATATTGCATTTCCCGTAACACCATAAGCTCCTTGATATATATATATATATATGTGAGATACTGCTAGATCTGGTGGCCCACCCAGAAGCAAGCAAGCACGCACGCACATGCAAACACGCATAATCAGACCTCCCTACGCGTCGGACACAAGGCGTCCTGGCATTAAAAACTGACCACGAAAGGAGCACGAACACCTGCTTCTGTGGCTGAAATAAACAGAAGCCACAAAAAGGCAGAAAAGCAATTATTTGTTAGATTTTTTTCGTCGTCTGCTTTTTTTTCTTGTTCTTTTTTAGTTGCAACTTTGGAAGTTGAGCGCGTTTCCACATCACGTTCCGCGGTAAATATCAACATTCCTGTGCACGATGCGCGATCAGACCGGAAACGAGTGATTCCCCTCATTTCTCGCGGAGTCCCGTTGACTCTGCACGTCTGCGATTCGGCCCCCATCAAATGTTCAATGCTGAGCAGTTGCGCAAGACTTTGGCGTTGGCTCAAGAAACGCAGACGAAGTTCCGGCGATGTTGTCGGCACAACTCAGCGGTCGGACGACGGTGGCAATAAGCCGACAACAAACCTCGTTGTCCTCCGAGTTGAAAACACAAGAAAAGCGTTGGCACCTTTCTGTTGACAGCTACCTTTGCTCCTCTTGCCCCTTGTACCATTTCGTTGGCAAGTCAGTCGCACCATTCCAGCTTCTTTACCATTTTGTTCCCCAATCGTTGATACCCATTCCATCTTTACAATTTTGATGCCCAGTCCATCTTACAATTTTGTCATTAGCTTGTAACATTTCGTTGACCGCTGCATCATTGTACCACCCCATTATTACTTTGCACCATTTTTTTGACCGCTCCTTCATTAGTGGGTACAATTTCTTTGACCGCTTGGTTGTATCATTCCACCGCTTCTTTGTGCCATTGTGTTAATCAGCTGATCTTACTTTCCATCACTTTTTTGTGCCTTTTATTTGATTATCGCCTGTTTGTGCCAGCTGATTGTACCACTGCGTCGCTTGTTCATGTCTAATTGAATTTATATTTCCGCCAATTGTTGGTGCTACATGATTGTAATATTCCGTCGCTTGCTTGTGCTAATTAGTTGTACCATTACATCGTTTGTTCGTACTAGCTGATTCTAGCATTTCCCCCTTTTTTATTTGTTGACACCTCATTAGCTGCTTGTTTGAAATGTCGTCGTCTTTTTAGTTGTTGTTTCTGCTGCTGTAGTTGTTCTATTTTTAATCCGTTGGCTGCGTTTCAATGGCCGTTTGGAAACGTTTTAAAATTTTGATGATTGTATACAACCTTTTTAAATTTTTTGCCTGCTCGATTAAACTTGCGTGACTGTTTCGACTGGCACCGCATTTTGTTTTCTCTGAACTCGTACGTTCGTCGGCGACTCAACGTTTGGGTGACCCTTGGCCTGCCTTTACCTTAGGGCGGTCCGGTGGGGCAACGGTTACCGCCTGTCACCAAAGCAGTGAAGGTTGGCTGTCTGGGTTCAGTTCTCGTCTCAGGCACGATGTTCTTTCTCTGCATGTGACATCTGTTTACAGGGCTGCCTGCCTTGCCGTGATATGACCTTAGTTGCTGCCTCAGCGTAAAACACAAATCCTCACCACCCCTGCCTTTACCCTAGAGGGCTCTGACGGCGCAGTGCGTTTGTAAACATGGCGGGCTTCTGGCCGGCGTCTGGGTGACGTCAGGCGAACGCGATGTCAGGCATCAGATCGCCTGACGTGAGGAAACCTGCACAATGAGGTCTTCATCCGGGCAATGACGAATATCAACAGCGCTATCAGGACCCCAGGGGAAAGAGGGATAGAGTGGCAAGTGCCAGGAAGCCTATAGGGTCTGCAGCTACACGACCGTGAAAGATAAGGGATAAAAGTCAGTAGTTGTTCAATTTAGAAGGGAAGAATGGTTCCATCTAAAAGCGATTTCACATTGTTGGGGATGGGGAAGCAAGTCAGTAGCATTACCCCTGCAGGGACAGAGCTGCTTTAGTTCCCACAACAGTTGCAGGAGCTGACCAGTGAAGTAGTTGCCATCCCTCCTAGAATAGCTTTTCTAATATGGTAACTAAGATATGATAATTATGAGATTTCTTTGCATTTAAAGACTAACCTGAGATAATTAGGAAAGTAAGATCAAACTGTTGCCAGGTAACCCACTACATTGTTTGGTATATAGTTTGCTAGGTTTAATTATTTAGTGTCCAGAGATGTACTTGCGACGTCATTCATTCCGTTCCCCGACCCGATAAAGGCCCCATACAATGCACAAGCTTTGAGCCACACAAATCATTACTGTAACATGTCACAAACACGAAGGGTTTTCTTCTTTCCATAAAACAGTTGATAAATTCTGATATTCACGAAATGAACTATTTCTTCAGGTTTTGGCAATTAGTACCTTGCAACATACTAAATATCTGAAACAAAGTGTGCTGGAGTAGCCCTTTAACCGTCGATTGATGGTTCATTGTGTCTACTTGTATTCCTAGCTGAAGACGAAGCTAACCTTGTTCTATTTCAGGCCAGCACAGACCCGTTCTTGGCTGATCTGGACAGCATCCCCCATTGTCTGGAAATTAGTTTTCCTCCCGAAGACTAATGTAAGGTTCTTCAGATATCAGACATTCTCCAAAAGAGTAATAATCTCTCACCATGACGTCTGTTTGTGGATGAAAAAGTGCAGCGATAGCCAGCGCTCATATCAGTTTCACAGTCCGACACGTTTTCATTATGGATGTTTGGCTAATGCCTTCTGAACCACGCCATGCAACTAATTAATGGGAAATTTTTAGAGTGTTAAACGTAAACGCCTTTTGGAAAGAAAAGGCTCTGCTTGTGTTTGCTTGTGCCGATTTCAATACTTCACTCCGCCGTATGTCCTTTGTCCGTAACAGGAGAGCCTGGGAACTGCAAGCAAGTGAAAGGTAGTTTTACTGGCGTTCAGAAGTCCGGAACAGCAAGGTATGCGAAAGTTAAGCATGTGAAAGGTGGCCTTATAGGCGTTCAGCGGTCCGTTACTGGAGATAGTACCATTCCGACCACTTTGTAGCCACTTCATGAAAACTCCAGGCTCAGATGATGTCGGTGAACGGCTGCCAACTGAAATCAGAAATCTCCAAGTTCGACAAACTGTCAGTCAAAAGACAAAACGTCACTCAAAAGTTATTAAAATAACCCCTATAAGCAAACATTAATTTCCCACCCAGAAACAGTTTCTTTCAAAAGTCGCATAAAAGTGGATTTAAGGCAGGCATAACATGTAACTAAAGAATTATGTATGCTATTATGTAGTTTAATATTAAGTATTTATATGCTAACTATAGTTGACGCATGCGCTCAGCAAGGTTGAGCCTAAAACAAGAGATGAGCTCAACGAAATCGCCATGCAGACTCTAACTCTGCTACCAGATGGCGTGTCCGTGCGGTGGTGACTGCACTGACAAGAAGTTGACAGCTCAGTTTCTAGAGAGTTCGCCGGAACTAAAATCCACAAGCCTTCAATTTGGGTTTCTTTCTCTCTTGATTTATCCACGTGCCTTCAGTTCTCAAAGGCTAATTTTTTTTTTTAAATGCTGTGTCGATTTTCTCAGGCTTTTACGGTGTTTGAAAGCGTCTTGCTGCGTGGAGCGTGAAGGCACATTTTGTGAAAGCAGATAATTACTTCCTGCGGTGGTCAAAGGTCAGCAAGCACAGGGTCTACAGGGATTAGAGAGATCAAGATTTCAAGCGTTTCATAAATAATAAAAACGTCTTTCTATTTTTAGGTGCCAAGACAGCATTGGGCGAGGCAAACATGATTGGAGCCCTGCCATTATTTAGCTTAATGTGACAGTATTGATGTATATTGAGTATATTATATTATTAAAAAAGTACTTGGTGAACATTTGGTTAGTTTAGTTTTAGATAAACACGCGTGGATCAGACGTCATAAGGCTCCAGCCAATGCGTGAGCTTCGAGCAAATTTAAATGAGGCCGTATGCCCAATCAACAAGCATATGTAAATGAGGCGTTGTGCCCAATCAGCAAGTATATGTAAATGAGACGTTATGCCCAACCAGCAAGCATATGTAAATGAGACGATATGCCCAATCAACCTAAGAGTGACGTTATGCCCAATCAGCAAGCATATGTAAATGAGGCGTTATGCCCAATCAGCATGTGCGAAGCGCTATACTATGTCCAATAAGCAAGCATATGTAAATGAGGCGTTATGCCTATCAGCAAGCATATATTAATGAGATGATATGCCCAATCAGCAAGCATATGTAAATGAGGCGTATTGCCCAATCAACTAGTATATGCAAATGAGGCGCATTACCCAATCAAGCATATGTAAATGAGACGATATACCCAATCAGGAAACATATGTAAATGAGACGATATGCCCAATCAGCAAGCATATGTAAATGAGGCGTTATACCCAATGAGCAAGCATATGTAAATGAGGCGTTATGCGGAGCATTAGTTAATACGTTGTCCAATCAACAAGCATATGTAAATAAGGCGTAATGTCCAATCACTGAGATAGCATGGTTAAGGATATGATAAACTAGGTGTTTTCTTCCCAAGCGACGGAAACCCCCTTTTCCTCCCCCCGAAAAAAACTCCGAGTTGTTTAAAGGGTTAGATTTCGAGAGCGGATGTTTGGGCTTAAATTGTAAGAATCTGAGAACTAATATCTTATTATTTCTTAAACGCACTTGCCTGGAATATCAAGCTTTAATATTTATAATTCATGCACAAAGTGTTCTTAAAGTAGTCTTAACATGACGTCTGCTGAAAGAGTTTTGCATGCTTTGTATGGCTTCACCTTTTGTGGGGTTTATTTTCCCCAGATTTAAAATTATGCACTGTCAGACTTTGTAAATGTTGCATAAATCGAAATCGTCTGGTTGACCATATCCTCACGCAAGGTCCTGGAAATCTTTAGATCATCATGTTTTATTATTCTTTTTTTTTTTAGATATTCCTTTTCTCTGTGTTTTTCTGTGAGAATTTGTGTGTGTGTGTGTGTGTGTCTGTGTTATCGGTATTAAGATCTAAATTGGTGTATGTATGTATGTATGTGTGTGTGTGTGCATTGTTTCTAGATGCCTGCGGAGACCGTCGAGCGGCACATCAAGTGGGCAGACGGCTTTGTTCTAATGTACTCGGTGACCGACAGGTCTAGCTTCCTGGAGGCTCGGCGGCTGAAGGAGGAAATCTACCGGCACCGCCACGCCGAGATCCCTGTGGTGCTCGTCGCCAACAAGTCCGACTTACTCACCGCGCGCGCTGTCACCGAGGACGAAGGCCTGGATTTAGCCGGCGAGATGGACTGCCCCAAGTACGAGTTGTCAGTAGCCGAGGGCTACCAGGCTGTGGGCGAGGCCATGGACGAACTGCTGTGCCAGCTCAAGCGGGAGTTCGTGAAGATGCTGACAACGGGGACAACCCCCGGGGGGCTCGCAGCCGCGGGTCAAGCCCCTGGCATGGAGAAACGGTCGCGGCTGTACAATATGAAGAAGGCCTTCAAGAAGAGGATTGTCCGCAGCAGGAGCGACACCTTCTAGCAGACGACACGCTCGGCTGGTTGCAAAAGTGTGACGCGTGACTGGCCTGGCGGAGGTCGCAGGTGATCGCGTTGTTCACGGGAAGACAGGCTAGACTCTGAAGTGACATTGTAAACAGGTTGCGTTTTTATTTACGTGTGGAGAGTGCGTTGCCTGTTGGATAGAGCTGATCGACCTGAAATGCTGAGTGCTGTGGTACGTCTGGCCTTTTCTGCTCTGTATGAAGCATTTCTGGCATAAACAATTAATCCACATGATTTGTAAAAGCGATCTTCCTGTAGACTTCGTGCGTGTGTAAGGACTAGAGTAGGAGACGAAGACATTTTGTATTTCTGGGCCTGCTTCTTTGAAAAAGATAACCTTGATCTGCTGATCTACCTTCATCAGATATGATGAAAAGACTGCCTTGATGAGATGTAGCTCATTCTACTTATGGGTATTTGTATACTCGTATGTAAAAAAAAAAATTCTGTCTAATTTATCTATACGAAAGGAAAATAATCTCAAGACAAGTCAGAAGTAAAGCGAGGGCTGGATGTCAAGGGAGACAAATGACATCGAAATGACAATTGAAATGATTTCTGTTTGACATGACATCTGTTTGAAAAATGATAACTGAAATGACAACTGGGTTGACTTCATTTAAAGTACGGCAGTTATATGACGACACCACGCAGAATTAGCTAGGAAAAATCAACAATGACGACGACGATGATGATGATGACTATGATGACATGTTTTACGGCTGGCTTTAAATCCGTTTAGAAATCGGCCATTAAAGATCTTGCCTGAAAGTAAGTGAGAAGAACGTGTCTCTGTCACCCGTCTTGTTCTGTACTGTTGTGTGTATTACTCTTTCATGTTTTCATAAATGTCACGTGACACTGACGTGGCAGATGACCAGTGGAAGCGAACAGGACGCGATGTGCACACGTGCGACGAAATTTGATTGACCTGTTTGCTGTCGGTGTCTGTAATAGATGCATGAAAACAGTGTGCAGAATGAAGGTTTTTTCTGATTGTATATGCTCTGTAATACAATTAACTTATTATCTTTTTTTTTTTGGAACACGCGTGTTCAACATTTCTCATACCAGATGTGATGCATGATTTGCCTTCATGTAACGCTATCACAAAATAAAACCACACTTTGCGTATTACATTACTTTGAGTACAATTATTGAGCAGATGGAACACGACGACACAAATATAAACTTTTTTAAAGAAATTATGATGGCGCAAAATTTAGTTTCATTGTCATGGTGATTTGTCAGGGAGGCTACTATAAATTTAGCGAATAAATTGCGTTTGTAGCGGTTGCATCCCTTGGACCAATCTTGCGTGCCTTGCAAAGCAGATTTAAGATATAAATTTACTTTTAAGAAGAATTTTAAAATACAAAGAAGTGCATAACGAATAATAAAATACACGTTAACATGAACTTTAGAACAACTGTAAATAATCTGCTAGGGTATCTCATGGGGACATGAAGGCATAGCCCAACATCATAAAATGAGTGTCCGGATTTCATGCAATCAGGAATTTAATTAATGCCTGACAGTTGAGGGAAACTCCACGCAGACCCACGACGTCTACCTACCGATGACCAAGTGTTTGAGAGGGGGATGGACGAGGGGTTATATTGTTTCCCTTGCTTTTTTGACTTGACAGCGACTTTGGGTATCTTACAGGTCGATGATGACAAGACAACGTATTGCGTGTCGATTATTATACGCTTTATCCAGTCCGATTATAGAATCATCTAATGATTTAGCTTGATTTTTCCTACAAGTTTTCTGAATGAGTGCCTGTGCGCACGCGTGTGTGTGTGTGTGTGTGTGCGCGCGCATGCACCCACGTACATAGAACTGCCAATCTGAGCAGGTGAGTGGAATATGAAGAAACCGTGTTTATATTATTACACACTGATCCTTTAACATTATTTCCCGACTGCTTTTCAAGCTACGCGCCTAATTGGAATTGCTTGGCACTGATCAGTTGATCAGGTGTCGTGGCGCGGTCGACGTAATTAATCAATAATTAAATCTTACTTCATTAATTGACAGTGATATATATGTCATTAAGATACAACAAATACAATACAGACCACACGTTTCTTTGATCTGAATAAGTGACTTCATAGACTTAATCATTCAAATGTTTTACTTTTTCTGACGCATATATATAGTTTCACCCCTTGTCCCGATAACAGATCAAATTTACAGCAGAATGATATATAAAGACTATACAGCACGTATACAGACTTACAATGTTGAATAACACTAACAATATCGCCTAACATTAGCTTTTCCACCAAATGATGAAAATGCAAATCCCACCCCCTCAAAAAACTATTTGCATTGAACCAACATACGTTCTTTTAAAGTACAAAATTCACATGGTTATATTTTACTGTGTATATCAGCTTTCATAATTTTACTTTTTTTTTATAAATCAGTGGTAGCTCTCGTTCTAGAGGCACGTTCATGTATCAGATGGCTGTATTTTTGGTGGCGTGGTCCACTACTACAGAGAGATCTGTATAAACTATAATTTACCCATGTCTGATCAGTACTGCACGCGCGCTGTCAAATGTCTGACAGTCTTGCCGGGTGTCGATCCGTGACGATTATCATTTCTCTTTTCTCTGGTGAATTGCCTTGTGTTTAATATATAGCGTAGACAAATTATTTCAAATAAATCCGCAGTGAACACACATCGTGTTTATAGTTGTGTGCGCAGTGTGTGAACGTGGTGTGTGTGTGTGTGTGTGCGCGCGCGCGTTTGACGAGCTATGGCAATGAATTAAATTAAATTCTCGATCGTTGTCTTGGTCTCTTTCTCACACACACACCAAAGACCCCTCCCCCAACACACACACACACACCAAAGACCCCCCAACACACACACACACACACACACACACACACACCAAAGACCCCCCAACACACACACACACACACATGTACACTCACGGATGGACGGACTTGTTTGGAATGTGCGCGGGACACGCACACACGTCAGTGGAGTTCGATCCGGGTCTGCGCATGTCCTACTTCACTGTGTAGACTGGCAAACATGTCTTGTAAATTTAACATCTGGAAAATGTTGCCACAAACTCTACCTCCGCTTTTTTTCAGCGCACCGACATGTTTGTAGCGCGAGAAATGGTTTTGAGCAACGTACAGGCGGACGCACACCTGCATGTGCACGACACGCACACACTTGTATTAAAGGTGGTGAGCATTGTAGGACACACACACACACACACACTGACGGTCACACGCATCACGTAAAAGAAACAAAAACGCACGTCCTTCATTAACCTCGCATATTTTGTTGGCAAAATGTATCGCGCCTCAAGCTTAGGTACACAATAAGCACACATGCACCTGTTTGTAAAATATAACTCATTTATTATTGCTTTACTACTTCATTGCGCAGTCTCTATCACAAGGGACAGCAAGTATATTATTCTACGCAGTGCAAGTGGCGTCCACCACCATGGGCAGACGGGTTTAAACTCCTCTACCACACATCCCCTGTAAGAGTCATTGTGTAATTTTGTCTTCTCTACAATTATCAGATTTTTGGTTCCATTGGCTCGCTCCAGTTTTAAAAGGTGGATCTACATTTTTACATGATATACACATCCTTGGGCTTGGAAAGTAACATAAAAAAAATCTATAAAAATAAGAGACAAAGACATGAGGGCAGCCAGGATGTCGACATTTTTTTAACCTAAGGAAGAGGTCTTAAACATTAAACTATAATAAAAAAAAGAAGAGACCTCACCCAGAGTTTGTTGCA
Organism: Marisa cornuarietis; assembly: GCA_004794655.1. Taxonomy (NCBI): domain Eukaryota; kingdom Metazoa; phylum Mollusca; class Gastropoda; order Architaenioglossa; family Ampullariidae; genus Marisa; species Marisa cornuarietis. Next base: position 2,589,057 of record SMMW01000618.1, read on the forward strand.
TAAAACTGGGTCTTTCACTCAAAATAAGCCAGTAATCAGTTTTAGCACATGGAGCTGTTAAAATGATTTGTACTAGCTAAGCAAAACTTTGACATGTTCTGGTAACAAATGCCATGTAAATGAAACAATAACTGAATAACTGTAAATTTAATCAAAAATAGTTATTAATAATTGATGACCTCAGTGAATATTAGGATATCCAAGAACACAGGAAATCTTCTCATGGCAAGACAGTTTTGCTTGTCTCTTGTATGAACACAGTAAGTTATTTAAAACTATTTCTTACTGCTCAAAATAAAAGGGGTAATTAATTGTTTGTTTTCAGCCTTAGAAATGCATTAATAATCTTCAACCATTCACATATTATAAACAAATAAACAATTGAATATTGTAAATATCCCACTCCTGTATTCTCTGGCACATTCAGTAAATTGACTAATCATGTGAAAAATTATATTTATGAAGAGCCGTATGTAAATAACAGTATAATTACTTCCAGAAGTGACAATTTCTCTGGCCAGAGGTAATTATAAAAGTATGGTCTTAGCAGACTTTACATCCACCAACACCTATATAGATGTACGGTGTTGCCCCATTGCACAAAAATTAAATATACATAATATCAGGCATTTCCAGTTCATTTCACAAGTGAAATAAGTGACGTGTTTGAGGAGCTCATACAAGAATATGAGAGCTTTGGGCAAGAAGGGTGGGTCTAGATTTTTCAATGCTTATAAAATTATTAGAAATGGACGAGTGAGGGACTGGTTTTAAAACTGTAACTGTACTGCAGACAGGTTAAACATGCAATGAACCATGCAAGAGACTACAAGTACACCTGGCATCGACATGAAAAACCAGCAATTGTCACAAAACTGCAACTTCTGACCATAAAATCTGGTCTTTATAATTATAATCATCTTCCCTGTAAATGCTGCTCACAAGTTTCAAATAAGCAAAAATTAGATATCCCAAACTTCCTAAAACATATGTCTGATAACTAGTTATTGTCAAACTGAAAAGTTTCCTGAATATTGCTTCAAAAAACAAAAACCTATACTGTGTACAAACCATCTCAGCATTTTATTAATTTTTAAATGCACATATTGAAAATTGAACAGTCATTTTATACTGCATGTTTGATTTCATTACCCTGCTGAATATTACACTTTAGCCTTTCAATGCACATAACATTTCTGGAACTGCACGAACGCATGAAAACAAACCAAAGATTGTATATCCAGTCAGAGGAGATGTGTGGTACCAAACTAGTGCCAACCACTTTTCTCCTTTCTAGCAACTTCCAAATTTTGTAGAATGATCTTCAGACAAATTGCAACTGTGTTTATGTAGCGTAAGAAGATACAGAACTACTATAGTAAAAATTTGTAAAGAGAACTTCAGAATACAAAAGGATGCTAATTGTCACCTTAAAAAAGGACCATGACTGCCTGCTCCAGATGTGGTCTTGATGTGACCAGTTTAGCTATCCATGCCAAAGATGGTTAAGAAATTTAAGATTCCACCAGGAATTATTTTTAAACACTCAGTTACAAATCAGCTCAAATCTGGTAAAACTGCTTCAGATAGCTGATACTCATTTTTAGAACAATATTTCTGCAGTCATTATAATACACAGAGGATCATAGCATATCACAAGGAACACAGGTTCATGGGTCAGTCGACACTTTATTTTCTTTCAATATCTAAATCTAAACCCAAGCTTTGTTTGAAAATAATGTCAGTATTACTTCACAAGCTCATAAGGAATTATAGTAAAATCCAAAACTTTCCATGCACGTTCTATATCACCTCATAAAAACTTTCATAAAAAATAAGTACCAAATTATTTTCCATTCCTATGTTCTGGAGTTTGCAAGTGTTTTACCCATTTATAGGTAATGCCAGGAGAGCCAGTTAGTGGTACAAACTTGTATAGAGTTAGAGATTTTGCCATGTTATGGACTTAAAAATGTACAGCGAAGGAAGAATGTGAGACAGGCCTACTCTCATAATCTTCTGTGGGCATAGAATTAAGGACAGCTTCATTCCTTAATGCACATCTCATTTAACCCAGCTTATCCTAACTGGGTCAGCTAGTACCAGTTAAAGGATACTAGAAAACAAATTCTAACTTGAGGTCCGATCTGCCAGTGTTCTCTTTGGCAAAATGTTTGCAAGCGTTTCCTGACAGTTATACCAATCATAGATAAATAAGATCTTCATTATGAATAGGCACAATAGCAGGTTTGGAATTGTTAAGTCCATTCAGACCTCCTCACATTTAGTCCCCTCGGAGATATACTCTACCTTTCCAAAAAAATCCACACCTACGTCTGGGAGACAGCTGTGTCCTATTACAGACTGAAGGTGCAGTTAACTTATGCTATAATAATTGCTTTTATTGCATGCCCTGTGTCACATTCATCACTGGTAAGGGTTATTTTTGCAACAGCTATAATTTCCTGGCATTGGTCTTGTAAAGACTTTCAAATGTGCCTTCTTCAGCACTCACCTTATGCAATACAATTCTTCTATTAAATGTAAAATGTAATATTCTTTCACATGTGAAGCATTATTTGACAATGTGATATTTCACATTTACATAAACTAAAGTTTGTCAATTGTCACTGAGCAGGCTGTCCATGACTACGCACAGTGATATTGGAAGGGATGAGAGGAGCAAATGTGAAGATGACTACCAGCATGGCCAAGAAAAATACAAGTCCTGACACAAGATGACGTAATGTAAGGCTTGTAGATGACCAGTTTGGATTGGACATCCACAGTCGTAAGCGGCCTAATGCATCTTTCACCTTGGCCATAGTCTCCTCTCTGCTGACAAAAGGCAAAACAGCTACTAAGTGGGTTTGCACTAACCTCTGGGTCTCTCCCAATCTGCTCTTCCCCTCCCTCATAAATACACAACAAAAATAAACTATGCAGCCGCACTTTTTTAAAAATCAGAATACTGAAAGTATAAGGAACCAAGCTTCTCCGAGTCTCACTAAGACAGCGAATGGACAGAAGTCTTTCTCTTACCAACCCCCATCAACTTGGAACAGATTACCTGTTAGCCTTCATCCCCAGTTCTCATACCACCTTTAAATCTAAGCTTAAGATGCATCTTTTCAGAACAGCAACTTTACTGCGACCTTGTCCTAAACATGAGCATGCCTAGAGTGTGTTTGTATTTACTTCATGTAGGAGCAGGTATTTCTGTTGTAGAAGTGGGCGTGTCTATGTGAAAATGTCTGCATGGTTGTTGGTGATTTAGTTTACTTCTCTGTATCATTTCTGTACAGTGCTTTGAGCAAATCGTTGGAAAAGCTTTAAATGACCCAGACAGAAGCCAAACCATTAGTCAAATGTTCCCACTTTTACAAATAATTTCGAAGCCTGCTGCCATAGTAGTATTTAGTGTTATATATTCATTAAGGAACAGTAGGTCTCAGACCCAATGGTTGTAGGAGCAATGACTTGTAAGCAGTCCACCATGTCAAGGGCCTGGCATGTGGAAGCAAAACTCTTTCACTGCCTTTCGCTCTAGTATTGATGGATGGGCAGATGTGCATTCATGGTCATAGGTCAAAGCAACCCTCAGTTTGCCTTAATAATTTGCTTGAAGGTCTCAAGCACTAACCATGGAGCATAAATAAAGACCTATGGTAAGAGAAGAAGAAAGGAGTAAAGAAATTGTGGAAAAGAAAGAAAGAAAAGGTTAGTGTTACGAGGGAAGACAAAAGATGACAAGCTTTATATACTCACAGTTCATCCCGATTGTCCTCTTGCTGCATGTTGTCCACACGATCTATGATTTGCTCCAAGCTGCTGCTGATTGTAGTTTGCTGATTGCGCAGTTCTCCTAGTTCACGCCCCAAGCTGGCCTTCAGGCCCTCTTCATAGCTGTTCACATGTCAGGGGAAGATCATGTATTCTTCTACATGTAAGAAGACTGCATATGGTTAACAACAAACTGCTTCAGCTAAGACTGCAGAGAAGGAGAAGTTGGATAATGCTTACAGTAGTGCCAACGATGATTGTGGTGGAGAGTATGGTGGTGGTGGCTGATGATGATGATGATGAGTTTACAAAAATTCTGAATGCAATATTCACCCCTGTCGATAGGCCTCCTCTTCTTGTGAATGCTGTTTGCTGACTTTATTTGGCTGGTCTTTATCAACTGACCTAATGGACAAGAAATAAGTAAAAAATACAATTTTAAAAGTAATCAGATTCTAAATTTCTAAAACTACTGCTCTTTTTTCTGTTATTTTTGATGTTTTGCCATCTTACCAGCTGTTTTGACTATTTTTTATCAAGATTGCTCAGAGATTTATTATGTTACTTTAGTTTCTGTATTTAGTAAAATAGTGGTTACATAATATGTTAATCAATGCACTCAATACATAGTACCACTTGACAATATAAGTTCATGGAATCCCAGACACTTAATCCCCAGACACTTCATCCCCGACACTTCATCCCCTAGACACTTAATCCCCAGACACTTAATCCCCAGACACTTCATCCTCAAAATGAAATTTCAACTAAAAAAATTATGAAGTGAATGAAAAATTTAATTCAAATTCAAATAATTATTTCATGTAAACATCAAAATAAGTTTGACAATTAAAATAATACTTAATTTCAACATTTATAACATTAGTTACAGTTCATGTGAGCTATTAAAGTCAATGTTCTTCAACATTAAGATATGAAAAGTGTTGTTAATCAATATGACAGGTAAGCTAATGATCGAAGATACAGAAGACGATCCATTGCCTCATATCGCTGTACAATGTTGCTGATTCTCATGGCCAATTCAGCCTACTTCTTCTTTGGACGTTTCTCTCTCCCGGCGCACATAATTGTAAACCCAGCGCAACCCAGTCTTACCAGAGTTACCCAGAGTTACCACGCGACACATTTCTCTTATAATATTTCAAGTTCACAAAATAGCAGTTTTGAGTGTTGTGTTGCGATTTGGGGATGAAGTGTCTGGGGATGAAGTGTCTGGGGATTAAGTGTCTAGGGGATGAAGTGTCAGGGATGAAGTGTCGGGGATTAAGTGTCCGGGGATTAAGTGTCCGGTCACCAAGTTCATGATTGCTCTATTGATCCCAATTAATGAATTCAAAAAGCTTTCTCTTGTGAAGATATTTTGAGAATTTTCCCTTCATTTCTGTCATTACTTAATGTGTTGATCAGTATCAACTTAAAATATTTCAGGTTACTCTAACAAAGTCTAAGAGGGTTAACAACAACCTTTAAAGTGAATATGTAGCATTTGAGTAGCAGCATGTCACTAATTGTTTATGTGCACTCAGAGAACATACCCACATAAAGAACTGAGCTTGTGCATGTACCAGGTTAGCAGCTTCTAATCAACAACAAGTTTATATATAGCTGCTCTCATATTTTTGAAAAACATTTAGAATAAAAAAGCACTCACTGATCACTGGAATTGCCTCTTGAGAGCTGTGAACTTGTAGAAGAGTTCTGAGAAAGCCTCTCTTGCCTTGCCAGTGATGCACGGCGAAAAGTATTTGTGACAACATTGCGAACAGTGACATTAGCAGTGGCTGATTGGAAACGTTGTCTTGGTTCCTGTGAAATCAAATTTTTAAAACTATTCTAGTAACTATAGAAGAACTTTAAAATTTACAGGTTCCATACATTCTTCAAGAATATGCTTATCATATTGGTCATGGTATCAACCTCACTTATCTAGGGTTATTTAGGCTGAAAAATGGAATGCAAATGAAGAAACATTAAGCGGTAACCAAAAAATCTCTTAAAGGATCTCTCTGCATGCCTGCTTTAAAAATTCTTAATAATGTAATGCTTAATAAAAAAATGTAAAAAAGATGTATGAACATCTAGCACACAAATTTGCATAATTTAACAGTTTTAATGTTCCATAAAGATTAATTATCATGGGATTTCCAGTTTGCAACAATCCAACAGCTAGGTATACATCCAGATGCATGCACACACACACACACACACACACACACACACACACACACACAAATGCATGCATCCACCTATGCATGCACAAAGAAAAAGAGATAGACACAGGCAGAAAGAGGAAGAATAAATATTTGTTTTGTAGTTTGGAGTATTCTTCTCTCTTCTTGACAAAAATATATGCAAACTATATTGGTACCTGATTTACCTGCACAGTCAAATTTACATTTTTACCTATTGAATGAAGACAAATGTGATGGTATGGAATATATATTACAATGTGTTAACATTTAAGAAAAAGAGGGAGAGGGACTGAGAGGCATAAAGTCAGAGTTTAAAAAAGAAATGAGTTTGAAATAGTGAGCAGAAGGTGGAAGGAGAATGTCGAGAGACATCCTGTGCAAAAAGTGGATCGAGGATAGAGAAGTAATGTTTTATAACTTAAGTGAAGGATGCTACAAGTTTGGACTCTTAAAACTTGAAATCTAAATTTGGTGCTCGACTATATTTAGCAGTCATGTTAACAGAAACAGAATACTTAAATTGTTAATTATCAACCAGGTGCACCCTTTAGTAATAACTCAGCACAGCAGATCAAGAACATTTGATGGTCTGCGAGTTAGTGGCAAAATGTGCAGAAAAATAAAATTGCACCAAGAAAACAGAACAAGGCTAGAATTTCTAGTCTGTGCAGTAACAATTCTTTCATAGATGGTACAAAATAAAGATATATGTTTGATGGTATTTTGTCAACAAAATGAAGCAATTTTCTCATTTTAACTACAATTGTCTAACTGGTCTACTGTCACATGGGTGCTCTTCAATCGTGATTGATAGTACACATGAAAGGAAGTATACAATCTCTAATGAAGTAACTGATTACTCCAACAGTCAAAACTACTCCAATTAAGGTTTTTACATTTTCATCTCAGAAATGAAATATATATTAATCATTATAAGCCAAACAATTACTTCATGATTACACAAGCAGCTTATGAATACACATGCATACTGCATTTAAGGTGTATATTCATGAAAAAAATATATATATATTTATTTATATTCACACAAAATAGACATACCAATGTCAGTCTATGATTATTCATGAAAATATGTGTTTCATCTTCTGCTTTCCATTTTTTATTATTATTTTACTCAAAGCTTCACTCTTGCATGGACCTTCATGATGAAGGTCCGTGACTCTTGTTTGAAAAAGCCACAATACATAGAATTACATAACATGCAAGTGCAAACAAACAGGCTGCACAAAATGTGAAGACTTACCTCACCATTCTCAAACCCTGCCTGTCTAGTAGTGGTGCCATAGTGCAAGTAGTCCCCATACACACCTGCTGAGTCCTAGGTCATGAAGGAAATATCATGCAAATATGGAGGCCAAGACTGCTACTGAGTACAAGCAGCTGCTATTTGACATGCAAGGGTTGAGAAAGTTTAGAGTGCATTCCATGACATCTGGATGAATAAAGGTACAAAATATAGTAGGATAAATTATATGTGTTCCATTACTAATGGGATGGCATATTTCCAAAAGTTAGCTGAGACAACAAAATCAAATGAAAGCTTTACGCAAGAAGACTAATTGGTATCTAATGATGATAGAATAGTGCTAAATATGACTTTATAACCAGCTTGCCTACTTTTAACTAACACAAATTAACCTGAATTCTAATATATCTGTATTATTTATTAAGTATTAATTTTTGCTTCAAGCATTTAATGTCCCATTCTTTGTGGTACTTTGAACCCACTGTGTGCCTATTCTAATTACATTGCCTTGTTTTGACGTACACAACAGCTATTGGTTTGGATTTTTTCTATCTGTTTTGGTGATAATTGTAATATCATGCAAAACATTTGACTTCAAATCAATAAACACAATGGCAGCTTACAGTAAGGAGACTACAGCACCAGATATAAAGTGAGCATCACTGCATCAGCAGCTATCGACCAGAGTATTGATTAGTTTGGCTGGAAAGTGTTTTCACCCACCTACAGGCGATTTCACAGGACAGGGATGGAGGAGGAAGGAAACCGGATCAAGTACCTAAAAAAAAACCTCAGCAGCCAGCCCTACAAACAGGTGTCATATGCAGAAAGTGTCACAAGATGACATCTGAACCCAGGGCCTTTTAGTTCTCACTTTGGTAGTTACAAGTAACTGGTTTAGCCACTGCATTACCAGGCACCTCTTCAGCAGCTAAATCTCTGGCAGTGATACTTTACATGACATCTAATATGTTACTTAATGCTCTTACCACTATCATGACTATATAGATACTATACATCATTACACATTTATACACAGCTTATAAACAGCAGGATACAGGGATATTATGATCATGCCTGAGCTTAAAAAGGTTCTCAGTGATTTCATCCTTGAGGACGATGATCAGTTTGGAAACGTGAGGGACAAAAATTAAAATGTACAGATGGTGCAAGCAACTATAGCTGAGTGATTTCTGTCAATTATTTAAAGGGGAAATCATTTAAAGAAAAGAGTTAGAAACACTAAAGGCAGATTAATAACAATACATAGCTGACAACATGCAGACAATGAAAGATATGGTAGTAGTGAAAATGGTGATGCTTGAATAGTGGTAACAAAGGAGAAATAAGTAAAAGGTGATTGCAGTGCTTTATAAGCGATACTGGGGTAAACTAAAAGACCTTTGATGCTTAGGTTATGAAATTACAGCTTGTGAGGCAGCAAAATGCTATAGTTTCTACTGGAATAAACACAAAAGTTCATTCTATCGATAAATCAAAGAATGCAAATATATATATATATATATTTCACCAACAGTTAAAATTAAGTCAATGCTAGATCAATCTGTTTCTGAATTGTATCATACAGTTTCTTCTACAGTTAATTAGAAAGAATTAAGTGGCAATAAAAACTGCCAAGCTAAATAGATATTTTGTCGTAACCTTCAATAAATTTGATTATGATGAGTGATAATGTTGCATTCATATTACTTTATAGATTCCATAAGCTTCATTTATAGTTTCAAAAGATTTGTATTTTCTAAAAATAAAACTGGAGTTAAGTACGTTGGCATGCACTGTTCTCCCTTTTTAATCCACCTCTACAAAAAGTTCATATAGCTAGCTTGAGATTGCACTTGATTATTTATTGTAATACAAAAGAAAATGAATACCACAACAATATTCCCAACATGGTTTACATATCAGAAAATTAATTTTAATGTCCTTCCCTCTCAGTCTAGATCAAAGCTCTTACCGAAAAATAAATAAATAAATAAGAAAAATTAGTACAAATATGATTAACTTTTGTGGCAGAAAGGTTTAGTTCACAAGTTGAAAGTTTTGTTTTAGTATCCTTCATTAAGCATTTATATTTTGCATTTTCTGGATTGCTTTAAGAGAAATTTTCAGTAAAAACCAAAAACGTGACATTAGAAAAAATTTTAAGTCCTCATCAGCATTTTGCCAATGGATTTCTTATTTTAAGTATTACATAAATCTAAAATTATCATCAAATTTATAGTAAAATTTCTTACATGTCTGATACATGAAAGCTTGTGCTAACAGGAATAAAATGTGTTTCAAAACCAGAGTGAGAAACAAAAAGAATTACTTGTTTAAAAGAAATAAAGTGCTACCTAAGAAGCCATGAGTAGCCTAACACTCTATTCCTTACTCACATTTAAAGCTGCCTTTATTAGAAAAAAAAACCTCCAGCTTGTAAAACAAATTCTTGAAAAATATACTTACCATTAAGGAACTGGCCGTTAGAGGTGGGCTGCCAATTCCACCAATGCATCTTGGCAATACCACTTCACTCCTACGCCGAGCCTGGAAGTGGAGAGAAACACATTAAACTGGTGCTTGCACTTGTGAGAGGATAATTGAATCAGAAATGAAATCACCTCATTCAAGGAAGTAATGTTTAAATGGGATTGATTTCTGTCTTCATAAAATAATTCAGGTGACTTAATTACAGTGCATTAGCAAATTAAGGACATTAAAGCTGATAGATGAAAGTGACCTTTAATCAAAATTCAAACCATAAAAACTAAATCACAAAAGCTGTTTGCAAAATGGAAAAAAAACCCACAAAGCTAAAGTGGTCATTAAAGTTTAAAAAAATTCTCTTTGCTTTCTCTGTGTGCATGTATTGTGGGTTTACGTATCTTTGCAAATTAAAAAAAGGTCATGTGTGCATTTGCACTTCATTTCATACATGCTTCCAAAAATTTTCTTTCAATTGTTAAACATTAGAAATTTGTGAAACATGCAGCGACATGGAAGAGGCATTTTAAACGTCTAAAAAATGCTTGAATATTGCTAGCACATCACAGTTTCACACTCAACAATATGCATATCAAGCATGCAGAAAAATTTAAGATGATAGACTTGTGCAGATCACAAACAAGAATCCTGCTTGGCAAAGCAGCTGGTGATGTGCAAGGCCAGGATCAAGTCAGCCTTAGAAGATATAACCATTTAACAGACTTCCACATGCCAAACTTTGCTTCCTCCCTGATCATGTAAATACACATCCACACAGTCTCTCAGATGCACAATATGTGTAAAAGTGAAGAAAATAGAAGTATCTACATAGAAGTAGGAGACATAATAAAAATGTACAAAGCAAGATAGCTCAAAACGTCACATGCATGCGGTTATCATCAGATGTACATATATTCATGCCTGTACAGCATACGTGCACAGCTTACACAAAAGCAGAAAATGGAAGAATGTCAGCAGGATGTTTTTCAGCATGGTACAAATAGGTTAAACATGGTTGCATACAACGGTTGCTATAGAAGATGGGCAGGCTATGCCACAAACAGGGTAGCACAACAGAGCATTTGTGATAGTGTCAGATAATATTAAGGAAAAAAAAATCTTACATCAGAGCTTGTGTTTGCATCCATTTTTTCTGAGCTCTGGGACAGAGGGTTAGGACTGGGGGAAGGGGAAGGGGATCTAGCACGTTGGGTCAGCTTGACACAAAGAGACAAAAAAATAACATGTTAGAAAACCATTATCCAAACAAACATGACCCAAATTATTGTAACTTAAACTTGGAACCACGTTATGCTGGTAAAATATTTTGTAAGCAATATTATTCTATTGATTGCTCTAAAGGGCATAATGAAATGGAGAAACTGTCATGTGAGTTCAACAGACGAGGAGAACTGAGGACAGAAGTATGTAAAGGCTGGAAAAATAATATATATGTGAATAGACACCTAAATGTATTTATCCATGTAACGACCATGTATTACTGTGACCTACTATACCTGAGAAATGATATAAACAGTGAAGAGATGCAGGGATGCAGCATTGATCCATGTCAACACACACAGAAAAAGGTTTGCATGCATGTCTCCTGTATGTGCATGTGTGTTTCTGTATGTGCATGTGTGTTTCTGCACTTTGTGTGCATCTGTTTTTACATTTTTATGCTTGTGGTAGTGTCAAAACACTTGACCTTCACCTTCAGATTATGAAGATCTTTACCAAATAAATATGATTTATACATTTCATATTCTGGCTTATATAGTTTTCAGGAAAAAATGTTTTACACATTGAAGAAACGTGACATTTCAATCTAATCTTGTATCTTTCTAAACATTTCCTATTTTGTTTACTATTGTGCTCTCAAAATCTTAAAGGCTACTATTCCTCAAATGCAGTTTATACATTTTTTGGTCATAAATGGATTATAGGTTCTTGCCTGTAGTTGCCCTCTTTACATAACACTTTTAGATAGTCACTAATACAGTGATCCTATCCTGAAAAAAAAACCCAAGCATGAAAAAACCCTCATCCACTTGTTTATCTTTTGCATATGGCTTGGTGTTAAAATTTGATCTTTTATTAGGGTAGCATAAGCATTTAAGATTCCTTTTTTAATATTGTCCATTATTTTCAACAGAAACTGGAACTTTTTGCAGTATTTTTCCCATCATAGTTATACAGTGCTGTCAAAAACAACTATACACACAAACTTTTAATCCTTATCTTTCAGCTGTTTTGGTGCTAAAAGCTGATGTTTTAACGGGAAAATGTACATAGCAACAAGTATTAAAATCTGCTTTTTTTTTGCATGGATAATTATGCCACTTTTAAACTGAACTTTGTGCATCATACGTGGATTATATTAAATGCATAGCTGTTGGTGGTGTACATAGTGAACATCTGCAACTTTGAAAATTAAACAGGTAAAGGGTCCCCATAGCCCGGAGGTTGTGGGGGCAGTGAACGTGGTCCACCATGTTCTGTGTCACGCCCTCTGGAAGAGACCAATTATCCTCTCTTTCTGCTGTTTATACCTCCCCTGACAAGGTACTCATTCCTGCAAGGCAGCTGCTATAGGTCTGTAGGAGGATTTTTTCAGCAGCAGGTCATAGCAAGCCTCAAACAAGTTACTTTATGCTCTTTATGCTGCCTTCCTGACCTTGAAAATTGTAAGTATTAAATTATGTTTGTATTCCAGTTACATGTCTTCATGCAGGTTGTGTGAATAATTTGCATTTATGAAATGTTGCATTCTGTTTTTAACACAACTGAACCCTGAGCAAACTATTCTTCAAACAGGCACTCTGCGATTAGCCTGTTCTATAAAGCTGATCAATTCTGCACATCTTTTGGGATGTAGGATGTGGGATGATTGGGATTATCATACATGCCAGATGCCAGTCATGCATTTCCTTTGGGCAGACAGGAAACACAACAAAGGCTTTTTATCTCATTATTTTTAAAACAAATGTAGATCAGTGTGTAATATATAATTTATAGTTTACATGTACAGTTATTAAGTTTACACAATAAGGCAACTTGAATTGTTTCAATCAAAACATCAAACATGCAGAGTACTAGTTATAGATTCACAAAGCAATGTTATTAGCATTATATCATCGATTAAAAAAATATAAACCAAAAAGAGTTAAACAGCAATTTTGTTATTGTGTTTCAGTGTACTGAAAATCTGTATGAGTTCATGCACCAAATAAAAGAAGCAGCCCAATGTAGGGTTTGTGTTTTATTCCACTGGACAGAAAAGTCAGTGGAGAATATATTCTCAGAGAGATTAAAAATTAAGATTCAAATCACTCACTCTGGGATTGTTCAGTGCAGCAGAAACTGAAGCTGATCTTCTGTCTATAAGAAAAGGTAAAAAAATGGATGATTTTTGAACAACTTAGATAATTAATGGTAAATGTATAAAAATAATTAGCTGACACGCCTTTTAAAAATATTAAGATGGTAAAGTTATGTCCTTAACTACTTCGATGATAATCTCCAGATTATATGTTGTGTTAATAGAAAAGATGTGTAATTTCCAAAACAGCCATCATTTAGCAAAAGAACATTGTATAAATGTACTATGAAAAAATGCATGAAAATAATTCAGAAGCTTACCAATGTCTAGGCCAAGAGTTGTGGTGGTCTGAGATTTCTCACTCAAGATTCGCCTGCACACACAATCACACACGTAATAATCTCCTGTATCAGCTAAAAACGTTCAGCACAAAACAAACAAACCTTTGGTGTCACCAAAGCTGACCTGAGGGGTACTGGGATGTACCCTTTGTTTTAGCAAAGGCTCTATGATAGAAAATGTTTATAAAGCTATTTTATCAAAAAATTTTCAAAGAAGAAGACAGTCTATCAGTTTATTCCTTTTAGTTCACCTTGCTTCCTCCACTTCTGATTGTTCTTTTTCCCTCAATCGTCTGATGTTTTCTGTATGAGTGATCATCACTTCCATAGCTCGGGACATCCTCTTTTCCTGCAATGTCATTAAAAGTGAATTATCTGTCCAGACAGAGTGTCTCATTTTTGGTTTTATTGGAATTGTATATCATTTTTGCACTTCTGCTTTTTGACTGAATAAAAATGCCTCCTAGCAATATATAGGTTGTGTGCACCTATGCCAAAGGTCAAGGACAGTAGCAAGATAGATTATACCAGACTTTGCTGTATAGGTATTATCTCATGATGCTGTACTTGCTACATTTTATTTCTGGGCATTAAGTTTTCATTATTAGTGTTGTTGCTATAGTGTTAACTGCATGAAAATCATATTTTATCATTCTGCATGTATGTTAGGCACTATTTCCCAATGTGTCTAGCTGTACAGTCTCTCATCCCATTCATCTGCCTCACATTGGTGCTCTCCAAATGCACCCATATTTTGTCAGACTTCTGACAACTAATTTAGCAATGATACTTCTATCTCTGGGCAGAAGTAGCATGCAGAGCCTTCGCAACAGAATAAATCCTAATAGTCTGTCAGCCCATTTATCCAAATTCATTTTCCATTGTTACTTTGAAAAAACCTCAGTACCTGTTGCACAGCCCCAAAGACTTCAGCTCGGCCAGACAGCCTTGCTACAGAGGCTTCCAAAATGTTTAGGTGATGCTGGATTTTGAAGATGACGGTTTTGACCTGCTCATCATTGCACAGCTGATTCAGAGTCTGAAACAGTAAAAGTTACTTTAAATAACTTTCTTCCATCTTGATCCCTACACCCTGGCCTTTATTCAACTAACTTGTCAATTAAAATCTCACAGCCTCTTGCTCTTTAAAGACACTGAATAAAGCATCCCTTTGCAAAGCAGAGTACACCCCTGACATTTTTTCCAGATTTAATAATTAAATCTTCAGTTCAATGGTACCTGCAGAAATGATAGGATCATAGTCTGAGCCACTGATACCACCTGATTAAATTCTGCCAATTTTAAATTTTAATTCAAAAGTCAAATATAGCTGTGATAGTTCTAGGTGCAGAAGATTTCATGGCTTACCTCAACTGCCTCCCTCAATCCTCGAAGCTCTTTGTCAATATTTTCCTCTGTCAAGTCTCGAGACCGTTCCTGGATGCCTAGTCTTTTATCCAAGGTTATACGGTCTGTCTTGAAAGCCAGCGAGAGACTGTTGAATCTACTCTGAAAGGTAGTTTGAATTTTAGCATCATTCCTCTCGTTTGGTGTTTGTGAACTTGAACAATATTTCTGATGAGTGAATGCATGTGAGGCATATATATATAATGATAAATTTAAATGTTTCAAAATCATGTGATCTGAAATTATATGCTGGCGTTTGCTGTGTGATTGGATGCTTATCTTCATGCAGGTAAGTGTATGTGCAGCTAAACAATAAAACATACCTCCAGTTCCTTATCTGGAAGCTGGTCAATGCTGCAAAACAGAAGTACAGGTAAATGAGTTTATATACAGACATGAGAACAGCTATAATTGCTTTTAGATTCGCTTATACATTGATACACCATCTTGTACACACCAGCTCAAAATTCCATAAGAACTCATGGTCAGGTTCACTGGCAATGGCCATTTCCAGGGACCAGGTGCCTAGTTGATTTGTCTGCCTACCATAATAATGCTCTGTATGGTCAATGCATTTTACTGGAAGATTCCGTGGCTCTCTGTTCTGATGTCGGATACATTAGTTTTTTTCCCCCACACAACATCATTACTGTCAGAAAGAGTGGAAAACACAGCTGGTGTTTTTCTGTGAAGTTAAAAGTAAGCATAATGATGGGGACAATGTGTAGGCAGTCCTGAACAGCCAGCTTAGAACAGAAACAAAAAATATGTTCCAGAAAATTAAAACCCAAAAGCTGTCTATAGTTTGAGTGCATATTTCACACAGACAATTTTTTGTAGAAAATGGGCTGTTGAGCTGTTGAGATAATATCCCTCTTCAAGACTTCCCTCGATGTAGTCTGTCTGTGCCCAATATCACCCTCCAGGTATAAGAATGTAACTTAAAGAAGCCGAATCTGGTTGTCTAATCTGCAAAATGGATCACATTTGTGCCTCTCCTCTCCACTGGCACATTTCCCATATTGTTATTACCTTTTTCAGCATCTGTGTATGCTGGTGTATGCAGTTTATTATTATCCATATGATATAAGAAACAAACCTAGTCTAAATGCTGACATCAAATGAATCTTTAACTTACCCTTTTTTTGCTCTCAGGGTTTGAAGAATAAGCTGAGAAAGTCCTGCCATCGTACAGCTAACCTGAGAGCTGAGTAAAGGTTTCTCTTCTAAGTGTAAAATTGACTAATACAGAATCCATTCTAACTTGTATCCGCTAGACTTTTCCCTATTATTCGTAGCATGGCTGCGAGGTTGGATTTTCGTTAGCTGCATGATGTTCTAGTTGAGCCGAGAGTTCAGACCATCGTCACTAGCTTTTATCGGAAGATCTGCAAGGATATCTTTGGTATTGGAGAAAGAACTACAACTGTGTGCGACTGAATTGTTTCGTGGTTAATGTTAAGTGCTGATTGTTACGACGATAATCCGACAGGAAGAGTATGAGAGAAGGCTAGCTGCAATCGCTGGCTAAGAGTTCTGCTCTACAGCCCTAAGCTGCATGAGCTCTATTTGAAGACAAAGTCGACCGACCAGTGCAGGCTCTCCCATCGTTTCTATTGATGTAGAATATTAGCGGATCAGATATATATACGGCTAGCGCCAGGCGCATAGGTACAGACTACTAAATGAAAATGACAGACGTTTGCGTACATGGCTTAGGTTCTTGGTCATTTACTTTAGAAGCCATATTGAGGGAGAGACGGAGAGGCAGCATATTGATCGATATGCATTCGGAAAGTGCTCCCCACTCTCAAGAACTCCGCTCAGATCCATTCCTCAACAGTAGCCCGTGCAGCGTGTGAAAGCCGAGCGCAGTTGAGAAGACCAGCTTGATGTCAAAGCGGCTAGCGCTGGGTGTTGGGAAAACGAACCTTCATGTCTTTAGCTGCTACCGCAAGGTGCAGCAAAGCGAACGTTGATCGATGAAGCGCGGGTCGTGAGCTACAACTACCGTGCAACGCACAAGACTGTCATCAGTGCACCCCCGCACGTGCTGCTCGTATCTATTTTCGGCACGTGCAGGCACCCGCGTATCGGCATCCAATGAATCGAAGTCACCTTGCATTAGGATAATGAATCCTCCTATTCACCCATGGTTTCGTGGCCAGAAGAAGATTCTAGCCAAATATTTTTCGTCTGACAAGGATGTCTGTTTCGTTGGGTGGTGTCTTAACAACCAAGGATTGGTGTGTTCAACAAGGCAGAAGACGTATAAGCTATCGCTTAATCAGACTTTTCTGAGGTTTTGAAAAAATATACCCAATACTTTCTTGTTTCCGCGTGTCGACTTGTTGTCTCAACATGCAAAGAGAATCAATGTCAAAGCCCCAGTAATAAACAGAACATGGACGTGCAAACATAGAACAATACTGGAAAATGTCGGCTCAGAACTGACTAACCGTTGTCTCTTTTTCTCCTCCACTAGTATGTGTCGGCTTGCGTGCTTATGTGTTCAGGAGTTTTTATGTGTGCGCCATGAATTTTCTATAGCAAGAATGGGCGCTTTGTAAATACCTTATTATTAACCCCTGTCTCCTTATAGAGCCTTGTCTCAAAAGACTCATCTGCCTGTACGGGTGCAACATAATGGCCTACCACCACCATTATGAAGGACATAGAATGAGACCGGACCGCATGATCACCTGAATCGAGACTTTGAGAGAGGATGCTGGTGTGCAGATAGTTTCAGACAGCTGTCTGTAATTAGACGACGCCTGCTCCAAGATGGCCGACTGAATGTGTTTACAGCGGGTTAATTCACCCCTTGAGGCGACTTAAAACAGAAGTTGCGTGTGCGTCTAGAAGATATTCAGATGTAGTTTCCTATTTTTTATTTTCTGCATATGTGTGCGTCTTGATGGTATTTAGATTGGCTCTGATGTTCTTTGGCTTTGCTTATTTGTATGCTTTTTAATTTTCAGCATATGCATATGTATTACAGAACGAGCGCTTGGGTTTGTGTGCATTTCAACCCAGTGGGGGAGGGGCGAATTACAAAGGCAGTAGTAGTCTTGTGTCCAGCTGGTTATTTAGCAACGGAAATTGGCCCGCTGGTGCATTTCTTGTCTTTCGTTTGCAGACCGTAGAAACCAAGGCCTTTGCTTTAACCTGCTCGATCGTGGTTGGTCGGTTGGTTAATATGAAGTGCTTCCTACAAGTTGTGAGATCGCGCTACGGTGAGGAAAGAAGAGCAGGAGCTAACCCTGCAGTGGGGAAGGAAGCACAGCATCCGGCGAAAAAAAAAACAAAACAAAACAAAAAAAAAAACCAAACCCAATACTCAGGTGTCACTTCCAAATATGGAGCAGCGTCGAGACGAGATTGAACCGAGGACCAAACAATTCTCACTCTACTCAAGACAAGCTAGCTTAACACTGTGCTACCAGACCTCTCCCACACGATTCTTTTCGCAGCAAGAAAACTGTAATCTACAGCTAATAACTTGGCATCAGTTCTGCTGGAAAATACATCTTGCCAGCTGTGTTTATTTCTTTAATGCAGGCGAAGATGTTAATTTCTTGAAAAGAATCAGGCATGAATCATGCAATTTCTGTAAATGAATCAGGTAGGCTGCACCAGATACGTGCCCAAAAGAAGAACGCGAGAAACTGCGCAAATCAGTCGTCGCTATGACAGCATGCAGATTGTTGCTCAGGCGCGAGCTTTGTGGAAAGTGCAGTAAGCTTTCAGTGTTATCTAAAGGGAGACAAACAGACCTGTCATGACCCCGTCAGCATATAAGAAAAAAAAACGACTGCACACAATGCGACAAAAATAAGTCCGCAGTGTGTCGTAGGAAATTAGCGAGAAATAAATAAGGTAATTATCTATGTTCGTGGAAAAAAAATTTAAAAGGCATGAAAGTGCAGTCTGGCTCATTTCATTTCTCTGCTTTTACTTGTTTACGAATGTTAACCTCATGATTTGTAACACCGTCTTCTCTCTCAAACACAAATATCCGGAAGGTTACTGCTGACATGCAGACAAAATACTAGTGATGATGCTCTCATTCTTGATCTGGTACGTTTGTGTAGCGCAGAATTATCCCCACACCTGCGGTCTCCATGCTCGACACAGTTTCCTAAATGTTTCTCATAGTTTCTCAAAAAGCCCCCTTACTTAGAGATTTTCAGACACACGAATGGTCAATAGCGCAGGTCAGCGTAAGACTTTAGAAATACAGCTGACGATGGTCACAGATCGCAAACACCAGCTTAAAGTTCCTTTTTATCCAAACTAGGTATTGTCGTATGTGTGACTAAGTTTTTCTAATCCTTTAGTCTGCTGAATATGTTCGTCGACGTATCAACCATCTTACGTGGGGAACGACGAGTGTTTCCACTTCTCTGAACATTTGAGAATGTCAGACAATCAGCTGTTTCCCTGGACAATTAATACTTCAAGGGTTTCGAGCATGACTGAGTGTGAGTATACTGCAGCAATTACGTGAATTCACACGCACACAGCGGACGAGCACGTACTGCTGCTTATCAAACCTGACCAAAGTGCAAAAGGTGTAATCGGAACAAAGCAACATCCTGAAATTTGTGATAGACTTCGTGAAATGTGACTATCAACGAGACAAGAATCATACATAGAATTGTCCCACGAAACAAGGAATTAACAGATTAATTCGAAATCAACCCATAACACAGGCTGTTCAGAACATTACTCCATGGCCCGAGAAACTTTAGAAGAAATCGTCACTGACTGGCTAGTCTGACATGACCAACTCTGCCACTGTTTTGATAACGAGACCCAAAGCAGCAATCGCCGATACAAAAACCTAAAGGTTAAGTATGACTTCAACACGGTACACAGAGTGAATTTATAGCCACTCAAGTCCAGCAGCCCTAGCTGTAACATCAAAATCGTATTTTTATGAAACGCTGGTGGACGACTGGTGATTGGGTCGGCGTGTGCAAACCTACATTAACGAAGATAAATGATTGGCACGTGGGTATGTTCGCAGACCTGCCTAGACTGCTCATGCGGCAGTCCGTCTGTAAGTTTCTTCCTGGTCATGGCGGGAGAGCGCTTCTTCTGTTCATGAGTTAATTCCAACGCCCTCTCGTCTTGAAGCAGCTTATACTGACACAGTCGTATTGTCAAATGTGCATATCGAATCCGTCTGCATGTCGTGTACTTCCACTAGGTTCTAACAGAAAATAGTTAACTCACCTAGATTGAATGTTATGGTAATAAATAACTGTGAACATCATTAAAATTTATGTGAAAGTACAACGTAACAGTTTTTAATGAGCTCTGAATATGGAAAATTTCAGTGGAAGGGGGAGGGTTTCTCCATAAGGAATGAATTGATATCGGGTTATAATATTTAGTACGACAAGACGTTCACAGAGAGACAGCATGGGGAAAAAGTGTTAGGATTAACTGTTTTTAGTAGAGCACTGGCCGGTGTTAACAGGGTTATATATCATTTTTTAAAAGCATTGCACTCAAGTGTCCAATCTGCAGGAGAAAACTAACATTAAACGCACCGTCTTCGTAGATACAAGTCGCACTTAGAATGACACAATCAGCTGAGTTAAGGACAGCCGTAAATAAAGTTATGACGCAGACGTGGCATCTTACTCAGGCGACTGCCCACGTGGTTGATGGTCACCGATTTGTCCGCTTAAGATGCAGACTCAAGAGTGCATTATTTTATGGACCGTGCACGCCAAGGGACACTGAGTGCGTTATCCGAATATGTTGGTGGTAATGATAATTTTCTCCAAAACTGCTTTTTCGAGCTTGTAAACAATGCCAGTGTTTTGATGGTAAATAACCCCCCTCCCCCACATGATGATAACGCAATCAAGACGACTATAACATAGCAGCTGAGGAACTGATCAATGCACTGATAATGATGAACGAAAGGATTTCGACACAGAAGCCGTGTACGATACCTGAGGCCACCATAAGCGTCGGTAATAATGTCGCAGCACTTTCGAACATCATCCATTTTGTTAGTCAGTTCCACTACCGCACAGTCAAAGGCCCTCCACTAGAAAAGTCTTCTAGTGCTACCTTTTGCCAGGAAGTGACAGATGTTTGGTCATTTCCAGGTTTGGAAATAATCGAAAGAATGCCCGCAGCCAGTTCACGACGCCCACAAAGTGCCCACGCACCAAGAGTGCAAGACTGACTACTAACAGCAGACGCCCTTTTCAACGTACAGGTGACACACAAATGAGCGACAGTATCAAGACAAGCAGCTCGGTTCACCACCGACTCCCACTCGGTAGACATTTTTTTCTGGCAGGGCGATGGTCCGTCCTAATGTTTATCGCGAACTGCAGTCTCACTTGCAGCACTTAGTGATGTCTTATTTACATAAGATCTTCCTAATCCTGCACACTTCTTGTACGACGTGCGTAGAAGAAATCAGACGTGTGAAGACCGCATTCTGTGATGTCTAATCGGTTCTTGAAGGAAGCAGGTAACGTCACTGCTTGCTGAAGCGCCATTCATTAACCCAGTTTAATCTTGTTCTTTATGTATTCTCCAGCTTTTTTGGCTAAGTTGACGAAACGCAGCATAACGAAATTTTACTCGTCTATCTACAGCAGTAACATGCCTGCCTGAAAATTACTGAATCTTGATATCAAATTGGGTTTTTTAAACATTGCCTTGCATATTTGTTGGACGAAGTATTTCTAAGCAGTAGAATGCAGGAATGCTTTGTTTCACTCTATTGTCCACCAGCCTTTTTGCAGCAGCAATCCATTTCTTTAAACAAAAGCAGTTCACTCAGATCTTTGGATTCACTTTAGATTTAATTTGGATGGTCAGAGACAAGCATTAAAAAATTAGTTATAACTGACTACATACGTTGAAACGTATTGCTAGAAAAGCACCCGAGATCGAATCAACACTTTCACATCAAGTTTTGCTTTTTCCTCTCAAACTGAACCAGATAATCCACTGGATTGTCTGACCAACGAGGAAGTGACGCAACGTGTCTAGTTTGCCTATCTGCACACTCACTCACATAAGGAATGGGGTCAAAGCATACCCGGTTATCTTACCCGGTTAAGACCCGTCCCTTCAAAGAGAGTTTACCGTAACACACGCATGCTAGAAGGAGAAAGCGTCTATTGATCAGCCCTTTCATACCCAAAATACTGACTGCTACATTTGCTTCTTGATTAACTATAAATCTCTATGATAACTTTCCCCTTGTCCTTATTAAAACAGGAGGCAGTTTAATCATGTGGGTCCTAAAGACGTCACCCATCATATGGCGATACTCTCGCACGTCTTTCTCCGCAGCCGTATCAGATATAAAGTTTACTCATTAACCACGACAACGGACTAAAGAATTAAGGACGGGAGGAAGAGAAAAATAATTTTCTAGCCAGTGATAACGCAGCTTACCCGAGAGGGTGATAATGACAAGTAACCACGTCACGAGCTTTTCTCCCTTATCTCATCGCATTGTCTTTACAGCTATATATATATATATTACTCTGTATACAGTGGGTACTTGCGAATAAAAGCAAGCAAATGTAGGTCTGTGTACTCGCGTGTAGTTGTCGGTATGTATGCTAATGCACGCGCATGTGTTTGTGTGTGTGTGTGCACGCGCTTGGGGAAGTTTGTACTTTTGCTCTCATACGCATTCACACACATGCATGCATACAGATATGACAATTATAAGAATTTTTGCCTGCACATCACACTTTTCATTGCTTAGAGTATCATTTACTTCTAAAAGCGGGTTGACCGTGGGTTCGGAGAAGTGGCTGACTTTTAGTGTCAGTCTCCATATCTGTGCTTCGCCATGTGTGGTCGGGTGTCAAGCTGACATCTAATCACCGAAAGAGGGAAGACGATATAGATCACATCACAGAGCCTTGGCGATTTAGTAGCCAATGAAGCTTCATGGGATGCCAGCGGCGATGTAGGGGTAGAGAGAGATATTGTTTGGAGGCTGGAGGCAGCTCGTCGAACGCTAGATCAAGTATGCCTCTATGATCAGCATTAACGTGTGCTACAGAAAGGTGCCTGCGAGTGGAGTTCTAGCCAGTCCCTACGAGATTGCTTACAACGGGTTGAGTGGTTGGTAGCGTCCAAACTTTAATGAGGATGTATGATGGGGAGCTTGTCCAACCCTTTAATAGGATGGATGCCACATTCATAGAGGATACGAGTCATTTCGCGTTATATCCCCTGAGTATACAACAGTATGAAGTATATCCCCTGATTATAAAACAGAAGTCCTGACAAACTGCTGCTACCTAATCTGGAATATTTCTGCAAAAGCCACAAACTTCAGCTGATGCACGTACCTGCTGTCGTTCACATCCATGTCGCCGGTGGAAAGACCGAGCTGCTTGAGAAAAGAATCTGGGGTGTTAGGGGTCACGGGGTCGTCGGAGGGTCTAGGGGGTGATAAGACGTTCCCGCTGTTCATGACGGGGAACACATCACCATCTTGCGAAGTGAAGGGACTTTCGGACGAATCGAAGTTAGCGGAGACTGTTTCTTCCGTAGTGGCGGCGCTGCGTGCTGTCTTCTCCTTGGCGTCTGATTCTACATGTTCTGACAGCTCGGGCATCTTCATCGTCTTCATCTGCTCCCGTTTCTTGGCCAAATTGCTCTGAAAATCAATCAATCAATCAATCAATCAATCAATCAATCAATCAATCAATCAATCAATCAATCAATCAATCAATCAAGAGTGTTCTAGTATTCAGCATGCAAACGAGCTCTCTGCATGACGCTTCCTGGTTTCATGTTATACTGACCTGTAGTGGCGCAAGAGACAAGCACTTGTCTTCACTATTAGCTATTGTGTCATGTCATAATGTCAACTGCACTGGGAGTAACCGTGATACGTTTCTCATGTCACAAGCTAACAAATATGTTCCTGTCTAGTGGCGAAATCTGTAACACTTTGATGTCTTGCGGGTTTTATAATAATGCTAAATGCTAGTGCTATAATGCTTGTTTGTACCTATTCAAAAATCTGTTAAAAAAACTTATCTTCTTTCATTTGATACCGATTGATGATACCCTGTGACGTTAAGCAAATTATCAATGGTAAGCGGCCTCCATTTAAAGGTTACTGTAAATATTTCACGTGTTAAATGCAGGTTAGTAGTCCAGACTCTGTCACTACATGTGACTATACACCCTTTATTATCACAATCTTAAGGCCACTGGGAAACAAAAGCATATCGCATTCTATTATAAATAATGCGATTTCTGTAGTAAAAGCTTTTAAAATGCGAAGAGTGTATACGAGGGAATCTGCGCGCGCACACACACACACACACAGAGAACCGTACGCAGAAACTTTCTTGAGAAAGATTCATGGCCTTACAGAGCTAGAATTACAGGAATTGAAGTCGTACACTGTTTAGAGGCAGTAGCTGTGATCGAGGTGACCTTAGAAAAGGTTATGGACCATAACTAATCGAGTTCATGAGACGAGAAGAAGCGCAGACCTCGGTAGTTAACTAAACTCCACTTACGTCCAACCAGAGCCATGACCTTCTGTGGATTCATGTGGCCGGGGAGGTAAAGCAACATCGAAAACATCTCTAGTATATAGCTACAGCTTCAGGTGTCCCATATAGGCACAGGCTTTGTAAGCACGAGAAGTGCTGCACTTTGGACAATACGTACCCGAAAATACAGTCCACAGGCATGCGCATTTTCTTCTCGCTGACCAGAAAGATAACAATCATGTTCTCATCGATGACCCTGTATCTGCCTGAAACCTTCATTTTTTTAGCATTTGTGTGTGCACCTAGCTGATGTTACCTAATTTTGCTTGAGGTGAACATCTGGACCCGTTTAAAGTATATAATTGTATGCATGGATTATTGAGCATAGGAAGCGGAATAGTTGATTCTTTTAAGATGTATCAGCGATTGTCTCCAAAGCAGCCAAGTCTCTCGATTACTATAATCTTTGTGGATTCAGTGTGTTGTCTACATATCAGGATGACATGAGATTTAGTCATGGAAGCGCTAACATCTTAGACACTCTTATGAAGGCAGGGAAGTCGAAAAATTGAAGCCACTTTATTATTTGCTGTTATTGTTGAAATAAATGAGCACATGGAGCAAGTCTTATCTTACCAGATCTCTTACCTCAGTCGGGCAATAGCCGCTTGTATCAGCAGCGCCCAATCTACAGGGCATATTTTATTAGCCTCGAGTCTTTGCGTAGTAGGCTAAGTCGGGTCTAATTTCCGTGTACTCCTCGCGGCAGTTAGAAAAGGAAGGTCAAATTCTTTAGCTATTTTGCCAGAGGAAGGCAGCCTGGAAATGAAAGCTGCCTGGAAAAGGGCTGAATGCGCTTCCGGGAAAGACCCAGTTGCCAGTGTCTTGTGAAAAAACGTATGCCATCAGATCTTAAGCAGGTCTGACAATGGCTTTGTCTTCTGTCCCCATCAGACGCCTGCAGCATGACACAGTTTACAAAACAAAGGCAGCCTTCACACGGAAGCCGAGCATATAACTGCCATGTGCACTTGCAAGACATCAAAGATCTCTTCAATAAAATGCTCTGCGTTATGACTTTTAAATGAAAATTCAGAAAACGAGCGTGGAAACGAAGAGCTGGTGTTTGGAAAACAATTGCTGACGGTAGATTCAAGCAGGATGTAGGCACGGTATGACTGACAAACAGGAGATGAGCTGTTTGACACGAAACGACAAACATTTCCTTGGCAAGCAGGAGACACTATAGTGATATTTGCAAAGCTTTTCTTTTTTTGCAAAGAAAACAAGCTACCAAAGCTACGTTGCGTAGTGTTCTTGTGGCCATATTAATATTTACAAAGTGCGAGTCTGATAAAAGTTGACAACAGGTGGAATCAACAAAACAGAAGGTAAACGAGATGGAATTGGAATTGCCCTTGTGGATAAATGAAGTTGTATTGAGATGGGACCGGAGAGGAGGAAAAGGAAAACGAGAGATTTTCCCCACCTTTCACATGTCCTGTTACATAAAAATTCATCGCTTGAGCGAGGAAAAAGCTTATGTTGCAAGAAGTTACATTCGTCTCATTTACGGCTTCGTTTGCTTCTTGCAGCACCTTGTTTTTACCTGCGCTAATCATTATCTAACCTTCTCTTTCATGTTAGGCCAATTTACTCTATCGAACAAAGATGAAATGAACGGTGGGAGGCGATATTACATTTGTCATCGACACTTCCTTTCCGAATGCATTAATTGACTTATTGGTATGTAAAGCTAGAAACTGACGTGGATCGCACTTTCGAATACTGCTGATAACAGAGCTATAAATTTTAGAACATATCGATGAGGATTTTATAGTCTAAATTAACAAAGAACCTGTTGGATCAGATTTGCTTGTTCACACCACTCTTTGTTGCGCAAAACGGCGGGTTATGGCTAGCGTACATGCCGATACCTTAATTTTATTAATCTACTCTGTAATAAATCACAACCAAACGAATCAAATTTCAGCCTTCAGCCGAGATAACTTTTTTCTTGTCAGAACTTTTCACATTACTGTATCTTATTACTAGACAGTCTCTAGTTCAGACACCTGAGTCTGAATTTTATAGCCCTTCTCTACACATAAAATGTACAACACAAACGACTTTGATCTTCAGCCGCTGCTACTCCCGGCAACGTATTTGTGAGTTTTTGAAGGTACGGTGGTACGGTAGACACGTGAGGGTTGACATTCTACTCCCTAATAAACGGCCTATAAAAGAGTCTAGTGTCTAATTTACTCCCACTGAGTTTAGGAAAAGGACAGCGACGGTGATACGTGACTCCAAGGTGTGGTGGGGGGAGGAGGAGGAGGAGGAATCTAAGGCTATATCACGGCAAAGCAGCAGGCCATGTAAACAGATGCCACATGCAGAGACAGATCAGAGTGCACGAGACAAGATCTGAACCCAGGACAGTCCTCACTGTACTGGTGACAAGCGCTTACCGTTGTGCGACTTCTAGGGGAGGAAACAGTAGGAAAAGCTGCAAACAGGAATCACAATATACTCTTTGGAGCGAGTTCAGTACCATGGTAGTTCATATTTAAAAGCTGGTGCTCACAGCTGCTTAGAAAGTTATCTGCACACAACTCAAATAGTTTCTGGTAAAGGCTGCTTGTAAGCGCAGACACCATATGCACTTCGCACTCGTCGCCCTGGCTAGATAAGATCGCGTCCTCTCCTCTCCTCCTAGGCAAACTGATGGAGAGATAGATGGGTCACGCGGAAGTAACCTGCATAACTCTGCCGAGGGAGACGAGTAAGGAGGTAGGTGCTGGCTGAGCCAGCCGCAAGTACCATCCTTAACACACGTACTCACACACAAGCAAGCAAATCTCTATCCTCGCTCGGAGGAGGCTCGGTATCGGCAATAAAGACGAGCTTCAAGAGGGTTACTTACATGTGAAAGTTCACGCCACCCTCCTCTGTGTGTGCGCCGCTGTTGTGTTGTATCCCAGAGCTCTCAGCTTTACCTCTCGGCGCCTGCAACCTGCGACTGCGATGCGCCACGTGTTTGGGGGAGAAAAAGAGAGCTCGTGGTGCCGATGCCGTGCATGACAGCGCAATAATGGCCAGTGACAGCTTAGCCTCACTTGATTCTCCAGGCCTGCATCGTCCCCGCGTGAATGACCTTGACTGATGCCACTAGAGGGACGGCATCTGTTGTGTACTTCTCGCTTGCAAGCGTGCTCCCGTCTGATGCCTATGGGAATGTGTTTCCTTAGATCTCTTTACGAAATCCGGGAAACTGTAATCTTAAGCGCCTGAAGGCTCGTATCGTCTAAAACACTGCTATCGCTGTATCATCTTGGTCTTGTTTTCCTTGTTTCGATCTGCATTGTGATTACAAGAAAAGAACGCTTGTTTAAAAAAAAAAACTGCAGGTTTTTCGAAGATTTGGTTTTTGAGGTGTCAGTTGAGATTCTTGACTGTGGAATTCAGTGTAGCCCAGTCTGGAATCTGAATCGTCTGTCGCGCATTGAAAGAACCCGAAGAGTGATCTGCAATCTTTTGTCAGGGGTGTGCATGAACCCACTGTAGCCAACTAAATTACGATCTTCCCATTTCCTATTCAATAATTTCGCGGCTTAATTAACTTTCAAAGTTTGGTTTCCTTCGTCCACTAAATGATAAAAGTCATATACTTTGGAAAAGCTTGCCCCATTAATTCAAAATGTCGTATACAACTCGAATATCCTTTCCCTGAACGCAGATTAATCCATAAGATAATCTGAATGAGATATTCAAGGCTCATTCCTTAAGTGTTCTGTCACGAGACCAAAAGGAACTGGTTCCTACAGATAAAACCAGGGTCACAACCACAGTGCGGCCCGACCTTATCGCTTGCCTGCAATGTACTGTAGAGGACTGCACATGAAATTAACAGACTGACGCCAAGCCCAGGGCTATCCTGTGGTTATGCTTATCATCAGCTGCTGAAGAGCAGCACGTGATCTTGTCGTGATGCGATCATGCACAAAACTTATCGAAAGTTCCAGTTTTATCATAACCTTAGGGCTACATTACTTTGAACAAAGCAGGCTATCTTCTACAGATATGTAGGTTGAAATGCTGCACTGTATCTCACAGATGCGGAATAATTTTTCGTAAATATTTAGATTTGCAGATAAAATAATTAATGTTATTGACGTCTGCGTGTGTGCGCGCATCATATATATATATATATATGTGTGTGTGTGTGTGTGTGTGTGTGTGTGTGTGTGTGTGTTGGTGGGCGGAAGGACACGGCCTCTGTATAAAGTGCTATCATCAGTCATGATTGTAAATACCTCTTGGATGTATTGGCAAGCCCTGCCACTCATTCTATGGGACCGCCGCTCACTCACGCACTCACACACTCACACCCCAACACACGCGCGCTCGCACTTGGCTGGCGTCGTCTTAAAGTGTTGTGTCACTACAAGAAATCTCAGATTACTTCAACAAAGCACGAGACAGGAATTGTCTACCTCCACCGATCATCACCAGTGTTTTTTGTGTGAACAAGTGCTCATACACACAATGGTGGACCATGCACGCGTAAAAACCAAGCCCGCTATCAATCCCTACGCTCGCTGACAAAGGAAGTCAAAAGTCATAGCAGCAATTATGTCAAGTGTTGAAACTCAAGCATGAGTGGAAATAAAATCTCGAAAAAATTCAGCTCTTCGTTCGAGGACTGGTCTTTCATATGCCAATGCCCTCGTGCGTGAAACGCACTATAGACAGTAGGGACACATACCAAAACAGGTTTATACGAAAAAGCATGAGATATGTTCCTCTGACGATTTCACGTTTCATTAACAGCAAAATTATCGGAGTATAGACTACTGTAATGAAGGAAAATAACTTCCGTTCTCACAAAAGTCAAGAGAATATGATCAAATGGGACTTTTCCTTTGGTTGCAGAACATATCCGAGAAGGAAGACAAGCACCCACAGGATACAAACAGAAGGCCGC
Organism: Marisa cornuarietis; assembly: GCA_004794655.1. Taxonomy (NCBI): domain Eukaryota; kingdom Metazoa; phylum Mollusca; class Gastropoda; order Architaenioglossa; family Ampullariidae; genus Marisa; species Marisa cornuarietis. The sequence goes on from SMMW01000618.1 coordinate 2,618,382, forward strand.
CAGATTGCTCCCAGCTACGAAGACAGTGAATGCCAGTACATTCCATTAAGAAGCTATAAAGGTCAAGCCAGGAAAAGTCTTGAATTTTCAGTCGACTAACGGTAAACTAAAGGGCACTCTCTGATCCTACAGTGTTAGATTGAAAGACAGAGAGAGAGAGAGAAACCCGAGAACCCTTTACGCTAAATGCGCAGAACCCGGAAACACGCCGTTGCTCTGGTATTTATTTAGTACAAGTACACAAAGCCTCCTATGGAGAACTGGGCCATAGAACTCTTTGCAGGAGACGAGATGCCAGAAAAGCACTCCATCGTCTCGTAGCGAGCAAGCCTTTGGAGACCTATCATAAACAGTTTCAGACTGCAATGCGGCAGCAACTCTCTTGGGCAATCACTAAAATAATTAGAAATCTGACGTCGCAATGTATTATCCAGTTTTGTTTTTCCCTACTGTTTCTCAAAGACACAACGCTCTTGAGTTCACTGGGAAACAAAGGCGGCCAAGGCATAGTGGTTACCTGCTGTTTTCAGTTTACGCCCTAACTACACAAGATGTATGAAGGACAAAATCTCAGGAAGCAAACTGTTTGGCAGTGACAATTAGATCCACAGAGATTACATGTATTATGGCTAATATCTAAATTAACAGTGGCATCGCTAAGTACTACTAACTTTCATATAAATGGGCAAGTTCTATAAATGTCAAAGTCAAAAAGAGTAAAGAAAATAAATCTAATATAATACTCGTTGAGGCAGTGAATGTGTCTCAGACAAAGCACGGGAGGCAGAGCACAACCCTCTCCTTTCACCCCATTGACCTTCTCTACCCATAATTCATTTCTGCTGAACAATTGCTTCGAGTATATGGAGAGATTTCTAGCCATGGTCCCGAACAGATTTTAGACCACCAACCTTTTGCACCACAGTTGAAGGAACTATAACCACCAGATTACACAGCCTCCCGAATCAATCCATCACGGAAAATTGTAACTAAGGAAATGATTTTATTAATTATGTAATAGTCTCGTTATAAGCGTAAAGCTGTAAGAAAACGTGATGTACCTCACGGATGGTATTTTATTCTTCCGTACTCTTGATTTGTACTGAATGACCTATGCTGTTCTGCCCATACTGGTCGTAAAGGGGGTTGCATAGATCCAGCGGCTGACAAGTCTTACCACCGAGGACTTTCACAAGCGGCGGTAAGCAAATCCTGCACTTTACAGCGAGTCCACACTTCTATGATCGCCATCTACCCTGTTCCATCTGTTCATTGGTGCTGTCGCTGTTGTAATTCCGATGCAAATTTCTGACGTACAGCTGCCATCTTTAAATACGGTGTCTCCCAGGTACTTGAAACTGTTAGCATCTTCCAGCTGTTCTCTGTTTATGTAGATATATGCTTTGCTCCATCATTGGTCTTAACCAAGACATTGGTCTTGCCAGTGCTGATCTCTGTCCCATATGGGCCGGTTTTGTTTGTTAGCCTGTTGGTGATGTTTGCTGGTGGTGTCTGCCATGATCAGATCGATGTTGTTGTTACCGACGGAGATGATTGTAAAGAGTATCTCGCATCATATTTTCCAAGACGACGCTAAACAGTAGAGGGAACGGTGCACCCTTGACACGCACTGTTGTTTGAATCTCCTAGCTTGTTGTTGATGCGTACTGTTTTTAACTTTCGATTACTTGATGCTGAATAATTATTACAGGTCACAACCCTTCTCATTACATGTCACACCACATACTGCCAGACAATCTATATACACAAACAGACGCACACCTATGGGAATAAAAATGCGCACAGATGCATTTTCACACACACACACACACACACACACACACACAAGTATATATATACGCACGTTAATACAGCTTCATGTATGAACAAGAGTAAACTTACGTGGTCTACAACTGTCTTGTCAGTTGTTCTGCCTTTCTCAATATACGGTGAATGCGTGTTTATTCGGTCTTTAATAGCACTCATATTTAACATAAGACGCATCTAAATAATAAAATTCAATGGTATTCCTATACGTGCCATAACTGTAATCAGCATGAATGTGTCATTGCTCCCTATCAATGTCATACAGGCGCAAAGGTAATTCTTCGAAATCAATCATTAGCTTGACGGCTACATGTTATGAAAAAATTTTGCCTTTTCATGTTAACAGTTTCTTAGCTAACATAACACAAATCAATTAACACAATGTTGCTTTTACAGATTAGCATTTCAGATTGCACAGTCGTATTAATACAAACACTGTTAAAAATTCTTGTTCAGGTGAAGATTGAGTATAGAATGCCGTGAAATTTTAATACATACGTAACCTCACACTTCGAGTTCAAGCAATCAGGCTACAGAACAAATATAACAGCTGAGAAATTTAAAAAGTGATCTGTTAAGACCAACCATAAGCAGCTGTCTCTTTACTGGGCGCCAAGAGCAAAAAACGTCTTTATGGGGCTATAACTCACTCTCACCTCAGGCTGTTTCACACGGCTGCTTCTTTGAAGCAGGGTTAAGTAACAGTGAACATGAGGACTATTCTAATTCGTATGTTTGCCCCGTAAACCTACGATTTCTTTTAAAAAAAATAAAACTTATTAGCAGAAGTGAAAACATCTTTATAACATAGATCAAACAAAAATATGCTCGTTATGCCCGTTAGCACATGGGCTTGAACGCTAGATTCATACGTGCTTTCGTTCGTTGATAAATTCATTAATTTGCTTATTATCCTCTCTCTTACCCTATCTCTCTTTTTAAAAAAATTAGCATGTGCTATGATAAATATTCACACCTGTCAGCAATTTCTAGATATTTTTACAGTTTCATTCGAAACATCGTTGTATTACTTTCACGAATAGACTTTTTGTGTGGTACGTGCCTCATGATTGGTGAATCTGTTCGACGCTACGTTTCCCAGCAATATACAACGTGCGACATACCGATACAGCGCTTAAAAACCAAAGAAAAGAAAAAAGGCACAATCACTTTACCGATTTGTGCCAAGAGGCAGCTACATCTTGTCAACAGAGAATCTTCCGAGCAACAATATCAAGTACAGACTGGCACGCACTAAAGTCAACCTGACCTCGCGGGTGTGTACTATCACTGACAACTGCAGAGATCGAAGGCCGGCAGAAGGGCAAGACTTACCTGGCGAAGCTTGGCGAGTCTTGAGGGAGGTTCATCCTGCGCAGCAGCATGGCGGCCATCGTGACCCAAGCGCGGCGTGTGAGGGGGCGAGCCAGGCACCTGTGGAACATAAGAGCACGGCGTCAGCCCAGTGCGCCAGTACAGGAGAGACAACTGGGAAGTGAGCAAAAGATCGGGTTTGTTAATCTTGCCAGCTGTAACCGCCGCGTGCACCTTGATGCCCCCTCCCCTCCTCCAAACAGGATTTCGGCTGCAAAGGAGAAGACTATGCGAAGGCTCTTAGCAGTCAGAACTCTGTATCGCGCTGTACACTTTGCGCTGATTTTAAGCATGTGTTTCAAAGACCGGAGTGATTATTTTTTTCTCACCATCTACCCATAAACAGGCGAGAGTTTTAGGCCTCATGTTACTATAGAAACGCTAAATTTAACAGATAAATATAGCATAGAGAGTTACTTTTACAGTATTTACACCATTGTGCGTTTTTCATACCACACCAATTTAGTTTGAGAATTAGTTTTCAATTTTAGAGACTACATGGGCAAGGATGGCACTGTCAGGACTAAGAATCATCGGGCAAACCACAAGTTTGAGTGTATGCTCGTTATAGACCCTCCTGTTGGGAAGGAAAGATCAAGACATCATCATCATCATGTAACGGCAACGCTTAGAGGACGAAGGGTTCATACCCCAGTGTTTATGGTCTAACTAACTGACAAGCATATCAGTCAGGTTTCAGCACTGCAGCCTTCACTCCACTCCTGGAGTACGTATACAGATTGCCCCTGAAAACTTGCGCGTTTAACTCCTGCTGTGACGGAGATGAATACATATTTCCCATGGTCTGATTTTATACTGACACTATGAAACGAGTAATACATGCACAGTTTCACCATATAAACTATTCTGTGTCCTACCATGGCTGATATACAGCATCTGCCTGGAATATAGAGGAAATGGATTTTAAAATTTGGGATTTGATGAGTCGTACCTTTTGCTGACGACATACTGCTCGAAGGATGAGTAAATTGGTTCCATTCAATTTAGCTGAAGACAGACAGACAGACAGACAGACAGACAGACAGACAGACAGACAGACAGACAGACAGACAGACAGACAGACAGACAGACAGACAGACAGAGGCGTACATTATTCTTCCTACCTAGCTTCACTACATGCATTCTTTGCATTGATTCCTCAAAAGAGAAGAGCCGAGAGACTAGATTTCATTTAGATGCAAATCGGCCTGGAGCGAAAAGATGAGGAATAGACAACACTTTCCTGGCTGGAGGAACATACTGTTATCTGATTTTTTTCCCCTTGAGCGGAGCACCACTTATTTATGCTTTCACTTCATGAAGCACATTAGGTAGGTGAGGCCTATTACTGCAAAAAGTATGAGTGTGCATGACACATACGCACACGCACGCACGTACGTTCGTGTGTGAAGTGTTTGTGTGAGCGTGCGTGCGCGCGCCTGATCACGAAGGCGCGCGTGCCTAGGAGATCAAGACAGAAGACGTCGCGAACAAAGTTACTTGACTTTGATGAAACTTTGTATGAAAGGTCATTAAAACATTCTAGACACCTCCCTTAATTGTATCTGTTATCATGTGTTTGTTCCAGAAGCCTGTATTGGTTTCTATATCGGCCTTTGCATTCTTCGTCCGTCCACTTCATAGCGCATTGGAAATAGTTTCATGACTAACTGCACTGTACATTGCTATCCCACAATAGGTGTCATTTCAAATGATATAGCATTTCATCATGGAGCTTGTTTTCAGGTTAATGTCATTTGGCAAAGCCCTCCATTTCCCTTCATCTTTCTACACGTTCTCATTCGCTCTAGCTTCTCAGTCTTCCAAATCGCGTACCTGTGCGTGTGGAGGTGTGCGCGCGTGTGAGTTCATATCTATTTATGACCCCTTTCTATGTCACTATAAACTGTCTAGTAACTTACCAAGATAAAGGAATCGTCGCCGGTTAAAATCATCCTGGATTCGGAGATAGATGTAGTGATAGAAGCTGGCGGTGTCGCATCGTCCGCAAAGGGTTTTTCCGTGATGCTGTTTTGTCGAAAGTGAGCTGGCATTCTGTCGTCGCCGCATACTTGGTAGTCATCCCCGCCATTCATCTTCGCTTCTATGGGCGCGATAAACAACGGACAGAGACTTGGTACAAAACGTCATCGACATAATGTAAACATTAACGCAATATATACATCGCATATATAATATTAGCATTAACAATCATCTTTTCTTATATATTTTAGCCTGGTATCATGTATAATCCCTGCTGGCACTGAACCAAGTAAGTAAACTGCTAATAAGATTATGTTGGTCTAATGCTAGACAAAGATTTTATTTTTACGAGATTTTTGTAACTTTTAGCGAGTAAATTATTCTAGTTTTACTTTGAACTTGAGGTTTATTGAATGTGCAAATAAAGTTTTTTTTTTCATTTCTTTTTTTAAAAATCTTTTTTTCATTCGAAATAATGGTAAATATTGATTCCACGATCCCGACAGTTTACTTGAACGATATGTAACTGACACTGATATTAATCAAGATGTACCTGTAATAACAGAACACACAACTCGCACAGTTGTCACTCACACATCTTTCCCGTTGTAAAATTTAAAATCTACTGAGTTTAACCACAGATAAGCTGCGAAAATTACCACCGTGTGATTCTACGAGTCAGTTATCAAAGAGCAAGGTCGGAAAGCAGGGTACATGGCTGCTGGAAAGCAAGGGAAACTGGTGGACGCCCGTGTTATCTGGAAACACATTTGCGGATGTTCCTGCACTCTATACAATCAACCTACTGATTGCTTGCTTCGGTCTACTTGAAAATCTCCTTCCCAACTCCTAGTGAGAAAGCAGGCTTGCGCAGAAGACAGCGAACGTTTATGCGAAGGATTCACTTTTGGAGGTAAAAGACTTGCTATCTCTCAATCGCGTTTTTTTTCTGTTACATTTGCAAAGACAGTATGGAGTTGTTCTTGTCTCGAGACTTTTGACAAGAGTAGTTATAACCCTATGTTCTAATTTCAGACCAACTTAGTAGTCATTTCAATAAGATCTTGAGGGTCCTTTTGTGATATTATATCGCGTATTATATATATATATATAGAGAGAGAAAGAGAGCTTCAGAAATGAACCATGTGCAGCTTTTTCTTCTATCCTCAAAGTTGTAGGGGCGTCCTCATTAAATAGAAAATGCAGATATATATATATATATAATGAATACAAATGACTGTTTACCTATGTGTACATACAGCAACGTGTTTCTGCGTTTGAGTCGCTGCGCAAAACTTGAGTGGAAGATTAAATTGCTTTGCCACGTTTAGCAAATTATTTTAAACATCTCTTCTCTGACTAAAGACGTCAGTAAGAAATGACCACTCACTGAAAGTCACAGAAGACGATGAGTTCACAAGCTGCGGGTCCTGCCAATCAGTCTGCCACGGTGGTATCGGAGATGCCTGTTGAAAACACGCAAACGACTGTGAGAGAGAAAAACAAAAACAAGAAAGAAAGAAAAGAATAATAGAAGAAAGAATGAAGAAAGAAGGAAAGAAATAAGGAAAAGAACAATGGAAAGAAAAAAAAGAAAAGAAAACGGAAAGGAGGGAAAGAAAGAATGAAAGATGAAAGAAAAAGGAAAGAAGGGGCGAAATAAGGAATGAAATAAATGAGAGAAAGAAGGAAAGAAAGAAAAAGGAAAGAAGGAAGGAAAGAAAGAAAAAGGAAAGAAGGAAGGAAAGAAGGAAAGAAAAAATGAAAGAAAGAGAATTTCCGAGGTCCCAGATTGGTATGAATTAGCACATTCCTTTCCTTGTTCTCTGCCCTACAACGAATCCTAAGCCTCAAACTGTACTACTACTGCTGTACGAGAAGGAACGACATATTATTCACCTGTGCATATAGCTAGTAATACAATAATAGCGAACCACTACATTCTTCAGTTGAATAAGTATCTTTTAGCTAACGAATGAAAGAAAGTAAAGAAAGGAAAGAGTAACTACTACCATCTTAAAACCATCAAAAAAGAACGCAGCCCGTAAATCACGACATACACGTGACTGCCGAGTTACGTCTTCGCTCACTAACCGTGTTAAGTCAAACCTGTACCAGCCAATGAGAAAGTTGGAGGTACAATTAATGCGAAGGGCATCGGGAATATCGACAGTGGCTTCATGGAATACTGAACGCACTTGCTTTTACAAGAGAAACGCATTACTGCAAAGAAAAGCGAGCTAGTGACTGTTTTAGTGTCCCTGAATGCAAAGCGAGGAATTGTTAACAGGGATGATAGTCAGTAGACCAGAGAGTACTGTCTACTCTCCGTTGAACAAGATCCTGAAGCGAAATTTCCCAAGACTAACATCACAAATGTCAAGGTACACTGTAAGAACAGAGAACAGACGGAGGATAAAAGATAGGTGGGACAGAAATAAAGAAGCAGCCGCTTCCCAGAAGTGACAGCACACAGATTTGATTGAAAGTCTTGGAACCATCAATGATTTTCTTAACGAACCGTTAATCGACGTACCTCATCGCTTCAGCGTTTCCCCGCTGCACGTGTTTTACAGAACACGAAAGGGCCCCCAGGAGCCGTTTGCAGGCTAGCAAGGACTTATGGAGGATATTCTGTTAACGATACCTGCATTTTTTTCGCTCACTTTTCCAGCCTGTAGGTGTAGTGCTCGTACACTTGTGCTAACCAATCCCCGTACACAGAATTCCACACTGGAGATTATCTAGCACAGCCAGCAGACATCATGAGCACAGGAGGCGACGCATAATTTGACTGAGCGGGCATCTGGCCACAGAGATGGTCGTGTTCCTGATAAATATTAAACTGGCCGGCCCCCATTAGCTTCGTGGTTGCCAATAAAAATAACAACAATTTCTTACCATAAAAATACCCAAAAATTTTAAAATTTACGCCTCCGGCGCTCAAGAAAAAACAGGAAATGGGAAGTCACAAAACTGGGAGTTTCAAGCCTTTGAGCGAATTGGCTCGTCTACAAGTGTGCGGGTGAGTTTTTCCCCCTGATACACTGGTGTGTCTCTGCAGCAGTGACGTGCCAGCTCTAGTCAACTGACAACATGTCCCTCAGCACAGATGGGAGTTTGCAGCCGCAATTCAGTTATAACGGTACACAAGCAAAAGTTAATTTTCCGTTCTAACATCAGAAGCTCGGTAAAAGCTAATGTAACAACCCAAAACTACTTCCCAAGCTAGAAGATGGAAAGATTTACTGAAGTCGATGCTGGAATTACTTAGACTGATTTCTGGTCCTGGCAATATCCACCTAAGTCTCATACAACTACTTTTCTCTGGCAAAACAGGCAATCAACTGCACATGACAGTCCACAGTATATTTAAAGCGTTTCCCGACAACAGGCATTTTCGGCACAGACGCATGTTTCGCATAGGGAATCAACAGGTCAAGGATAGAATTACGGGGTGTCACTTTTTCAAGATCCCAGTATATATATGAGATACTTTATATTGATACATTATAGCAAATGTCTTAGTAAAGGATACACTCCAACAGCAAAAGTGGTTTTTAAACAGAAAAAGACATGCATTGAAATAGAAAACAGCCTAAAATGTACCGTTGGCATTTTCATGGCTCACCGAATATAACACCGCTATGTATACACTTTTTGAAAGGGGGAAGAAAAAAGTTCCTTCCAGCAAAAGGCTATTAATTTAGAGAAGTACTCCCTAAATATGTGTTATGAATCGTAAAACACGTTCAGTTATGCATTAATTACTGAGTCCACGAAGTAATGAAATTTATTATTTTTAACATATAAACTAGAACCTCGATTAAGCATTAAGTCATTTTTGCCTTTTAAAGTAGCCAAATAGAGTCTCCATGTTGATCTAGGTAAAAAGAATTCCCGAGGCCAGACGTGACTCATTGGCAAGGTGATCAAGCTGCTGCTGTCAGGTACGGAGATTACAGGAGAAGGAAAGTCACGGTTACTGCATGTGATGTGGAGCCTGATACATCTGTCCGTCCAGCTCACAACTGGTTACTTTTGATGCCTGTGACAGTCTCTTGCATTTGCCCATACGACTTGCTGCACGGTCATCGGTAATTAAAGTTTATCAGAGTAAAAGCTAGTCGACACGATAACGCGGGACTTGCCAGGCCAAGAATAAAATGTGATAAAAAGACTCGGGAGTTTTATGGCAGGGGTATATTAAAGCCTTGTGTAAACACAAAGTTATGGCAGCGCAGCTCCATACCGCGCATGCGTCCTCAAGATCTGGCAGATTATTCGCTTGAAATCCCATACCCACGTCAGCACTTCGTAAGCGCAGCTTGACCCATCACAAACACAGAGAATCTAGGATGGTACTCAGGCAGAGGTTTACTTTAAACATGAAATGTCTGCACATCACTGATATTCTCCCTGACGTGCTCGTGCATCTATGAAAGCCTCTGAGATTTCTGTACCTGCATCATTGACTGTATCTAGGATACCTTTGCCTGTATTTTTGACACTGTCTTCCACGTGCACTAATAACATTTCTGGCATCGATGCAGCACGGACAAGTATTACTGGACTGCTTGCAGACGATTTTTTTCCAGTTAAGTTATAGAACGTAGAGCGAGACTGGTGTCTACAAAGCTTCCGGTTTATTCGCATTCATTGTTTAAGCTCACCGAGACTAACAGCAGAGAACTTCATAAGGGGCTAAGCCTTGGTCTCGGCAGACAGACAGCAGTCCACCTATGCACGTCCGTGGATGCAGAATGTCACGGGTTCGAAAATCGGCTTCAAACAAGCCCAACCGAGGCGCATACCAGTAAAATATGACCTAAAAGCAAAGTAAAATATTGTCCTGACAGACAAGAGAATCCACGTTGTTTGACGACAATGAAAAGTAGATCGTCGGTTTAATGACTCCTTTAATGAGCGATTCTCGCTCGAAGGAGCAGAACAACATAAATCCAAATTTGTATGGCTAGCCTCGCTACAGCTAAGTATAATAATCAGAACTCCTCCTATGGGCAATACGTTGTCAGTGCATAGGTGCACGGAAGGCCGAGGTAATGGTCGTGACTTCTTAGCGGTATCGACAGAAAGACACTGTGAAAGAAGTACCATCAATAAGAGAGAGTCCTGATCAGAGAGTGAAAGAGAGAGAGATAGAGCTGACAGAGAAAGAGGTTTGATCAGAGAAACAGACACGAGAACAAGACAGACGAGCGCGGAGAGACAAATTAGTCGAATACTATTAACACGTCACTTATCATAAAAGCAAATCTAAAATATCACTTACTGACGACAAAACCGTGTTTAAAATTAAGAAGGTTAAGATTTCTTCCAAGGAACTGTTGTGAAATCCTTTTGCACTCACACGAACAAAGCTGTATAAAGTGTAATGAGTATCATCAACACGTGCGCGCACACTGCTAACACATCCGCATTATCCACAAGGCGGAACTGATTTCGCTCCCTTCTAAAGTCAGAGTGCAGCGAGCATAAAGAAGCCAGGCGGTGACCCTATACGTGGACGTCGGTGCTTTCTGCTAATGATGTAGTTAACCTCCCTCCCTTCCTCATTCCGTCTGCTTTTTTGCACGCTCTCTCTCTCTCTTGCACTCTCACTGTCGTTCACTCTCTTATCTCTCTCCCTACGTTCTCTCTCACTGTGCTCCAACTCTCTCTCTTTCTCTGACGTCTTTATGCTGCATTTGATTTTGAAAGCAATGGGACAGAGAAAAGTTCCTGAAACAGAACTGTGTACCCAGAGAAAGAGTGTGTGTGTGTGTTTACTGACATGATATTTTAATGCTCATTCCCCCACCTCCCCACACACTTGGAACGGGCCGGTGACCTCACCTTTCTCTCTCTCTTTCTCTGCTATCTCAGTCATTCCCCCACCTCCTCACACACTTGGAACGGGCCAGTGACCTCGTCTTTCTCTCTCTGTCTCAGACGCATGAAAACGCGCACGCACAAAGACATATATATATATATATATACATACACACATATATATATATACATACATGATATATATATATATGATTTTTTGATGCATATAAACTTCTTCATTAAGCTTTGTTCCTTACTATATATATATATATATACACATACATGATATATATATATATATATAGTAAGGAACAAAGCTTAATGAAGAAGTTTATATGCATCAAAAAATCATTGTGACGAACACAGATGTCATTTAGCGCAGTCACACACACACAGAGAAATAAGCTTTCATGTGATTAGTGTACAATGCAACTTCGATAGACCTAAATATTTATGACATCCTTCACTACTAAAATGTACGCAACTTAACATCTAAGGCTCTTGAAGTAAAGAAACAAATTGACTAATTACAAAGACCCAGTAGAAACATCTTTCCGATTCTATCGCCAATCGCTGACTACAAGGAAGAGAGATATCTCTAGCACTAGCGAGGTCGTATCCTACTCCTGCAAGCAGGAAGACATGCGCTTACACTGCTAGATATGGTTTGAAGCTAGTTCCTGACAGCTATATGGGCCTTATCTGAATGGCTGAAACGAAGTCCAGTGGAAGTTTATGGCGCACACACTGTTCACGTTTCTGACCTTACCCAGCCCAGAGACAGGCGTCAATCAATTCACTTTATGCACTCAGGTCGTAAGCGTCGTTAAGCAAGCACGGATATGAAAGACACTTTATACACTACTCTCGTGAAAGAAATGGAGACAAAGAGAGTTAGAGGAACAGACATACAGACAGACAAACAAGTGTACAGACAGAAAGAAGGGCAGGCAGGCAGGCAGGCAGGCAGGCAGGCAGGCAGGCAGGCAGGCAGAAAGACAGACTTACAGGCAGGCAAGCAGATAGCTAGATAGATGTAGATAATAAAGAAACTAAGAATAATAAAATCTGTACTCAGATGGCTGTAATAAATCGACGAATCTAGGACGCTTGGAATGCTAGGAGCGAGTTTTTATATGAGACATTTATATCTGCCGTCTTCAAGAAGGCCATTTTAGAATCCGTAACCTTATCAACCGTGTCAGAAAAACGATCACCAACACTCAAATCTCGAAACTCGCCATCAGGAGCGGCCGCGAAACAGTCCAACGCCTGACCTGACTGACCTGACAAAACGTCAAGTTTATTTAAAAAGAGATCTTTAATGTTAGATTCAGGTATATCTAACCAAAATACATGTCCTTTAGAGTACACCGCTTCCCATCGTACCCAAAGTCGTGTTATTAATTCGACGTGATTGTGCGTTGATATTCATGTCGAATTTGTAGGACACTTAGGGTTCGGTCGAATTAATAAGAATTAATAAAATCGATTAAGTTATTTACGTCTTGTGGTTTAGACCATAATATATATTTTATCTGGTCTTTCAGCTTCTGTGATATTAAAAAATTGATATTATATCACGATAAGATCGCCATCGTGTCTTTTGTAGCACAGAGAATCGACCTACTTGCTTTTATGCCCTCTCAGTTGTTTTTACAAAAATAAGACTCTTTGTTAAGTGGCTACTTTTGTTGACGATGACCGTCGCAATTCTTTGCCCTATTGCTCCACTAACTAAATCAAAACCGGCTATCTCTTATCCTCTTCCTGCGGCTACTAGAGTTAGAAGTACCATGACCTTCCCCATTTTCTTTGTAAAAACAAAAATATTTAGCGCTATAGGACATAGTGATCCATTTACTTAAACCCATTAGCGTAGTCCTGGGCGTTTTCAGGCAGCCAGCAGTTAGCAAAATGAAGTGTGGCGCTGGTCCAGGCAAGCCTGAAAGAAATCCCGAAGTCTTGCTGCTACCACCCCCAGCCATGTGGTTGGTATCTGCGGGAAGGGGCTGTTCAGCCCAAACTGATCTTGCCTCACACATATGCAGCATATTTTTCACTTTTATTGTCCTTCGGTCAGAACAAGTTGCTGCAAATTTCTTCGTCGGCTATGAAAAATTAACAGAATTTTTTTCGTATTTCTTTTAAGCCGTTTCTTTGAAGTCTCCAGAAAACCACTCACGTACTAGTAAGCTACGAGCCTATGTTAATCCATGAAAATATTTTGTATGACTTCAGCGGTGGGGAGTTATGATCTGGATGCCCACTCGCACTGGTTGTCAGTCGTATGTTATCTTCACATGAGCCGCTCTCTGACGTTGTATGAAATCTGTATTTATAAGCACGGACGTATATCCGTGGACTGCTGGGTTTCTGCCGAGACCAGCTTAACTTCTCGCTTAGTTGTAGGCTGTCAGATCTCGGCAAATCATTTAGCACTTTAATATCCGAAACCATGATAAAATTATTAGTCAACGATAGACTTGTAATAAATTTATTACTTTTTTACTCTTTCTTTCCTTCCTTTTATGCCATAAGTCCTCGACCTCCACCTCCCACGACCTATAGAGCCAATATATTAACTGAAAACACAGCAGGCCATAAGGTTTGAGCTTTTGTGCTTCCGTCAACACGAGAGTTTGAATCGTCTGCTCTTCTTCGGTATGTTGATAGTTAAACCTAAACCAAATTTGTGCTTTGGCCTCTTCTAGAAGTTAATTCGGGAAAATTTGTCTGCAAGCACTCCAGAGATATACGTCCGTGGTAAAAGCGAAAGACCAGTACTATAGGGCTGACGTATTTCTTTGGAGCTAAACGTGGTGGTAACATGCAGCACGCCAGTGTGCATTTACACTGCAGCTTTCAATTGTAACCTATGATTTTTTATAACTAAGCGCTGTAATCTTTAAATATATAGGATAGCAAAAGAATTAACTAGATAGCCACAAGTGTAGTTAGAAAGAGATCGTTAATTTCAAACACAGGTCTTTCTAACCAAACTACATATAATGGATCATAAGGGATCTTCACCACATTAAGCTTTCCGCATAATCCTATAGATCTCCTAAAACTTCCGGAGTCATGACAACTTAACAGTAAGCTCCAAGGACAGTCAAATGGCTTAATAAAAATTATAATTCTAAAAACATTTATCATCGATAAAAACATAAACATGCATAAGACATGAAATGGGTATATACGTTCATATCATTACTGTTACTCAGCTTATAGTCACCCCCTCACACACACACACACACACACACACACACACACACACACACACACACACACACACACACACACAGAGTGCATGAATTGACCATTAGGTCTGATCTAAGTCATCACAATTTTTGAAGCCATGCAAACTTTGACCATGGACTATACTAAAATTGTCTACCAAAGACAGGCACAATATATTCGACAAAATTTTACACATAGCACATACACTCATACAAATCATTCTTCGTTCGCCCCCCCCTCTCTCTCCCATATACAACACACACACACGCGCGCGCGCACACATCCCCCAACTCACACACACACGCGCACACACACGCGCACACACACACACACACCAGTATTAGGCCATCGGCCCCAGCCTGCTTAACATTTGAGAGGCCAAGCTTGTGAATCTAACCACATGATGTCACATTATTTATAGAGTATTTTCAATATTTCCGTTGTTCAATGCGCATCTTTAATGCATACAAAATCTACATTGCGACATTTCTTATGACGTTCGCTTCCGCAAGAGACAGCAATACAGCGAAAGTCATCTGCTGGGACCCGCTGTTTATTATCAGGGGTGCAAGATACTTGGCCCTGATATCAACATAGGTTTGACACTGTAATAGAAAATGTTCTTCGTTTTCCATTCTGTCTTGGCAAATAGTTTATGTTAATGGTGTTTGAGTATCTGTTATTGATATTTATTTCACTAATTCCTAGTCTAAATTGTATTAGAGTATTTCTGAACTTTTTTAATGAATATTACTGAAAGGTTCCTTTCTGATTCGAACTTCGAAAAGTGTTCACAACACTGAGAGGACACAAATTCCTGGATGTGATAAAAATTTGCTATTTCCCTTGAAATTATACGCAATTTACTCCATACACCTTTTCCGTCTTGAACATGCCTGTGGATAAGATCCATCTACCTGTAAAAATCGGACTATTTTGGCCCGGTTTTGATGAATATTTTACAGAAAAAGGTCGACTTAGCGAGGCGGCGAGCCAAGGGACTTAAGCCATGTAGTCGTGTGATCCGCTGTATCATACTCCTCTACTTCGTGTCACTATTGGAGCGGTGCGGCGATGTGGAACGTAATCCGGGTCCAGCAGATAAATTTGCTATCAAAAGATTCATGGAAAGAACGGAGACAAGAATTGAAGAATAGTTAAAGGCACAAGGTGAGAAACTAACAAAGAAGCTAGACGAAAATCAGTGCCGAATTGAACAAAAAATGTCTCAACTTCAAAATGACTTGAGTGCACTAAAACATATACCAGACAAAAATTATTGTGACATAAACAATTTGTATGTAAGAGACACTCACCAATTCACGCATGAACAAGCTAGAGAAAGAAATTGATTCTCTAGAGATTTTCTCCAGAAGAAATAATTTAAAATTTATAGGTGTTCGTGAGTCGGGCAAAGAGGGCTACAATGAGTGCGCAAAAGATTATGAAAACCCTAAACGATCACTCGAATACAAAAGACTGAACAAAAAATAATATCGAGCAGGCACACAGAATGGGTCTTCAAAAGGAATGGGGTATGTACTCCAGTCCTATCATTGTGCATTTCTACCAATGCGGCGGGGGTGGGGGGGTGGTGGTGGTTACAAGACTGCAGTGATACAAAATACTGAACTGAAAAATGCCCTCAGAAATAGTAGAATTAAAGTAGCTGCCGATCTAACCAAACGACAGAGAGCGCGTGAAAAAGGATGGAAAATTTGGCTACTACAATAATAATAATAATAATGAAGATTTTTATAAGGCATATACACACTCATAGAGAGCATGCTCTTAGCGCTTAAAACGGGGAGGAGACATGGACTAAATGGATAGAACACGAGGGACGGAAGAATAAACGACAGTACTGACTACAAACAGAAAACAAAGATAGAAAACACAAAAAGGCACCAAGTAACAGGAACAGAGAAAATAGTGGAATAGTAGAATGCCAGACTCCATACGGAAGAAAGGTGTGCCAACATAGGATCCCAGGAAGCCACCAACTTGAATACCCATGAATGAAGCAAGAAATGAAGCACGCGGGGATGACATCAGAGACGACTACGTGGACTCTCCTCCACTGACCTCACATCTCTCAGATCAAAACAAGCCTGACTGACGGTGGTGCGCCTCCTTCGTTAGCGGTAAATATACATGACACTTGTTCTTGATCAGAAGATACATCCTAGTCGCCTTTCCGTCCCTGATGCCTGAATTCACTCGAAGCGTCAGAGAAATCTGATTCGTCATTCACACCTAGAGAAGAATTTAAAGGAAAGATCAAAGAGATTCATCGTCTTACTTCGGTGAGTACACTAACGGGAGTTTTCCCACACAGTGTCACCATTGCTGTGATCGTTCTAAAATAAACGCGCGCAGCGCAGATGCCGAACACAGATAATGTCAATCAGACCAGCTATTCAAAACTTCCTAATATTCGGCCACACTCGCGTTGTCTGCCTTGACGGTGAAGATGATGGCGATGGTATTGACTACGACGGAAATATCGATGATGATGATGATGATGGTAGACAGCCTTACCCACTGTTCTGTTGCCGCATTATCTGCTGAAGACATCAGATGAGCACAATGGCCACTTTCACTTGCGTCATGTCTGTAAGGGCAATAAGAATTTTTTTAAATTACGCACAAGCCCATGCACGCACGCATGCACACGCGCGCGCGCGCACACACACACACACGCACGCACGCACGCGCGCGCACACACACACACACACACACACACACACACACACACACACACACACACACACACACACACACACACAAATATGACGATAATAACCTTTACATAATGTCTTGAAATATCAATTTTAAATACTTCATTTATAAATTTTTACTCTTCCACCGACTTTGGATTCACACATTTCATCTAGAAAACGTTTCTAATAATGGTGCAATGAAGTCATAAATCGCAAATAACACACACACACACACACACACACACACACACACACACACACACACACACACACACACACACATTGCATACAATGCAAAAATGCTCACCTGTCTAATACAGTGGATGCGTACTTTCTCAGAGGAGAGGGACACTTGACCCGCGGGGAGGATGGACTCATTCTGTCAGGTGACCTGGATAGATCTTCTCCATCTTCCTCTACAAGGATTGACAGCTTTCTCACCTGACCGCCCACGGCTCTGCAGAGCGGCAATGTTTCATCAGACACCTATTTCTTCTCCCAGTTTTACCGGGCTAGAGGCCTGGGAATGTTTTAATCCGGTGTTTGTCCACACGTACACCTCACTTCTTCACACTTACACTTGCTGTCAAGCGAGGGCGTAGCTATACTGGGAGCGCAACCTGGCCTCTGCTCTTCCAACTCGTGTAATGTCTGTTCTCTATTGAGTCGGCCTCTAGAACACCAGCAGTTTATTCGCACTACTTCCACAAAGTAAAGCTTTGAAAATGTCAACTCCCTTTTCACAACGCTTACAAAGGGCAAGTGTCTTGAAAACCATTCAAAACTTTTACCGCATCTTTTTGCAGGGCTACATAACTAGCTGAGGATTAGAGTGTAAATAGCCTTTTTGTGAATGATATTCTTTTTCTTCCATAGTTTTGGTATACCACAATGTGGCTTTTTTATTTATAGTTCCGAGTTTTTTTGCTCATTGGCGGACGTGTTTTTTTGTTTTGCTCGTAAACTGTTTATAATTAAACGGCGAATATAATGCAATATTGAAGGGAAAAAGGAATAAAGAAAAAAAAACAATGTAATAATGGAACAACAAAAAATGAGCAAAACAAAGACTAAACTGTTGCTGGAAAGCTTTGCACGTCTGGGTGAAAAGTCAGCAGGCGGATACTTCTAGGAACATTCAGTCACCGCAAATTAATTCTGAAATCAAACACACCAAGGTCCCTCCACCCTTTGTTTTTAAAAGCGTTAAAGCCAGAAGGGCAGGGTAAAAGGGCGACCTTCATCTATAAATTAATACGCATGTCGTGGTTTAAGGCGCAACAGCCTATTAGATTCAGCTCCGAATTCTCACCTGGCTGATGGAGCAGACATAGATATCCAGGTGGCCGAGCTGCCCACATCCGAGTCGTGAGAGTGGAGGACATTGCTCGTAGAAGCGACGTGCTGGTGACTGTGGACGTTGGCACAACTGTAGTTGCCCTCAAGCTGAAAGGTCACGCTCTTATTTTCTGTCCTCCCGCCTGACGTTTGGGGACCCTCTGCCAGCCCGTGTGCCTCCATCCTGTCCAGGTGGTTGTCTATATCCGCCCCACCGTCCAGACCTAAGAACCTGCGGTCTATAGCAGCGCGGTAGCTGGGTCGCCGATGTCGCTCGCTCTCAAGACCCTTAGACTTGTCCACGGCAGCCAAGAAGCTCATGCGGCGGAAGCCTGCTGGGGAGCTCTGGCCAACACATAAAGCGGGCTTGGTCTGTTCCGCGTTAGCTCGCTCTTTTGTCCAGGCGCTGGATGCGCACACACCACCACACGGAAGCGCACGGGCGGAAGAGACGTCGGAGTTGGTGTTGCTGTCCATGCTGGTGGATGTCACGCTGTCCGTAGTGCCGCTGGTCCAGCGCTCGCAAGACCTCACGAACTCCAGCCTCCTGTGTTGAGCAGGGGAAGAATTGGTTGGGGCGACAACTGGCACTGCGTTCTGCCTGTAGTGTAACTGACTACTGTCCATGCCCACCACGGTGTGGCTTGCCATGCTCGTGGAAAGTTTGGATCTGGAGTTGAAGTTGTAATCCAAGGTCGTCGCCACAGCGGGGTGGCCTCCAGCGTTGAGGCCGATGCGGTCGTGGCCGAGCTTGAGCTGAAGGGAGGGGCAGGAGGACAAACCGTGAAACTCCAGCCCCAGGCGAACGGCTCGGCAAGCCATGCAGTCCACGTCCTCGCAGGACATACGAAGGTAGTTAAGATAGGGGTCTGATACTTGCGACTTCTTGGCCATTGGGTAATAGTTGCCATTGAAGAAGTCAATTGTAAGAGCATCTGAAAGTATCATCAACATCATTCTCTTACTTATCCTCCTCCTTCTCCTCCTCCACCTCCTCATCATCATCATCATTTTTAGTGAGTTTTCCTTGTCGCATGAAATAATGAAAACTCGAGGAACGCTAAGCAACACCAGTAAAGCTGAACTGTATCCTTTTATGGTAAGCAAAAGATTCTTTTGTATATGATTTCCATAAATACAATACATTCTCGGTTTGTTTGGTAAAAATGTTTTTCAAACTTTTTCCAAACCGTAATTAAATCTTCAAATAAACGTCAGTAATACAGTAACAGTTTGATCATTCTAAATCCACGAAATCTAATAGCTAGCATGTACGCAATCTGTGTAAACTCTAGCTGTGAATAGCTGACAAGGCCTGTTAACATACCAACGAGAGGAGAGCTGCCAGACGATAAACTTCTGTCACAGCACCGAGTTCTTGTCTTGGTATGACTGCACGAGTTTTTGGGAGACCCAAAGGGATGACTGGCACTCTAAAAAAATCAAAGAAGAGTTTGCGGTGCCACAAAAAAGAAACTTTTAAAATCCTGTATCCCCTAGCCAATTTCTTTGCACTTAAATATTTTGCATTATTCAAAGATCTTATCAATAATAAATATACCGGGACTATTAAGCCAGAGAGTATGGAAAGCCCAAAAATAGTAAATTGAATACAATTTTAATTCTTCATTTATTGTGTATAATGCTACCAGTACAATATGCATGCCAAGTAAAACTTCCCCTAATCTCTTACACACCGGTCTGTTTTATTTCTGCAGTCTTTCTAAAGTTTTGAAGGCTAGTTAATCCAGAAGATATTGTTGTAAGCTGTGCCAATATGTTATGACCGTTTTGACTGGCATCTTTTGTATGATGAGTCAAGCAAACAGTATCCATGTTTTGTAACATCAACAACTTTGTAAGAAAAGTTCAGAGAACACAAGAACACAAAACATAAACCTAAATCGGGTTCAAAGAAAACAGATATACTATAAAATACACTAGTATAAAAAGGAGTTCTCTCTTTAAAAAACTCAATGATGATTTTGATGATAAAAGGAAAACTAAATCAATAAACAAACCAAGATTTTATGGGTTTCGTGTTGAACACCGAGTTCATCGTGACGGGCCTTAATCTCTTGAAGTATCTTTTCTTTGAGTTCCTCTGTGGAAGTGGATATGCCACTGTCCTCCTGGCCACGGAGCAAACCAACAAACAAACACAAAAATAAGGAGAAAAAGTTACCTGGATAAAAGCCTAGTATAAATGTTCTTACAAGGGTTTTCAGAATTCAACTGCTCTGTAATCTGCAAACAGCTGGCAAAGCTCCAACGTGTCCATATGTAATCAGTATATGCTCCATTAAACAACAGGTATTGCTATGCAGCTCTTTTTAGGGATTATCAGAACAGCGTTTGCATGCTGGAGGGTTTCTAGTCGTGCAGTTCATTTTTAGAAACCAAGATCTCCCCCTTAAACTTGTTTTCAAAGATGTGCCTCATTCGACAATATATTCAATCGTTGACGCGTTAAAACTACCATGTTTCATATACACAATAACACGTGAAGGCTTGCCTTGTAATTGTGGCGTACTATAACACTAAAATGCTAGTTGCTTCTTGTAGCTGCATGGTAGCTAATAAAATATTAAACCTCACGACTTCGCTTAATAATTTATCAGACTCTAAATGAGCGTTGTGTTCGTAAATGCTACAGCCTGATCTTTTCGTATGTTAACTGTTTTCGTAAATGTTACATGGTGGTAAAAATAAAAATCCAAGGTAAAGTTGTAAACGGACCCATACAGTGTTTTTAGCATGCTTGAAGAAATCAACATTATCAACAGAGCGTCCTGTACACATCAACAGTGTAATAGCTACTGTGCCACATTCATCTCGAAAGTTTTCCTTGAGAGAACATACTATGAAAGCTAACAGAATATCTCTGAACTTACCCGGAAGTCAAGGTATTCTGTTTCCACATCTTTCTGAACCAGCCTCCAGATGTCTCTGAGGTCCAGTTGCCGGGCGAGTGTGGAAGTGCTTAGTGAATCCTGTCATACAAAAACAAAGAGAGTGAGAACAAACAGAACACAGAATGAGCACAACACATTTAGACGAAGACTAAATTTAGACTAGCCACAGGTCATATTACAACTCATTCTATTCTTGTTTAGGATCTGACTATTGACAATTATGCCCCCAAAAAAGGAAAGATGTGGATCAACACTCATTTCAGTGAACTCAATCATATCAACTCAGTGAACATTTGCTTATGTTTGAAAGATCCCAATAAAATCGAAGCTCTCAAGCACGTGATCTGAGCTGTCAGTGGCGGGCTTCATATTCTTCCTTCCAGTTTGCGTGAGATAAAAGATAGGCAGAAAGGGGGAGATAGCAAATGTGCAAACTGACAATAAGGTAATCCGAAATATGCACATACATTAATTATAACTGTTTTCCTTTGTTAGCAATAAGATTTTATAATATATTATCTGTAATGAAAAAAATCTATCGTATTGACGATGAGTCTGTTTCTTCATCACATCGAAATTCTGGTGCGTTTTGTAGTTATGTCGACTTATGAAATGTTTGATTAGTCGTTGCAGAAAAAAACTAAGTGCGAGAGAATTATTTTATTGCTGATAAATAATAATGACATACACGTGGAAATAACTGAATGTTTTAATGATAATTTCTATCAAAAGCTGTATGCTTACTTCACGGACTTAAACGGCGTTCTTAATCGGAACACGTTGCCGAGTGTATTATTATGTTTGGCAAAATATTCATATGGCCATCATCTAAAAAACTGTCAGAAGAATTAAATATATGACGATAAATGTCCCATTTAGAATGGTATGTCGGGTTAAGAAGGCCCTTTATCCAGTGGTATAGAAGGAAACGAGTTTGTGATGATAAGCTCTTACCTCCAGTTTGGCACATCGGCGCTTTTCTCTCTCGAGATTGAAGGTGGCATGCAACGCTTCCTCTTGCAAATCTGTGATCTTTACTGCGACAAATAGGACACATGCACGCAGCATTACGAACCACACCTCAAGACGAAGTCACGAATCTCCTGGCTTAAGCTGGTTTGAATCGTTACAGCAATAAACCAGCATGACACTCACCTTCCCCCAAAATATCCCATATGCTAGGCTGTTCAGATACGCTATAGGGAGGCCAGAAACCGGAGACTGTGAGACAGTTAAAGGTGGGGTTTTTGGTTTTACCCTTTTCACGCTTTACGTATTCATGAATGTTACGACTAAGCTGCCACATTTAATGGTTTTCACTGATGTTTTCGTGGCTTTTCCTTTTTGCAAAACCAATTATTCTTAGTGGTGTTTCATTTAGTGATATCTTATGACACGTACGTCATATTTTAAAATTTCTTACATTCTGCTTTGTGATATTTCTCGGAAAGCAGCAGGTTGGACCTGAAAAAAAAACCAAGTCTTTAAAAGAATGTCGGAAAGATGTGGTATACACAAAGTCACAACTGGAAGAAAGCGTATTTCTGTAACATTTACGATTGAATGACACAACTTGCGATCTTTCCGGAAACACTGGTGAGAAAATTTGCCAAAGCGACTTTCTTTAAAGGTGGAAGTATGTCACTGCAACGAATTATATTACTGGGGGGGTTAGGGAATATAATGAGACGTCACAGAAAGGCGAAGAACACGTGAGGTATGCGAAGAGTAAAATCAAGACACATTGCTATTTCTTGCAGTGATCCACCTTCATCCTCAGTTAAACCACTTGTCATCCTTCCTCTTTGGGTTTAAACAAGTATTTGCAAAAGTACTAGCGCACCAGGTTGTCAGTGTGATGTTGATTCTTCTTCCAAAGACGCAGACAAGGAAATAATATTGTCCAACGTACTCAGCAATGGACTATCCATTCATGCAAACGGTTCTCTTTCATTATAGTTCACACATCTTTTAATGATGGCCTGTGGGTTACTCTGGAAAAGACCTTCCTTTCTCATATTGAATCCTTCCCCAGTCGTGCTGCGCAAGCTCAACAGACGAAGAAAGTTCACTAGACAGTGCTCTGGTGCAGAAAGGGCATAAGCAGCCTCAACTAGTCTAGACACAACGCACTGGTCCACACGGAGTGAAGGCTACGCTAGGGTCAGTGTAGCTGTCGGGCTGGGATTGGAATTGATTCATAGGATGCCGTGCTATGATCGAATTTCTTCTGCATTTCGGGCAACGTACCATCGTCCTTTCATGTCATCGCAGGAAAAAAATGTAAGAAACGCAAGGAGTGGGGGGGGGGGCAAAAATGGGTAAATACATCACCGGATAGGTGCTGATCTGAGTTTGAAAATTTAACGTACAGTGTTTTCTGTGTAAGCATTAGATATGTTGGGCGCTTAAAAATGTGGAAGACGTTCAGTATACCATCTAGGAACAGTCTTTCTGTTCTTTGAGAAAAATGTATTTAAAAAAATCAACGGATTTTAAGCATTATCTCGGCTGAAAGAGACATGGCACCAATGTGTCTAGCTGGGACGAGCGGACTGCTACAAAAGTTATACTATTTCCTTACTTTGTTCTCCATACTACGATATCAGACAAATCGCTAATTTCTTCAATAGCTCGCATCGCATAATGTATGTGAGAAAATGCTCCAGAAAAAAACAATCCCACCAAGTGGAGGTAGGTGTTCGAATCTAAAATATTTGATGAGAATATTTTGCATGCATACTAGTGTCCTTGCTCACCCACTGCCGCGCTTACATATGTAAACGTAGGAACTACGTCACATAACCAGAAAATCAATATCATTTCATTATCACCGCCCACATGCTATAACTCGAAATCAATAGCCATAGGATGCATCAGGAAGAGAACAGCCGAAGCTGAAGCACAGCCGACCCTGTCCAGCTAACAAAACGCCGATAGCTACAAGGTTCCTGTTTCTATTTTGCAGTCACCGTCTAAATCAATATTTCCTATTCTGTACACTGCTCTTCATCCTCCGGGTCAAAAATATACAGCTCGACCTGAAAACATCTATTCGTAAAATATGTGTCTGTTGAAATCTATGTAAGAAAACGAAATTTCATCTCTTACTTTAAACGACAACCAAAAATAAATTTCACAAGTGTTTTATTATTATTTTATTAACGCCACTCATTAGGACAATTAAAACGACTTATTTTCAAAGACTAATGTTGCTGCACATCCGAAATTCTTCATTAAGAAAAAAATTTGATATGAAAAAGAATTTTCATTGTTATAACCATATTATATCTCACAAATTGCGTTACTGTTTACCCAAAAAATCTACATTAGTCAACAGACTCTCTCGAAGATGTCGCAGAGCGAGACATCACTCACTACTTACTATTTGACATGTCCTTTCTGTGCAATTTCCTGTAGCCTTTTCTCTCATATATGCAGAATTAAGGATGGAACTCGGTGACACCAAGGACAACTAGTACACGATATTAAGTCATTTGCTTCCCGTTTCCTCTGAGAAGCTGAGGGACACGATCTTTGTTCCGGCGATAGAATGAAATGTATTCAGCGCCTTACCTGCCTGGTCTGGTACTGGAGGAGCGCGCAGACGGATGCATTGATCTCTTTGACGAGCACGTTCCCATGGCAGTATCCCTCTCTATAATTTTTCAAAATGTATTTGCCCTGTGATCACATCGCGCTAAAACATCATAGAGTTGTTTTTTTCCTTTCAAAAATAATGTTATGCCCATTTTTTCATCCTTACTTAATCCAGTTTGAGGCATTTTACATTCTGGCTGGTAAAATTCGTGAAAAACTGTGGTGCTAGTCATGACTATGCATAAACAGAAGCTACATCTGCTAAATAATGATGTAGTAGTCCGCGTCTCGTTTGCAGTCTGTTTCTGTGTTTGGTCAAACACCCAAACACCAGAAATACATTCTCTTACTAGATATAGCAGCTCCAGCTATTTTCTGTCCTTGCGATTCACAAACTTTAGCAACATTTCTGTGTCGTTAAGCGCATACGTGTTTATGTAAAGAAAACTGTCTACAGACAGCGCCAGACCGCAAAACGCACAAAATACATTAATGCTTGTACTAAAGTTAGGTCTTCTCTCGTGCTTCAACCACATTTTTCATGCATTGTCTTTAATCTCTTTCTCGTTTCGTATGTGACCAGCCGTGTTCTGAAAAAAAAATTACCACAGTTTTGGTGACCTATGACTATGATGACTTGTGAATACAGAAGTATTTCTAACTTTTATAACCATCTTTACTTTCCTCTTTGTATCACTGTTTCGTTCAATCCTTAGCACCACACATGAGCGCCACATCACTGTTCGGAGAGATCAAGTAAATCACCATATGTAGAGCAGTCTGTGAAGAAGCACGCTAGTAGCCCGTTCGATCTCGCTCGAACTTCCTGCTTCAGTACGCTTGTCAGCTCCTGCAAGGACGCCAAGAAAAATCGTCCTACACACTATCAGACCAGTCCTCGGCCATCAGAC
This sequence comes from Marisa cornuarietis, assembly GCA_004794655.1. NCBI lineage: Eukaryota > Metazoa > Mollusca > Gastropoda > Architaenioglossa > Ampullariidae > Marisa > Marisa cornuarietis. The sequence continues at coordinate 2,644,128 of SMMW01000618.1, forward strand.
GCAGCAGCAAACACAGTGTAGCCTGGACCAGCGTGTCTCTGCCTGCCAGCACTGCGATACGTCAGACACGGAATCTCTTCTTCTGCTTGTGCCTTCTTATGCAAGTGACCCTCGTTTGTCTTCTCTTTTCGTGCCTGACCTTCAAGAAACGTTCTACTCCCATTCTTCGCTTTCACTTATCCGCACGAAAGGCGTTGGGCACTCCACAGAATCCATCAGGCGGCGGATCGATAGTCACCAATCACAGCCTCTATTTCTTCCGTCAGATGCACTGCAACGTTCCTCCCTCTGATTGCGCTTCACTCAGACGCTTTATCTGGATATTAGGACAAGTTATGGCGAGGTAATTGGATGGACTACTCTTTATCGGATGTGTTTGATGAGAGTCAGCACGCTTGCACTAGTATGCATCTTGTCCAGTAAGCTCCATTTGGCATTTTTTGTGTATACCTAGAGTGTACACATAGAGTCTTGTGATGCTACGCATTTCTTTCTAATATTTCCTGTCATTCCTTATGCAATCATCATTCCCCAACACCATTTTACAAAAGATGGTTTCATTGATTACGTAAAGCATTTATTTTAAGCCGCGAAAAACTGTCCGTCCTCTTTCTGTAAAGCAGTACTATAGATTTTACTAATATTGGCAAGTTTTTTGCCCTGGGGAAATATTACTTTTCTCTGCAACCACACGATGTTTTCTCATACTAAACTAGAATACCACCCAAATGTAGCCTTCTTTAATATTCTTGCTTTCTATTTCTGTCTATATATGCAGACATATATGTCCACTAGAATTTTACATCTGCGATCTGTAAATTGTTAGAGCTGTGAGCACCTGCATTTCTTGCTTTTTGTAGTTCTTAAAACTGAAGAATATGATGTCAAATCACAGCAAGCATGTTCTGGACGATATCGATTTAGTGAAACATTTACAAGCAGTGCGTTTGCAGAAAAAAAGAGTTTCCTTCATTTTGCGGTGGCAATCAATTTGTCTAAAATGTTCCTTAACTTAACGAGCTATTTTTTTTTCAGAACATGATTATGTAATGATTATAACATTCAACTGTAACACATTAAAATAAAGCAACAAAGCAAAAACGCATCAAACCATATAAATTACCTCCAGTGATCATTTCGAATCTCAGAAATAAGAAATTCTTACTTTTCGAGCTGTTGTATTTTCTGTAGCTGGAGAGCCAGTGTGTCTTGATATCTGAATCCTGCTTGTTCGTGATCAGAATGTGAAAAACTGGATTTATTCTTAAGCAATTTCACCTGCGAGATTGGAGAAATCATCATGAAAAAAAAACAATTGTGAACAAAATGCCCCTATACAAATAATTCGTTTACAGAAATAAAAAGGTAGAGGTTTAAATGGTAAGAAAAATGAAACAACAATAGAATGTTCTCACTAAATACACACATGAGAAATTTAAATGTAAAGATTTTCTTAGAACAATTAATAGGATCTTTTGGATTGTTTACAGAAAAAGCAGTCAAATAAAAGGTAATTCCCCTGAAGATTGCACATCCGCTTATTTAAGTCCTAAAGAAAACGGGCGGATAAATTCACATCTGTGATTCTCAATAGTATTTTTTTGGCATATCGTTTTATGAAAAATCTGAAACAATTTCATCGCAAATGCTAGTAGATCTTGTGAATAATGTGAAGACAGTAACGTGCATGTGCTTTTTTGAGTAGTTATTCTTTTCACACTTTGCAATTTTTTCCTTTAAACCTCTTTAACCTTTATTGGATCTGTAGATGCAGCCATTCACAGTACGAAATCGCCTTTAAAAGGAAGCACTTTTCCCTTCCAAACATAACATAGATGTAGCCACTGTGTTTTCAGCATGGCGCTCAGCTCACCTGTTGCTGGAACTGAACTTTCTGTGTGCGTTCCTCTAACAGTAAATCTCGCAGTACGACGACACGGGAGTCTGGTGTCACGACAGACCCCTCACTACTCGGATCACTCAGCATGGTGTTAAGCACGCCGTCATGTAGCTGACGTAAGCGCTCGTTTTCCTCTGGAAAATACGCAGTCAGCTGCTAAGAGCCGCCTACTATTATAGTCGCGAGGTATGCAGGCAAAATTAGACGGGCAAGCAGAGGGAGACAGAGACAAAGAAAGAGAGAGAGAGAGATAGGCAGACGGGAAGACAAGCGTGACACAATGAACGGTAAGCAAACACTATGAGGGAGAAAGAGAACAAGAGACGGTAGTGTAAAAGACTTCAATACCTTCAAAATTGTGCACAGTGCAAAAACGCACGCGCACACAAACACGTCATTTCCACAATTCGCGATCTTCAGTTACACCCTCAAGGATAACCCAGTGATCTATTAGGCCAAAGATTCAGCCAATACTCCAAAGCTGTAAATAAACTGCATCTATTCCAAAATGCCCGAGCTAATTCTTCACCCTTAAACAGCTATCCCGCAAGGAAGCCTAGCTTCACTGGCACAGCGATAACGTTTCGTGTAATGTGGTCTTAAAAATCACGTCAGATTTGTCAGACATCACTCGTTCCTTGAACCGTTTATCATGGAAAAGGTCAATGAGTTTGGCAAGCTGGTAAAAGTGTACTGAAGCACCTGTGCCTTTCGTACGGGCCATGCGACGCAACAAAATGCAGCACTTCCTTGTTTAGCCCTTTATTACCCATGCTGGGTAGGTGGCTGCCCTTTAGCTAGGGTCGTAAACAGATAAAAGCGACGTTTCTGTATTGCAATTTCTGAATGAATGAAAAACGTCCATGCTTTGCAGATATATTTTTTATTGACGAGGTGACATTTCTCTTCTAAATTCTTGGGCTTCTAAAGAACTATATGCAACAAACTGGTTTTCTAGACGGAAGCTAGTCTTAACGTTTATTTTAAAATGAACTCATCAAACAAAAACATTTGCTCGTTTTAGACTCTCGTGGGTGTAGTTATAAAGTGAGAGTAGGTCGTTTCACCAAGGCAAAATGGGGAACTCAAGGATAAGCATCTTGTTTACGAAGCTTTAAAGTAACACGGATGCTACTTCGTGTTCCTTTACCCCAGGGCAACTTTGCTCCCGCTTTTTGACTTTGGATCCAGGGTTAAAGGACATCTGGGGGAAGGGGGCTGTACAACGCACTAAAACTTTGAGAACAAGACGCTTAAATTCTTCACGCTGCCCCAAGGCCCCTTGTTTCATAACAACAGCTCCTGGACACAATGGGAGAAAATAAAAACCTAGAGCAGTAGATCTCTTTCTAATTCTGATGGGAAGGTTAAATATATACGCCTTTTTGAATTCCCTGATACAAAACTCACCTTTCAAGCGTGTAATCAGTGCAAAAAGTATTCGCAGTCTGAAACAAATTAAAAGTGTGGTATACAATGAATCCTTTAAATGGCTAATAGGATGCATTTTTTCTAATGGTTGTATAAAGCAAAGTGCAAGGTATTACTTCCCCAACTCTGAGTAAATTGCCTCCTTCCGTTCTAGAGATAAAACATCAGTTTTACCCAATCCCTAGGAAAGACGTTCGTAGCCATTAATCCTTTAAGCAATTTAAATTAGATACATAAAAACACAGTGGACAAATGCATAGTACATGTTTGTTTATTTGTGCGTATCTGATTGTGTAGAGTATATGTCGATTGAATGTGAGAGGGTGAGGCAGTGGCGTAGGAAGATGCTCGGCTTTGGGGTGGGGGGGGGCAAGCTCCATGCTGACAATGACTAACGTTCACATTCTTGCCTTCCCAGCATCTTTTTGGGGGGCGGCTGCCCCCCCTTGCCCCCCTCTGTTCCTACGCCACTGTGAGGATGTATTTGCATTTTTTCCCACTCTATACATTGTATGCATATCACATGCAATGTGCATTCCGTATGTCTGAGGAACTAGTCTCTCTCTCTCTCTCCGTCTTTTTTTCTCTTTCTCTCTCTCTCTGTGGGAGAGAGCGAGCCTGTTTGTCTGTGGGTGAGCTCTCATTGTTATCATCTGTGACCTGTTTATTCATTAGCGTCGGCCAGCTTTTCCACTGACAGGGATAAAGAAGACTTCATGTGTTTGACTTTGAAACTCTGGGTATATTACAAAGCAAGTTTAATTAAAAAGTGACCTACATCAGACACTATATCAGTACACAGTTTTAACTCAGCTCTTCTAAGACAGTGTATAAACACTAAGGGCAAATAAGGTCCCTTTGGACTTAAATCAGTGTTGGCACCAGAAGCCTCTTACTCAGACTATTGTCTGAAGCAACTCGAGCAGAAGCGGTGTAACTGTTCACACATTTACCTGAAACTCATAGCGTTGTTATGAGAAAAATTGGCACCCCTTGATGTATCTTTCACAATTCCTCTTTCATGTGAAGAACTGGCGTCGACATTATCAGACAGGTCTACTTGAAAACTGTTTTCTAGTATCTGAAACGTGCGTTGCAGGCAAGGGATGGATATTTGAGATAGCACGGAATCATGGAATAGCAGCATATGTTAGCACAAAAGAGCAGAGACTGCAAACATATGCATCGAATTCATTGAAGTGGTGACGTAAGCGGGATGTATTGGTAGACTTCAAAAACTTTTGTTTAAGTTGAGGACGTGAATAGTAGTCAAATAACCCTTAGAGAACAGTTTCACTCATTTTATTTTGGGTAACGTTCTTTACGAAAAGTTAGGTTATCCAAGTCATAATCATTTTAGGTATGATGGAATTTCCTTGTAAAATCTGAAATAATAATGTCAGAAACGAAGACTAAAGTAGAACATTATTACCCGGAACAAAATATTAAAAAATTTTAATTTTCACCTTTTACTTAGCACAAGAGGAAAAAGGACGAACACACACACACACACACACACACACACACACACACACACACACACACACACACACACACACACACACACACACACACACACCACATACGTACGTACGCATGCACGCACACATCTTTCCCATAGAGGAATTATGGAATGAAATGTTATCACGATATTAAACTGGTATAATGCTAAGGATCTCACTTAAAGTAACCTATCGTTAGTTGCATATCACGGCAATTCATGTACTTCTGGAGATATTACTCTGAATGTTCTATTTCACAGTCATATATAATCATATTATGATCTTATAACCTTACGATCGATCTTGGACTGTCAACCACATCGAGGACGTCTTCAGCAATGGTAGCTAAAAAGGAATCGATGGCGTGCTCAAAATCGTCTACAAAGCCGGGTGCCTCTGTCTTTTCGCCGGATGTCAAGAAGACTGTGTCCCCGCCACCTAACATCTCTTTCTGCTCCTTCTCACACAAGGGCAACTGACACACTAGTGGCTGTCCCAGCTGTGAGATAGAGAAAAATGCAAACGTATGTATGTTTGAGTGTTTACGTACGTTTGTGGTTGTATAGGTAGATTAAAAATGGTGGGTAGACAGGTATGTACATTATACAATACATATCTTGACAATGTAGAATCCAATAGGTTATACGTAATCAAAAAGAGAATATTATTTAGCAATTGACGAAGAAGATTCAAGATTAACAAGCAAAATGTCAGGCAGTACTTATTGGCACGATAAAGGCTGTCTTGTCAAAGTAATTGTAAGCCTTTTCTTGCTTTTACTGACGAGTGAAGATTTTCACTGAAATAATCCCACTAGGTGTGCTTTGTACGCTGCTGCTCTTACCAAGTCTCATCGTGTCTTCTTGAGCCAGACTACGCTGGCTCTTCTGTACGCAGCAGATTTGGATTTTTCTCAACATGGCATTAGCAATATGCATGTGTAAGGCCTGAAAATACTTCAAAGTATTTTCAACATCTTTCAGATGTAGCTCATGCTCTCTGGCTATGCTTTCAGCAGAAAATTCTTTGGGGCTCAAATGGTGCTGTGAAACGAATGCTAGAGCTTGCCTTAAGGTGATGCAACCATCCCGGATGAAACCAGTTTCTGGAATACCATACTCCCACAAAATAACTTTGATACAGTCTTGAGACATATGACGAATGGACGTAGACGGGTTGTCTCCAATTGAGTCTACATGAATGTTCTTCAGGTTCTCATCTAGTTTCAAGATTTTTGCATTAAGTTCATTGAGGAGCTCTGGGTGATTCTTGGCATGACTTTCTTGAGCTGCCACTGTTGAGGGGTGTCGAGGTGCTGGACGTGGTTTTCTGCTTGTAACACTTTTTCAACACCGTTTCCCATCTTAAAATTCCGTATAGGTCGGGTAGCCTTCGAAATGACTTTCCCCATGTTGATTCTTTTTCCTTAATTGCTTAAAATGAACTTCTTACTGCATGTTACAAATAAAGGCAGCAGAGTATAAACGTCAGTTATCCTTCAAAGCCCTGCAGGAGTACTAAAAATGTCTTATCCCTCATCATTATTAACCCTTTAAGGACCAAGGGATAAATGTATGCTTCTGTTTTAAACTGCCCCAGATTCGACTGAATGGTGAAATATATATATATATATATTGATATGTATGCATTAGCTTCGTTGTCAGATTGACCAGAGTATTCAACTTGAAGACCATCCGGAAAATCGATTAAAAAATTTTTTTATAATACAGACGGTGTTTAAACAGGACAAACTGTCGCTAGTCTTGATCACTAATGGCTGTCACTAATGTAATGTACTAATATTTTTATTAGCAGATTTTCTGGTTGGGTTTTTGAACGAATATTTTATTGTCTGCCATGGTAATCTATTTGTCCGACGCTATATTTCGAGAACTATGCGGAACAGCACTTTCAAGAAAAGATTCTTGGAATCTATAAGTTATTTTTACGCTAAATGTGTCATAAAACTAAAATTACTTGCATATCATCCTTATTGTTCTAAAGGATGAACCCATTCTGGGCGACTCCGGTAAAAAAAAAAATAACACAGTAACAACAAAGGTAAAGGACCCTACAGCCCACAAACCTTAAGAACAGTGAACATGATTGGCTGAAGCCCAACCCTCTGTTTCCGCCGCTTTTATCTTCTCTCATTAATCTGCTACCCATTCCTGCAGAACTCTTGTTGGATTTCTTCAACCATGAGTCCGAGAAGGCCTCGAATTAATAACATTTTACTCCGCAGCGGTGCAAAGTGCTAAAACGGGCATAAAATTTTCAGTTGTAGACAATGCCTTGTCTGTTTTCATCTGAAAGTGTATGTAATAAGTTACACTCATTGCTCTTTGCGCATAAATTTCCACTGGCTGCCAGCCAAAACTCCTGCCGTACAAAGACTTCGTCTCCAGTCGCTGGTAGCCTGCCAATCACGCGTACATCGATCCTCTAACTGTATTGTGAGTTTACAGATAGTAGTCACCGGTCATACCCTTGCAAGAAGGAAACCTATCTCCTTCGAAACAAATTTATCCGTTTCTTTATGCGAGCAACTAGAGCTGTTATAATTTGCGCTTGAGACCTGTGGTTGCAGTACAACAAGCTTATTCTAGTCTGTCTCTTGCTTACTCTCCCCCTCAAGGTTTAATACACGAATCATAATAAGTAAAAACAAAAACCGGTCACAACGTATAAATCACAAAAATAAACCTTTTGGGCACAAACCGCTCGACGTAAACGCGTATGTTGTCGTCACTTTCCGCGACACAATGAAAGCATCTTCATAACAACAGGGCTACGATGCTTTTGTTGCTATCCACACCAACCGTGAACTCCACATGTTGATGCTGTTGTCATTGTGGCGGAGGTGGTGGTCGTCATTATCATCGTGATCTTAATGATTCCTTGTTTGTATTTCCTCTTTTCCTTTCATTTCCTTTTTCCACTTTCCTGATCAGCCGTCGTCTTTTTATTGATCCTTCTAAGATTATCTCGGTATATCTGATTATTTGCGGTATTATTCAAAGTAAGGAGAACATCCTGAAGTGTCGCAACATCGATATTACTTTAATCTAGTTTTTGGAGATGAAGAAGTGTGGGGCTGGGGTGAAGTCAGAAGTTAAGAAGAAAAATATAAAATGCTTCATGAAAATAATCTGGATCCCTCAATTTGACAGAATGCGTTCTATTTTCTGCTATTTTTGTCCCCTCATGTAAGTGTATGTGTTAAAAGAAACAAATTTCCATATCATTTTTAAATCCATATGACGAATATAAACCTCCTTGATCTCTGAGTGAATTGAGGCAGTAGTGCTGAGCCGTGAGCTTCCAGAAGTGGACCCTGGGTGTGAGGTCAAAATCACGCCATCCTCGTCGCTGTTGTCGCCGCTGTGAGAGTGAGCGGCTGCCAACAGGCCGCTCTGCTGTTGATTCTGCTGCTGCTGCAAACTTCAAGTAAAAAGAGTGCAACATCTTTCAGGGGATTTCATATGAATGATCCTGTATTATTTAGAGGGGGTTTGTATTACATATTTTGTTTTGTTTTATAGGAATGTGTTTAGTGGTAGACGCTCAAGTGAACAACTTAGATGCTTAATTAGCTGCATCGATTATTGTGCAGCCCCCAGCTATCATTTAAGCTTCAAACACACAAGAAAACAAAGCCTGTTTTAGAAACCAGTTTTTCAAATACAGAGGTTTGCCAAACCTGTTTGCCAACCGTTTTACAACCTGTTCAAGTAAGCAGACAGGCGGATCATTTTCTCTTGGTTTTGTGGTTGTTTTGGTGCCAGAAGCGTCGGTGTGACCCATAACGCATTGCCGTTGAACAATTCATTTAAGTGAATCATTTGATTTTCAGTCAAGCTGGCGAGAGACCTTATATACCTTGGCACCCATGTTGAAAAACCGAATACCAAAACGAAATTTTAGAACAGACGGCAAACACCAGCCTTAAAGGTTTGCCAAACTGTTTGGGAAAAGTTTACAGTGTAGGTTACATGGCAAACAGAAAACTGAGCTATCTGCGAAAAATATTCGCGTTCTTCATTTCTCGTGTGTTAGAAACTTCAGTCCTCTCTAGCATCTAAATTCCTTCTTGGGCTTCTCAACTTCTAAAGCTCTAAGTATTGCCTTCTGGGTGTTGATACTGGAATAAATTAATGGGTGACTGAACACAGAATACAGACTTATTTATCAAAGCATCAGATTAAAATTCGAGTTCTGGTAATCAATATTCAAACTTCAAGATATTGGTCAGATAATCTAGGTGACTTGGAAAAGCAAACATTCATTTGCCTTCAACCGTAAAGTTCACCGTAAAGTGACTTAATTTTGCACGACGTCGGGCATCAGTTTCAATCATGCTAATAAGGATAAAACAGACAATGTTAATTGACTGTCAGTTTGATATGTCGTTTCATTTCCGCACAGGATGCACACTGAGGACAGTGGTTAGTTAGTTCAAAAAGCTTGAACTCTTTCTCAAGGTTCTGTGATGCAGAAAGCACGGCCAGTGGTTCACGCATTCGATTGCACGAAGGAACAGCGATATGCATTCAAAATAGAATGAACTGAAAACTAAGACAGACACCAACATTCCTGTAAACCAAACGAAGGAATAAGCAGAGAGGAAACAGACGCAAGCACACACGTAGAGAAGAATAAGTAATGTTCACATACAGATACAAAAACATTTAGAAGAAACCGAGAATCCACAACTTCACGCACTAGGCATTCGAAACACCAATGAATCGCGTTGCAGACATATTTTGCATAGAACGACGCACTTTGTGACTCCATTTCGTATAATTTGACTTTCAACTTCCTGTTAAAATCATAATCTCACTCTCACGCTGGTGCTAACCAGTCTCACCTTGAGATCCTCCTTATCATCAGCAATAGCACCGTGTCGTGCACCTGGCTGCATTTACTACTCTCGAAGCACGTGCATCTTTACACAACCAATGTGACTGTACCCCTGTTAACAGACATGAAACTAGCACGTGCTCCGAGAGCATCTTTCTAATTTTACTGTCACCTCCCCATTAGTACGAACATCTCAGCCTCATGCTATCGCTGACCAGTCTCACCTGTTAAGATTCTGCTGCAGGTCCGCGAGCCGCAGAAGTAGTTCTCTATTGTTGGCCTTCAGCTCCTGTAGGCAAGATTCTGTCCGTCAGTTACACGTCTTACGGGTTGAATACAGCTGCTTTTAAACAAATACAATATCATCACAACATAGCACACTGTCTACGATGATTCTTAACATTCATGGTATTTACAAAAAGAACAGATACTCATCCTTTGTTCAAACTGTAATCCCTTCAATGTTACACATATACATGTACATCCCTCCACCCCACCTTGTTTACCCTTCTTACTCCTCTTGATACCAATAAAGAATCGCTCCCTCTCTCTCAAGCGCAACCATACCCACACACGTATACTGACTCGATTGTCAGTCTTCCTCTCTCATGTACATGCATACACATGCAGATGACTCCTGCATTACAGATAATTCTTAATAATACTGGGAATCTTTTAACCCTGCACAAAGGTACCTAGAAATAGTGCCATCAATACTAAACAAATAGAAATGTAAGCAGCTTAGTATGGGAAAAATTTAGTAAGAAGCGAGACTTACGCTTGCTAGTTCTATTTCATGAGATCTTTTTGCCTCAAAAACATTATGAAAGTAGGCCTGAAAAAAAAACATGTAATCATTAGTTCAAGTGATACAGAGGCCGGAACGCTGAAGACTACGGTAATGAATTTCAGAGCCCACCTATGCGATAAAGAACAGGATGTATAAGGAATGATTGCTTTTTAATAAAATCTCATGAATACGCATGGTTTGTATGATAAAAACATACACTCAGGCATACACGATCTTTATAGAACAACTAAACGCCAGCCAAACACCACATTAATTGTTGTGACCTTGCTACACTCAAGGCATACATTTTCGAAGTCTTCTAAGAAATAAATCAGATTTACTCACCTTGAGATTATGTAACGACGCCTGCAGATCTTTCACTAATTGTTGAGATATCTCTTCTTCTGAGCTTACCTTCGATAGCTTGTTCGACGAAAAGAAAAATAAAACAGAGTAATTTCTTTTGAGTCCAATTTTTTGCGGGTATTTTTTTTTCTACTAGATGATTGTAATGGTGGAAGGTATGAGTTAAATACATTATTTTCGTTCCTTGATAAGCCTGCTGTATTTGAAACATTTATGAGGAATCTAAGATATCTATTTCAGGATACATAAATATTATCTCTTTTCTGTTCCAGCCTCAGCAGAAAAAGCCATCTCTGAAAATAAATTATTACAGATAATTCAGCCCTTGTTTCTTCAGACTTGAGGAGTGAAGTTCTGTTGCATTATAATCACACAGTTGTTAACTTTGTTATTGTGAAAGAGAACTGCATTTTCTATGAATGGTTTCAAAAATGACAAAAAAATCGTGATCAAGTGTCCAATCACCTTTTGTGCTCCATTAAAACTAGAACAAACTCTATGACATCACGCTGACAGGCGCCATGAAACCACACTTCACTTACTTACAAAATTTATGGGGCACAAGCTGGCCACAATTTAGGCGACTCAAGGTCAGTTTTCGTCGGTAGTCGAGACTGGCGCGATAGGCAAACACAAGAGACGCACACAACACACACCGTGTATCTGACATGACTGCCGAGCAAGAACTCAACAGCAAACTACAGTAAATGAGGACTGAAACGTTTCTTAGACTTGATCTCTGTTTAAATTTGTACAGAGCAAGGACAAAAGGCTCCTACCCTCTCCCAGAAGCGTGTACTTGCTACCTACAATAGGGGTTAGACTAGCTATCAACTTCTATTCAGAGCATACAAGCAATGCTTTTCGATCACTCAATTCCAACTCTACTTGCGAAGGCTTAGCAAGTGTCGACAGAAAACTAGTCAGGGCGTCTGAGAAAGAAAATTCTTTTAGGTGCAGACCTGGAGTTAGTTTATTCTTCTTAGACAATTCTACAACTGGCGGCCGTTGTGCCAGAAGCCCCAATGCCATGATCTCATTGTGGTTGCATCAAACAGTTGTGTTTAGCTTGAAATATTTTGAAAAATCAATAAATGGGAGGCAACAAACTCTGTGCACGGCGAAAGGCAAACCAGTCGTAACTCTGCTGACCACAGCTGGAGACTTTGTCACTGTTGTTTTTAAAACTCCCACAAAAGAAAATGTTTCTTAGAGGTGCCCCCAGATATGAGTCCTCAAAACTACTATAGAAGTCTATTTGATATTCTTCCCCTTTTCCAATAAATATAATAGACCGGATGCGTAAGAACAAGGTGAAGATCGCGATAATCTTTCTCCCTCAACCTCTTCACTACGTCATTAACACCAAGTATCTTATAAGTGCCCAGGGCTTTGTGTATACCTTTAAGGACAGTAATAGCACGTGGAAATGCAAAAATGCGGACTATCAGGTAGCTCTTACCTGTGCTTCACACTCTGCCAGTTGAGTGGCAAGTGCGATGTTCTCTTTCTCCTTTCTCTTAATGTTGTGCTCAAAGTCCTTGATCTGATCTTGACATCTGATAACAGTGGCTTTTAGCTCTTCATTTTCTGCAACTATTTCTGACCGTAAGTCAACAACCTCCTGCAATCTGCTTGGACACAACCCACACCCCGCCCTGCGCGGGCGCACACACACACAATGTACGCACAAAATGAGTCAACGTGACTTGTACAGTAGCTTTGTTATTGTATCGGCGCGCATGTTGCCATTAGTGACCTACACGCAGTGTTGAGCTGGGTTTCTCTAGTAGAAAATAAACAATGAAGTAAAGGTATTTAACGGCAAACGAGAATAAGTGTTATGTTAGAAGTCTGGGCTCACTACCAGCCACTGGAGATGTTACATTATGAATAGGAATGCGCTAAAATACGCTTATTTTCCTCAGTAAAAGTAATTACCTGTGAATTTTCTCCATCAGAGTGGTTTTTTCCTGATTTAGAGCCGTTATGGTGTCCTCGTGAACATCCAGCTGCGCCTGTAGTTTACTGTTTTCTTGAGACAGCCGACGGATAGTGTTCTGTAGCTCCTCCATTTTCTCTTGCAAGACTGCAGTGTCTCTAATTTTGCATGGAATTTACCATAAGCAGTTTAATTTTTTTTAATAAATTCAAAAGTTATAAAATATTTTTTCTCGCTGATTTTTTTCTCTCTCAAAGTAAAAAAAAAAAAAAGTGTCCTCGCAGGACGCAAACAAACATATATAGAAAGAGTCTTAGAGACCACTTTCTTTTCAACAATGAATTAACACTCCATTCGTGTTCTTTCGCCTGCACCTGATTGCCTAGTGACTATTATTATTGTGCTGGCTGGGTAGTGCCGACACATCATCCAGCAATGATTCTAGTACCAATGTTAAGATTATGTATTAATACGTGGTCTTTGATCAGTCAGTCTGCGCGTCTGTGTGTGTATGTGTGTTCGCGTGCGCGCTCATCCCTCTCTCATAGTATTTTCATCCTTTTTTTTTAACTTACAAACCGTAACGCATACAAACGTACGCACGCGCACACACATACAAGTACATGATTGCAAGAAAATACCTCCCCATTGACGTCTAGGTTTTTAATGTTACTGTTCCCTCGTGCACTCTACAGCGAATTGGATGACCGTTTTATGTGGCCTGGGATTGTTGCAAGACCGGTGAGACTAAGCGTACCCCTAAATTTGTGTGTGTGTGTGTGTGTGTGTGTGTGTGTGTGTGTGTGTGTGTGTGTGTGTGAGTGAGTGAGAGAGAGACTAACAGTGAGAGACAGTGCATTTTGATGTCCACTCTAATGAGTGCGCTAGTGCCTGTGTACTATGAATATACAAAGCGCTTTGAGTCCATCTTTGATGGTTAAGATCAAATCAATAAAAGCAATAAAAATAAACTATTTTAATATTGTAGTGTAATATCAAATTATCTAAATCCTTCTGTTTTGATTGTATTGTTTGCTTACTCATTGAAAATTCTTTACTGTTGACGTAAATGCTCACGCAAGTAGGCATGCGCGCTCAAGCACCCATGAAAAAGTACAAGAATACTAACCTCCCCCAGCCTACATATACAAATTCGCGAACAAATATTCATGCACATGTACGCACAGAGAGCGGGACAATTAAAGACTACACGAGACGCAGCGACATAAAAAATCTCACAGTGAAACCAGTCATTTGGGCTAAAGACCATACTTCTCTCAATTTTAACTTGATCATCAGTGTAATCTCAATGCAAAACCCTTTCAAACCTGTCTTTGAACTCGTTGGTGTTGTCTTGGGAAACAGGATAGGCCAAAGGTATAAGTCCAAACTCTGTGCAAAGACAAATAAGTTCAGGTGACAATAACGTTAGTCGGTTCTTGTCACAAAGCAGAACAAAACAGTTCTCTGACTACTGGTTTTCGTTATTTTCGGTGACTAAGAGTAGGTAGACTTAGGAAAGACACATGAAAAGAACAAATTACTAAATACTTCTCCCCTAACGTAAACTGGCGAACATTATCTACATATTATCATACAAAGATCTAAGTAAATGTTATTGTCGACAAGATTAAAAATGTGCATCACACACGTATGCACACACTGCCCACCACAAACTTGCTTAAGGAAACACCCTCTTAAGCGAAAACATCAAACAATAGATTAAACGCATCAAAGATGGTACGTGTACGAAGTGATGGTGAACAAGCATTCCAGACACTGAACCCAGACAAAGATAAAGATCGGCTGCCAAAGTTATCCCGCGTGATAGGTGGCACAGCAGGATGTCGGCATGAGCAGGTCAGAGAGACGAAGAGGGCTGAAACCGGGTAGTTAATTCAGCAAGGCCATGGAGACAGTGGTAGCATTGTGAGGCCGCCATGTAGTCAACGCGGGCAAAGATGGGCAATCAATGTAACTCACGGAGGAATGGTGTTACATGATCAGATTTACGCTTATGCGGATAACACGGTTGGGTCTCTTTGAAGCTTGTTGAGCAGGCTGTTAAGAAGCTAAACAAACTAGGAGTAAATAGTCCAACTGTAACAGCACAAATGCAGACATTAATTTCTTGGTGGAACAAACTGCGTCAATAAAGGTTTTAAATAAGGAATTCTGCGAATCTCCAGAGAAAATGACTAACAGACGCATTGATGTGGTTTTATAGAGAGAGTGGTGCATTAATGGTCATAACAAGATTTGTCTTCTTTCAACTGTAATTTTTTCGTGTTTGTTCACTCCTTCACTGGCTTCACAGTATCATCTGTGGCGGTAGCGAGTCTTCGTAACTCAGAAACAGGACCAGACACAAGTAATTGCATATCGTCAACATACACGTGGTACCGGGTTCCAAGCTGACGAAAAACAAAGCTCTGTAGCTGGACATGGGACACAAGACTTGCCCCAAAACTGAACCCTGTGGCCATACTTCATGTCAATAGGTAGATAAAATATTTGATTATCACAGACTGGGTGCGGTCTCTCGGGTAGGAGCAGAGCCATTTCATGACAGTGTCAAATAAGCCAGCAGTCACATGAAGTCATTGAAGACGGATGTCGTGGACAATGGTATCAAACGTAGTCGAAAGATAAGCCATTGACAGCTCTGAAATGTGGTTACGATTACTGACTGACAGCAGATCACTGACTACAAGTAGCATTGAAGTCCTGATGGAATGGTGCTCACGGTGAGCAGATTGAAATAGCTCTCGTAACTTATAGTTTGCGAAGTGGGGGTGTGGTTAGTGAAACACAGCTTTCTCCAGTATTTTGGATAAAAAGGGGAGGTTTGAGACAGGCGATAATTTTTGAGACGTGGAAACCAAACACGTGAATAGGAACGACGAAAAGGAAGAACGTTTGCGGACACGTTTATGGTATAGAAAGGAGGTATTAGGGATTAAGCAGCACAGGCATGGCTTTGCATAATATTATTTTATGATACATACCTCTAACTCTGTTTTGTGAAGAGCAAACAGCAATCTGCATGCTCGCACTAAGAATTTCGTTCTGTGGCATTACCTCTTCCTCTACACCAGAATCACTGATAGAAAAAAAAAGAAAATTGACTTTCCGATATAGTTTATGAGTAAGCTGACGATCTTGCTTGTTTCAAATGACTCAGTCAAGTAAAAAAAGAAAATCGAAAACAATGGTTTGCAAGGAATTATTAATGAGTCCAGACAGACACGAAGAAAATATGTCTTTCGTGGTCAGTACAATACAACACAATACAACTTTATTTATCCACACTGGCAATTTCAGATAGTGCTCATACTAGCAATAATACATATATATATATATATGATATAAAAGAGATAATACATACCTGAAGAAATTCTCTCACGCGCGCGCGCGCGCACACACACACACACACACACACATTCCCACACACATTCCTAGCAACAGTAGTGCGTCTAAAACTGTTAATATAAGAGTATGAACAGTTGTAGAGACTAGCACCAGCTTAGAGGGGAACCTGTACAGGTGACAAAAGGAACTGAGAGAAGACCGTTAACAGAAACTCTTTGCTGCCTGTTTGTTAAAAAGTCCAGGATCCAGAGAGTTATCTGGTGGGATAGATGGAAGTCTGAGGCTTTAGGTTTCTCCAGAGTGTTTGTACAGCGTATTAATGATAATAATAATAATAATGACCTTTGTTTACGTGTAGGATTACTGACAATATTTGGAACACGAGCAATGACCTTTGTCTGCATGTAATCCAAGGTCATTGCACGTAATCCAAGGTCATTGTCTGCATGTAATCCAAGGTCATTGCTCCTTGGATTACGTGCAATGACCTTGGATTACGTGCAATGACCTTGGAATTCGTGCAATGGCCTTGGATTACATGCAGGATTACGTGCAATGACCTTGGATTACATGCAGGAGTACGTGCAATGACCTTCGAATACGTGCAATGGCCTTGGATTACGTGCAATGACCTTGGAATTCGTGCAATGGCCTTGGATTACATGCAGGATTACGTGCAATGACCTTGGATTACATGCAGGAGTACGTGCAATGACCTTCGAATACGTGCAATGGACCTTGGAGAATACGTGCAATGGCCTTGGATTACAATGCTTGGGCAGGATTACGTGCAATGACCTTGGAATACGTGCAATGACCTTGGAGTATTACGTGCAACGTGGCCTTGGAATACGTGCAATGACCTTGGAATTACGTGCATACGTGCAATGGCCTTGGATTACATGCAGGATTACGTGCAATGACCTTGGAATACGTGCAATGGCCTTGGATTACGTGCAATGGCCTTGGAGTACGTGCAATGACCTTGGAGAACGTGCAATGGCCTTGGATTACATGCAGGATTACGTGCAATGGCCTTGGAGTACGTGCAATGGCCTTGGATTACATGCAGGATTCCGTTCAATGACCTTGGATTACATGCACGATTACGTGCCATCACCTTGGAGTACGTGCAATGACCTTGGAGAACGTGCAATGGCCTTGGATTACATGCAATGGCCTTGGAGTACGTGCAATGACCTTGGAGAACGTGCAATGGCCTTGGATTACATGCAGGATTACGTGCAATGGCCTTGGAGTACGTGCAATGGCCTTGGATTACATGCAGGATTCCGTTCAATGACCTTGGATTACATGCAGGAGTACGTGCAATGACCTTCGAATACGTGCAATGGCCTTGGATTACGTGCAATGACCTTGGAATTCGTGCAATGGCCTTGGATTACATGCAGGATTACGTGCAATGACCTTGGATTACATGCAGGAGTACGTGCAATGACCTTCGAATACGTGCAATGGCCTTGGATTACATGCAATGACCTTGGATTACATGCAGTATTACGTGCAATGACCTTGGATTACGTGCAATGACCTTGGAATACGTGCAATGACCTTGGATTACGTGCAATGACCTTGGAATTCGTGCAATGGCCTTGGATTACATGCAGGATTACGTGCAATGACCTTGGATTACATGCAGGAGTACGTGCAATGACCTTCGAATACGTGCAATGACCTTGGAGAACGTGCAATGGCCTTGGATTACATGCGGAATTACGTGCAATGACCTTGGAATACGTGCAATGACCTTGGAATACGTGCAATGGCCTTGGAATACGTGCAATGACCTTGGAATACGTGCAATGGCCTTGGATTTCATGCAGGATTACGTGCAATGGCCTTGGATTACATGCAATGGCCTTGGAATACGTGCAATGACCTTGGATTACGTGCAATGGCCTTGGATTACATGCAGGATTACTTGACAATAACCTTGGAATACGTTCAATGGCCTTGGATTACATGCAGGATTACCTGCAATGGCCTTGGATTACATGCAGGATTACGTGCAATGACCTTGGATTACATGCAATGGCCTTGGAATACGTGCAATTGCCTTGGAATACGTGCAATGACCTTGGATTACGTGCAATGACCTTGGAATACGTGCAATGACCTTGGATTACGTGCAATGACCTTGGAATTCGTGCAATGGCCTTGGATTACATGCAGGATTACGTGCAATGACCTTGGATTACATGCAGTATTACGTGCAATGACCTTGGATTACGTGCAATGACCTTGGAATACGTGCAATGGCCTTGAAATACGTGCAATGACCTTGGATTACCTGCAATGGCCTTGGATTACATGCGGGATTACGTGCAATGACCTTGGATTACGTGCAATGACCTTGGATTACGTGCAATGGCCTTGGAATACGTGCAATGACCTTGGATTACGTGCAATGACCTTGGATTACATGCAGTATTACGTGCAATGACCTTGGATTACGTGCAATGACCTTGGAATACGTGCAATGGCCTTGAAATACGTGCAATGACCTTGGATTACCTGCAATGGCCTTGGATTACATGCGGGATTACGTGCAATGACCTTGGATTACGTGCAATGACCTTGGATTACGTGCAATGGCCTTGGAATACGTGCAATGACCTTGGATTACGTGCAATGACCTTGGATTACATGCAGTATTACGTGCAATGACCTTGGATTACGTGCAATGACCTTGGAATACGTGCAATGACCTTGGATTACGTGCAATGACCTTGGAATTCGTGCAATGACCTTGGATTACATGCAGTATTACGTGCAATGACCTTGGAATACGTGCAATGACCTTGGATTACGTGCAATGACCTTGGAATTCGTGCAATGGCCTTGGATTACATGCAGGATTACGTGCAATGACCTTGGATTACGTGCAATGACCTTGGATTACGTGCAGGATTACGTGCAATGACCTTCGAATACGTGCAATGACCTTGGAGAACGTGCAATGGCCTTGGATTACATGCGGGATTACGTGCAATGACCTTGGAATACGTGCAATGACCTTGGAATACGTGCAATGGCCTTGGAATACGTGCAATGGCCTTGGAATACGTGCAATGACCTTGGATTACGTGCAATGGCCTTGGATTACATGCAGGATTACTTGACAATAACCTTGGAATACGTTCAATGACCTTGGAATACGTGCAATGGCCTTGGATTTCATGCAGGATTACGTGCAATGGCCTTGGACAACGTGCAATGGCCTTGGATTACATGCAGGATTCCGTGCAATGGCCTTGGATTACATGCAGGATTACGTGCAATGGCCTTGGATTACATGCAGGATTACGTGCAATGGCCTTGGAATACGTGCAATGACCTTGGATTACGTGCAATGGCCTTGGATTACATGCAATGGCCTTGGAATACGTACAATGACCTTGGATTACGTGCAATGGTCTTGGATTACATGCAGGATTACTTGACAATAACCTTGGAATACGTGCAATGACCTTGGATTACATGCGGTATTACGTGCAATGGCCTTGAAATACGTGCAATGACGTTGGATTACGTGCAATGGCCTTGGATTACATGCGTGATTACGTGCAATGACCTTGGATTACATGCAGGATTACGTGCAATGACCTTGGAATACGTGCAAAGACCTATACAGTACACAGCGCCATCTGTAGGCACCCATCACATTTCATACAAACACCTTGTTTTGTTTGCCTTATGTGCTTCATCACAGGTGACGCACTCACCTGCCGGGATGTTCTTTCCCTTATAATAATAATAATAATAATGCGAACTTATAAAGCGCAGAATCACGAATAAGATCGCACTCTCTGCGCAGTACAATTTGATAGAAAGAAACATAACAACCAATAGAAAGTGAGGTACACATAGGGACACTGAACAACATAAAGATGAGGTACAAGTCAGGAATAGTACTTTGTAAAAAGATATGTTTTAAGAGAGCGTTTGAATGCAGCCTTGGAGGCTGAGTGGCGAATGTGATGTGGTAGAGAGTTCCACTGCTGAGCAGCACAAAGGGAGAACATCCGTTGTCCGTATGTGACTTTGTGAGAGGGAGGGATAAAATGCGGGAGTCTGATGAGGAGCGAAGGTTTCGGGCAGGAGTTTTGACAGACAAGATTTCATTAAAGTAGCTGGGGGAGTGACCTTCGAAGAAACCATAGCAGAGAGTTGAGAGCTTGTAGTCTATTCTAGCTTTAACTGGTAGCCAATGAAGAGAGCGAAGAAATGGTGAGACATGATCATGTGTGCGAGTCCGAAAAAATATAATAATAATAATAATAATAATAATAATAATAATAATAATAAATAGCTTAGCATAATCGACACCTCTTCAAGATCTATAGGCAAACTGCAGCGCGTCAAGACAGTGATCAACAGCAGTCATAACCTCGCTCCTTAAGATTTTCTCAAGTGATTTCATGATGATTGAGGCAAGAGCGACTAGTCTGAAGTCGTTGGGTAGACTGGGCCTAGTGATTTTTGGGACAGGCACAATGTGCGAAAGTTTACAAATATCAGGAATGTGACCAGCATCTACAGACAGCTGGAATAGATGCTATAAAACTCCGCTAAGTTGTTCGGTACAGTAATGGAGGGTGCGTCCATAGATCCCATCTGGACCCGGAGCCTTGTTAACATTTACTAGCCTCAAGAGATCTTTGACAGAGGACTGGGCAATCACCAACCCATGCTCAGGGACCAAAGACTGTTTTAATAAGGAAACATTACGAGATAAGTCATGTTTCTCCAAGCGGGCATAGAAAGAATTGAGCACATTGGGAAGATCACACTCATCAACGTCTGCAAATGCCACTGTTTTTTTTTAAGAACATTTTCTTTGCGATTGACAGAGGGCATATTTTCAATACCATGCCATGCTGCCCTGAGGTCGCCACTACTGAACTGCAACTCAACTTTATCTTTGTACGTATTCTTAGCCTCCCTAAAGGCATCCCGCACCATAACCATGGCCATGCGAGTCATATGATTATACGAATGTCAGGTTGTTGTAGACTTTTGTGACCTGAGGGATTCACTTGCATTGTTCTGAACTGCGCTGTATTGCTTTGTATGATATGACTAGAATGTTTTCTCAGTCAGCCACGCTCTGCCAGAAGGCGACTGGATGATCGGGAAAGCTGTGGATCTTTGTGAAAGTTGTGAATAGTACTGCATTTTGTCACCACAGAACAAGATGCTGCAAAAAAAAAAAAAAAAAAGATCCTTTGCTACAAACGTGTACCTGACGCGGTCGCGTCGAAGCCGCTCGATCCACCTGTGCATGCCTTGCCTGTACGTTTCAAGGTCCACGTCAGCATCCAGGCCCAGAGGATCAAGACATTCTGAGAGAGTTTGCACCGCTTTCTTGTGCTGAATACACAGACACGAACGCATAGAGAACACATTTCTTTGCTTTTCTCTTTATCTGTCAACACCACTCGATCGGTGGTTTATTCTTTACTTTCTACAATTTTCTGCTCTTGACCTCCGAAGGTTGCACCCAATGTGATTAATAATAACATCGATCCACGTGCACATCATTTATGCGCATTTCTCATTAAAAATTATTCGCTTAAAAATCTGTGTGTAAACCTCGTTATCTCTTTAAAAAATAAGGCCAATAAATTCAAGCACTGTAAATTATTTTTGCCGAGTTTTTTGTGTGTGAAAAACAGCAAGTGAGTGGGCATGTGTGCACATACTTGCATCGCGTGACTTGCTTGCCTCTAACTTTGGATGATTACAGAGCAATAGAGCAACATAAATTTGACCAGCTTGAGCAAAACGTCCGTAAACTAGATGTACATATACTGAAAACGAGTCATTCTGTTTATAGTAAGCTCTTAGTTGTGCCTCTTGGTTTGGTTCTCCGTGCAAAAATTGATTACCTTCTGATGCATGTCCGTGACTCTCTCGAGGTAAGTTATCAGGGAAGACACCGGAACAGTTCCCACGTTTTCCGAATCGCAGGTATGAAACAAAATGTCAATTATGTCCGTCTCGGACATCAGTTGAGTCACACTGACTGTCTCCATTTCAAAGATGGTCTTTTTGCTGCTGGTTAGTGTCTTCGGTAAGGCTATATAGCCTTCGTCTTTTTAGCAGATGTCAAATATATAACAGTGCAGCTGTGAACGGTAAAAAAATGTTCCACTGGGAAGAGTATTTCGACGTATTAACTGAGCACGATTTAAGGGGGTTATACTTTGAGCTGGGAAAATAGTATGTTATATTGAGCCATACCAAGATCTTAACTAATTTTAAAACAAAACTTTGAATTTCCATATCATGAAAGTACGTGGTACTAAAGAAAAAATAAATAAAAAAGAAACACTGGAACACGCTTAGATGTAGATTATTGTCTTTTCCAATAATTTCTAATAACTGACTCTTTTAAAAGCTCTATGAATTTTCAAAATTGTAAATCTTTCTTACTTTGACTGCAAAAATCAAATGAGTTTGGTTTTATGGAACTATATAACACACTCAAGAACTTTTAACTGAAAACTGCGAAGCAGACTTCTGAAAAATCATTCTCTTCTACAATTAGTATTACGAATAATACATAACAACAGCCACCTTGGACATGTACTAATACTTTCATTTGTACGACTTATTCTCAAACTTTACATTTCTTGAGAATTTTACATGAGGAGCAGCTACTTGTATCTATGAGCTTTTTGTCATCATCAACTTTCTCATCGTGTACGTATCACTAAGTGGAACCAAAGAAATAAATGTTTTCTACATTTATAATAATAAAGTTTGCTTAAAATTTTATCAACAGTTTACCTGTGTATGTTGAAAGCTCTGTTGCAAAGTGTGATTCTGGTCAGCGAACTATGTTCACGTCAAGTCTAAGAATCTCAACCTGCCTTTAAAAAGTTTTCAGTTGCTAAAACTATCGTCTGCCTGAGTAGCAAAAACCGTTCGTAACATCGTAAAACATTTCCTTAAGGCACTATGTTTTATAAATATGCATTAACCATTTTTCAATTTATTCAAATCAACACTTTCTATTATTTTTATCTCAGTTGAATGCATAATTATAACAACACATTTTGCGACATCTCGTTCCCAAGAAAAATCCTTTCCACTCTACGCCAGTCTACGCCCTGCACCCTTCCGGAAAGGAAGAATCGAAAAGCCACATTCGTTTTTTTAGCCTAATCAACGAAGTAGTTTTTCAGCTTTAAACCTTTGTGAGCACATTATTTTGCTTCTCTCCATTAGTTTGAATCCTTCTAAGGTACTTAAGATCTAAAGCAGATTTATTATCAGATCGAAATAAGGATACGTCATGTCTTATCTGTTTCCTCTTGACAGAAGAGGATGTGTATGCGTGCGTATCAGCAGTAGAAATAGCAGCTAAGTTGGCATTCTGTAGAACAAATCCGTTATGCACATAAACTTATTGATACAGCTTTTCAGGGTTTACACGCGCCATGAGTATTCGCGTAAGCGTCCGAGTGAAAGTGAAGCAACAGATTATAAGCTAAACAGCAGACATACTTTTCCCGATTTAGCATAAACGTATTACGATTATTGCCTGCGGGGAAACGAATGATCTTAATTCCCGCGACGATGTAGTCCAAATCCGAAACCTTAGAACGCAGTTGTTTCATTTCTTTTCCAAAAATCTTCTCGTCTTTTCAAGCTGTATTTGAAACTTGCTGAATTGCTGGTAGCAAAGGCCATCGATCTCTTGTGTCCAACGTCTGCATCTAAGTTATTAATCGAATTTAATCTTGATGCCGTTGGATTTCACCAGCAACAGTATTTTCTTTATTGTATGAAAGTGCAGTTATAAAAACGTTTAAAGAGTAACTGGCCGATTGATAATTGGTTGTAAAACTCCCTAACAAATTATCATTGTATTGTTCCATGTATTCTCACCTTTCTTAAATGTATGCACACCATCTCTATTTCTATCCTTGAAAAATGCTTCTACTAATGATAAAAGGGTCAATATTTGTATGTCATTACTTTGCAAAAGTGCAATAAAGGAAAGGCGATGAACACATAACTGAAAGCAATTTAGGGGAACATATTTTGTATTAGCTGCAGGACAAGAAAACGAAGGACGTGTGCCCATACACACCCACTCACACACAAGTACTGGCACCTATACATTAACAGACAGTGAATATTTGCAAGGATACATCCATTTTAATCATACTAATAA
Source organism: Marisa cornuarietis (assembly GCA_004794655.1). Classification (NCBI taxonomy): domain Eukaryota; kingdom Metazoa; phylum Mollusca; class Gastropoda; order Architaenioglossa; family Ampullariidae; genus Marisa; species Marisa cornuarietis. The sequence continues at coordinate 2,668,503 of SMMW01000618.1, forward strand.
AAAAAGAATCAAAGCATAATCTGAAGAAGCAGTGTTTTAAGACAGGAGCAAACTGTCTGGGCATAACTAATGTCGCCCCACGGCTTCACATACAAAGATTTTAACATCTGTGTACATGCATGCATTCATTTTCTGAAAAAGAATGGGTTTAAACCATGGAGCCAATAGTACACAACAGCTCTGCAATTAGTCACCTTTTTCAAAAGAGGTACTGCCAATTCAAAACACGTATTTGTTGCCTCCCTACGGCATCATAAGTTGTTTACCTATGTAAAATATGTTTTGCATCCAGTGATTTTTACTTTACTTTCCAAAACACATGCTAGCAAAACCATTATTTCATTTGACCTACCATATGCTGTTATGTGTGCCAGTTAAATAAAATCTTTTTGGTGAGATGTCATTTACTTAATCAGCTATAAGGCTGGTATCATAATCAGACAGGAAAGCTAAGTTAGACAAATTTCATAAATACAAAAGAATTTGACTTTCGTAAAGCAAAATGCCTAATTTTTCTGTGTAAGTTTGCAAATATGAAGTAACATGTTCCTCTGCTTAAACTGTCCCTGTCTCTTATTCTTACTAGTCAATTTGATTTGAAAAATTTAAAAAATATGCTGCCTCACACAGCAGTGAAATTCAACATCATGTTGCACATCATTTATTATGGTGCACACTGAAGCAAATTCATATGCCAGATTTAAATAATACAGTTTTAACCATGTCAAAAAATATGTTGCTTGTAATTAGGGAACAGGTTTACTCACTGGGTGCCACTTATTTGACTTTCTCATGATATCTGAGGCAATGTTAACCAGCGTTTACAAAAATCAACCAAATAAGTACAAAAAAGTGAGAATTTCAACATATACCACGAATGAACTGTCTTACAAAAATCCACACTTTGTGGTGCAGAAAAAAGATCTAGCAGGATATCACATTTGCAGCTGCTAAAATTTACCCCCAAGAATTACACTTAAGCTCCTCAAATCTTAATCACTACATGGATTAAATAAGAAAGCATAATTGGTAACTGTACATCATGTTCATGACACATAACCTGTTAGAATTGTATACACCATTCCATTCCCCACCCTCCAAATTTATTTTTACTCATGCACCTAGATTTTCCTTTGACACATCGGCAATCAACTGCAAGTTCATGCAAATTTATATTCATGTGCTCAGATAAGCACACATGTGCTTACATGCACACACACAAACTCCCTCCTCCCCATCTCTTTGCAAAAAGAAAATGCTTAGTACAATTTGTTAACATAAGAAGTAAAAGAAGTGCACCTATATTACTGCAGCAAAGTTTACAAAATATTACTCAGATAATAGTCATTAACCATAGATGGCCTTCACTTTTGCCTTCTACTAAAATCTAGTGCAATTTCTCACACCAGTTTTACTCTATTCATCCCATTAGATATCTACATGTAACGGATCCTCTTTAAGTGCCTTTTCATGTTAAAAAAAAAACAAAACAAACAAAAACAGAAAGCAGCTCTAATCCATTATATATTAAACTCAAGTTTTTCAAACGAGTTTTAAACCACATTATCAAGGTTTCCAGCATTCAGAATACTAAAGCCTTATCTCCTTTGAATGTGAATCTCGACTTCCCTATGAATGTGATCTGGCAAGCTATTTTCCTTTGTCATTATAAGCTAATGCATTTTCCATAAAAACTATTAAATCTTTGGTTTTGTAGTTTTCAAATGTACAAGACCTGCAGGACCAATTATCTATAGGTTAAGCCGAACTGAAGTTTATCAACCTTGCAATAATTTTAAGTCTCTTGTTTGTTTTTCATAAAGTGTACACAACAGTAGAGTCTCATTACAATGTTTTATGGACAGTATCTAAGCCAGAGGCGACATAGCTCATTGATTATAACTCACTAAAAATCTTAACTCCCCATAGTCGACGTGCTATGTCAAGAGAGAGTGAAAATTGAACAGCTAGTCATCTAAGTGCTACCCAATGAAGGTTTCATAAATTGATACGCAAATGGGATATAAACTATTTAATGCAGCCTCTAAAACACAATTTACCAGGCCCATGAATGGGCTGTCAACACACCATCAAATGTCTGGCTATATCCCTCTATATCATGATTCTCTTCTGCTCGTTGGAAACTGGCAATTAAACACAGGATTTGGATATACTACATATATTGATTAGCGAGGACCAAAAGAAAAAAAAAACAAGACTATGATGTTTCGAATAACTACTTAGTCATGTCCATATTTTGCCCGAGTTCTCAGACTTTTAATATAACATCACTGTCATCACTCTCTTCTTGTGTACAAACCTTTTTTCTCTCGAAGCCTCCAAATAATTAAAAAAAAAAGGTGCTGACAACAAATAATTTATGGTTTGCTGAAGTACCATACTTGTACAAAATAAACTGACAAATTACACAACAACTTAAGGGATAGGTAATAAAAATAAACTATTCTTGAAAACTGGCCACAACAATTGGAATTTACAATTCCTGGCATATTTAACAAAATGTCCTCAAAGTCCAAAGCTTTATGTGGTGCACAGAGATTCACTTTCTCATAAAACAGCGTCTACATTTTTACCACCTTTCTGTTTTCTTGATATGAAAAATAAGCTAAGATGGAAACTTAATCATACGAATCTAGAATAATGAATTCAATTTTGATCTTCTAGGGGACATTCTTTGCTAAGCCCTGAACCCCTCTAAAATCATCTAACAGAAACATCCAGGTTTAAAACAACTGGTACACATGCATAATGGATGAAATCATCAGGGCTTAAGTTAAATAGCATAGTCTATTCAGTGAGGGCAGACATCAATTAAGCAATGCAAGTAGTCATCAATGCAACACTATTGCTAAGCTTTGTGTTTTAACTCTTCGGATATGTAATGAGTTTAGATGACTTCATGACCAGCTATACTCTTTTGTTTAATAGTATAAATTAAGGTTGGCACAAGGATATCCCAAATAGTGGCTATCTTAGAAACTTGTGGTGCAGCAACTGTAGAGCTGAGAAGTATCAAATGAATAACAAGCATGCATGCAAAATACAGCCATTTCTTGTTTATGAACACTATCACTCTGAATTATAAATTCTTCTGCTTAATAGTCTATTTCATCCACTAGTGTGCCTGTGGCTTGTATTACACATATTCATCAACTTTCCCTGCAGTCGGTAAGAATAAATATGACCTAAATTCTCTAAAACCGTTTCCCATGCTTAAAGTACTTTTAAATTTATTGACAGCAAAAATGATCATGATTAGAATGATAAAGATCTTAAATATCAAAGTATAGCCATGTTTTTGCTTTACTTCATAATTTCTTTGACATTTCAACAAAGAAAATACAGATTTCAAAATCAAACATCTTTCTACTGGTACAGCGCAGTCCTATAACCATCTCATGGAAAAGAATAGCATTTTAAGCATACAATTATATTCACCATTTATTTTTAAACATAATGGTAACTTTCATTTGGTAGCTAGATATAGATTAATATAATGGAAGTTTAACAGATGTTTACTTAGTCACAAAAATTCATTCACAGTTGCTGTCCATAATCATATGAGAAAGGAGATATCTTACAAGAATTCTGATTAAGTGTTGCAGCATGGGACTATGCAATGCTTATATTTTTGCAGTGAGACCACCAGATTACTGTGGTGCACAGCACACTAGATCTTCAAGTTACCCGGAAAAAAGCAGGCATACCACTTTTATAAGCCAAGCACACACAGCGGACGTCATGTCATGAGTTTGTAAAGTTACTTATGGTAGAACTGCTGTCAACAACTGAAATGGTGGTGATGTCGGCAAAAGAAGCTAGGCTGGCATTGGCAGCTCTAGGTGTAGTAAGGCGCTGAACCTTGTCTTCAATCTGCACAAGCACCTGAGCATTCAGGAGACGTGTGAGATGTGGGGTTACCAGAGGTGAGGCAAATGAAGGAGGTGCCAAGTCTTTGAGAGAGATTTCTTTCAGGCCATCTGCAAACTCTTCGACAAACTTGCTCCTGAGGAGTGATACAAAGAATTGTACTTTGCACTTGCTAACAACAGCATATGAAAGAAATTTATAACATTAAATATTTTTAAAGTTGCCTTTCAAGTTAACAGAATGCTTCAATGCTGCCCTAATGCATGATCAAAATGGATTAAATCTCTCACCCTCCCCACCATCACCACACACATGCACAAGAAATCAGATGAATAGAAAAATATAGTAAAACATTGTTTACATTTTTTGCAATAACCACAAAATGAGAATTATAAAGTACCCCTAGTTCTTAAAGCAAACTTAGCTACCAAAAATGAAGATGTTATTTTTAATTTGTTTTCTAATATTTTTCAAGCATATCAGGATACTAACCATTCAGTCTGAAGCTGATTATCCATGTCCACTGGTGATGTGTTGCAATATACCTGCTCACCTTGCTGTATGAGACTGCACAGCACAGCAGCACCAAACTGCAATGAATAATTATCACTCATCAGTCTGATACCAATGTCTGGGAAGCTAACCATTCTCAACGTCTCTTAAAACCCTAGGCTGATGCATCATAAGTAGCTGCCTCATTTCCAAATGATGAATAATGAGGTAAGGAACTCTTACAGAACACAGGTATGTTTAAATTTGCACCCAAAACTCTTTAACTCCTTGAAGACACTAGGATTACATTGTGCTAGTTACTTTGGATTCTTTAAAATTGTCCTTTTTCCATTAAAAGTCTTTCACACACACTGTGATAGTCTATTCCTGCAGGCAGCGGGCTTAAATAGTTAATGAAGTAGAAATAAATGGACATTACTCATGGTGATGAAAACTGTAACAAGCATTTAATAGGTACCAGCCTTTACGGTCAGTAGCTTCACTTTGAGCTGTCATTGCCATTTTTATGCAGAAAGAATGGTCGTGATGGGAAACTGTTACGGATGGAAATGGTGGTGTTGTCTCCGTATTTGAATTAACGGCGTAACATAGGACCCAGATGCCTATGCCGTCGTCAAATGGCTCGTTATGGGTCCACGATCCGCGGTGCCAATCTCTCTCAAGAAAACAGCCCTCACAGCCGAGCCGCTTAGCAAAACACTTTATTTACAGCAAATGTCTCCTCTCTGGCATTACACGCTGGCAACCGGTGACACACAGTCCTACTAACACAGTTACAACAGCTCTCCACAACCTCTGACCTCTCAGCGACACGTACGCTAGCTACACACGTCACGCTCGCCTGACCACGACAACCAACACTCTAACGGCAACACAGTCTCTCTACTGCTGTCGCTCGCTTCAACCTTTCTGTCTGCTGCAACCTCGTCTTCTTCTTTTCTTTTTGACACTCACTCACACCGCTTATATATACATGTACACAGTTCTCTAGAATTATCCTGCACCTACCCGTCACGCATGCGCTCTCCCACACCGAACAATCCAGGTACTAAGTCTTGCATCAGTCTCACTCGCTCAGGCACACACTAGAACAGTCTAGATATGCTTTGTCCTCGCCGCGCTGGCCGCTGCTGGACAGGTCAGCCGGGGTCAAATACCACAACAAAGCAATGGCGGCGCCGGTTTACACCTCGCGCACACCGCTACGCTATTTAATTCGTAACACATCCCCCTACTTCAAGAAGAAATTCCGCAGGACTTTCTTCAAACAAAACATACGAATTAAATGTACATCTCTCCCAACTTAATTATAAAACAGCATCAGCTACGTTTCTACGGCCACACATACATCAACATTATCCCATTACTCACTGTTTGTCAACATCGTTACATTTCCACTACTCATACATTCAGTTACATCTACAATTCCACTACCACTAGCAACATTAATGACATTATTCAACGCTTACTTAAAATGTCTTTGAACACAAGATCGATTAACACCAATTTCTGCTAGCTAGAAGTCTTATTCAACACGGTCCTTCTTTACCACGACAGATTCAGTTCCTTACACACATTACTGGCATGAACTAGTTTATCTACGTTATCTATGTACATACGCTTGCCTCTACATTGATGCACTGCTGACCCTAGAACTTTACCCACTGATTCGGCTTAAAAAGTCAGCACCAACATTGTCAGCTCCCTTCACAGAGTCTATTTGCATGTCAAAGTTTTGCAAATACAGTGCCCACCTCATCACCCTATTATTTGCGAATCGGGCAGTATCCAGGTAGGTGAGAGGATTATGGTCCGTCTGCAATTTGAATTTTACCCCCTCCAAATACAGCTGGAACTTCTTTACGGCCCACACGATGGCCAGGCACTCCTTCTCGATGGTGGAATACTTTCTTTCAGCCACATTCAGCTTCCTGCTCGCGTAGCTGACGGGGAATAGCTTCCCTTCGTGTTCTTGCATCAACACCGCCCCAATCCCTGTATCTGACGCGTCGGTGCTCAGGGTGTACATCTTGGATGGGTCTGGCAGCCGCAACACGGGATCACTGGTCAGGAACGTTTTGACGGAGACGAAGGCCCGTTCCTGCGCCTCGCTCCACTCTAGTGCGTTTGGCTGCCCCTTCTTCAAAAGGTCTGTAAGAGGGGCCGTTACCGCCGCGAAGTGAGGCATATACTCACGGTAGAAGGACGCTAGGCCGAGGAAAGAGCATAACTGCTTCTTATTTTGCGGCCGCGGTGCCTCTCTGATCTTCTTGACATTGTCCTCGTACACTCCCTTCACTCCACCCTGGAGACGATGCCCGATGAACTCGACGTCATCGGCGCCAAATATGCATTTACTGGGTCTGGCGGTAAAATTGTTCTCGGCAAGGCGGCTGAATAATACTTGCACCACTCGGATGTGCTCCTCCCACGTCTGTGTGTGTATTAGAATGTCATCAGAGTAGTGCACGATGCCCTGTAGGTCGCTCAGTATCTTCTTCAAGCCTCTCCTCAGCGTGGCCCCCGAGTTCTTCATTCCAAACGGCATTCTCAGGAACTCGTACACTCCGTCCGGCGTAATGAATGCCGTTTTGTGGACATCCTCGTCAGGTATGGTGACCTGCCAGTAGCCTTTGCTCAGATCGATCTTCGAGAAGAATTTATCGCCGCTCAGCTGTCGGAACAGATCCGCTGGCGTTGGCATGGGCTCTGGATCTAAGTAGGTGAGCTTATTTAACTTTCTGAAATCCACGCACACCCTGTTGCTCCCATCTTTCTTTTTTACTACAACGACGGGCGACGCGTAGGGTGATTTTGACTCCCGGATAACTCCTAGCCGCAGCATTTCATCGATGTCGCGCCTTAAAGACTCCCTGGTGGCGTATGGGATCGGGTAAGGCTTCGACCTTACTGGAATGTTGGATGTTAGATTTATCTCGTGTCGGACAAGGCTGGTCCTCCCCGGTGTATCCGTAAAGATACGAGCATATCGCCTTACAAGGTCTTGTAGATCGGCCCGTTGTTGGTCGGACAGATTTGGTCCGTAGACGACGTCATCAGCCGACTCGCCATGACGTATATCTCCCAGCTCTAAGAGATCCTCACTATCGCCTTCGACGCCTGCCTCGTTCATCCTCTCGGCCACGTGACACGATGCTACTGGCCCATCGGCAATGGGCTCGACCGTTTCCTCCGTAGTGGTTTCAACTGCGTCGGCGGGGTCCCTCTCCACGTAGCGCTTGAGGAGATTGGCATGGAACACCTTGGCCTTCCCCTTCACACGCACGACATAGTCGCTCAGCCCCTTGATCTCTTCTACCTCAAACGGGCCCTTCCAATGCATCAACAGCTTGTTGTGGTCTGAGGGGAGTAGTATCAGGACTTTGTCGCCAGGCTTGAATGATCTGCTTTTCGTTCTCTTATCATAGAAGTGCTTCGCCTTCCCTTGAGCCTTCTCTAGTTCAGTCCTTGCCAACCTTAAGGTTTCTTCCAACCTTTCCCGCAGTTCGAACACATATTGGTAGCTGTTCCGGATTTCGGTTTCCGGGACCTCCTTGGTCCACAGCTCTTTGAGGACATGCATCGGGCCTCGTACCGTTCGCCCGAACAGCAGTTCAAAGGGAGAGAAACCCGTCGACTCTTGCGGCACCTCCCGATAGGCGAACAGCAAAGCATTGATGTATCTGTCCCACTGCCTGGGCTGGTCGCTGCATAACTTCCTCAGCATGGTTTTCAGGGTGCCGTTGAACCTCTCAACCAGCCCATTGCACATCGGGTGATATGGAGTTGTGGTAATCCGCTGAATACTGAGAAGTCTAGATACTTCCTTCATACAGTCCGATACAAACTGTGGCCCCAGATCACTAAGTATTTCCTCCGGGACTCCGAGGCGGCTGAAAATGTCGATTAAGGCTTCGGCGACAGTTTCCGTGTCAATCTTTTTTAAAGGGACTGCTTCGGGGTATCTGGTCGCATAGTCGACTAGCGTCAAGATGTACCTGTGTCCCGATTCGCTGGCGGGCTTAATTTCGCCTATGAGGTCCACTGCTACCCGCTTGAAGGGCATATCAATAAGCGGCATCTTCTGCAAAGGCACCCTCGGCACCCTGCCTCTCTGCACCGTTTTCTGGCAAAGATCACAAGACTGGCAGAAGCGGGTTACGTCCCCGCAAATGCCAGGCCAGTAAAAAGCGGCCGTGACCTTGTCTAAAGTCTTCTTTGTGCCCAAGTGACCACCCATTATGGACGAGTGTGCAACGTCCATCACCGCTCGTCGTAAGGGCGCTGGGACCAACACTTGGCGGATCTGCTGTCCTTTATTGACGTTTGGCCGGCTAAATATGCGGTACAGTACTCCTCCTTTCTCTTCAAATCTGGTCATCCCGCCACCCTCGGTGTGCTTGGTGACCTGCTCTCGGTACTTCTCCAACGTCGGGTCGTCTCTCTGCAACTGGATAAGTTGTTCCTTATCAACGTTGGGTACTCTCGACTCCTTGGTGATTGATAAAGCCTTTGTTCTCTTGTCTCCTTGTGCCGCCTGCGCTCTGGTCAACACGGCACAGGTGTGCTCCCACTCTGGGTCAGGGTCCTCAGCGGCTCTGGCTCCTTCAATGTTGCCGATGATGAGGTCATACGGCGGGCTGTCGAGACATAAGGCATTTATGCGACCACTGAAGTATGGCGATGACACTTCGACGTCAGCGGTGGGCACACTCTGAACGTGCCCGTGACAACATCGTAGATTCGAGCTGTCACCCGTAAACTGTCCTTCCAACACGAGATCTTTACGGATGACGACTCCCGAACACCCGGTGTCCCTAAGCACAGTGACGTCATTACCACCCACTCGTCCGCTTGTCACTGGCATGTTCCCAATATCGCCTTTGGTTCTCGCGGTAAAAGCGCAGTCCACCACCGGAGTGTGCTGTTCGTTCTGGGCCGGGTCATCGGTGGCTGTCACTTGCCCTCGTCTGCGTATGTGGCTTTGTCCTCTACCATCGTCCTCGCATATGGCCACATTTGCTGACATCAAGGGGCGGCGACTCAACGGTTGCTGGTTCCGCCGCATGTTTCCCTCTGGTGCTTGGCGGCTGGTAAAATATTTCGTTGAGGTGTTTGGGCATGCCAGGGCTTTGTGACCCGTTCCCCCGCAGGAATAACACCGCAACTCATTGCCTTGATGTCGCACCGGACCTCGGCTGTCTTGGGCAGACCCGGGGTTTTGGGCCGAGTCAGTAGCAGACAATGAACCTCTCGATTTGGCGGCGAAGTCTTTGCCGTGCGACTGAAGGTATCTCAGGGCAGCGCTGGCTAACGCTTCCAAATTCTGATCTTCTTGTTGCTGCAGGAATACAGCCAAGTCCTTGGGGCAGGCTTCAATAAATTGTTCTTTAAGGACAATATATGAAAGTCCTTCAAAGTCCTTTTCTTGCCCGGCCAGCTCGATCCATCTGTGTAAGTACCCTCTAATTCTTTCTACGAACTGCTCGGGGCTCTCACCTTTCTCTGGCTTGCTGGCACGGAAACGGTGTCTGAATCCGTTTTCCGTGAAATCATAGCCACTCAATAAAGCTTGCTTCAGCTCATCATAGTCTTGAGCTGCTTCTGCTGGCATGCGGGAGTAAATATCTAGTGCATGCCCTGACAACAGTGCACTCAGTGACACTGCCCACTCGGTTCGCGGCCAACTGGACAACTCGGCATGGCGCTCGAAACGTTGCAAATAACTGTCCATACTGTCTTTTCCATCAACGAACTTTGGCAGTCTTGGCCTCTCATGTTTCATAGACACTTCTGAGCTGGTGACTGCTGGTCTCAGTCGCGCCATCTCTAGTTCGTGCGCTCGTTGTCTTTCTCTTTCTTCATGTTCAAGTTGTAGCTGCAGTTTTTTAAACTCTCGTTCTGCAGCTCTTTCTTCTCTCTCCCTATCCTTCTGCTCCTTCTCTTTCTGTTCCAAAAACTTTCTTAATTCGTCTCCTTCGAGACCCAACTCCTTGCCTATCTTCACCAAATTCATCACGTGTTCCATGATTACACGTTATACGTCGCTTCCTATCTCAAAACGAGAGAGAATTCACTTACAGTTTCTGTCTTGACTGTCGCAGCTATTCTTGTAGCAGAGCAGGTTGACGATGCAGATCTCGGACGATGCCCCCAGATGTTACGGATGGAAATGGTGGTGTTGTCTCCGTATTTGAATTAACGGCGTAACATAGGACCCAGATGCCTATGCCGTCGTCAAATGGCTCGTTATGGGTCCACGATCCGCGGTGCCAATCTCTCTCAAGAAAACAGCCCTCACAGCCGAGCCGCTTAGCAAAACACTTTATTTACAGCAAATGTCTCCTCTCTGGCATTACACGCTGGCAACCGGTGACACACAGTCCTACTAACACAGTTACAACAGCTCTCCACAACCTCTGACCTCTCAGCGACACGTACGCTAGCTACACACGTCACGCTCGCCTGACCACGACAACCAACACTCTAACGGCAACACAGTCTCTCTACTGCTGTCGCTCGCTTCAACCTTTCTGTCTGCTGCAACCTCGTCTTCTTCTCTTCTTTTTGACACTCACTCACACCGCTTATATATACATGTACACAGTTCTCTAGAATTATCCTGCACCTACCCGTCACGCATGCGCTCTCCCACACCGAACAATCCAGGTACTAAGTCTTGCATCAGTCTCACTCGCTCAGGCACACACTAGAACAGTCTAGATATGCTTTGTCCTCGCCGCGCTGGCCGCTGCTGGACAGGTCAGCCGGGGTCAAATACCACAACAAAGCAATGGCGGCGCCGGTTTACACCTCGCGCACACCGCTACGCTATTTAATTCGTAACAGAAACTTCCTGTCAAAGTTGCCCCCTTTATGGTCTAATTGTCATAGATGTGTTTAGAAATGTTTCAACTTGCATAATTTTTTCCATGTTTTATGTCCGTAATAATATAAAAAATATAACAGCCTATTAAACGTGTGTATTACATGTCTAAGGTGCAGTCAAAGAGTGTAGGCCATATGTGCATGAAAGAGAATGAGTTAACACTTAATAGAAAGTGTCACAGATTATCCATCAGTGATTTAAGATTTGTCCTTGCACAAAGTGTCTGTTAAGTTTTTTTTTTCAGACAGCACTTTTCTGTAAACAAGAAGATTATTCAATTCAACAAGATATTTTTCCTGTGGCATCACAACTGACCTTCATGCACTAATCTTATCATCAATTGTAATCATGGTTGATTAGAATGGACCTAAAGCTGCCTTTTAAATATTGGGTCTTTTCATCCCCAATGCAAACTAAACTATAAATAATACCTGATTAGTAAAAAGGGGATCGAGGTAGGAACCACTTTGTGACCATTTTTCTCCTTTAAGGACGTCAACGAGTCGCACAAGAGCATCTAGGTCACTGCCCTCTAGGGCACTGCAAACTGATCTTGTCATCAACGACAGCCCCTGGAAACAGCAATAAAATCAATATGTAAATGCAATAATAATTTACCAAACAACAAATCATCCAAACACTTCATACACAATTGTCTTGAACTGACTGCATTAGCTCTAAACCTGAGATATGAATCTGTAATCAATGCTCTCAAATTTTTATCTGTGCTTCCTTACCTCTTCTGGAACATCTTTTCTGACAAGGTTGTACATATGATGAAACAGAATACACAGTGCAACATGGGCTTGATTCTGGAAAAGAAAATTTGGCAGTCAAGCTGAATATATTCAAAATTTTGTATGTCAGTGAAGACAGTTAATGCCAAATATGTTCAGTACTTTATATATCAAATTTCCTTTGACTAAGGTTTGAAGAACCACTATTTAGTATATAGTTTTGTTTACAATAATAATAAGAAAAGATTCTGGGTGTTTCCCCCACCATCATAGTCAGAAGTATCAGGTGTCTCATTACAGTTTACAAGACCTCCTAAACCTCTGCATTTTTAAATTACTTCTTTCAGTTTTGCAATGTTTTATATGTGTACATGTGTATTCGCATGTTTGGCGAAGCTAGTTTAACATATATAATGTCCTTTTTCATCTTTCTTGCATATAGATTTTTTTGCTCCACCAACATGGCATGTTGCAAACTCTGAAAAAGATGCAAAAATGTATTGAAAAAAAAACCCACACAGAGGCCACTAATGCTGGGTATGTCAGAACAGAGAGAGAGAGAGTGATTGTGGATAAGAAGATTCCTCTCAATGTCCAGCAGATTAGACTGTGATAAGTGTATGGAAAGTGTGGATAAAACTGGTGTTGAAGAATTATTTACATACAAAGCTGACACCTTTGTTCTGCCCACTTTGTGGGAGGCAGCGGCCCTATGAAACCATATGTGACAGTGTCTTCACTGCTTGCAACCAGACAAATCAACATCTCAGAATGCTTTATTATCAACATGATGATAATGGGTGTTAAATGACTGTTCATGAACATCAAATCACATCTGCTTTCAAAGTGATGCAAGCAAAAGTTGACAGCAAACTGTGGATGTAGCCAAAAATCAATACTTTTCACAAATGTATTTTTAACTGGTTTTTTTTTGGGTGGGTGGGGGAACCACCCCTTTCTCACACCCTACCTTGTTGAATAATGGAAGTACTCTGGCAAGCAACTTTCTCCCTTTACGCACACCAAGAATCTGTGTATGCTGCTCAATGCTCTCGTCACTAGTGAAATATTGGTACAGCTGTCCTATTTTCTCATGACGCTCCAGGAACAAGGGAATCCTGCTCTCCTCAGGCAAAGCAAGCACTTTCTTTTCAATATCATCTATATCCAGAAGCAGTGTGTAGCCCTGCAAGCAAACAACCTTCTTCGTTATGAATAATACAAAATACCCAGAAAAAGCCAGGCTCAAGCTACTTTACATACATGTGCATGCAGTGCTGGACAGAAACACACATGTACACTTAGATATGCACATACACTGGAGTACCTAATAAAAAAAAAACCCACTGTCAGATGTCACATCCAGAGAGAGGTATGTTGGAGCAGAGATACAAACCCATGATACTCAAATGCAGTCATGGTGACAGGCACCTAAGCCATCTTTTTACCTTTGTGAAGGGTGCAGTTCTGGAGTAATGGGGGTCATTTGAATACCCAATATGAAATCAGTCTTTTTTTGATTCTGTTAAAGAAAAACTAAGAGTGCAGAACATATCTTTTAATTTAACCTGTGCTGAGACCACATTTTATTTTTTATTGCGTGGAACTCACTCAAGACGTCCAATTAGAAATAAATTTCAAGGTATATAACCCATTCTAAAATTTATTCCAATTTTGCATGCAGCACTCCCCTTCCTTGAACATTACAGAGTACTAGAGTAGAACATTAAAAAAAGGCAGCTCTAACTGTTGGTCAGCAGCAAATAATCAGGTCCTACTAAAACTGACATTTAATGATTTCTTTAAGAGCCACATAACGTGAAAAGGCTACCCTACTCATGTGTTCTGGCCTATTTAAGGGATTCCCCATGTTGAAAAAGATCCACAGCTACTGCCCCTAAGACTGCTTAATCCAGGCTGCTACCACTTATGTTGATGTCATGCTTTTATGTCAGCCTTCCCCCCTTGCAAAGGTAGAAACAGATGGGATCACCCCTTCTGCGAGCAGATCGTTTAAGACAGATGTGCAAAGAATACACCAGGTCTTCATGTCAAACTAAGTTGCTGGATTCCCTTCTTGGAAGAGGGTGCACAGTGACCAGAGGAATCAGCGAGGGGAGTCTATTCTTAGCTGTCCACCCAAAACTGTGGAAAACCCATTAATCTTCAAAACTTGAGTGGCTAACTGGCAAAAAACTGAGGAGGTGAACTCACTGGCTAGTCGAGGCAAGAAAGAAATTTGTGTGCTCCCTATTCATTGATTAACTTTGAGCAATCGAGAGAGGATAACTGGAATTGGGTAGCTGTAGGGTCATACAGTCATGTCATCTGGTACAGTACGAAGACAAAACAGAACACTACTCAGGTCTCATTTCAAACATGTCCCTTGACATTGTCAGTTACATGTTTTAGTACAGCTTTAGGAGAGATGCACACTGGCTTCTGAAAAAGTCCAGGTGTACAACAAAGGCTAAAAGCAAACCCTAAGCTGTTCATCTAATCAACTTCTTAACAAAGATGCCTACAGATTTTTAACCCTTTTATATGTTAAGTATTTTGTCTTCCCCACCACTGCACAGATCTTTCCTTCTAAACAATGACATGCTTGCTACCTGAATGTACTTAAACAGAACCCCCAACTTCTCCAGTTATATTCACTTTTTCACTTACATTTCATGTTTTCTCTTCCCTTTCTCTAAGACATTACCCCCCACCGCACACACAAAATCAAAATTCCTAACATCAACACTGAGCATGCAAGTTGATGAACTGTGATAAAAAAAAAAAAAACACTAGAAACTAAGAAGAATGAAATGTACCAGGTTATGGTGACTAACAAGCCTATAAAAACTACCAAAGAAAAACAAGAACAGCTACGCACCTTCTCAATATCCATAAGAAGCTGGCGAAATTTGCGGAGTTCTTTGCTGACATTCTTCTTAGAGGTGTCCTCCAATGGTGAGGACCCACGTGCTACATCTATGATCTGGCGGGGGTTGTGAACACTGGCTGTGGTGAGTCGACCAAGGGAGCCTTCAAAGTGGGCTGTAAATTCCAAAATTTCAGCTTTGAAAATACCAACAGAGTGTAGTAAACACATTTTCAGTTGGTTGGTTGGTTGTTTGACTCAAAGGGACAGAGTTTCTTATTATGAATGGAATTAAGGTGTGTACTTGTTTAATAATAAAGAAGAGACAAGTTAAGGAAGCAGCCAATAGCCCCAGATGGTTAGTTTTCCAGAGCCACCTCTGACCTTAAATATCTTTACTATTGGTATATTAGTTACCTGGGGTGTAAGCCTTCGTTTCAATCTTAGACAAGTTGGGGATAAGAAGTGTAGGCTCAAGATGCATGTCAGCATCACCACCACCAGGAAACCTCTCCCGCATTTTCTTCCTCAGCGTGTAGTACTGCAATACCCACGAAAATAACTGCTTTGATTACCGTTGTTTATTTCTAAAATTTTATGTGAAATCAAACCTCTCAATACTCGAGGATTTTTTGTTTTTTTTGCTAGAGCTTTTGTTTTTCAGATACAATCAAAGAAATAGAACTATGCACTAAAACAGACCAAAACCACACTGAGGTACACAGATGTGTGCATCTGCTCTCAGTAATACAATTAAGATTTAAAAAAAAAACTAGGTTATTTGTACTTTTTGAGAAATTTTCCTCTTTTGCTGAACTTAACCCATTCATCTGAAAACAAACTGACCTGCTTTTTCTTAAAAAAAAAAAGACATGATGAGCCAGACTTACAGTATAGTAGTAGTCGTCTAAGTAAGGATTGTCAGTATTGAGCTGAAGCAGCTGTATCTTAATAATCCAGTCCTTTTCTCGCTTTGTCATCAGTCCTGCATATTCATCCTCTTCCCCTTGTGCCTGTTGCATATCCTGATGCTGGTGATGCTGTTGCCACGGTGGAGGTCGCTGGTAGTTAGTGCGGTAGGCACGGTTTTTGTCACTTTGAGACTGGTTGGTGCGGTTTCCACTTAATAAAGAGATTAAATTGTATCCCCAAAAACTGAACTGAGAGCATATATTTGCAAAAGAAAAACCATTCTGACATTATATCCTGTACAATTTCAAATGTTAAATCATGCAACATCTTTATGACTATAAAACTTTAAAAGACATACCACTTTTTATGTTTCACAAACAAGCTAGCCCATTAATGTTAACATCTTCGAGTTAACAGTTGCTCTTTTTTGTTCTCTCATGCTAACACATTTTAGTAATTTTTTTATTTCTCAAAGAGGTTCAAACAATACCTACATGGCGAGGCTTGCTTCCTGTCGACTACCATCATGCCGCCAGTCTCCCATTGCTGACTTACTTCGCGATGAAATGTCCGGAATACCATGAACTGACAATCTATGGCAAATATCAATAATAGTGCTGATTCTGATGATCACATAAAATAACACAAACCCGTGCTTTTTTTCACAAGAAGCATTTTACTTTTTCTTGAAGCTTGCGGTTAGTTAATTAGTTAATTGGTGTTTTACGTCATGTTAGCAACTAAGGCTATCTCATGGCGAAAGCAATGTGCATGACCACTCAGAGGCTGGCAATGATACTGGACGAGGATGGAGATTACTCTTTTCTCAGTTATGTAAAAATAAAAATTTTAAACACACAGGGGCTATTATATCAGGTGAAACATTTGAATGGATTTTACACATGCCAGGACTGATTTGGAAGAATGTTTTGACAAAAAGGTCAGTGAGTGTCTGTGCTGTAAAATAGTTCTGACAAACTGTAAAGAATTTCGAACAGGAGAGGAGCAAATGTTCTGTAGAGTGTCATAACACCAAGGACAGAGCTGGGGGCTTTCTCATGCAAGCAAAAACTGATGAGTGACAAATGTGTGTCCAGTTTTTAGTCTATTTATAACCACTTCTTCTTGTCGGTTTAGAGTTTATTGCATTATGCAGTAAGATAGCTTTGAAAAAATGGAGTGAGGTTTGTTGTGCTCCATCAAATACCAATGGAGTTGCCAAAGCTGTGAAATATACACCTTTACAGAGGTGTACCAGTCTGAGGCAAAACATAGGTGGTTGCTGAAAGACCTTCCGGGTTGCCTCATCAGCTCGAGTGTTTCCTGGAATATTCAGATGGCCAGGAACCCATATAAAGATAATGTCAATATTGTCTGTCTGTAGTTAAGACAGAAGTTCAAAAAACTGAACCAATAGTGGATGATTCAAGCGCTAAGTGAAGTGCAAGGATGATAGAGAATCTGAAATGATCAAGATGTTTTTTATCTCTAGATGTGCAGATGTACTGCAAATGGGATGAAGACGTAGATCGTCGTGTAGAAGATGAGGTGTTTGAACGATCTGGGGGGTGGGGTGGGGTGAAGGGACCTTTCGCTCCTCCATGTCCATCATACCATCTGAAAGTGGTGTAAAGCGATTTGAGCTTGGTGAAGGAGGGTGCTGTCGTGTAAGAGGGCTAGCTGTTTTAGACTCAGAGGGCCGGGAGGTTGGTGAAGGTTGAAGAGGAGATTTTTGGGGAAGGGCTGGTACTGGGGTCTGAGATTGTTGGTGCAGTTTTTTAAGTTATATGAGTGCATGTGGGTGCATGTGCTGAAGGTCGGGTTGAGGTGTGTCCTGGGATTGGTTGAGGGGTAAGAGGTCTCATCTGCTCTGTTTGTTCTGTAGATGGGATGATTGTGTGTAAGCTGGGGGAGTTTCTGTATGTAACTATGTTTGTCTGTTTGGCAAGAAGCGAATTGCACAGTATGCCGAGAGACCACCCCTGCAAAAGAGTGTTTCCAGCTGTTTGGGTGGAAACTTGAAAGTTTTCCAAAACACGGCAACGAGCCTCTGGGTACTATAAACCCTGTTCTGCATTTATGTGTTGGATTGTAGCTTCTTCCCTCCAATGAGGACACTCCCGAGAAGAGGCTGAATGACCTCCTGCACAGTTGGCACAGCTGGGTGTTCCATGACATTCATTAGAGGAGTGTGAATTGCTGCACTTTACACAGCATGCTGCTGATCGACATGCAGCCGACCCATGTCCAAACCTTTGGCAATTAAAACAACGTAAGGGTGAGGGTAACACTATTACTGACTGTAAGACTGTCAAGGGATTAAAGTCTTTTATAAAGCTATGTATGGGATTACCTTCCTCCTGGTGGAGTACCAACAGGACTGCTTGGCACAGGCCCAAGTTGCAAAGTAGGTATCACACCTGGTGGAAGTCCAAGCCTGCGGCTCCCTTGAAACAAAAAGCCTTACAACTTATGACTTGTTCACTTCTCACCCACCATCAAACTTCAATAAAATTAAAAACTCAGCAAGGATTTTTATCGTGTTTTAAAAATACACCCTGTGAATGTATTGTTAACTGTTGTTGTGCTGTATTATTGTTGTATTTTTATATAGTGCTGCTTCTGATTGCCCCCTGAGATAAACAGTCATATATTATCCTACTGGACACAAGTTCTGAAGGAAAAAAACCCTGAGATGGTGATTCATGAAATATTTTATGATAAAGTGCTTATTTAGGTCAAAAAGGAAAAACTTTTCTAGTTGGTGAAAGTACTGGAGGACTGCTATGCTGTACTCTAATTTCTTTTGTAAAAAAGAGAAAAGAAGTACTCATTCCACGAAAGAGAAGCCAAACAAGACCACAAAACCCTGCAGAAACCAGAGCTCCTATAGATGCTAAATAAAAGGTGAACTACATAAAAAAATGTACCAAGATTGGCAGGGGAGATGCCATTATTGACTGGAGTGACAGGCCGATTGTAAGGAGACACAAGATGAGCAGTGGGTGGGGGCTGGAAAAGGGAAACCATCCCAGGAGGTGGTGTAGGAGTGCTTGTGTGTCGTCCTGCACATTGTGGGATTCAAACAAAATTTATAATCATAGGTGATAAATGACGCTAAAAGCAGCACACACTAAAATTAAAAAACTTGAGTAGGGCACTACATAGTTCTTCAAGGATAAAACTATATAGGTATTCAGCATACATGTATTGGTCCACAGTAAGCGAACAGAAATGCAATTTAAAGTGAGAGGAAGCATGAGAAAATAGTGGTTTGGGGGTGCAATGGTCAAAGTTGAGATAATGCCAAATGTTAATATTCTGATATATATATAATACAAAAAGTTCATTTGTTACTTTGTGGACGAAAAAGGGTTTTGATGCTAAATAAAATTCATTTTTAACACCCTCACAGATTTTCTTACATCACCAAAAATGGCTCTTGTTTGAGCCCAAGTTACACACGCAACAACTGCCCAACGGCCAACATGTTAACATTAGTAAAGGAAAAAAAGAAAATCTTTTACGTTGGAAAATTTATGATTTTAAAAGGTTTAGATTATAATACTGAAATTCCGTGACGTGACAGAATGTCCACATATTTCTGCCCCCAATCTCCCCACACACGCAGAGACCACTTCTTTTATGATATATTAATCAACTACTTTTTAAGCAATTTTTAATGTTACTTTTTGCAAACTGTTCATGGCTATTAGCAATGACTACTTCCCTCATCAACAAAATTGATGAAAATTTTTGGTTATTCACTAATTCAGTACCAACTGATGCAAAGATCAACAAAATATCCAATTTATGAGTGAAAGGGGTAAATCTTAGTGGGAGGAAATATTCTCAGAAAATCAGAATGCAATGACCAAATAAAATTAAAAAATACTACGAAATAAAATAGGTGGTGAGAAATAAAATAAAACCGTGTGCTGAAGTGATATTGCAACAAAATGCAAGTAATAATTATTTCTGATAATTTAAAAAATTCTCAAATAAAATCTTTTATCACTAGTTGAAAACCTACATTTTAAAAGGTTTAGATTGTGATAAAGACTAATGGAGCAGGACAAAACTTCTGTTTAGCAAGTCTGCAAATGTGTTTGCTTTTGTCCCCTTCAGCCCCCAACCACATAAGCAGCAAGCACTTGTTTTACTTATGATGGTAATTTCAACTTTCCCTACTTGTTTATACAGCAAAAGTTTACGGAAGTTTTTTTGAGTACCATTTTTACACGCAACTCCCAATTACATGGAAATGGAAAACGAACAATCACATCTTACATCAGGTACAGAATAGTAGTTTCTTTTAATAAATTCAGCCATGCAATGAATAAAAATAAAATATCAACGTTGTTAAAATTTTGATAATATTTATGCAATTTTACATGCAACGTAACTGCAACTGTGCTTAATGTGGCAGATGAAGCCATGCACACCCATTTGTGCAGATCTTAATAAATGGTTTTGCAAATGGTAATAATTATTATTACTATCATATCTATTGCTTTGAAATATTAAAGTTTGCTTAAAAGTGGGAACGGAACTGGCATTTTATGCCGAGCCAGCAACTAAGGCTATTTCACGGCAAGGCAGCCAGCCCTGTAAACAGATGCCACATGCAGAGAAAGAATAGCGTGCCCACTGTATTGGTGACAGGCGCTAACCGTTGCATCATCAGACCGCCTGCTTAAAAGGAATTGTAGAATACCTACTATTATACAAATAACATTGATATATAACTTTTAATGGTATAAATAACAAATTAAAAACTCCTGAATACAAAAGCCTTATTTTCATACAATGCCATTTCTGGGTAAGGGTGGTCGTACATAAAAACATCTCAAGACAGGCTTGTGCTACAGTAATAAAAAATTGCAGTCTAATTTATAAAGGGATAAGCTATAAAATAACTGATTTAATCTTATGGCAAGAATTTGTATGCTGCTGTTGCTATTAAAAATCATTTTCCTCTTTCTTTTATAATTTTTTAGCTTTTGGAAGAGGGTGGGAACTACATTTGACTGCAGATATCTCTAAAACCCCTTGAGATGCCACAAAACCCATGTCATATTTTAGATTATTGTCTCTACATCCCAAAAGTCCAATAACTATGCTATGCATTGTAAGATATTATCTAAAAAAACAATTCCGCACTGTTAGTCTGATAAACATTTAGAATACAAATGATGATGGATTTAAAAAAAATATATAATTCATGCTTGTCATATCTATTAAAAAATATAGTTTACGTAATGACCTAATTTTAATCATCCGAGACAATGATATGAAAATGCATTTTTTTAAAATTATTGTTGCAGTCCACAATAAGATAGTAAATATTCTCACCTGACGCAAGCTGTGGGGACCCTGCAAGCATACTACCAGGAGGCATGGCCTTATTTGGTGTCATAATAGGAATAGGAGAGCTTCGCCCATTGGCCATCTGCTTTTGCTGGCTGAGTGGAAGTATTCCTGCCTGTATCAAACATAAACCAGTCATAAGTTGAATAAGTTAACATAACGCTTTTAAATAGAATTAGGTATCTGTATCAGACTTTTTCTCCTCAATAAATTCACAGCTCACTACGTGCTGCACTACTTTGATTCCAATTCACTAAAAAACCAAGTCTTTCAGCTATTTAATAAAAGGGGGGAAAAGGGCTGCACAAGGAGCACAACAGAGAACACATTTTCAAAAGTAGTCTAATGCTTGCCATACCAAGCCACAATTTTGAAATACAAATGTAAAACAATGCATGTGGCAGGAAGTGCATTAAAGTTAAGCCTATGACTTTATTTAAGCAAAATATACTTCATCTTAAGGTTTTTACCATCCATTATAGTCTTCAAAAATTATTGGCAAAAAAATGCAGCAATGAGCAGGTCTCCAAAATAAACTTTCACAACGACTGACTGCCAACAAAACGTACAGAATCTATAAGGAGTGTGTCAGCTCCTCTATCTTCCTTCTACAAAAATGTAATTATGATATACGCTGACTAAACTATTTTTGCACCAAGTTTAAATCCATAGATGCTACATTATTGGGTGAAAATACTAAGTATACAACATTGAATCTATGTGTTTATACACGTGTACAGACATTAACCATTTGTGTGCCATATGATAACGAACGTGTACATGCCAGTTCCAGGGAATTTTTATGATTTTTCGGTCATTATTTAAAAAAAATAATATGGAGCTCTGGAGATGCAAGAAAAGCATATAAAACCTATCCAATTCATACACAGAATTGATTTTTCTAATAACTGAAACCAAGAAAGACCAAGAAATAAGATTTTTTGGATTGTTAATTTTATTCACAAATATTTTTGGATGGCAATGGTGCAACAAAGTCACCACCGTCTGTCTCACTGCTGTCGTCGGAACTTTCTTCTACATTTCTTTGATCAAAATCGAGATAGTCGTTGTTGTCATCAGAATGATGAGAATCCGAATCTTCTTCTTTTATACCTAACATGATGCTGTCGTCACTTTCACTGCAATCTCATTCCTGATCTAGGTAATCCACCGATTCTAGATCATCTGAATCACTGTTTATGATCTCTGCTACGGCCTCTTGTAGTGTGCAGGGCCTCCTGTAGCGTGTGTTTTGGCCACTCGTCCCAGCAATCGCATCGTCCGCCATGATACTGCATGTGCGCTTGGAAAACTCTAGTGCGGGGTCGCTGTATTTCCCGATAAAACACCAATCAAACCACGCAACGCATCAGAGTTGGTGCTAAAGTTAGGGGGAATCCCATTTCTGCCGACCGTTGAACAGCCGTTATCCATACGTCACTCCAGATTCTCCACTAAAAATAGAACATATTGCCGACCGAACATTCAGTCAGTGGGCACGCTAGCATACACCCAAAGGGTTAATGCATCGATAAAAAAGTTTTTACACAAAGGCAAGAGTCTACTAGTTGACAAATTCTCTCCACAAAAATTCTTTTTAACATCACACTCACTGTGTTCTGAGCTAAGAATGCTTAATTTTGTGAAGACATTCTCACCTTACTGGAGGGATCTGTGGGCTGAACAGCATGGCCAATAGGTGTCACAGGGACCGACACAGAAAAGGGAGAGCGTTGATCATTCAGCAGCAAGGATGCTGGCAAAAGGCCAGGGCGAAGCTGCGGTAAAGGATGAAGTGGAAACTGTGGGAGTGGACCAACAACATGAGGCGTTGAGGCTGCCTGGCTACTAGGTGTAGAATCACCTCGCAACTTGCGCTCCAGCTCTTCTGCAGTTATGACCTGATCAAAGGCCAGAAACCCTCTACAAATTAACTTTACAATCTGGTAAGCCTTCAAAATAGTAATTTCTTTTCAATTCAATTTAATTCAACTTTATTATCTCAACAGGGAGAAATTACGAGATGTAGTGAAACAACTGGCTTATACTAAAAACTTGACCACGCTCACAACAATAAACAATCAATTCACACACACCCTAAAATTCACACATCACCAAAAACAATCTTCACAAAATCACGCACACGCCCACACACTCACAGGCCCCTGCATCACTTGTTAAGAAGGGCAACAGACTTATTTATAAAACTATTCTTTGAGCAGGCAGTGGACACTCTTGGAACATAATAACGTCTCTTGGACGGAAGAAGGTTACAATACTGTGCTAAAACATGTGTACTATCTTTCACAATCACTCTTGCCTTCCGTACTACTCGTCTTTCATACAACTTACTCAGACACTCCTGTTTCTCCCCAATCACTCTCCCACTCACCTTCACCACTCCATCTAACACATTCCTATTTCTAACCCTCAGTCCTCCATACCAATATAAAAATCCAAATGTCAACACAAATTCAATAAAACATCTATAAAAAGAACATAAAACCTTTTTGTTAACATTCAGGGAACCGAGTTTTTGTAGACAGTACAATCTTGATTGACATTTCTTGTGAATGACCTCTGTGTTAGCGTTAAAAGTGAGTTTATCATCAAAATCACAAAATCCATCCAATCCATCCAAACTCTTGCCTGAAACAGCTCCATGTTAAGTCACAATGTCCACGTGTAAAGTGTCATTCAACAGACAAGGTACTGTTGTTACTGAGAAGATGACTGAGGACCATATTCAGCTGCTAATGTACTACCGTACCTTCGGTTTCTTTCCTCGGGCAAGCATCAGTCTCTCAATCTCTTCCAAAGTGTGAGCCTGCGGAAGTGCTGCTGGTGACTGTGGTGGCAGTGGATGAGGCAGAATAGGAACAGGTGACACACCTCTCTACAGTATAGAGTCAAAAAGAAAGGTTAGATGGCCCAATAAAATACTAATAAAGAGCTTCTCACCAATGCTGTAAGGACTGTACAGTTCTGGGTTAAGTTCTCTTCTCAGCTACACTCTTTGGACGTGACACTTAATCATAGGTCAGACTGTTGGGGGTTTATCTCCTTCATTCCCCTTTAGGATAAAAATGTAAGTGGAAGAATTTTTCTAGTTTTATCAAACAAATAAACAAACAAACCTTTATATTAGTATTTTCCTTTGCCTTTGCTCATGAACTAAAAGCAAAGATTGGGGAAGAAAGTGTTCTGATTTTTATTTTGTCACATCAACATGAGAAATCACTCATTAAAACTATATCATACTCCAGCTCTCTTAAGAGAAATACAACTCTGAACAAGAAAATGAAACAGCAAAAGGGGTATATATATTTATATCTACACACAAAACAATTTTTGCCACAAAAAGTCATATTCTCTCTATATACCAATAATGGTTTTCAAAAATACACCTAATAATAGTCATTTCTCAAATAATTTTGAAATAAGTTTTGAAAAATGCTAATAAAGCATTTATTAATAAATGTACATCTGTATAAACTTTCTGTATTCAATAATCTGTAAAATTAGATTATAATATCTCCAATAGTAGACTTTCCTTCCACTAATAAATTTTTTAAACTCAGCACTGGTCTATGCTTTCAACAAAGATGAGAACGTCATGTGTATGTGCTACATAAATTTTATGCTAGCAAAATCTTGGTGAACCATTGTTTTCAATGGAGTTACAGCCCTCAACTCACAAACAGAAGGATGATTTAAAGATCTGAATTTTTCCAGATGTACGTTTCTTTTAAAAAAATGATAGCATGAAGGAACATGTAAAGACAACTAGTGATTTTTTTGTGTGTCATCAAGGGGTAACAGGTAATGAGGCCTATGACGAGCATCCTGATCAGGCAAACATACACATAGATGCACAGTGAATATTGCCAGGAACAGAAAAAAATGCAGTGACAGGATTAAGGGAAAATAATGAACAGAATTATTCTATGGTTATTATTATCATAAATTACATTCATTTCTGCATGGTGCATGGCGGTTATAATCCACGGCTGACTAGGCAGCTCATTGATTGCATTTCGTGTGACCCCGTCTCCAAAAATATCTTTTAATGCAATTTACAAGATGAACTAAGTACACATAATTTTAACTTTAATTATAATTTTGTCTTTCTATCATGATTTTTACAATTTTCTAAATGTACTTGAAATTTGTGTGTATATGGATATAAAGGGTCAAGATTGAGACCTGTTAAGGACTAACAAATATCTTGACTCCTAGTACTTACACGCACAGCCTTTGCACTTTGAAACAACTTCTGCAATGCATCCGCTGGTTTGTGGAAAATATCTTCATGAGCCGGAGAGCCCCATATGTTTTTTCCTGGAGATACCTGGCAGAATTTTTATAATATATTAATTGTCTTTCCTTGTCCTGTCTTTTACATCCCGTCACACCACCCACACAGTCACTTAATCTTTTCATTTGAAATCTACATTCCTCATCCATTCAACTTCTGCATGGAGACAATTTGGCACATATAAAGACTATATGACGAAGGTATTTGGAAAATCTACAAAATTTAATAAACCGTATAGCATGTCATGCTCAACTCTGTTCATGCTGGTACAGGCAAGCAGTTAAAAGTTCCAGATACATCAAGGACTGCGCTATGAAATGTCAAGATGCAATCCTCTCTGGATGATTAGCAAACCATACTTGGGAAATAAACACTGAGGCAGCTGTTTAAGTTTGGTACAACAAAACCTTATCCAGCTTAACCCTCCAGCCTTCACAGATCTTAGCTTCCTTACCAAGTGTTCTGCGTCATACAAAGCTGGTGGGGACGAGGGACCAAACAGCTGTTCCAGGTGTGGCTGACCCTGCAGGTGTAACGATGAGTAATAACTGCTTTTTAAGTGTAAACAGACTGCTGGATGGTCACTTATATGACTTGCTAAGAGTTACTGCACTTTCTTCTTAGCCCACTGCTATCAATAAGCTAATGAAAAATACAACAGTAAGTTAATATACTCTAAACATGCATGCACCCACTCAAGCAGATGAAGCTTTTCACAATAAGAAGAAATTATTTTGATTCTGAAGAACATATTACAAAAGAAAAAATGTTGGAAAATGTTTACAGCAATTGCCTTATCTTCCTAAGAGGTGCTTAAGTATCACCCACAGTGCACAACGTACTAAAGATACCACTGCCTTTTTGACTAAAAAATGCTGTCATAACAAAAACAAACCTGTAAAGAAACATAGTATTAAGTAAAATACTTATCTTCAAGATAAAATGGGTGTAAGAAATACAAAATGCATAAAAATTAAATTTAGGACAATACCGAAATATAAATACCAGTACATTAAGACTAAAAATTTAATTTAAAACAGCAATGCTCTGACCACCAAAACAAAAAGGCAGTGTTTTCAAAGATAACATTATCAAAATAACTACAAAGCAATACTTTGATAAACAAAGCACAATTTGTCTGGGATATTTTAAAGTATGCAAGATAGCATGAATGTCTAAGATCATTATTGTTCACCTGCAGAACACTTTTTTTAATATTTTGATTGGAGTGGGATATCAGACAGGAGGCTAGAGAAGGGAAGGAGGCAAGGGTTATGGCCATTCTCTTATGCCATGTTATCATTACACAGAACAATCCGGATCAGTTGAGTTAGGCCAGCCTGGGTTATGTAACGAGCAGAACATCTCCAGGAAGGTATACAGGTAAATAAGCAACTCTAGGAGTCACTAATTTAATATATTCCACTAATATGCTTAATTTTATTTACACTTGCTTTCTTTGAGAAGTGGTGACTCCAGAAACACTTGTAGCGAAAAGAACTGCATTAGAGTGAGAAAACACGAAACTTGACTATGACAAAAGTGAATGCACAAATCATTTATGCCAGCTGCTGCTAAACCATACTTTTTTGTACTATCTTTTTGTGTACGTCAACAGTCCCACCCTGCTCCCCTTTCTTCCAGGGTTCCCCAAGGCTCAGTGCTTGGCCTCATTCTGTTCATTTTGTACACAAAACCACTTTCTTTATGCATCCAGTCTCATTATTTTTCTCATCAATTGTTTGCTGATGACTTGCAGCTGTACTTCTCTACCTCGCTGACTGAGTCTCGTTCTGCTCTTACCACCACTGAAGCCTGTAATAGTGACATCAAAGACTGGATGGCACAAAACAAACTTAAACTTAACGATAACATGGAAACCCTCTTCTGCTCGAGAAAAAGAATTCGTTCATCAATCTGCCCAAGTACGTCAAGGCAGAAGACACCAATATCACTTTCACATTGTCTGCCCATTACAGCAGACATGACCCTTATAAGTTACAGATGTCTGTCAGTTTATATATTATGAGCTCTGTAACACCAGCGCCATCCGCCACATTCTTTCAGCACACGCTGCTGCCACTTTTGTCTGTCCATTTGTTATATCCAGGCTTGATTACATTAAATCCTTACTTGCAGGCTACCCTGCATACCTTATTCAAAAACTCCAAAAAGTACAGAATTCTACTGTGTATCTGGTGCTTAGAGTTAGGAAACAGGACCATGTCCCTCCTCTTGCTGGTTTTCAACACTGGCTACCCATTTGTTCTCACATTTAGTACAAGCTGTTTGTGCTGTGTTTTAATTTCTTTGCAGGCTCCTGCCCTATTTCTCTAAACTTCTCTTCCTCTACATCCCAGCCAGACAACTCTGCTTTTCATCTGATGACCATACCCTTACTATACCTGTCACCAGGACAACATATGGTCACCATATATTTAGTGACTGTGCTGCAAACCAGTGGAACTCTCTTCCATATCCACCACCTACCAAACACTGAATCCTTTAAACATACACTAAAACACATCTGTTCCATGCGAATTATTCCTTACACCAATCAACATAATGCTAGTCCATTTTCTATCCCTCTTTCACTTTTTTTCGTCTATTGACTAGTCTGTCTCCTTGTCATCCTCTGTAGACTTGTGACATTCTCCATCCTTACTGATTGTTCCATGATTTCTCTTTGCGTCTTCTATGTTTGTCTTTTATTACTCGTCTCCATGGTTGTTCTTCTGTCCTTTGTATGCTGTCCATGTCTTCTTGTCTCAAGTGCGGAGAGGATGCTCCTTTGTAGGCATGATCATGCACTATATAAATCAAACATTTCATCATCATCTAATCAATTATAGGGTAATAGCACACCCATAAAGGAAAACACTTCATCTATTTCAACTGCAAACAGTGATGATAAATGCTTGCAGTATCAATGTCTCTGCTAAAACATTTTACCATATAATTGAAACATTTGATGGCATATACAAATAAAAATTTATCATTATTTTAATCATGTGATGGCTCAAAAATGTCTACAAATGGAAATTGTACACTGCTCTCTTGGGTGTTTCTGACTTACAAATCTGGTTATGTTACATGTGATAGCTCAAAAGGTTGCTTCCAATGTCCATTATAAAAAAAAACCACAACATGCATGCGCATTTGAATGTAAACAGAGAACTGGGCCATGCGATGCTGACAAATTAATAACTATTTTAATAAAGCAGCACATTCAAGTAGTGAAATTAAGTCTTCAAATGCCAAAATGACCTTTAAAATCTCTATATTTTTTAAGCAGTCAATACGATCTATATTAGTGTTTAGAAGCCAGGGGCCAGCTGCACATTTCTAGAAACAAATTTTAGAAACATTTTTCATAAATCACCCCTAAGTAGTTTAAATGCATGCTACATGAGCATTTAAGCGACATTTTAAAAGTGCTTGTTTTTCTTCATGACCACAGTTATCACAATCAGCTTTGGGGAAGAACTCAAAGTGTTTGGAAGTAAACAAGAAAACCTATGATAAAAATAAAACAACCATGAATTCTTTCAACGTTTTTGACTTTAACAAGCAATTATCACCGAAATTGCTGAAGAGATTGCAGTGAATACAGATGAAAGCACAGCGCATTCTGCAATTGTTTAAAAAAAAGTTTGGTTAAATGTTCACTAATTGACAATCTTGTATTAAACTGTTCATTTGAAAAATATATTTTAACACATAATATACTTTAATAAATTAGCATGGTATTTTCTATAAATGATGTAGTTGATTGGTCTCATCATTGTGGCTGCTTCTTGGTAGTAATAGAGTTGGCATTTACATCCTGCTGTACTCATTATGCTCAGCACATCGGCCACACATGCAACTTTGTTATACTAGTCTTAAATCTGACAAGTAAACAACCCATTCGATAGTTCTGCTTGCTCTGAGTACAAAAAGTTTTCCTTTCTGTTGTTTCATGAGAGCTGTCATTTTTACATTAGCTTATGCAAATGGAAGACTGGTTTAAACAGTTGCATCTTGTTCAAAACAATTTTAGTTTTAAAATTGCGTTGTGCAATACATTTAGTAGCTTTCTATTAAAATGTCTTAATGAAATCAGTTTAAGATCTGAACTGTTTAAAATTACAAATGTATAGTGCAAATGGCCCCTTATGTGTTAAACTCTGGTATAAGTACACATGGATTTGCTAGTTCTCTAAGAGGACAGGCTGGGAGAAAAGCATGTCATGCACACCAATACTGTACTCTTGCTTTTGTTGTTCAAATGTATGCTAACAGCCAGACTTGCTTACCCTTAGGATGAACCAATCAAATTTTTCCAGAAAAAACCTGAAATCTTGATTCAGCTTGTAACTTGGTTCATGAGTTGCAAACCAAAGATACTGAAACTTTCCCTTCCTCTGCCCTTATGTTTGATTTGCACATGCTGTTGCAATAGATTTTATTACTGCTCATTTCGCTTCTGGTAATCCATTAGTTATGGTAGTCCCTGACAGTTATGGAATCTGGAAAGGCAGCTTTGTGAGAACACAGTTGTTGAAGTATGCAGTGATAGAGATTAAATGGCCTAGCATGCTGAAAAGCCACATCTTTCATGATGGCAATAAAGTTCTTATAATATGGTAGCTATCACCTGTAAGCACTCTGCTGTAGAGAAAGTGCAGATTGGTCTGTTGTGCGCACCCATGCTTTTTAAACTGTGCAGTGTCATTAGCAAAGTGGGAGAGGGGTGCCTGCAGGCATTGCCATACTGCCCCCCCCCCAAAAAAAAAACTGGGTTAACTGAAGTTACAGAATCAGAGATCATATCGACCGGATGTTACTTTCACAACAGCTAATTGGTGTGAATCTTAGAAGAATATTCGTTGTTGACAATCTATTTTTGTCAAAATCTGTGTATACAAAATACCACCAGTCTGAAAGAAGATAGCAGGGGTAGGGTGGGGTGTTTCACGTTGAACCAGTAACTAAGGCTCTATCACGGCAAGGCAGCCTGCCCTGTAAACAGAGGCCACATGCTGAGAGTGGGAGGATACCAAGACATACCAGAAATACCACGAAAAAAAGGGGAAAAACCCCAACTTTTGGTCATAGCCATAATTCCTGTCATTCAGAAGATTTTCTGTAA
Source organism: Marisa cornuarietis (assembly GCA_004794655.1). Classification (NCBI taxonomy): domain Eukaryota; kingdom Metazoa; phylum Mollusca; class Gastropoda; order Architaenioglossa; family Ampullariidae; genus Marisa; species Marisa cornuarietis. The sequence continues at coordinate 2,699,136 of SMMW01000618.1, forward strand.
TGATTACCCACATAAGTAAAGAAGTCTGACAATGAAAAGTCATTCCCTCTTGATGAACACCAAAGCTGGTCTAAGAAATCAACATCCATCTTTACTTGTAAGTTTAAACAGGTGTTTGGGTGGTGGTCAGAAATCCTTTTGTGTTGAACATAGATCCCTGTAGGCTAAGACATGCCCCAGGCTAGGAGGTTTCAAAGGACAGAGATAACAGAGATAACCAGACAGTGCAGATTTATTGAATTATGTAAAAGCTGATCACTCCAAAATTTTTTAGGCAACAGTGGCAAGAACATCTGAATGCACAACCTTGTTGTAAATGCTCCCTGTGCCACAACACCTTTCTCCTTCACATATGTCTCATTAGAAATGCTGTTTTGCATGTTACACAACTTAATAAAAATGTATTTTTAAAATGTTTTGCACAGACCTTAAGTCCTGGAATAGGTCGAGATCGGGTACGGCCGGGTAAGCTTTCTTCATCTTCATCCTCCACTATTAATCTGCTTATGCTCTCCTCAATGTGATATTCCTGAAATTGGAAAGGAGAAAACAAAGGAATGACTAAGTCTTTATATTTTTCCTTTTTTAATTGATAAAAAGATTTGGAAGTTAAGGCATGATTATATATAAAATTAATGACTTTTATCATTGTTTGATAAACAGTATTTTCTTTTATTTCTTTAATGATTTGTGGTAAATTTTACTGCTAAAAAGAATTCAGGGGTCAAAATGATACTGCTTTTCTTTCTCTTCCTATGCTAACAGGATAATGAGAAATGCAGATGTACCAATGAATGCAAAAGCATGTTATAACCTATCACTGCAAATCTCACCTTACATTTTCATCATTTTAACAATAAGATGTCAGAGAAAGAGGCATATCAAAAGCAATGTAGCCATCAGTTTACAGGCTGCCTTAGGCATGTCAGTTCTTAAGCTGTAAGACAGTTGTTTAGCTATCACTGATTAAACTACACCACTTAACCACATGCTGCACCTTATACGGGACTAAAGTCTTCCTGCAATCTTTGGACACTGCATGTTAATACAACAGCAGTCAGAATTACAAATTTTCTGCAATCAGCAGGTTCAAAATAAAGGACCAATTGACTGTTTATCATGCTATCATTTTGTAGCCACTCTAAAGGAAAGTTTTCATGAACTTTTGAAATATTTAGGATTACAAGAAATTAAATGGTATTATAATGTTGTATCTTATAGCATTTCAATATTTTAACAAGTGCATTGAAAACCACAAAATTCTCTTGATTTCAATAATGTTCAGTCAGAAGTTTTAAACTAAAATTAAAAGAAAACCTCACTTCCTGACTCCGATACGAGCGCTCTGCATTTCCATAACCAGAATCTTTGGTGTGATCACGATGGTGGAACTCAGATGTTTCATTCTCTTCTTCTTCCGCAAGCCTTTCATGTTCTTCCTCCCAGTTGAAGTCTTCTGTGAAACAGCACACTGGTATCATTAACACCAACCCAAGAAAAAAAATTCTTTTCAAATGTTTAAGTTCAGTATGTTGCAATATATTAAAATACTCAGTTCTCAAAACTGAAGTCGCTAAACCCTTTCTACTACTACCTTGAAATGTTTACACTTTCACCTGTGCAAGGCAAGTGATTAGTTTAAACGAGAAAATGTTTTCATCTTGGGGTGACTGCAACATCTGATGGCAACCCTTATAAATATAAATTATATCACATCAAGTGAAAATGCATGAGTGGGAGAAAATATCTGATCCCAAGAAACATAATTCTGACTTCAGCACTGTAATACTTAACTAATACATATGAGGTAAAAACTGCCATAAGATAACGATAAAAATCTAATATTAACAAATGTCCCATGCTATACTATGTTAACTGTAGCCTGTAAATATGTTTATATTTGTAAACATTTCCATGCATCACAGTAAATTTTTTGACCACACTGTACATATCAGTGTCTGTGGGCTGTTGTTTTAAGAACAGGAGGCCTTTTGTGACTACTTATTTTCTAAATGATAAATTTAAATTAAAGCACTCACAATACACCCACACACACACATATTATGCATGATGTTTTTGGAAAGTAATAGTTTATCGGTAACTTATTAATCACCTCCAGCACAACTAGCTCCAAATGTTTCATCGTTGAAACCATCGAAATCTTCTTCTTCTGGGGCCTCTTGGAGCTCGTTGTTAAAAGCGTCAACAGTCCCCGCTCCTAAAGCCTGTAAGTAATTAAAAAATATTAAATATCGTAATATAAAATAATGTTATTATATTTCCAAATTAAACTGAGCGACTGGCATTTTAAGGGGTGAGAGAACAAATCAGCAAAGAAAGCAGTGCGTAAATACTTGTATGCCTTCTTTAAACTACCCAAAATATACAACAACGCACAGACGAAAAACTAGTTAATTGTTAGTCCTTAAAATACTATAAATGTCACAATAAAGCAAATAAACCCACGGAGAAGGCAGAATCTGGCTTCACATTGAGTGTGCTGGCCATGTCAAGCCATTTTCACTTCCACACTTCCATTGCATGTTACTTTCACGAATAAGTGTTACTTCATGAAATGCTATAAAATGATAATTGCAAAGCAGGAAACATATAATTATATCTATGTAAAAAGATAACAAATGTCTATTTAAAAAAATACACTTTTTTTCTCAAAACAATTTGTTTTGAGACTACGACAGACTTCGTTCGATTTTCCGCCATATTTCGTGAAAGAACGGAAATCTCCGTCAATACTGTTATTTTAATATGTAGTGAGGCAAAAATATACCTCTGTTTAGGACAAGAACGGCCAGAAAGTAAACAGAATGTTACGAACGAACAGGTTAAAGTGTAGATATTTACATACTTGGTTGTCATTCTATGAAAACTTTATTTAAACAAAGAAGTAGTCACCGACATGTCTGAAGTCGATATTTCCGAAGAGATTCCGAATGGTGACGATTCTGCGTTCGTGGAAGAGCAGTCTCACGAAGCTGAATGTGATTCGGCTGCAGCATCAAGATCAACGGCAACAGTTGTGGAGTCGGCACAGCAAGACGCAATTGCGGCAGAGCACGTTTTTGTTGCTACTCCGCAAGGACTTCTGACAGCAGAGCAGTTTCAGGAAGCTACAGTTGCTGGAATTAAAACAACCCATATCGTCATTCACGATCAGACAATTGGGCAATTAGAAGGACTAAAGACACCTACAACTCCCCTCCCCCCTCCAACACCTGCAACCCCCTTGAGTAAAGAAAAGGGTTTTAAGTACAACTGGGATGATTCTGTCCACCAGTCTGTCTTGCCTGTTCGTTGCAAAACAACAAACGGAGAACTATACAAAGCAAAATTTGGTTCAGGTGTGTCACTTTCAAACTCGCTTTGAAATGTGGTGATTTTAATGTTTCATTTTATTGAGTTGTAGAAGTCGAAAATTGGCAAAGTAACTGCAAAAAAAAATATATATATATATATTAATTTACGGCTTTCTCATTTAGTTTGTTTCAGATCATACTTTAAAGAGAGATAGAGATCTGATCAGAAAATTCTACAAAACAGCTCCTTCCCCAATGAGCCTTTTGTATTCTCCTTGTAGGCACTAAATGTCTTTTTTTCAGTAGGTTTATGGACCATGGATATAACAAAGTTACTATAGTATATACAGCACGAAATAAATTTGTTAAAAACTCATGTCCTAGTGTAAAGTATTTACTGATTCACGTATTTAAATTCTTCAGAATTCAGGCATGAATGATTTGGAGTAATGCACTACTTTTCTTTTGATGTAGGAGGCAGAGGAAAGTGTATTAAAGGTAGTGATGAGATGTGGTACACACCAAATGAGTTTGAAGCACTTGCTGGGCGAGCTAGCAGCAAAGACTGGAAACGCAGCATCAGATATGGTGGTCGAACATTACAGTGCTTAATTGAAGATGGAATTCTTCAACCACATGCTACTTCCTGTACCTGTGCTGCTTGCTGTGATGATGATGCTGTTGTTAGTAATATCGTTAGTCTCAACCTTTTCAATTTCCTTACGTGTTTTATGTATATGTGTTAGATGAATCTCCAGTTTTTATCAGTGATATTTACTTGGGAACAGCTTTCTTATAGGTGGGGCAACACGGCGGCCATAACAGAAATGGCTCGCGGCATTATCGTCTGCTCGCTCCACTCAATTGCCCAATTGTACCTAATAAACTAAACCTAAACCTACCCCAAACCTCTGACAAAATAACATAGACCAGCCTATGACGTCACATTCACCCCCCCCCCCTTATAAGAAAGTTTTGCCTTGACTTGTTTAAATCAATATTTGTGATATGTTACATGATATGTGAACCATGCCTGTAGCTTTGAAAACTACCATTTTAAGCAATCACAGTCTGTGAAAAACAAAAGCAAAATAGTTATTGAGTGACTGACATATGAGGGTGTTACGATATTTTATTATTTTTGCCCATTTGTCACACCATTCCATGAATATAGTGTCACATACCCAATTTGTGAAACAAGGTATGTGTTACAGAGCATAGCTACTCTTGGGGCTAGTCCTGTAAGTGAAATGGATTGAAGACATAGCTGATTATTTAGTCTGTCATCTTTATGGTCCTCATTTTGATGTGTGTATAACATCATGCTTGCTGTTTGTAAAAATACATTCATGGTGATAGCAACAACCATTACTTTGCATGAATGCTTCAGTGGATGGTTATCAGTACAGCATTACCGTCAACCACCAATCATATTGAATCTGCTTTAGGACATGTGAGGTGTCCTAGAAAATCTTTCACATGTTTCCAGAAGATGTGATTCAATTTTCTTCATAATCTGATTTGTCTATAGCATATGGATGTCTCTTATCTGCTGCTGGGAAAACATATATGCAATCACTTGTGCAGATAGACTGAGCACTTGTTTTGCCAAACTTGGCTAATCATCAGAAGTTTGAATTAAATTTCTTTTATAATCTGGTCAGTTTTGGAATTGGAGAGAGAATCCAAAGTTTATAATGAATTTACATTTCTGTTATTCTTGCTTTTAAGGCCATTTATCTTTGTGATAAAAGATCACTCCTGCAGCAGATGATAAACAGACCAAGCAAGTTAATATCAAATTAGCATGAATTAAGCCATCAAGAGTCTGCAGCAAAATGAATGAATGTAGCCCCTTTGTTTTTTACAAAACCTTTTCCATTTGGGATTATATGTGCTAAAAATTAAGCTTTCTAATGGGTCTGTACCATAACTTGCTCAGTTTTGAATCTATATTGTAATGTTAATAATCTCACTAGAGTGATTTTCATACAACAGACATTAGTTGGTGAAAGGCTAGCATCAAATTAAGTAGGCTAGTGTCAATTTAAGTAGGGACAAAAGAATGCCATGTCAAACTAATGACTCTTACTAGTGTTAGTGGCAGTTTTGTTTATTGTCAGTGTGTATGTATGTGTCTGTCTCTTGCATGGTAGTTAGTGATTTAAACCAACCTGTCAGCTTCACATTATGTCATCAACAGACAGGACCTGTGCGGTTGTTTGTACCATACAAACGAAGAAAAAAAGATTCAGAAAGTGACAATGCTCTTCCCTCTCCAAAGAAGCTTCGCACAGCTGCAAAGTCTCCAACAATAACTGCCTCACCAATGGCGAAAGAAGGTATTTGTATTATCTTTTTTTAACAGATGTAGGTTAAAAAAGGAAAAAAATGTCCACAAATAAGCAGTCGGATAAGCTTTTGGTAGTTTACGAGTGTTAAAAGACTAATTAAACTTTATTGCTCTTTCAAAAAATTGTCTTTTTGTTAATTGTATTTATACCCTTGAAAGATTTTATAGGTGGTAATTTATGTTACTAAGGGCTCAACGCAGTGAAAGTAGATACTGTCAAGCCTTGTTGTCTTTTGTTTTCTATAGGTTCATTCTCTACTCCATTTTCCATTTTATCTATTTGTGTGCATGTGTGAGAGAGAGCGAGAAAGAAGTGGATGAAGACATGCATGCTTTTACTTAGGTGTACTTGTATATTGACCAATCATTTTCTTGGACAACTTTTTAAAAACCTGCATTATTTCCAAAACTCCAGTTTTCTTTCCAGTGTCTGTGTCCCCTGTACCTTCAGCCCAAACAGCCTTTGTAACATCAGCTCACAGGCCCTTGACAATACAGAGTGAGAGTGGTGAGACAGTACACATTGTTGCCACAGATGCACAAGGAAATCTAGTGACAGGTAATGTGATCTGACCAAAAGCTTTAAGTGTTTCTACAAATTAGTTTGGCATGCCTGAGATTAAACATATGAAAACCACTGTTTATTTTAGTCACTGGACTACAAAAAGTAGGGGCATCTTTTAAATGTCATGTCATACAATAACATGAAAAAAATAGAAAAGACAAGACCAATTTATCCTCAGCGGATATACATTTGTCGACAGTAAGGGCATATATAAAAAAAAGTACAAGTAACAAATTCCTAAAATACTACATACTTCAACTTTCCCATACTAACACACACCTTCTCAATACCACACATCCATAACCTTTACAAAAATTAAAACATTCCACACAACTATAAAAAATCATAAAACCTACAAAGCCATCCTCAATGCATAAAATCCAAAGTCAGCCGATAGGTCTACTGTTGTTAAAAAGTCTAACAGCAGCCGGAATCAATGAGCTGTTCTGCACCTTGGCATAGCAAATCTTCCACTACGTTGCATGCGTAGTTCAATCAGTGTGTATACATAGTTATAGTAGCTTACTAGTCATGTTTAAATATGCCTAAGAGTTATAGTACAGATTGTCACTTTGTATGGAGTTGCTGTACTGAGAAGTAGATACATGGGTTTGAGTTTGTGCTGGTATTTGCACTTTTAGTGACAAAATTTTCTGGGAAGGGTGGAGGGGGTAAATGATGGCCATGTGACATCAAGTATTTGATAGAATATTCTGCTGGAACTCCTCCAAAAGTAAATGACATGTCTGATTTCTTCCACCATATGAAGATGCAGTTGTGATGACACCACTAACACTAGCCCAGCCCCACATCCAGGGCATCATCCAGCAGCAGCAGCAACAGCATGCCCAACAACATCAGCAGCAGATACAACAACAGACCATCATTCCCAAGGCAGGTGCCACAGTTGTCTCTATGGATGTACTGGAGCAGAAACAGTGGTGGCATCTTGAAGAGGTGAGGTGTATATTTGGGTTCTTGTGTTTATTTCTGATTTCAGAATCACAGCTCACGTTTTAATTTTATTTACATGTGCCACATTGAAGCAATAAAGAACAATTTTTTGTACAGGGTTATTTAAGAAACAAAAAGGCTGTTTATTTCATACTCAGCGTTTGGGAGAAAGCCTGATTACATGAACCCGTCCAATGTCATGAGAAGCAGAACTGAATAAAATAAAAATATTGTGGAATAGCTAGGGGTATGGAAGAAATTTGTAGTAATTAGTAGAATCATTGCGCTTTCATAAGTATAGGTATGAAACTGTCCATTGTCAGGATGAGAAGCAGAACTAAACAAAGCTAGAAATATTATGGTGTAGTTACGACGATGCAAGAAACTGGTAGGAAATAATTAGAATCATTGGGCTTTTATGCGCATCATGACAACATATCATGACCATAAATAACATTTACAAAATGACATTAACATAATAACAATGATTGGTTTTGTAAAACAGATTTCCCCATGTGGATAAGAGCTCAGTGCACTGCCCACAAAAGATGATAAACTGACGGTCAACATAACTAAAGAAAATGACACAAAGAAACAAACATTATCATTTGCTAATCTTAACATACAACACAATAAGCACACAAAATAGACACATTTGCGAACAACTTTAAAAAAAGAACATGCAAGATAGGTTTCTGTTATGGGGATCTGTTCATCCTTATAGATATCAAAAAGTGTGAGCAGTGTTAAAAAATGTGAAAATATTGATGAGAGTCACATCATTGTTCTAACATGTAACATTTTATGCTGCTGCTGTAATGGATCATGTAATTATTTTGTATACAAATTTGTTTTCCTTTCATATCCTCAGATTTATGTTTTATGATTATTTGTAAATACGTCATATAGCCTTAGATTTTGGTTCTTTTGGCTTCATGCATAGCAACATCTGCATGGGTGCGGTATGTTAAGAAAGATTTGCACATGTTGCAGATGGCTAACAACCTTCTGCAGCAGGTCCAGCAGCTCAAAATAATGATTGAACAAGTCAAACAACAGACTCTTATCTCAAAGGAAGCAGTTGTTCAGCAGACTCGGCAGCTGTGCGAGAAAGAGAAAAACGAGGTGATAAGTCTTTTTTTGTTTTCTTCACTGACACACATGGGGGATAGAGCATTATTAAAGCAAGGGTTGAGGTATGTCTGTTTGTGAAAGAAAAGTAGTACAACACTGTGAAAGCTAGGGTTATGATCATACTACTGTATGGAAGAGAATCCCAAGAAACCATGGGAAAAGTCTAATCGAAAGATGGTAAATAATAGATAAGAACACTCAGGGCCAAACTGTTTTTTTTCCGCCTTAGTCATCAGTTGGAAATCAAGCTATTGAAGAATATCAAAAATTTCTGCTGTTTTTGTTTGCATTTAGAATGTGGTCACAGCTACAGAATGCAAGTCATATAAACATGCTAATCATCCTCGTTGGCAGATACATTTTCTTTATAGATGACAAATATGCAACTTATATAAATAATTACATATTTTTACAATTTAGTTAAGATTTGTCTTCTGTTCTAGGCTTTGAATGCAGCACGCATAGAGGCACAGATGAACCTGTCACGTGTGGTTATGGATCAACGTGCACAGAAGGACATTGCTGTACAGCAAGCATTGGCACAAGCTCGTGCTGAAATGCAGGAGAAAATGGACTCAGTGACTGTCATTTCAGATGACAAAGTGACCTACAATGTGACATGGAACACAAGTGGTTCTCAGCCGACCATAACTACCATCATGGACACTGGAGTGGAAGAAGATTCAGACAAAGAAAAGGAGTAAAAGCAGCTATGATCTGGTGCATTTCTGTTGAAAAATAACAAGTTAGAAGAGTCACATTAAATGATGATGCACTCTTGAGAGTATGAAGTCTGGATTAGAATGTCTCTGCTGTGGAGTTCATCAACAGATTTCTGACTAGGAAATATATTTATTTTTGCTTTCTCTTGATCTTTGCAATCATGTTGATGGAGGTCAGTGCTCAGTTTTAATGGCTGTTCAAGAAATTGTGATTATTTTCTGTTCAGAGTGCTAAATATTTGGTCTAATGGGTTGCAGATTTGGGATTCCACAAGGATACATTCATTTTCGTCAAGGTCTTAGCCAATAGGAGAGGTGGGACCATGTGTTAATTAGGTGTATCTGTGTACAAAGCTCTACCCAGGCATCAGAAAAATATTTCACTTTATAAGTGGAGCTTATTTTCATCTTTCACTTGCTCTTCTTGGCAGTCTCTTGAACATTTCCAGGATTTAAAACAAACTGGATGGAATTTACCAAGCCCTGTTATTGATTAGGCAAAAACTTTCATAAAATATGTCTGGAAAATGTTCAGATTGAATTTTTAGGTGTCTTTTACAAGTCATGACATAAAGTCTAAATTTGAGGCATGCATGCATTCCTGCCTGTATGCAAGTGTGCATAAGCTGGGCATGTTTGGATGAAGAGACCCATTATCCTAGATTCTGCCTTTGTTGCTGTCATTTCCTCTGACAGTTTGTTGGTGAGTTGAACAAATGTGTGCATGGATATGCTAGAGGGAGAAAGTACTGTTACTATTGTGCAAGACAGGACGGTATATTTTTGTTTTCGAAAGAGGATCTCTTACCTGCTGCCATTGTGATGTTGCATTTAAAATTCTTGGTAAAAAATGGATTTCACTTGTTTGTGTGTGCAAATAGAAGCATATGTTTACGTGCACTTTTTGAGTTTCATCCACAGTGTTTGTGTGAGTGTAATCAGAAGGGATATGCAAAGGACTAAAGACAGAACTGCTAGTGTAGGGTGTAACTCTGTCAAACTTGATCAAATGTTTATCTGTACCATTTAGAGAAGCCTAGAGGTTTATAAGAAAAGTTTCTCTACATCATAAAAATCTCACTTCTTAACAAAGCATGATTTGCGACAGTTTTCCATGACTGCCCCAGGTGCAGAACAGCACTGCAAAATGATAATTCTTATTGACTTATAGAAGAAACCCAAAATGTTAAAGTGCTTTTCAAGTGGTACCTGGTAATTTGAGATTGACACCACGTTCGTCAAGCGTAGATTGCATCAAGCTTAACAGTCTCTCCCATAGATTTAGTGGGGTGCAATATTTTCTGACTGGTTTTAGCTCTGCGGCAATCCTATTACCAAAAGTTGGGGTGAGTAACCCCCTTCTGTTCACAAATAAAAACATCATGCACCAAAAAGAGGTCATCATGGAAGTTGGAATTGTGTATGGGTAAGTTTATAGCACCAGCCTAGTAAGAAACTGGTTTTTATGAAATTATGTGCAATCACTTTCTCTATAGATAATGGTTCAATGTATTTTAACAAATTTAACACATTTTCCAATTGAAAATAAACATCTATGCAATGATATAAAATTATTCTCTACTGTCAATAACCTGGTCAATTAAAGTGGAATGGCAAGAGTTCTGAATGATTTAATGGTCTGTAGTCTGGTAGAACATCTTGCAGTAAATTTCATCCACGCCTCATTGATGTCAAAGTAACAGGCCAAAGAGTGAACTGTGCCATCTTTTATTGTTTTATCTTATGGCGATGACCAAACAGGCATAAATATGTGATCAACAAATCTCAATCATTAAACACCCCCCAAACGTAGAACAATAAACAGCATGACCAAAACTGTGCTTTCAGAATGATCAAAAAGTGAGATGTTGCAATGAATCTAATGGCCATGGTGGGTGTGAAACTGTTGATCTGCAGAAGTTGGCCTGAAGGGTTATGACTAGGGCTGCTGGAAAATCACGTTTACATAGCAAACACGGAAACCGTGATTTAGGTAGACTTGTGTATTTCGGCGAATGGTGTGAAATGACCGTGTTTTGCGTATATTTCCATGTTTCGTACAAAACTTCTATTAAATTCTATATGAAAGTTCATCGGACATACATGTACTTTTTGGATATGATAGTGTTGTGTTTATAAATACGAATAGAAATCTAAAATCTTATTTACAAAGATTACAGGTTTACTTACTGATCCACAAACACAGCTCTTTGACATCATTTTTAGATGTCACATTCGATATTATTTTGGTAAATAAAACTTGCGTTAGCAAAATTAAAAAAATTAGTTAACATCAGCTGTGCTGAGCGCCCTAAACAATATTAAATTTACATGCAGATGACAGTCGTTTGTTTTTTACCAGTTGCAATGTTGAATTAGACCAGACACGTAATGCAACAATAGACAGGCATTTAGAGAGCCCGTCTCACCAGTGCCAAACTGCAGCCGTAAATGCTTCAATGAGCTTAAAATGTGTAGTTCGCTTGAAGGAACCAGAAATTGTTGTCTCGATCTCTCAGCTGCTTCATTGTAATGCTGCCGTTTCGTTTTATCCACATCAAGCAAACCTGCTAATGCTGAACAACTTTGCTGCGATCCCAGGATTTGACAATGAGAACATCAGGAACGAAATGGCTGTTTACAAACAGCAAGAAGGGGAACAGAGCGTCACGCCCTTGGATTTCTGGTTTGCAAGCAAGGATCGTTTTCCTATATTGTTTGCTTTAGTTGAACGGTACCTATCCAGTTCCAGCAAACTCTGTTGATGTGGAACGAAGCGTTAGCCAGTATACGGCTGTGAACGGACCACAACATCAGTCATTTACTGATGCAAACCTAGCAATGAATGTTAAGCATTTATTTAATGCGAAACAGTAGTGAACCTCCATCAAACTTTGTAGCCTAAAAGTAAGGTTATGGTTTTAATGGAGCACGTTCGCACACCATGTTTTTACAGTGCTTTTTTGTTGAGTCAAATTCACCGTGTTTTTAGCTGTTTTTTTAAACCATGATTTTCCAGTTGCCCTAGTAATGACCGAACATTTCATGCTCAAAAACTGGGTATGCTGCATCCACGTTACAAGACTCCATTATTACACTCCATAGTTACAAATCATTCAAGCAGTTAAATGCAGACACACCAAATCTAACAAAAGTAAATGCCCTATTTTAGTGCTCAGAATACTACCATGAATACAAGTGAGAATATGCTAATGCATTCTTTGTTCTTCCAAAAGCAAAGAAATATGGCAACCTCACCCTTTCTTACCAATCACAACACCCTTTCCCCAAAAGAAAGTAACATCTGAAGAATAGGTATCAGACCTATGGGACTTAATAAAAACTATGTTACGAAGAAGCATCACCTTATTAAAACACTTTTTACTCTGTTCTCCACAAAATCCTAAACAAGAGGTTCTTAAATCAGCCAGGGTATGTTCTACCTATAGCTTACTCTGAATACTGGAATCTGAAACTATTCTCTCCACCATTTGTAAGCTGAAAGGAAGGCGCACGACAAACGTATGATGCTCATCTACGCTGCCCCTATGAACTGAATAGGAGTAATCCAAATACAAGTTTCATCAGTCTGGATCTGCAATAAGTCGTGTGGTCTTATCAAGCCATTTGGTGTTGTTTTTTGTTTTAAAGCCTCCAGACCAGCCCCATCAGAAGATCAGCATCTATTCATGTGTTGAAAGCAATCAATGCTGCTGGCCAACTTGGCAGGAATGCGAAGGAGCAACAGTGATGCTGTATTTGATGCCCACGTAAAGACAAAGGCTGAAGCCAGAAAGAACTGCAGACAACCAAACTGTTAACAGCCTACGAATCGATTCATGAAGTGATCTTAAAACTGTACTGGTTGGACAAGTACAAAGCATGGTCCATGGCATGGATTGTCACCAATTGCTTGCTCATTTGTTTGATCAGTGCCCTAAAACAAAATATACAACAAAATAAGTCTGAATAAAAATGTGCCATCCATGTTGACTTAAAGAAACTAAACAGACTTAAAAGAAAGAATCTAACAGTATTCTAGTTTATGTTTAGTGGCAGTATTGCAGTGAATGAAGACTAATGGCGATGACTGGATTTTCTTTACTTTTTTTAAAAAAAACTTACCTGCCCTCCTGCCGTTCTTGGTCCGGTTGGGTACAGGTGCTTTTGTGAACTAACTCAGCTGCTTTCGTTAGGTACCGACAAAGATTCTCAAGCTGCGGAAGCGTTTTGTCACTTTCAAGCTCTGCAAACCAGGCTTTTGGTAGCGTCGATATGATCTTTAAAAAAGAATCCAAATAAAATAAAAACTCTTCATGAGACAAAGAGAAAGCAAAAGCTGATGCTAAAATAAACTCAATATTACAATACAAACTTTCCCATACAAACACTGAAAATCATAAAGCAAAAAATGACACTAAAATAAAGTCAACAGTGCAATACAAACTTTTCTCATAAAAAACACTGAAAATAATTCCATTAAAAACATAAGGACAAGAGGAAGTAGTACTTACAATCACATAAAACCAATGACCAATCAGAGTATCTTGCACGTTTGAATGAATTTCCCAGATGCCTGTTAAAAATTGATCTACAAAAGGGACTGTTAAGGCCCTGGACATGTGAATGGTACTACTGTGTGCTAGTGCCCAGAAAAAGCCAAAAAACAACCTTAAGTCTACTGCTTCACAACACGGAATGGGTGGATTTGATTTTACAAGATGGCAGTCTTTATGTTGTTTATAGCTATCAACAAAATATCCCGAACTTCTGAAACCAAATAATTCGCTGAAAAAAAACTGTCGAGCAGTTGATAAGTAAACTCACAGCTTGACATTTATCCATGGCATGACGGTTGACATGAGAGTTTGCCAGCCCTAAAACAATGTAGCGATTCAAAAGACCATCCAAGGCCAATTGCTGCAACATCTTCATTCCTAGAAGACCATGCCAGGACAGGATACTTCCTAGCAGCTGCACACCCACACACACACACACATACACTGCAAGACCAATCTAACTTGTTCCTTTTGCATATTCAAAACTGTAAATGAAATCAAGTTTCTGAAATTTACTGGAATTACTTTTGAACACTATACAATGACCTAATACAAAGCAACACTGAGTACCACTTGGAAGAAATAAGTAAGGCATAACATTAGAAATAGCAGCAAGATCAAGATGACAAAAGTTAATGATTGTTAAGCATGAAAAACAAGATGTTCAAGAACTGTTCCTTCTTAATATATAATGTAAAAGAGAGTTTATGAGTCTATGTGTGTTCATAGGCATGCACATGTGAAATGTCAAAATATTTCCAAAAAGTGTGACTCGCTGCTTGAAATATTCACAGACCTTAATGCAAGTCCATGACTGTCGATGGAAAAAAACTGCTGGCCCGGAACAACGACCATCCAAAACCCTGTCCACCCATAACACCAACAATACCTTTAAATAACGATATTAAAACTCAAAAGTTTACAATAATAATAAAAAATTGCTGATAATGTTAAGAACATTCATATACATAAGTGTGAAATATTTATACTTACGACATAGGATACAAAGGCATGAAAACATCATCATCTAATGTTTTCTTAATGCGGTTGTAAATAGCCTGAAGGTATGCCTGCAAAAGATGGCAGGGAACCATACATTACTTGTCTGCAGTCTGATAATAGCACCAGGATATTAATGATTCATGCAAATAAATAAATAATCTGCATAAAGCCCTGTCCACCTCCACAACTGATACACATGCATCAAAGATCTTGGGGATAAATAAAGTGGTATTGTACTGTATTGATCTATCAAATCTCTCTAATAATCAAAAGACCTGTTAACTTAGAAAGCAAGCGAAAAAAAAAAAAAAAAAAAACAAGCACCAGGGAATTATCTACCAAAGCAAGTCAAGAAGCAGAAAGTGGGTATAGAGGAAGAATATGATACAGAGAACAGGCAGTCCTTGCATTTAATTAAAAGAACAAAGCAGGTATCCATGATATAATAACATAATAACTACCTGTGAATTTTTGCTTTTGGCATGAACTGTAGGGTAATCTCTGAACAGTCGACGAGTAAGATTCACTAGACGAGATGACTGGGTGGTAGACAAAGGGTCCCAGATGTTTTCTGCTAAATCTGCCAAAAGGTGTAAAGTTCATAAATCATTTGTAAAGCCTGTAATACCAAATAAGAAAATCCCTTAACCACAACCTTTTTCTAGTAAAGCCTTTCAATAACAAGGTGAGTTTCCTTTTGTTTGGACAGAGCAAGTTCCCAATTAAACACCAAGCTGATGTATCAGTTTGCAGCAGCCAGTGTCATGCACAGCTAGATATGCCTGTCAAATTTGTCAAGCACTTTATTTTGGCTCCCATTGGTGAACAGTTAAAGCTACAGTAAGTAAATGCAACACTTAAAAAGCTGAATCATTTTTCTCAATTCCCTTGGCTTCAAGTTCATAGCAGGATATTCCATATTTTCAAACTCCTTTGTGGTGAAGCAAACAAAACAGGAATGCATATGCTGTTGTTCCATGTTTTCACTGACAGCTTGGTGCGGCTTAATCATCAGAATTGATGTTTATACCTCTACCCCAGATGCACTCAAGTTCTATGGCCTCCCAAAGATACGAGGTAAATATACCACTCTGGACCATTGTTATGTCCTTCACTCTTGAGACTACAGGGGTCCTGACTAACATTCTGTCACCTCGAAAGATGGTACGCCACATTATGAATAGTGCTGCCCTTGTCACCAAGCTATCACAATACCATCTAGATCTGGACAGCTGGTTCATCTCCTTTGAGGTTACTTCATTGTTCACCAGCATGCCAGTAGATGATAGCATCAAAAATATATAACAATAAAAATAAGAGACTTCAAAGTGATGCTATGCTCAAAAAGAGAAAGAGAGCAAAGGTGTACTGTTACCAAATCTGAGAGCTGAGTTGTTGCCTGACCATGACATACAATGTCACATGCAGACCAGCAGACTTGGCCTCATTCTGCCACCCTCCTTGTTACTGGGGCTACTACATGGATGATATCATATCCATCCACAAAAATACATGGTGGTAGAGTTCACTGACCACTGAAAGCCAGCACCCTACTATAAATTTCACCCATGAGGTTGAGGAGAATAGCATTGCCATGCTCAACACCAAGATCATCGGGGATGATGACGGGCTGGTCTTTAATGTCTACTACAAACTAACCCACACTGTTTAGTACCTCCAGTTTGATAGTCATTAACCTCTCTTACATAAACTAGGGTGGTCATCCACACTCTCCATCACTGATCAAAGACCATCTCATCTGCTCATCGAAGTAAGGTCAGGAGTGAGAGCTTCAACACATGAAGGGAGTGCTCAGAACTTCGGGTGACCTTAGAAGGACATGGCACTTACCCAGGAACCTTAAGACTTCTTCTAACCTCTCATTCAGCAAAAAGTCCCCAAGATATAAGTGTGTCACCATTCCATACATCATATGTATCACAGAAGCCATCTCATGTAAGATCAGAAAGAACAGGATTACTGTCCATGATAAGCTGTGCAACATCATCTGCAGCAGAGGAGTAGCAGCCAAAGACAAGACCGACAAGAAGGACAAGTCAGGTACCATCTACTACATGGAGCGTCATGTCTGTGACCGGGCTTATGTAGCGGATGAAGAGAAAACTGAAACTAAAAGAACAAGGAAGGGAGTCTTTGTTGGTGGGGGAATATTTGTAAAATAACAGACATGCCTTTTCCCCATATAATGTTACCATCTTGGATTGGGAAGTGTGGCGATTCTTAACACGAGTAAAGGAAATAAAGGGATATAGCAGCTGCACTGAACACACCAGTGATTTTGGATTTAGTTGCTGAAGAAGGCAAGCGGATACATGTCAAAACCTTCACTCAGTGCTACCTTTTCTTTGAGTGTAATGATTTAGTTTTCCGTATACAAAGTAACGTTTACTAAAGCTAATAATAAAACTCATTTTCATTACACCTATTTTCTCTTCTTTTTGTGTTAGCAACATGAAGAAACAAAGGTGATTGCTTTAAGTGACTCAGCTACACGACAACTGAAACAACATACATGTCAGTTTGGGCAAGATAATCTTCTCTACAACAGCCGGAAGTATCTTAATATCTGTGTCCTCTGGATCCACTTCCCTTTGTGAGCTGACGCCAAAGAAGATTAGGGAGTTGTACCAGTCCATATCCTCAAAGTCATGGCATCCATCCTTGAAAAAGCAAAAAATGACAGCAATCACTCATCAAGTGCACCAAGCCTACATTGTGGAATAAAAATCTGTGACTGAACAATTCTTCAAGCCACAAGACCTTTTTTTTTGTTTATTCTGTCAGCCACATACTTATGTCTCTGTACAAATAACACATTCACAGCTTTGCGCACAAATATGTGCTGCCCTTCAGCAACACAGCGGTTCATACAGATGCAAATCATCAATTATTTTTACTTTAAAACTATGTAAATAAAAAGGGGTGAATTTAACTTGATGAACCATTTTAGGATGGAATTACATCCTTTTACACTGACAGGAAGCCATTGATTGTAAGAGAAGATTCATAAAGGTTTGACCACACTGAAATTAAGACAAGGACCTGGAAACCTGTTATAAAGATCACTTAAGGTAATTTTAAAGGACAAACCGAGCGGAACATTATTTCTTTATGATGAGATCAAGTTCCCAAAATATGAGTACATAATTATGCTTAATTTTAAAGATATAAGCCTTCAAACATCAGCATTCTCACCTGCAACTAGGAAGGCAGGAAAAAATTACTCTCATATACTGAAAAACTGTTTTGAGGGGAACAAAAGTACATTTTGTACAGATTCAATACTCAAGTCTAATATCTTTCTAACCTCCAAAGGGTTCCAGGTAACCAGCTGCAGTCTCACAAATGGGGTGACTAGCTTGGGGATGCACAGTGAAATGTAGGCCTCTCTGTATGTGTCACCAAACTGGAGCTTCCATTCCTCAAACCGCTTCCTTATCAGATCCATCTCAGAGAAATCCTCAAGGGCATCCTCAAACAACTTTTCTGCTACTGTCGTTATGTTTTCTGGGAACAGATGGCAGGTAAGTTGTTACATTAGAAAATTAAATCCAATGCCCAGAAATTTATAATCACAAATTCACTGAATCTGCCTCAAAATAGTTTAATTCTTCATGCATGTGTAGCCTAAACTCACTGCCTACACAGTAGCTCCAAGTACACTAATTGCCATTTTTTTCTTAAATAATTATTGACGTGAAATAGTTACACTCGCTGAACCCCATCCAATTAAGGGTACCTCCCCTTTAGACCATAAGAGTGACTTTTACAGAAAGTTTTTGAAATTTCCCACAACCTTCCTTCTGCTGCAAAAATGGCATCAAGGAGAATTGTACACAGCAAAAGAAGCTTATGATCTCTTAGACATAATGAGATTTACTGGAAGAGACTGAAAGCGAAGAAGACAGCAGCATCAACAGATCATTACTTCCTTCAGATTTAATTGAAGAAAATACAGAAACTCCAGCAGAAATGCACAGCTTATGGTGGGAAAAATCTTTTTCAATATTTCATTGGACATACTTTCTTCATTTTGGATTCATAAAAAAGTACACTTTCAGGAAGGATTGAGGTAGCACCAGTTTATGTCGGCTTACATTATTTTTTATGTCCGTTTTGTTCTTCTCATTTAGTTTTTTAAATAATTTTTGGAAAACAGAGTATTTTCTGCATATCTGGATAATAGCTCTGTCTCATCGCTGCAGTGGAAATGAATTAAAAGAACATACTAGTTCATCTTTATACTGGAAATGAGTAGAAACCAAGCGTTTTCCCCTTCCACCCCTTTTATAACCAAGTACCTTTCTCTAAGTTGAACTTTGTCACATCAGCCTGATTTTCCTCGTCATCAGACGATAAGCCATCATGATGAGCAGTGATGTTGCGAGACTCACGCGCACGTCTTCTCCTTGACCTGCATCAAAGACCATTGCTCAAATAAGCTAAACAACTTTTCATACTTTATGATCATAGCCCAAACAGAAAAAGTTGCAAAATATAAGATCAAGCCACAGGAACTTTGAATTTGTGCAAAAATGAGTGCCCATATGGCCCCTAACTCACATACCGTCGTGCTTCTCTTTCAGCCACACGCCGTTGCTTAGCCTGTTCCTCTTCTGTTTCCATCACAACTTGTGCTGCAGCCTTATCTGTTAACGAAAAGCAAAGTAACACTTAACAGATTTAATGTTTCAATCAGAAAAATTTGCACACTAAAATTTCTACTTAAAAAACAAACAGAACTGATGTACCAAATGCACACTTGCAAGAATATTAAAGTTCAGAGCTCTCGGCAAATTATATCTTCCGAACAGAAACTCCAGATATGGGGATCACATGAGAGATGGTATATTGGTAAGCACATGCATATCGGAAAGTAGCTTATTAGTGAATCAATGCACAAATGCACATAAAATAAACAAATAATATGAAAGTCTGAAAAATGAGGAGGTAATGACTAGTTGCCACAGAATCTACATTTCTAATGTTCAAGTACACAACACCTGGACTAGGGAAAACATCAATATGAACATGCTAAGATTTCTTGGGATAGCCCTTGAGACACCTTGAAAGAGGATTGGAAATCAATCATTTGCTTGAAAACCAGTGAGAGAAAGCAAGGCGCAAAATACAGACTTGTCATGTAGTCCTGACACTGGTCACGCACATCCTGCTGCCGACGTTGCAGCAGCCTCACGGCTCGTGCCCGCAGCAGATTGTGCATACGTTGCTCCAGTTCATTGATTGTTGGCACCTGACAAGCAATCAGAAGACACAGGTGAGAAAAATCATGAAAAAAGGGCTCATCCAGTTGGTGACTGACTGAAAGCTGGGGGTTCAGTTTTTCTGGATTAGGATAGGTACATTATTTATGGCAAGTTATGTATGTTTGTAGGATATAAAATGCTATATAAACATTAGAACTTTCAACATATGTATGACAAGATGCTCAGCTGTTGCTTACTTGCTTTAGTATTTAGCAAAGTAAATTTCAATCAGCCACCAGCAGTTAATTAAATGTAAAATACACAAAGGAGTAAAATTCTTAGTGACATGATCTTCAAAACAAAAGATTCCCATTTTAAATTACTTTTGCCTTACAAATAAAACATTTCATAAACTTAAGTGGATCTGCTCGCACAAAATAAAAAATAAAGGGATATTGTGTGCCAGTTCCAAATCAACATTTTCAGCATTGCATCTTTATTAGTCGTCAACTGCTTCTGTAATTTTATTTAAATAGGAAGATAGCATAAGCATATTTTAAAAATGACTGCAATGTTGATGTATGAAAACATTTATGAAAGGAACTGATTATCTTTGTTGGTTTTAATCTCTTTTGTCTGCCTTTTTCTGAGTCTTCGTCACCCCCTCCTTTTGTGCTTTAAATTCAAACTTTCATGCAATTATCTGTAGGGCACACACACACACAAATATCCTAATACATTGCAAAGGCCACCACAAGATTTCTCTGTAGTTGTCTTTTTCTTTGAGCTCCTCAGATGATTCATGCTGGTCTTGTACACTGGTGCTGTTTTAGAATTCTTTTGAATAAGCATAAAGCCGATAGTGACTGGTCATTTGTAGTAGACGAATCGATTCCTAGTGGTAACTGCTGACCCTATTATGTCATAATAACTGATACTCTCATTTACATACCCTGTTCTAACACTGTAATTCCTTTATAATTTGAGTTGTACAAAAAATTTCTTTTAAATTCTTTACACATTTTGTTTTTCAAGCAGTGATTAAAAGGTGAAAAACTGGTGCCAGCAATGACATTTGTTGGATGTAATGAAAAAAAAAACAATGCAAGAAACCTTTTATAAACTCATTCTAGAACCAAGGGGAAGGTTCTTTAATCTTTTTTCCACCTATAAACATTGTACAAATTTATATACTGCTTAATGCTCCATCAATAACCCGAAGTACAAAATATTTTACATCTAAGTACATTACTTGTATTTAGGCTTACTGTTCACCCACTGATTTTAACATATATAACTTTCAAAACATTCTAATTACACTAAACTGTCTTTAAGAAGCAATGTCAAAATGTTGCAGCATTATCCAATATACTTCATGCAGAGTCAAAAGATTATAATCACTCAAATTCATCTGGCACACTCTGGCAACTGAGTTTAAGGAGCAAGGATGACAAGACAACATCGGATGCGATCCAACCCACATGTAGCATGGCCCCTGACAATAAAGTGGTCATGAAAATCACTGGCTCTTTCAAAATGTTAGCTGCCACACAGCAAACAGTTAAGTTGATGCACTTACTCAAAGATCATAGCATGTATTTGTGACAACTCTGCCAGCAGAGTACTAATGCTTGAAAAACAGTTTCCATCTTTGAATTTATCCAAGGCATCTGCTACCATCCACTGCTGAAGAAATTAATCCAATTTACAAGGCTAACCTGTACAGATGTTCTAGGGAAGAAGAAAAGAAAACATAAGGAATGGATGACTCCAGAGACTTGGGCAAAGATTGAATCAAGAAAAGGACTGAAACAGAAGCTCAACCAGTGCCAAGACCAGCAAGAGAAAGAAGGTCTCAGAGCAAAATACTGGGAAGCCAACCGCCAAGCGAAGAGGTCGGTAAGGGAGGACAAGAGACGCTTCGCCCATGAACTGACAGAGGAAGCAGAGACAGCAGCCATACAGGGAAACGTGAAACGAACATACAAAAAAACACGAACTCTGTCAGCCAGGAGCGTAAACCCAAACAAGCCAGTGAAAGACAAAAACGGTAAGACAATAACAAACGATGCAGAACAAAGAGACCGCAGGATGGAGCACTTCGAAGAGATGCTGCATAGACCTCATCCACCATCCTTACCTGACATACCACCAGCAACTGCACAACTTCACGTCAACACCAGCGCTCCCACTAAGACAGAAATCATCAAAGCTATCAAAAGCATGAAAAATGGCAAAGCAGCAGGCCCGGACTAAAAACAGACCCAGAAACAACAGCAACAATTTTACAGCCCCTCCTACACAAGATCTGGGAACAAGAGTTAGTCCCAGCAGACTGGAAATTAGGTCACCTGATCAAACTATCAAAGAAAGGAGATCTCTCCCAATGCAACAACTGGCGGGGGATCATGCTGCTGTCCGTTCCTAGCAAAGTCCTGACAAGGATAATACTAGAGAGACTGAAGAAGGCACTAGACAAGAGACGGAGACCAGAACAAGCAAAGTTTTGACAGGATAAGTCATGCACTGACCACATTGCAACCCTCCGTATCATCATAGAACAGTCCATCGAATGGCAATCCTCCCTTTATATAACTTTTGTGGATTTCGAGAAGGGCTTCGACAGTGTAGACAGGGACATCATCTGGAGGCTGATGAATCACTATGGTATTCCGCCCAAATTCATAAACATCATCCAGGGATTGTATGAAGACTCATCCTGCCAAGTTATCCATAACGGCAAACTCACTAAGCCTTTTGTAATGAAGACTGGCGTAAGACAGGGTTGCATATTATCACCGACAATCTTCCTGATGGTCATTGACTGGATTATGCGTAAAACAACCCAAGACAACAACACCGGTATCCAGTGGACCTTCACCAAACAGCGAGAGGACCTGGACTTTGCAGATGACATTAGTCTCCTATCTCATCGGCAGCAGCATGCACAAACCAAACTGAGCAAACTAGCAGAGGAAGCAGAGAAGACCGAAGTGATGAAAATCAACAACAAGCAGGAACTCCCAATCCATTTTCAAGGAGAGAACATCCTAGAAACAGACCGCTTCACATATCTGGGAAGCATCGTTAGCAAGGATGGTGGAGCGGACGACGACATCAGAAGCCGCATAAGCAAGGCCAGCCATGCTTTTAACACCCTACGCCCCATCTGGAACTCCCGAGCATTATCCCTCCGCAGTAAGACCCGCATCTTCAACACCAATGTGAAGGCAGTCCTACTGTATGGCTCCGAAACCTGGAGAGTGACAAATACCATCAACAACAAGCTCCAGACCTTTACCAACCGATGCCTTCGCCATATTTTGGGAATAAGATGGCCTGAAAAGATCTCCAATAGCAGCCTGTGGGAAAGAACTAACCAGAATGCCACCAGTCAAGACATCAAAAAGTGCAAGTGGGGCTGGATAGGACACACCCTGCGCAAACCAGCTGACACCATTGCCAGGCAGGCACTTGACTGGAACCCTCAGGTTAAAGAAGAAGAGAGTTGGTGAGCCAAAACAGACTTGGAAAAGATCAGTAGAGAGCGAGACAAAAGATGGCGGAACCACATGGGCCCAACTGAGGGGGGCTTCCCAAAACCGGGTCCGCTGGCGAGGTGTTGTTGCGGCCCTATGCTCCTCGAGGAGTAGCAAGGAATGATGATGATGACAACAAGAAGGCTAGTCTATTTAACTTGTTTTTAAATGGACTTTTTAAAAATCTGTGCTTTATGCTGATTAAATAATCTAAATCTGTTGGCTGAAGGATCAATTTCTTGATGAAGGTGATGACAATTCTCAAAAAAAGTTAACTGCTAAAAAAAAAACTATAAGACAGCTACTCTCCAACGTTTTCATGACCACGAAACTGAACATCCCACCCTGACAACACTGAAAAAATCCCTCCCAAATAATGTGTAGACCCACCTTTTCATTGAGACATTCAACCAAGTCTCTCACATACCCCCTCATTTCTTGGAAAAAGCGATAGCGCTCTTCCAAATCGCCTGATTTCTGCTTGCAGGTGGTTATGTTTTTCTCACAGTCTTCCATATCAGTTTGTGCTCTTTCCAGTTCCATCTTGTGACTTCTGTATACCATGTCCATAGAGTCCAGCCTGAAAGGACGTGAATTTTTAAAGAATTTAAAAAATTAAAAAGCATAACAGGAATATTTGATGTAATAAAAATCTTTACCTGTTGTTGAAGTGCTCTAGTCATGCATGGTGGTGGTCTTTTTTCCTTTTGCATATTCAAATGAGACAATCCAGACAAAGTTTGAGCAAATGGA
Source organism: Marisa cornuarietis (assembly GCA_004794655.1). Lineage (NCBI taxonomy): Eukaryota > Metazoa > Mollusca > Gastropoda > Architaenioglossa > Ampullariidae > Marisa > Marisa cornuarietis. The sequence continues at coordinate 2,723,259 of SMMW01000618.1, forward strand.
AGGCTGTTAAATGTACAAACCAATTCAGTCAAGCTTTGACCACAGTTGCATGCATTTATCTCGTACCTTTCCTGCAAGCGTTTTCTGACCGATTCGATTGTGATTTCAGAGATGTCTGGCATTTTGGACATGGTGTGATAGGAGACTGAAGGCCTGGCCAAATTAGGTCCATAGGCACTGAGGTCTGGTTGTCTGGACATGGCTCCATTGGTGTGCTGCTGCAGGAGGGCTTCGGGTGCCTAATAAAAACAGCAGGGAAGATCTTTAGGAATGCAAGGTTTGCACACATTTGACAAATCAAGAAATAACCAATTATTTGCTCTAAAGAGATATATTATTAAAAATACCTTTCAGATTTTACCACTATCAGTTCACTTAGGATTTAGTACCTTTTGTGTTTTTTTCTATTTTTGAGGGGGAGAATGGGTGCCACAAAAGCTTTCATGTATAAGCACTTACCTGATGCCCAACTGCTTTTCTAATCTGCTGATCTTCCCAGCTTGCCAGCTCTTTTTCACTTTCATCATCACTTCCTACAAGTGTACCAAACCAAGTCAACAAATTTTCTTCTAAAATATAAAAATTCTCCCTGCTGAAGATGCTTAAGAATGTAGGTTGTGGAGGCGTGGCTAACATACAAAAATGCACCACTTCTGTTACAAACTTCTACATTGCTTCTGTGATCTCCAACTGTATAACTTAATTCTTAAGTGGGAATAAGACAAACCCGAAGAGAATCAAGGTGGCACAAACTAGTATGTTATTACACAAGAAAAATGCAAACATAGTTCTACGTCTCCTGTGAAGCTCCCTTGTCCCCCGCTTCTTATGCTTACCATGCTCTGTAGCAAGAAAATCATTCTTTAGTTGTCCCCCCCTCCACCTCTCATGCCTACCATGCTCTGTAGCAAGAAAATCATTCTTTAGTTGTCCCCCCCCCTCCACCTCTCATGCCTACCATGCTCTGTAGCAAGAAAATAATTTTTTAGTTGTCCCCCCTCCACCTCTCATGCCTACCATGCTCTGTAGCAAGAAAATCATCCCTCAGTTTCTGTCTCTCTGTGGCTGCATTGTTGACTGTGAAGTCTATACGACTGTCATCATCATCTTCGTCACTCTTATCATGCTCATCATCCCTTAGACAGCAAAGTGAACAGAAACATTCAAAATGACAGACAGCAGCTAACACATTATCGCAATTTGCATTCACTTTTCAATTAATGGCACATTCCAATTAGAGCTACAAAAGAATAGCACACAGCACCACAGGTAAGAACTCTTTCAAGGGGTTTTATGCTTAGTTTTAAACATATATTTAGACTCCATCTTTCTCATCCAACTTAAATGGGATGCCAAAGTTGATACGTTTCTTAGTGAAGGTCAGCACCGCCTACACCTTATACGAAAACTGTCCTTCTGTCAGCTCAGTCCCTCTCACTTGACAGTCTCATCAATATTCCTTTCACTTCCAAGTTGCACAACTTCTTAAAACAGAAACAGTCTGTTCCAAGATCACCAAAAGCAAGCAGAAGACTTAGCTGTTTTATGTAATCTGCAAGTGCTTAGAAAGGCATCCTCCATCCTTACCATTCCTGATCACATACTGGCATCTGAGTTCTCACCCTTGAGGTTCAACTCGATATATGAGATGCCAGGATGTAAAAACAAATCGCCACAGCTCATTCATTCCATCGGCTTGATGAACCTCACTGGCCATGATGACTGTGTACCAACTATTAATGCAGTGTAACAACTGTTGCTGTGTATATACAACTCCTTCATATGGCAAACTCTTGATCAGCTCCGTTGGTCATGAAAATTGTCACCCTAATGCACTAATCCAGCTGCTGTTGTGTGTGTTTATATACTTTTATACAGACATATTTTTTAAAAAACATCTATTCAGCTATATTCAACATTTATACATATATATTCAGCTGTATAACGATAGAATGTGAGCTACTGTAAATCTGGTCTGTAATCATCCTAGTAGATTGATAAAGTTGTATAGTGTGGAAACTTCAAATAATTTGATACTGCTGATTTTAAAATGAGCAGAAGATAGACACCACTGAATAGAATTACCGGACAAGTCTTGAGGTGCTAGAATTTTTGCTTGCAACTGCTTCACTCTGTTCGATTGGCAAATAATCTTCACTCTGTCTGGCCATCTGCCTCTGCTTGCGAATGAAGTGAATTGTTTTGGCATCAGGTATCTCCCCTCCTAGAAACAGAAACAAATAAGAAATACATAAGTGTATGACCTTACACAAAGGATTTGAGCACTGGTACTGCTGCTTTAGAACATGTGTGGACGAATATGGAAGACGTAGCTAGCAAAAGGCACTTTGAGACTATGCCTGTCTCTGCATAATTATAGTTGTGTTGTCACTTTATTTTAATGTTTCTTAAATAATCATGTATTGTGTAATACAATAAGATCTTCCAGTAAATGGTTTCTTTTTTTCAACGCTGAAAATTGCTCTTTAAAAACTCTGCAATAAGAATCCAAAGTTTACATAAAATAATACAACTGGAAGACGATGGCACATACGGAAATGAAACTCTGGTGAATAATGACTAACAACAGCAAGCTTTATGTTCACCTCTCTCTCTTTTCCTGCATATTTAGAAATGCTTCCTCACATACTTGCAAGTCTATTCCTGAACGATGCTGGCCCACTGTCTTCATCACTGCTTTCAAGCGCCTCTGCTTCATCTCCATTCAACGTCCGAAGCTCTTCTCTCAGTTTCTAAGCGGCAAACCCACAGATGGTAGATTGTACCCGAAAGTGGAGAGGTGGAAAGGGACGCCAAGGAAAAAAAAGGAAGAGTGACAAGGAAGATCAATTAAAGCTGTCACTTGTTGTCCTCAGGGATAAAGTTCTATCATGTCCCCACATAAAAGCTGTACTAAACATACTACTCTATGTGGAATAATACTATGCTTATTTTACACACATGTATTCTATACAGTACAGAGCTACTTGTCATGTGGGAAAAGCACTTAATATTATTATGTTATTATAATTCCTGTGATTACCATCATTACAATACATTGCATAGTTTCAAAAATATTATTATATTAAGCGGACAGCACGTTTACTTACATTTGTTTAATAATACTAGCTAGCAGTTTTGTTTTCCCATCCACCCAACACACCCACCCACACACACAAAAAGAAGACTTCTCTGGGTCAGAGCTTACCTTCAATTCTTCCTCTCTAGCTCTCTCTTCATCAGAATCTGATCTTTTATTTGGATTATTTTTTTCCAGTTTTGCCTTCTCTTCTTTTTCCAATTTTTCGTCTCTTTCCCTTTCTCTTTTAAGTTGTTTAGCTATTCTCTTGCTGTGACTGGATTTCTTTACTTTGAAAACCTCTGTGTCTGCTGAAAACAATAAGAAAAAAAGGCAAAACTTATTCTGAAATCATGGATGTCTTGTGAACGTTATCTCAACAGTGACATTTTTTTACAGGTCATAAATGATAAAAAAAAGTATATGATTAAGCTTGAATGGTTTGCTGTATTCTGCTTGTGAAGAATTTTATAGCTTATGGCAACTATTTGTTCATTATTGATAGAAACGATGATCAATTAACATAAAGTTTTTACAAATAAACTCCTTAAACGTCAGATGATGTATGCATGAGTAAATTATTCATGATAAAAAGCTTAAATCAAGTCAAGGGCCGGATGGTAAAAAACAAGCTTGAACTAAATGATGATAAAACAGAAGCACTCCTATGCTACAGAGTATAGAAGAAGACATCAACCTTCGCTCGTCAGTCTGCCCAATCACATCAAGGTGGGTGAAACCAACATCACCTTCACATCATCCGTTAGGAATCTAGGATTTATTGTCACTGCCGACATGACCCTCGATAAACAAGTTACAGCTGTCTGTCAGTCTGCCTATTATGAGCTACATAAGATCAGTGTCATCCGTCACTCTCTCTCTGCACGTGCTACCAGCACTATTGTCTGTGCGTTTGTTCTTTCTCGACGTGACTACTGCAACTCCTTGCTCGGGCTGCCACTCATACCTCATTCAGAGACTCCAGAAAGTACATAATTCCGCTGAATGTCTGGTGCTTAGAGCTAGGAAATGGGACCATACCACTCCTCTCCTTCGTTTTCTACACTGGCTACACATCTGTTCTTGTATTCGGTACAAACTGTGCTGTGCTTTAATTTCTTTGCAGGCTCCTACCCTATTTCTTTGAACTTCTTTTCCCTCACATCACGGCCAGACAACTACGTTCTTTGTCTGATGACTGTATCCTAACTGTTCCTGTCACCAGAACAATATATGGTCACAGGATTTTCGGCTACTGTGCAGCAAAGCAATGGAACTTCTTCCCCTTCCATATTCGCCACCTTCCCAATTGAATCTTTCAAATCTGCACTGAAAACACACCTCTTCCTTGAGCATTACTCTTAACACAGTCCACACAATGCTAGTCCTTTTTACCATCCCCCCCCTTCTGCTTTGCTACTTTTCTACCCATCTTCCTCTGCAAAATCACAATACTCTCTGTTCTTGTTACTTGCTGCCTTTTGTGTTTTCGATCTTTATTTTCTGTTTGTTGTCAATGCTGTTGTTTATTCTTCGTATTCTATGTAATTCATGTTTCATCCCTGTTTTAAGTGCTAAGAGCAAGCTCTGAGTGTGAGTATGCGCTATAAAAATATTCATTTATTATTATTATTATTATTTTAAGTTAATGTAACCTTCAGTAAGGTTGCTTTCTCTGATTCCTCTTCTCTCATTCGAGTTTTATCAAATGTCAAAGCTAAAATTAAACTTTTATCCCTCTTGATATTAAGAAAGGTAAAGAGTCCTAGAGTTGTAGGGGCTTTGTATGTTGGTTCACTGTGAGGCATGGCATATGGGAAACTTGGCAGATCCCTCTGCTACTGCCACCTTTACCTTCAGTTATAAATTGCAGGGAACAATTGTAGTAGCCTATTACTGCCATTGCCACTACTTCATCATGACAGAAGAAAAAAAAAAGATGGTAAAAATGATGTGACATCATGTTGTCTGCTTCACTCATTACCCTAAAGGTAGCCCGAAATAATTGCTCCAAATGTCCAATGACTTAATGTATCCCCATTTGCGTTCTGCATTCTAAAGTACTGGCAATACTGCATTTGTGCCTAAATCCAGTACCCACTTCTGCTAGACAGCTGCTGGGTGGCAACCGTTTGCGCCACAGTTGACCCCACTACGAAGCCTTCCCTTTCACATTATTCTCTGTAAATATGGCATCTGATGGTTAAATGGTGTAAGTAAAGGGAAATCTGTAGCTACTGTCATTGGCATTCTAGAAACAAGATTTTGAAAGGATAATTGGGTATATTTCTCAAGTACGTGCGCAACGCCATGTGTGTTTGAAAAGAGGTAGCACGTATGATTCTATAAACAGAGAGAAATGATATATGGGGAGCGAAACGTGAAGTGCTGTTAGTGAGCTGCGTTATTACAATTATTATTACTAGTTTTTAATTTTTGCATCAGTTTACATTAAGGGCAGCAAGTAAACTCAAGGCGTCGCGTGCACTCGAGTTATACATTTGTTTCAAAAATTATTATGTCTCTTGCAGTCATTTTTAGATTCTTTTATGGCTTCATTCAACTTAAGTGCTCAGACTGCTACTGTGCCAGAATGATCACCCACAAAAGGATGGAGATAATCAGTATTGTTCAAAGGTTAACTCTTTAAATAATTCACACTGTTGTCAATAACGTTGTACCTTCTTCCTCGTGGTCAAAACTTAGGGTCGATTTTGTTGAGGGTTCCTTCTCTTTGATTTTCAAGTTTTTCTTCTTATCTTTTGTCGACTTCCCTGCAGATGCATTGTTGAGATCTGTGGAAATGTTATCATGAGATTCATCATCAATATCCATATGTTCGTCACCTCCATCTCTTTCATTGTCCGAGTCACTACCGGTCACTTTTCGCCGAAAATTACGTTTGGGTTTCTTAAACATTGACGCCATTTTTGCTGACTTCACCTAGAGAACTATGGGAGTTCGATCTGTTGTAATCCTTTCTTTCTTTTATAATAAACTTTTGATAAAAATATTGTAAAAAATGGAAAAAAATTAAAATTAAAAATTATTTTAGCAACAGATTTAAAAAAATGGCAATCTCAGAGCCTAGATATAGTTATTTCCCTTTACTTCCTGTATATTTAGACACGATGAAGCAGACAACTTGACAACTTTTTCCCTTACCAAAACTTTAACCTTATCTCCCATAATGGGGAGAATTCTTTAAAAGTTACTTCAGCTAAAGATGGATACTACGGCATTTGTTGAAGAAATCGATTATCGGGAACTCGAGTTTGGAGAGGTCTGTTCACTTGGTTACATTGTTGATTTGTCCGTCTTTATGTATATATTAATATTAATCTACTCCTTAAGGGCGAAACATGTTCAAAGGTGTACATGCAGAACAAAAGTGAAAATTTAACTTACAACGTTAACTTTTTAGGACAATAAGCGCGTGTTTAAAAGACAGCTTTGAAGACGTTAAACAGTAGACATGGTTTAAAAATGGTTTTATGCTTCACAAGAGGAGTGGGTTAATGGACTACCAGATATTGAGACTGAGACAATGCAGTGTACTAGTACTACTGCCAGTAGTAGAGTTCCAATGGAATAATCACAAGATTATTTGACTTCTTGAGCAGATTAGATATCGTGGATGCTTATAACATATCAGTCAGTCAGTTCTAAATTTTAATGCATTCTTGTGACACACAGAGACACAACTGGAGTAATTTACACCATAATAAACACAATGTGTATGCTATGCACTATGCAGACATTGTCACATTGTTTACATACCTGATTACATGCACGGGAGCTGAATCCTTTTAATTTACAGATTGTTGGCAAGGGAGCATTTGGTGTAGTTAGCAAAGCAAGATGGAGAGGGAAAGATGTTGCTGTGAAGAGAATCGAGACAGAGCAGGAAAAGAAAGGTTTTATGCAGGAACTAAAGCAGCTCTCCCGAGTCAGCCATCCTAACATTGTAAGGCTATATGGAGCATGCCGTGAGCATCCTGTGAGTTTTCTGTTTGTTATCTTTTTTTTCGAATTTATTGAAATTGAAGAAAATGTGCTGGTTAAAAAGTTAATATTATTCATTCCTATTTCAGTATAATGTATGTAGGTTTTTTATTTGAAGTGAAAGTTGTTTTTATTTTAAGCGGTACTTAAGTTTTTAATTTTACCTTAGTGAATTCAACATGTCATTAGTATAAGCAGTTAAAGTGAACATTTGCAGACATCATTGTTATGTATATCTTCATCTTGCTACACATCTTATTTAGGAAGCCAGTTAACACCACTTTTTTTTTTTAATGAAAATGCTGCAATTTTATTACAATTTTTATAGGTTTGTCTTGTAATGGAATATGCTGAAGGTGGATCTTTGTATAATGGTAAGTTTATGAGAATTTAATAAAAGGATTTTCTTTAAAATGAGAAGATTAATATAAGCTAACCTCAACAATTAATGTAGTTGACCAAAAGGCAGCAAGGCAAAACAATTTGATCAAAGTTCATATTTGTGGCAATACTTAAAACTGAGAAAGATGATAAAAGTCCCATTCACTTCAGAAAGTATTTGCAATTTTGTGACTTGAATGTTTAAAAAAAGTAAAAATCAAATGATGGTAAGATCTAGATCTTTTCTGGCTAAAGAGTCGTTGAGAGAGAGAGAGTATATATATATATATATACTAATGCACATGCATGCATGTTAAGTTCACATCATTAATGAAAGCAGTTTGTATACTTGTTATCAAAATAAAAATGTTGATTTATGTTTACATTGTTTACATCTTAATGTGACAAAGCTGTGGCTTTAGTAAATGTGATGCAAACAAATTGTTATAAATGTTAATGTCTTTGGATCATGCTTGCATAGCACACTGTATTTTTTCACTGCTTTATTCATAAATCAGGTTTTAAGATAATGAAAGTTACCTTAAAAGCTAGTATTCATTCTCTCTGCATGTTTGTTTGTAAGAGGTAAGTAAATCTACATGTCTGCTATTAAGATTATTAATTAAACCTGCTTATTTATATAATAAAGCTAACAGTAACCTTACATGTTTGTAATAATTTTGTTGGCAATTCAAAATCAAAACACAAATTACAAAATATTGAAGTATGGTATATTTACATCGTATAGTTTTTTCTTAGAAGATATAATGTGCACATTATCTGATTTCATGAAGGATTTAACAGCTTGTTGGCTGGCTGTTTGTTTTTATTTATAGTTTTACATGGGTCGGGCCCACAACCTCATTACACTGTTGCCCATGCCATGAGCTGGGCACTACAATGCGCTCGTGGTGTGGAATATCTCCATGGCATGAAACCAAAGGCACTTATCCACAGAGATCTGAAGCCTCCAAAGTATGCTGTTAAACTGTAGTCTGGTATTTACTTACGCTCTGTTGGTGCATATGTGTGGATGTGGACATATGTATGCATGCATGCACTATGCCTTTAAGTGCGTGAGTGTAGATTATAGTGTGTACTTTTCATGAACTTAGCTGAGTTTGTCTTGTTTCAGTTTGTTGCTGATACAGTTTGGCACTGTCCTGAAGATTTGTGATTTTGGTACAGCCTGTGATATCCATACATACATGACAAACAACAAAGGAAGTGCTGCATGGATGGCACCTGAAGTCTTTGAGGGTAAATGGCATTACATTTTTACTGAACATTAGAGTTTTTAAAAAAGGTTAGAAGAAAATATGGTTGTATATTCTAGCTTTACAAAATCATAATGGTTGCTGTAATACATGTAATAAATATTTTTTTAGGTTCCAACTACAGTGAGAAGTGTGATGTGTTTAGCTGGAGCATCATTCTTTGGGAGGTTTTTACTCGCCGCAAACCATTCAATGAAATTGGTGGACCAGCTTTCCGCATTATGTGGGCTGTACACAGGGGTGAGATTTTCTGGAAATATTATATGATGGAAGCACGTAATGAAACTTTGTCAGGCAGAATCACTTTATGAATTTATTCCAGTAGATCATCTAGTAAATCTGGATGTATTGTTTACAAATGGCTTGTACAGCTTTTAATTAGTTCTAAACTTAATCATTGATTTGGAAAACAGTATTGTTCGTTTTTTTTTGTTCCTTAAGAAAATTTATTACAATCTGTAACTTAGAAGTGAAAGGGAAACATGCTGCATCTACAATTTTTTTTAAAAACAGGAAAACGACCTCAATTAATTCAAGGGCTTCCCAAAGCCTTGGAAGTGTTAATGACCAAGTGAGTAATAGGTTTATCTTGGTTTAATATGCCTTTTTTTGGCTTACAAAAACATTTCATTGAGTTGATCAATAAAAGTGTTTTATCACAGTGTGAATAGCTTTTCATTCCTCAAATATCTGCGGATGTTTATTTTGTTGGGTGTGGAGAGGGGAGTGTAGAAAGTTGGAAAATGAAGGGGAGCCTGGAGTAAGCAGAAAAGGGGAGGATGATTGTCTACCGTTGAACAGTGTAAAGCTACATCATAAGCTTTCTGTCCACCCTGGCAGTAATTTTGCAATTATCCTAGATCCAGTGTACGAAATTCTCAATATTGGCTTGAAGTGGATGGAAGCAGAGGGGCAGCACATCCCCTTTTTGTTCAACAGACTCTTGAAGTTTACCTGTTAAATAATCTTTAGAAACTTGTAAACATATCTCAGTTTGACTGACATTTTTCTGCCTGCAAGTGTCTCAGTACTTTCTTATTGTTTTTTTTTTAATTATTTGTAAGGCAAAAAGAGGTAACTCATCTTATATTTCTTGTTTTTTTTTTGAGACTGTGTTCACCTTATATTTAACTTAATTTCAGATGCTGGTCAGGAAATCCAGCAGAAAGACCTTCTATGTCAGAGGTGGTGCGCATTATGTCACATATGTTTCAGGTAAGTGCTTATGGTTTTTTTTACATGACATCTCTTCATATAGTCATTTGATTTATTTACTGAATGAGCAGTGCAGTAACTGAGGGGGAGACATCACAATTTAGTGTTTTTGAGACTGTTCACTATCTTTTGCATTTTGAAAGTCTCATGCAGTTCTAGTAAATAGCATTTTGAGTCTCATGTGGTTCTAGTAGAGTGTAACCTGACTGTAAAAGTTGGCCTCATAGACTTAATTGTGGTTAGTGCGCTTGTCTAGGGAGCAGATTGTTGCCCGTGTGAGTTTTGTTTCAGCTGGTGACTGTTTGATAGAGAAAGTAAAAGGTGGTGGGCAGAGCAAATTGGCCTCTGCCTTCCATATGTTTTGCCTTAGACTTTGCAGGACCTGCGTTGGCACTTGATTAAAGATGTTATATCCAACATGTCGTCATGTTAAATGCAACAGTTTGTTTGAAAATGACTTACTAGTAGTAAGCAAATTAATACTTGTTTATTAACATTTTCTGAATGTAATTTATGACAGTAATTTAGAGATGTATATTTGGATCTGATTTGCTGGGTCAGTTGACTCTTAACATCAGGTTTTGTAAGCAGCTGACTTTCAGAATAAGGTAAAATTTTGTGTCTGAGTGATTGTGAAGAAATGATTGGTGTATTAACAGGTATTGTGTCTGAAAAAGTGAATGGCTATCTTTTGTGTTAGTTTTTTCATGGTGCTGACCAGCCACTCACAATACCAAGAAACAGCAACAGCATGGAAGATGACAATGATGTCAGTGAGTTGAATTTTTCCAATCAGAGAACTTCTTCATGACTTTGTTAAATAGAAAACTTATGGAGATTGCTTCTCATTTACCTTGTTTATGTGCTGCAAAAATAATGCCACATTCTTTGAAAGGCATTGAAGAATGATAAGTAAATTACTTCAATATTTATATTAAAATTTTAAGTGTTATTAGGTATACCTAAGAGAGAGAGAGAGAATGTGCATGTGTGGGTGCATGCATATATGTATGGTAGTTCCTAAATTTGTGAATGCATGTTTGTCATGATATGTCATGATATGAAAAATCATTGGCTTTTGTGTAAATATATTTTTCTGTGTCAAGAAAATACATTCTACATGTTATTATTTTTGGCTAGGCATTCCTCAGTCTCCACTGTCCTACCAGGCTACACCTACTAACAATGTTCACCTAGCTAGCCCTCCTTTAGGCGAGTCACGTGCTGCAACGATTAGTGACACCATCCGCTACAACCACGAAGGAGAGGGTTCCCCACCCATTGTGCGACCACAGTTTCCACGTGCTACTCCACCAGTTGTTGTTGAAGTAAGTGGTTTTTTTTTGTAGCTGAAAACAATACTATTTAGCATGAGTTACAACAGAATGTAGGAATGTGTTAATTGAAAACCATGCAGAAGACCCAGGCATATATGTCATCATCAGTGCCTTGTGGGTCCTTAATGTCGGTGAGTAGTAACGGGTCAATACAAAGGCTCGCTTTTACTCTCAGCTACGCGTCGTAATGCCGGTTACTATGCGCTCACAAGTAGAGCAGCATTATACAAAAAATCACACTGTGCGTAAATGAATGAATACATAAGGGAGGAAACTACTGGAATCTTGAGGTATTTGTTCCACTAATTTTTTTCCAGCTGAAAAAAAATAACAAATCAGGCTTTTCGTTATGTTTAAAGTAGGGAAGGGTTTCAGTTTGATAAAGCACCATTTTGTGACCAGTGTCAGGTACTCAATTCAACGTGGATTTGCACTGCAAAAAACGAAAACGAGAAGAAAACAGTAATTAATCCTTAAATTCTAATGTATATTCTAATAAAATATGTTCCTTTGGTACTTTATGTTTTAATATGTCATGTAAATAACCTTTTCAAAATTCCATTACATGGGTGATTTACCTACACACAAGGGTGATGCTCCTTAGCCTCACACAGACAAAGAGAAATCTGTGGTGCCAATCTCTCAGTCAAACTGCATATGTGTAGTCGTAGATAGTTTCACACACTCTTTGCTTACAGTTATACTAGCAATGGTTTCTAAAGTGTTCAAACAGTACACACGCTGGCAAAAGCAACACATGTTATCTTACACAAGCAATAGTGACACACGCTTGATGCCTGCGTGCTCTCTCTGTGCTTACTATCTTTTTCCATCTATCTCTGACTGGCTCACTCTTCACATGATATCTAAACTTTCTGAAGGAAAACTCAGAAGCATCTACTAACTACCATTCATGCATGCATTTTTCTTGCACCGAACATGAAACGTCAGTCACACATAGTGCTGATGGCAACTGAGGAACGTATGTCCACAGTGGTTAGAAAATTTAATTTGTAACAGTGTATCCCTGTAATTTGGTATAGTTAGAATTCATGAAAACCTTATTTGCATTCACACACACACACATTCACACACTTGCACACTGAATTCTGCAAGATTCTAACTGTCAGTTATAACTGCCATTATGATTTTCCATTTTATATTTATATATAAGACAAAGCTGACTACTAGAATGCTAACAGCATTAAAATGGACATTAAAGTCAGGGCCAAAAAGGTAGAGAAACGCTGTGTATTTTCAATACTTCTAATCCTTGTCTGAGATGAAGGCTCAAAGTTAGAGGTGTTCTTCAGAATAGCACAGACAACAGCAGCACTCATCTAGAATCATGTAGACTGAGCATCTAGAATGACAAAATATTTTTTCACTCCAGAATCAGCCTAATGCACTGACTGGTCATCTCCATTTTCTGATATGTGTGTGAGACTCGAACTTGACAGCAGAGTTGCAAAAGATAATACAGTCTATAGAGATGAGATTCTGCAGGAGGATCTTTCATATTTCCTGCAAAGATCGCATAATAAATGTGGAGGTACAAGAAAGAACTAAGCAAACAGCTAAGCTATCCATATTGAATAGCTGGTGGTAAGGGCAAATCTCAAGATCATCAGAACCTGCAAAGATAAAGCTGCAGGGAACAGCACAGGGAGGTACAGAAAGAGGGAGACGAAAGAATAGCTGGGCATAAAATATTTTATCATGGACAAACCTTTCATTTGGCACATCCAAGAATATGGCCTAGAACATAGAAAATGGGTGAGAGTTGGTTGCAATATTGTCAGGTGCCCCTGTAGATAATGAAAGCTAAGTAGCTGATAATTGTGAGAGAGATATATATATATATGATTCTTTAATACCTGCACTAAGCCTTTTGAGCTGTGTGCATTAAGATTGCTCATGTCTTTCAATCTGTAGACTCTGGCTCTCCATTACTGTCCAGGCCTACTGTTATCTTTTTTTCTTTCATTGATGTGGTGTTGTTGCAAGCCTTTGTGCAGAATTCTCTTTCTTTTTGGTCTTGTAGTGCTGGCTGTTGTTATATCTCTGTATAATTGTTTGTTGATATATTTGGTCTGTATTTAAAGATGTGCTATTTATTTTGAATTTGTATTTTGATTCTTTTTATGGTGCATTGAATCTACTCTGCAGTTGAGTATTATTAGCTCGTTGAAGTGAAAATGCTGTTTAATTCAAGTGGCTTTGCATCAAGGATGCTCTAGTGCATGTCATATTCACTCATGCACATCCATACATTTGCATGTTCTTTTGTTCCAATGCAAACTACACCTGTCTCCTGCAGAACCTGTCTAACACTCACACACACATTCTGGAAAGGAAAAAAAAAAAAACCACACTTGCTGACCAAAGTGCAAACCAAAAATAACCTCACTTTTCATACACGCTAAATAACATTTGCTCCTGCCAAGTTAAGTAAGAAGTCACTTCTTGAAATTACAAATCATAAAGAAATAAAGTTTTTGAGTGTCATTCCTGGAATAAACAGCCAGATCTGGAGGACATAAAACTTTGAAGGTATACACATGAAGTGACCGAAGTTGTTGACTGTTTCAAGCTCATAGTTGTACTCACCACACTGAGGAAATTTTCTGCAAATACATGAAGCTTTGGACTTTATGTCCTAATGCAAGTTTCTGTAAGGGTCAACATTGTTGCTCTGGAATTGACGTTCTTTGAATTCAAACACATATATTAGCATAACTCACATATGGCATGGCGTGATATAACACCAGACAGAAGGGAGGTATATAGCACAAAAAGTATTGCCCCCCAATACAGATCCCTGGGGGACACCATATCTCAGGACAGAAGCATCAGAGTAAGCACCATTCACACACACAGTCTGGGTTCGGTCCATGAGATAGGATTGAAACTAGGACAAAGCAACATCATGAATACTAAAAGAGTCCTGAAGTCTGTGTAGAAGTATAGAATGATCTACTGTATCAAATGCAGCTGACAAGTCTAAAAACGCCAGAAATGACACGTCATCATCAGCACTGAACTCACATGTTTTGGGGCTGCTCCTCAGACAAATTTCTTTATCAAACTATTCCCTAACTGGCTCACAACCTCATAACTTAGGACCACTGTAAACTGTATCTGACACAGATGAAGATGGAACAACAGCAGAGTAGAGCTTTTGGTGTATCAATACAATCTTATTGGTGAAGAAATCAGCAAATTTCTGTGAGAGTTCTTGTGCAATTTTATAATAGATTAACAGGTGTCCTTTAAAAAGAGACTCCTTTTTTGACTTGAATTACAATTTTTAAAAAAATTAATAAAATAGAGCAAGCTGAGAATGGCAATTTTTAAGAATATGAAAGGGGGGAAAAATTGTTACTGAACCTTGCTAGGAACGCACAGCTTCATTCCTCACATGTAGCTCATCTGGACGGCTGCTGTGTTTCATTGGAAAGCGAAGAGCTGGTCAGTGTCAGGTATCTGTACATCCCTGCTACCTCTTCTAGAACCTTCTAAATATATAAAAAGACTTAACATGCAGATTTGAACAACTGCTTATTCAGTTCATGTGGCTTGACCTGTCCACAATGTACTGAAGCAGCCTTGTGCCTTTTCACCCGACCATAGCAGGTCTTGGTCCATGGTTGGTCCTATCATTTACATTGTGATAGGGTGGGAATAGGAGGGACAAAGCACTATGTACAGTGCCTCATTGACTAGTACTAGGCCCATCTCTATTAAGGGACCTCAGCATACGCCAGATACTTCATGCTGCATACAAACAAAGACCTTGAATTTTGTACAATTGTGGATCAGGTCTTTCTGGTCTTGCATGTGCTGGTTGAAATATGAAATTATTACTGGTTATAAATTATAAATGTACTGAAACCAATAAGGCTTACGTGTTCTAGGAACGTCCTCGTGGTCAAATGAGTGCACCTCCTTCACTTGCTGCCAGTCGTGAAAGTTTGAATGAAGCTCGATCAAGATCTGGTACACCTGTTGACTCCTCCAAGCGGTACTCTGCCGACTTTTCACAGCTAGATGAGCATGACCAGCCAGCCATCCCACCACAAAAAGGTAATTTGTTTCAGCTTGAAAAACTTTTTGCGATATTAAAGGACAAGAAAGTCTAAATATGCATAAACAATGTCAGACTACTGATTCCTATTTTTATCCAGTTGATAAAGGACGAGGGCTAGCTACATGGAATATTTTGGTCATATTCACAGCCAGGCAAAAGCATTCAGGGTATGAATAGCCCTGGGGGACTTTCTTCACTAATTTCCTTTGTTTGCCATCAAGTTATAGGTGAAATTGATTTCAATGAAGCACGTCTGTAATAGAATCAAAACAGATCTTGAGGGAGGTTATCTTAAGCCAGGTTGTTATAACTTCACTAAGCCTTTTTAAGAACAAGAAGGCAGACTGTAATTTGTTCTTAGAGAATTTGGTTTACAAAGAGAAAAGGTAAACAATTAGCAGGAGTAGTTTTGTTAGCCACCAGGGCTGCTTTTTTGTGTTTTTTTTTAAAGTATTTAACAAACACATCTGTCATTTTGAATACAGCTAGACCTAGACAAATTGCCTTGCTTAAGTATTTTTCAGTCTCATCTTTTCTAAGTTCTCTAAGATTATTTAAAGAGAATTACTACTGCAGTGGTCAAGGAAAACTTCTATGTGTGATAATTTACAGCTTCAGTTTGATAGATTTTTGTTTTCCTTTCGAGAAAAGTGCTTTGAATGTTTGCTGTACATCAGAGAACAGAGTATAATAAATATTTATCCATTATATTTTTGACATAGTGCTTAGTCAGAAAATCTTACTACTTATAAGACACGTAACACTGCTAATCTGTGTCTTATAAGTACAGATACAAACTTTAGCCATTACTAATATCCTGCTTTACTAAGTTTCTTTTTCATAGTACCCAGAGAACAGATTATTCTTAATTATCTTCTGTACTGGAGACTTCAACTTTCTGTTGCTTTTTTTTTTTGGCTTATGTATAATATATTTGCTGCTATGATTAAGAATATTTATAATTTTTTTCTGTCTTAATTATAAATGCTGTTGTTAAGCAAAGGCTTGGTGGTGTGTATCATATCAAGCTATTAACAGCAGACAGAATGCAGATCAGAAAAGACATAACACAGACAAAAGAATAAAAACAGTAGCTATTTTTGACTGAACTTAACAACAGTTAAGTTTCATAAAATAATGCCATTCTTTTTCATTATTTAGCTGTATAATCTGTTTTCACATCACTAATGTGTCTACGTATTTCATTTGCTTGCTCACTCAGCATGATAATTGTTCTTCCTTTGTGACCTAAAGGTCGCCTGCACTACAACAACTGTGTGCGGTTTGTTGACTTGATAATATCTCACAATGGCTGGATGGATCATTATTAAAACTGTTTGTAAGCATGTGTACATGTGTGTTTGTGTGTGTGCACATGCATGTGTGTGTGTGTGTGTGCTCTTTAAAAGCTTGAAGCATGGAAGAAGCTATGCACCTATAAAGGTCAGCACACTCATCATGATAGGCCGATGTGTTCTGTTCAGTGCTAGGTCATCGTAGATCAGGCTCACAGGGCACAACTCCTATATATGTCACTGCAGGTTCCATGCCACCACCCCCTCCTACAGGTACTGTATTGAATCTTCTTGAATGCAGTGTAGGTGTCCAGGTCTTGGTGTTCATGAAACAATAACTGAAGACCTAAATTATAAAGTTTTTTTCGTCTTTGTTTTGCTTACCAGGAAATGTTGAACCAGATGAGATCCCAGTCCTTTTTTTTCATTTGGATATTTATGAATAAAAAGAAGTTAAGAAGAGTATGGAAGTATAAGAAGTATAGTATGAAGGCATAGAGCGGTTTTATAGATACCTTTTTGTTCCAGATTGGAAAATACTTTTTCCCCTCACTGAAGTGGGTCAGATTCTGGGTCTGCATGTTTCTCACATACATTTCTTCAGACTAAATGATAGAGATAAAGAAGAAAACTGCCAATAACCATTTTGGGAAGGAAAAAATAGAAGTACAGGTGCATCCTGAATGTTTGTTTGAATTTCTTAAAAACATTTCTTGTCTCTTAGCCACTTATATGCCCAAGCTTTTATTTTGAACACCTTAATCAACACTGCACACATTCTACTTTCTTACAATTGGTTTAAGGTGAAATCAAATTAGTTTTTTAAACTGAGATAAACATAATTCCATCTAATTTACTCTACAGCATTTGGAAGAGGTAAGCCCAAGAAAATTTGCTTTGCGAACTGGTGCACCATTACAATAATCACAAAGGTCTTTTGTATTTTGCTCTTCTGACATACATCTTTTTCAGGAAGTGGTTGCTGGAAATAGAAAAGAAATCCTTTCTAAATTAACAAGAGAGAGTATTTTTCTCTTATTTTAAAACTAATCATTGTTTAGAAACAGGCAGTAGGGGAAGGAGAACTAGTTACCTGCAAGTGTGTACTTCAGTATGTCTGCAGATGTATAAAGTACTTTTGGTGTGTGGATATTCCCCTGCTACAGCTGTTAGAGAATGATGAGTTGGCACAATGAAGAATGCAAACAGTACTCAGGCATTCTAAGTATACTGAATGCATCTCTTTTTTTGCTGTTTTTATTCAGCTCTTATTGATATTTGTTTGAATCTGCATGTTCAACAGCCTAACACCACAATTGCCATAACTAAATTTTTACATCGCAAGTACTTCTTTTTTATCTCTTGCCAGTAACTGCTTATTTTTATTCACATCATCTTTATGATGTAAAAAATGCTTTTTAGATGGTGTTATGGATTTAAAAAAGTATCAGCATAGTTGCTTTTATTCCAGTTAGTAAATACATATTTTGTCTTTAGAAATGTCATCATAATTTTTAACCTTGTTATTATTTTTTCTTTAATTAAAAATATTTAGATCTCATGCAGTCATGTCATAATGATTATTATGATTTGTTTTTCTTTTTTCTTAACATATTTAAGTATTTATTTTTTCATTAAGCATGAATGGTGCTTGCAGTTTTATGACCTCGACATTGACTTTATTTTAGTACTTTGTACTAGACTCTGACTGTACAAAAGAGCTTCAGTGATGTTCACTGAATTTTATGACCGTGGTAGCAAGTTGATGGGGTTTTGGTTTTGATTGGATGTATCTGTTGTGAATTTGTGTACATAAAAAGCATGACCAAGTTTTTTTAAACCACATGGCTTTGACATTGATCACTTTGAATGCCTTGACTAGGGTGAGATCTGTTGTGGCTTGAGTCTGGTCACACTGGCTGTTTATTTTGCGGCAGGTCTGGGGCGGCATGCATCCTATGAGCATTTGGTCCCATCCACTAAAGCACCACCCCCTAGTATTGTTATCACTCCATCAGGTATCCTTGACAGATTGTTGCTTGCTCTGCATGTGTACTTTCTTGCATTTTCCCAAAGATCGTCAACTCACAGTACTTCTCCTTCCATTCTTATCAACTGACATGCTGCATTTAGCAAGCTTCTATCTTATCATGCTTGTTTTGGCAGTGGTATTTTTTTGCGGGGGTTGGAGGGTGGGGATTGGGCTACAACTGGCCATTTTTCTTTTCTCTTAATTTGCTGATTTTTTATGCTTAGTTTGCATCATGATTAACTGATCAGTCATTCAATATAACTAATTTAATGTTCCTTTATTATGCAGCTGCTTTGATAGGATCCAGTTTATCTGTGTAGAAGTTTTTTTTGGCTTAAGTTTTTAAAAAATTTAAATAATGCTTCCTTTTGATTTTGCTTGTAATAGGACATAATTAAAGTATTAAAACAATACCAAGAGCTCTATTCACATTTTAGTACAAACATCTCAGTACATGGGCTAATTCTATTACTGAAATTGTTTCCTATTACAAATATGAATATGAATGTGGGGAAATAATTCTCTTGTATTGGGCAAGATTAATCCAGGCTTAAGCTGAATAAATAGTCTTGGAAAATGAAGCTGTTCAATATTTTTGGGAATTGTGAAAATCTATCAAAATATAGTGTTAATAGGGAAATTAACTTTCCTCTCTTTTTCAAAGCCCATATTTACCATTTCTTTTATTTCAGTTAGATAATATAACAATGCATTTATTTAAGAACAAATAGAAATACTTATAGAGACGTGCATTCATGAATGGGCTCTTTCAGTTCTCTTAACAGGGCACATAATATATAGCATGTACTTACATAAGGTATCACCTTTGTGGAAGACTGAGATCAAATGCAATTGTAAATAACTTTTAACCAACCGAGCAGCTCTAAACAAGGAGTAAGGTACTCAGTACTAAGACTGTGAACCTCATTCGGGCTGTAGGAGAACAAAAATAATCAATGAACTGAAGAGACTGTGAAGCAGGATTTTTTCAGTTTTTTCTTTTCCTTGCAACCGTTTTGATAGTTTGATTTTTTTTAACCTGTTAGATCATTATGTGCATCGATCCAGCATCTTTCTGGAATAAGTGGATGTAGTTTTCTCTACTAATTTAATTAAGTGTTTTAAAGTCAAGCAATTTATAAACTGGATGTTTTTGTGGCCTCACAGAATTTGCTGCATTAGTTGACTTGTAAGTGGTCTGGAAACATAATCTTACATGTCTGGTGGTCCTAACGTGAGAAGTCCTTGTTCTTACTGGGAAGCAGTGGTTGCCACTATTCTTTTCCCTGATCCATTGGCTTGCAACTCCATGTAAATATGTAATATGTTCATGGCATAAAAAGGAAAGAGAGAGAATAAACAAAACCTTTTGTTGTTTTAAGCCATGTGAGTTTATAACAATGCAGGGACTGAGTAACACACATAGATGATTATGGTTTAGTTTAAATTTACAATAGATATTAGCTCATCAGTTGTAGCCAGTATTATATTCATGAGGTCTTGTCATGCACATTAAAGAAGAGGGTGGGGAGAGAGAAGACAAATTTATTTCTTTGACCATTGGCCATCTAGAAGGTGGGGTTTACTACTAAGCGTAAAAATGCATTTTGATTTATGACAGTGTGCATCTTTCTAGTGCTTAAACTTGTAAAAAGACTTTAAAGCATTTAATATCTAATGCCTCTGAGGGCTAAAGAACATTGAAATGCACTTTAATGATCCATCAGAAGGGTGCAAAAAAGAAAACAAAACAACAACCAAAACAAGTCTACATACAGCAAGGTGAAAAATTGCATAATTAACAGCAAAATGTGATATGAAAAATGAACATGATATAAAAATGCTTCAGACAACATAAAAACAAATATGCCAGAGAGAGAGAAGGAAAACACAGCAGGAAATACATGATATTGTGTGTGTGTGTGTGTGTGTATTCATATGACCACATGCTGCTATATAGAAATTGTGAATTCTGAAATGTCTAGTCTGATGACTGGTTTCATTTGACTAGCCACTACTTTGCCTTGCCATTCTGCTGGCAGTGAATATCCTTGCTCTCTGACTATAGGCTAGGCATGCATTACTAATGACTGACAGGTTGGCTGAGAAAGATTTATAGTTTAATGCAGCATATGTTGAGTGCTTGTTTTAGATGGAAGTGAGTTTCACCTTTCCCTGTAAGTTTTGTGGCTTTGTGTGTATGCTTTGTTATTTTTATATTCATTATATCTGTGCACATAGTGGTTGATGTTTTTCACTTGTTACACCTGTCACCAATACAGTGAGGGTTGGCTGTTTCGGGTTCAGCTCTCATTTCGGGCATGGTGTTCTTTCTCTGCATGTGGCATCTGTTTACAGCAGTGGCTGCCTTGCTGTGACATGCCTTAATTGCTGGTTCAGTGTAAAACACCAATTTCCCTGCACCCCCCCCTCACTCGTTACAGTTTGGTTTTAAATTTATTATTGTTTGGTTTGTGTTAATTTTGTGTTGGTGGTAACTGAGTATATGAAAAATGGAATGTAAAATAATACTGAATGTTGACACCATCTAAACAATCTTGTTGAATGTCCGTTTACCGAAACTGAAAGTGTGTGAAAGATTGTTGAGTCATTTGTAGTAGAAATACATAGAAAAGTGTTGTGGATGAGGATTGTATGCTTTTTAATTTGCATGTGGTATATAGCCTCATAATTATGAGCTTTTTTTGCACTGAAAAGGCATATAGGTTATGCTTCTATTAATCATTTTAAACTTAGTAACATAGTAATTAACAGAAAAGCGTGAAATTTTGACTTGTGTTTATACTCATGTTACTAGTACATAAAGCTTTCTCTCCCCAATCCCATATTGATTTATCAGTGCATGGATTTATGATAATTTAAAGCATATTTTTTTATTATGAACGTACTTATTTTCTTGTTTGTAAGCTTTATCTTATAATGTTAGTGCTTTGGCCTCATCCCAAAGGTGGTGCAGTTTGTGTCTGTGCTATGTTTATATCATGTTTCCCGAAAATAAGACCAGGTCATCATTAATTTTTGCTCTAAAATCGGTATAAGGGCTTATTTTCAGGGGATGTCTTATTTTTTCATGTATAAAAATTCACATTTATTCAGTACAAAAATGTACATTTATTCTGATACAGTCATGTCATCTTCATCTGGAACATCATCATAATTTATAACTCTGTTTATTTATATCATTATTTCATAATTCAATACATCGATCGTTTATTTCAATCAATGAACAAAATTCATCTGTGTGGGTGATGATTTTAACTAGGCCTTATATTTGAGGTAGGGCTTATAATATGAACATCCCGAAAAATCATTCTAGGGCTTATTTTTGGGTTAGGTCTTATTTTCGGGGAAATATGGTAGTCTCAGTTTCTGAAAGCTTATGTGCCACCCTAAATATGGCATAGACTAAATGTGAAAGAGACTTTGCATTGGCTTTGCTGAACATAATTTAATCCTAATATGCACTGTAATTCAAAGTAATATATATTTATATAGATAATAACATTCCTCTTATTTCTCCATGACCTTCTTCCCAAATGCCCTCAGGAAAAAAGAAATTAAAGAGGTGAAAAAAAGTGTGTAAAGATGGGTGTTCAGGTCACTTGAGTTTGTTAAAATTGTTGGTTTGCTGATGTTGCAGTTCACAGCCATCGGCGCATTGGCTCTGATGAATATGCACGCATTGCAGCGATGAACAGCTCGAGTCAGACTGTCAGTGTGAACAGTCAAGACCGAAACTCAGGTGTTCACCACTGTCCAACCTACCCAGGGGAGCTAAACCACGCATCAAATTTTAGCCCTGCCACCTCACCTCCTCTTCGTTCAGTTTCCTACCAACCCCAGTCTGCTGAGCCTATTAATCTTATGCAGCGCATTGGCTCAACATCATTGGAGCACATTTATCATCCTTCCAACACCCCTGTTAAAGAGGGGCAGACCGCTGGTAGGAGAGACTTTAGTGTGGTCTCACCCTCACGCTTGCTTTGTTGGCACAGAATTTCTTTTTATGGAGATGGAGGGATTAGAAAATAGTTGGTTTTTCTTTCACCCAGAAAATGAATGAAACTGTATCTGACATGCTGGTTGAACTGAAGATTATCACCTGTCTGGTGATTGGTATTGAAGGACGGATTTTTTGTGTGTGTCTATTATATGTTTTAAACAAGTGTAAAGCTGACCATAGAGAATAAGTTAAAAGGGAGATAAAGCAGACCACATAAATTTGCAAAGTTGTTTCTCCTTAGTCACACAGTCCATGCTGTGACTAGTTTCACTCAGGTTTTTTTTTTTTTTTTTTGGGGGGGGGTCTTGTTATCAGGCTTTGGTTATCATTCTGCAGTGCTTGTCTTTATTTTGTCTAACAGCCTACCAGCTTCACTCATTCACTTATACTGTATTTTGTCTTCTCAACAAAACCAGTGGTGACATAAATGAGTTTATTGGATGTTTAGTGTTAATCCTAAGCAGCCTTTTTACAGCTGCTGTTGCTACTGTCTAAAGTGTTATGGAGCAAGCAGTCTCCAGACAGATGGGGCCAATGGCCGGTAAATCCAAAAATAAAAACCTGGAATAAAAAATGTCATTTAGTATGAAAAGCATTTTATTTAAAAAGCAGCCACATGCTATTATAAATATATGATCTATAGCAAGGTTTGAGTTTGACTCAAAATGCCTCTTTGTGTGGATGCATGTGTGTGCATATGTGTGTGTGTGTGTGTGTGTGCAGGCTATGCAAATATACATGGAGGTCACTCTGAATCATATTCATATTTTCTTCTGGAACCTCATCTGCAGGTTGGTATTTGATTTTGATTTTGTGCTTATTGTATGTCTTTTTGCATTTAAATAGGTGTTACATATTTGCTAATATTCTGCTTATATTATTATAGGTTGTTTTGAATTAAATATCTGTTCGGAATAAAGAAATATTTAAATGCTTGAGCTAAAATATAATAAATCTTAACCTAATGGAACCAGTATTACTCCTTATTACACATTACATAGCTTTGAGTGTGAGATAAATGCTTTTGTTAGCCTGCCTGAAGGTTACAAAAAATTAAGTATTTTACAGAGAGCTGTCACTTGTATTCAAATATTAGCAGTAAGTCTTTATATTGTGCTGTATTAGATGATTCAAAGCTAACAATATTCTCTTCTCTGAATACATTTGTGTATGTGGTTGTCTATTCAGCCTCTTGCACCATATCCCACCAACCCTGAATCAATGAAAATGTTTGACCAGCATGTCCAGGTGAGTCAATACAATGTTGCTCAACCTTTAATAATGCAACATTAAGTTCACAAACACACACTCTCTCTCTCTCTAAAGACACATTGATAAGAACACAGGAGGATCTTGAAGCAAACATTTTATTCCTGATCATAGAAAGGTGTTAATGCTTATGTAGATAGTTTGTTAACAGGCTGTAAAGTGTTCAGTACATTGCACACATAATAAAGAACAATTTGACAAATACAACTTATAATTTTTTTCTGTATTACTTGCTTCAGTATATATGTAAAAGAAATGTATACTGGTTATGTAAATAACAAAGTTCGCTTGTATAGCTCCTCATCCCTGCCTTATGGGCAAGCTCAAGGCACTTCACACACACACACACACACATTTTTTTTTTACATCAGTCTAGTTTACATATTTCTTCAGAGGAACAGTACTGACGGGTCCTAACTGAATACATTTCTACTTTAAAGACCTATAAGCTGAGGAAATATTTCCTCAGGCAATAGCAGAGATATCATAAAACAACGAAGTAGCATAAGCAATTGAAAGGTCACTTTGTGTGTTCCCTTAATCATATCCCACATCATTTATTCAGTCACTGAGCCATAGTACATATAAGAAAGACACTGACTTGTAATTTGCAAATAAAATTTAATGGAGCTGACTGAAATTTCATCGTAACTATTGCTTTTTGTACATGATGGTGGGTTGAATGTAGTCTGTAAACGTTGGGTCTTGAAGCAGTTCCACTGTCTTTAGGGGTATTCATTTACATTGTTTAATTTGATGTTTGTGTAAAATCAGCACTCTCTTACTCTGTGACACATTTGCAGACTACCATTGTTGATTTTCATTGTCTTCCACTGATGTATATATATATGTGTGTACATCTATACATGTATAACAACACTGAAACAGAAACATAAATAAATATATTCTTCAACACTCTTTGACCCTGAAAGCTCAATAAGGCTGACAGTACAAAACAGGTGTAAAAAGCAGACATAATAATTCTGTTTAATTCTCTCTCCCACCTTCACTCAATATAAAGTGAAAAACAGCAATGGAAAGAATTCCATAACATTCCAAAAGAAGATTCAGCAACTCTTGATAGTGAAAAGGTTTGAGCCATTCTTGTTTCAAGCCAAAAGGTTGTTGAGAAAGAACTCACAACAGCTCAAAACAATCAGGTATCCAGCCAAATGCAAGCTGTGCTTTCATAACCCTGCACCTTTCCTATAGATCAGCGCTCTCAGCATTAGAAAATGAATTAGTCTGGCATTCACTAGTGCTGCCACTTTTTTCTCTCCGCTTAACCTCCAAGTGGCAGCTTGCTGAAGACAAGAATGATCACAAATAGAAGACTTGAACGGCTTCCAGTTTTACTCCCAGGTAATAGCATTCCAGTAATATCTTTATTACTTCTCATATTGAAGTGATTAGGGGGTGGAGTGCACTTGCAGGTAGCGCAGTTGTGAGGGGGATGGTGCTGCATTCCAGCTGCATGAGCCAACTAGACTGGGTAGACTCATGTGAACAAGAGAAGTTCATATTTGTTTTGACACCTTTTCATGACATATGATATGGCGTTTTCTGGGAAGGAAAGGTTGGACTTTTATGATAAGAGATTTTTTTATTTTGTTGCTTTAGGTATTGTGATAAACTGGCAGACTTGTAGCTTGGTAGATTAGTAGAGAAATATCATTTGCTACTTACTATTGATTTGATAAAGTCTTAGCTTTCCTAGGATTTTGTTATTATTATCTTACCACCAACATCATCATAGTAATTATTGTTGTTATAATTGCTGTCATTAGCTCATTTTTTTGTCTTCTGTGAACACAGAAAAGACACTGCAAACTTTTTCTCCTTTTTGGCTCATCATTCTTTTTTTTTGTTTTGTTTTCAACCATGATTTCCTTTCAGTCTAAATACTTAGGTGTTGCCAGCTCTTAATATTTTAGAAGCTATGCTTAAAATAAAGCTTCTGGTCTGAGAAGATTTCTACTGAAAGCCAGAAGTGACCACTTTGCTACTCCTGTCTTATGATTAATATACTGGTTCCTGCATGTGGGTATAGTTGTCATGCCACCACTCAAAAGTGGATGCAGACTTTGATCACTTCATGTTAATGCAACAACAGTCAAAATGTACCATTGTGTTTGTGCACAGTTGAATTAAAGAAGTACAAAGTATTTTAAAGTAAAATTTGTATACTTGTCATTAACTAAGGTTGAGAGAACCATAATATAATGGAACACATCTTTCTGTGTTTCACAGCTAGCCCAGGAATACTTGAGAGTACAAGCTGAAATTGCTGTGTTGACACAGAGGAAGTAAGTCATACTTTTCATCTAGCAGGGCATCTGTCAAATTACTCCCAAATAATTTGCATCTTTCCTCTGACATAATACATCATAATACATGGATCTCTGGCACAGTACATGGTTCTCTGGCATAACACATCATATAACATGGATCTGTCTTTACACAGCATAGCAGCGCCAAATTCCCTAAAGGCTTTTTTGTGGCGTAGGGACAGGTAACCAACATGGATCAAAGAAGTTCTTGTATTTACTGGATGAATGTGGGATGAGCATTAAAAATAATTCCACCTTTCTTTAAAGGATTGTGATTAGCATATGATGGCCAGTAACTCCTGGCCAGTCACAGATGTAAATGCTGATTTTGATGAAGCCATAATTTATACCTCAATTGTTGCCGATGTAAAAAAAAGTGGGAGAAGGCAGTTTGTTCAAGGAGTAGGCTAATTTATCATCAAATACAGATAATTTGGTATGTGTGTGCTTGATATCCACTTGGCTTGACCTTTGTGCAGGATCTTATCCCTACTCTTATAGTTTACTTTTTTCTTGTCACTATAATGGTTCTTTTAATGAGAGATTTTATGGACTTGTCTCTTTATTTGAGAATAGTCACCAATTCGTTCTAGTGATAGAACTTGAGGGGAAACAAATTTGCCAGCTTACTCTAATCAGTGAAGCATAAAGCAAAACAAATGTCATGTGCCTGCAAAGATAATCAAATAGCTAATGGTCCTTTCTTTTGTGGGGGTTGAAGAAATGTAAAAGTGATGGCATTATCAGCATTCAAAATAATTATAGGTAAGTTACACTATTTATTGATTAAGAGCATGTAATACAAAAGGTGCAGAAGTAAAGTTTCTTTCATTATTTTTATCATTTCTTTTTGATGAATGTTTAAATTTTCCTTAAATCTCCTTCCTCTGCTTTTTAGTAGTTATTATTTTTTATCATCATACCCACTAGCTTTATATACAGATTTGGTGCAAGTTGTTCTCAAGTGTAACTAAATACGTTAAGACATCAACCATGCATCCACCATCAAAATCAGACTTTACCATGGAATAATTTATAAGGAAATTATGTCACCATGAAGTTTAATTGTTTGAACTGGTTAGCTCTGAATACAAGGCACAAAATTATCTGGGTGTTACAGACAGTGAATTGTTTAATAGGGACATAGCTGTGAAGTAGATACAAATATATTTCTGAATTGTACATTATTTATAGCTGCCTTGGGATTATATTTTTTATTTATGGTTTGTAATAATAATATGCTTGTGATCTATTTAGGGTGATAAACATTAAGTTATTGACAAACATAAGGAGTAAACTGTTCACAGACATGAACTGACCCATGAGATGGAGCAGGAGGAAAGTCAGCATAACAGCTCACGGATTGCAAATATTGAAGAATATACACGCCTTTCTTCAGAAAACGTGAGCTCTTTGAATTGTAAAGAATACCATTACATACTGTTCCCAGTTAACAAATCTCATGTAGACTAAGTAACATTCCAAGTAACATTATGAGACCAAGTAATATTCCCTATTCCCTCTCTCTCTTACTTTCATTCACTCTTTCTTCTTCACCCTTACTCTCTTTTTCTCTCTCACACATACTATCTCTCTCTCTCAGAGAATGCAAAACTTAGTTTTGAAAAAAAGGAAATTTCCACCTCATTTTAAAAAATTGCTTTTTTTTTTTTTAGGAAAGCCTAATGAGTGTCCATCGAGACCTCAAAACGCAAGTGGAGTCATATCGCAAGGCCACCAACAAACGCTATGGAGCGGCAGTCATGAACTAAATATGTTTGAGCACCACTTTCTTACAACTGACAGCTTGCGGGATCGTCAGGAATAGTGTTAATCACAGACTTTGTAAATAACTGTTACCCTTGGAAAACCTTTTATTGTACAAAGAAAATTGGCTTTATAATTTTTAATAAAAATTTCTGGAGAGGAGCCCTTTTTGAAACTCTATACACAGTCTGATTTGACTTAGTTGGTGAATTTCATTGTTTGGGTGTTTTAACCTTCCATTGTTGGAGATAATTGTCGGACAGCTCTGTTAGGGGCCTTACATTAAATTCAGTATTTTTTAAAAATATTTATTCTGTGAAAAGTAACATGGATAGGAGGGTAGGATGCATCGGTTACAGAAGATGTTTGATTCTTACTAATAAAACCTTCTCCTTTAAGACTGAAGATTTTAAGATCTTGTTATTGTAAACACTTCACTTGGTTTTGGATCATTGCAAGACTTGCAGATAAAGAGTCAAGGCTTCCTGAAGTACTATTTGTAAAAACCATTGTAAAATGACACTGTTGTGGTTATCTTTCACCAACCTGCATGTAGGCAGTTCTCAGTTATCTGTGTTTTCAAGAGAAACTGTGTTAATGCATTATCTTCCTTTTTTCAGATATGTCTGGCACTTTAGTTGACATTAAAACAAAAGCAAACAGCCTGCCTTCTAAGCCAGAGATTTTTTCTAGGTAGAATGATGAGTCACTGTTATAGAGAAAGAATCTGGATCATGTAAATAAAAGCACAGATATTTTTTAATGTGTATTGCATTAAAACCTGGTGATGTCAACACTTTTGATTCACTGCATATGATGATCCTTTTAATTTTGCAATGACCAAAATAGAATGCATTTGACAGTATGGAAAAATTGGTGGCTGATTTTTATTGGTGAAGCTTGTCTTCGTGGAGTCTTAGTCTCTGCCTCTCATTTTGTAAGCACTAGAAAGGAGTTCCTTTAAAAGACACACACACACACACACCATGCACATAGATAGCGAAAACGTTTAAGAGGGTTTGGAAGACAACTTCTGTTACCTCAATGCATGTCACAGGGTACATTCAAACACAGACATATAGTACTCAAATGAAACTGTTTTAATGATCTATGAATAGGCCACAGCAAAGGATCTGCTCCAGCAACACCACATCAAAGTTCAGTTTTAAACATTTAGACCACCAGAGACTTGTCTGTCTGATATTGTCCCTGTTATACTGTGTCGGTGACTAATACTAAACTGACACTGGTTCGTGGCTGCTGATCTACATTGTTGGTAGATTTCAATTTTCATCTTTTGTTTGGTTAGTTTTCCTTCCTTGCTGTCTAACGAAATGCTTTGTGATGTCATGTACTAAGAGGGTAGCAAGCATGGCGTCATACGCCAGGAATGATCGGGGTGCGCAGGGTGCAATAACTTCATGTTCAGAAACCAGTTGGAAAAAGAAGAAACAGAAGCAAAAAACGAGTCATACTAAAATCAGATTACAATGGGCACGGCGCCAGTATGGGGAACGATCTCCAAGGCTTCTGCCACCATAGCTTATGTTGTAGTGGTGGAGGATGGAGAGGGTCCCACTATTTGAAAGCCATTGCCACTTCTCCCTTCATTCTGGGTCGTCGTTTTCAGAATTCTAATTAAGTTTAAAAAGCCCTATTGTACCCGCCAGCTTCTCTGCTGTGCTGGTGGCTATTCCTTCTCTCTATCCAGTGTCTTTCCCGCCTCCCCCGAGCCCCGAGTCTGCTGTTTTCGGTTTTGCATTTATTCATTTTCATCTGTTGTTCTGTCAATGTACTACTCTTGTTAGGATCAACTAGAGTTATTGTTACGGTTAATGTTCAACTTCTCGAAGATGTGAGGGTGTTGGTCAAACTGAAAGTCAGGACCTGAGTGCATAGTGTTGGGCTAGCTACTAACTGGGTAGCTGCCTATAGACATAGCCTAAACTGCTAATATTTTATAAACATTTTAGCAGACACGGTCCCTGCTGTCAGCTACAGAAGCTGTTTCAAAACTGAAACTGTTTTAGCCAGAGGTAAGACTGCACCCTACGCCGCTTAGAGATCTGTAGGGGCTTTTTAGGGTGAAAATACTGACATCAACTCATTATAGACAATATTTGCTAATTAAAAAAATGGAATACACATTTCTAGGTGTGTACCTGTTAAATGCAATTTTGTTCTTAAGTAACTGCATGTACCCTGATTCACATCTTTGAAGTACGTGAAATGAGTTCAATCAAAATCCTAGTGGTCAGAAGAGTGAGCTAGTGTGTCATTTTATTGTGTGAGTTTTTAAATTTTAAATAGAACAAGGTGTCGAGCTGTTTTGTTTATTCTGTTAGGCGGATGACGAACAGTAATTGTATACACAAATCAGGTCTTATCACAGTGTTTAAGTAGAGAAGTTCGTCTGTGCTTGAGAACCCTGTGTTGCAGCATTATTATTATTATTATTTGAGATTTGTACTTCGCTAACCACAGATTGCATGCGCTCGAAAGTGAGTGTGTAGTTCGTATATTGCACAGACATGTATGAAGCAATCACAGAATGTTGTCAAAATAAATGTTAAACGAAGGTTGGTACATATTTGAGTGTTTTATGTAGACATACATTTTGTTGTTATGAATGATCGTGTCCTGAATAGGTGTCATTTGTGGGAGTGGTCTTGTGACGCTACTGTTTAAGCGCGTTGTCACCAATATAGGGAAGATAGATTGTCCTGGGTTCGCATCTTCCTTCGGGAAGATATTTTTTTCCCTCTGCACTTAACACCTGTTTACAAAGCCAGCTACCTAGCATTAGTTTGGTATCGGCGTTTATCATAAATTAAAAAAAAATGTATACAAATTGTGTCAGGTTTGTATGCGTGCCTTTTATTGTTCATATGGGGAATGCAATGTTTGATTGATTCTGACAGCATTGTGTGCTTGTCAGCTATTTTGTTAAAGTCTCGGAAACAAAATAAAAATGAGTGCCACATATTACAATCGTATGTCATGAATATCGGTCACGTTTTTTTAAATTTAATGATTGGCTCAATTTTATCTCGATTTTCCCAGAAGAAAATTAGGTTAGTTAAAATGTCATTTTTCCTCGTTAAAAATTGTCGATTGTCGGTCGACCTGCAGCTCCATTGTTCTCCAACAATGGTGAATCTTCGATTTGAGAAACAAGAGAGGGGGAAAGACGCGTCAACCCACGCACCCGCACCCGACACACACACACACACACACGCGCGCGCGCACGAGAATTGGAACGTATTAATTTTAGATTAAGATATCAGGCTAGGCTGAATCGAACGCTGAAGGACTGGAACTGAGTACGTCGACAAAACTAAAAAGCAGTAATATAAAATATTCACGACTCTAGCCAGTTAAAAAAAGGAAATGTACTCAGAGTTTACATTTACAAGAAAGCCCTAGTAAACCTCACTTGGAAAGACCATTTGCGTATTTGTCTAGAAGCTATAATGATGACGCACGGAGTAGGATTTGCAGGCAACTTTCAATTGATCGTGAGTAAAGTAGAAGTACGTGGATAAAAGTAAAAGATTTCTACAATAGGATTTCGTTGTTTGGCGCTCCGTAACTGCCACAAGCCAGACAGAGCAAGGTACCCGTCGGAGGAGGCGGGGGGGGGGGGAGAGATAAGATACAGGAGCGTCAAGGGTGCACCGTTCACACCGGTCTTGTGCAACGCTTACCTGATCGCCGACTGGGCGGCCTGTCCACTCCTTCACGGTCACCAGCCAGTTCCTTTTCCTGTTTACGATGATGTTGCCCTCCCTCCACGAACCCCTGGAGGACCGTCTTCGGTAAGGTGTCATGCCTTGCGATGGACATGGCCGAACCACGCCAGTTCTCGCTGTTTGAGCAGTCTTTCCTGGGGAATCAACAGGGTGGCCACTGCGCTGCATTTTGTGTTCGTTGTAAGAGACACGGAGCAGTCTCTTAAAGGATTTGATTTCGAATACTTGCATCCGTCTCTCGCCTCCGTGAGCAGGGTCCACATTTTACATCAGGGCGATGAAGGACTTTTTACAAGCTATCTTTGGTGGTGTAGCTGACATTTTATGTGTCCTTTATGTTGTGTTCAGTCTGACCATTATTGCTGTCGCCTGAGGCGGACGTTCGCCGCGTAGCTGCCATCCTTGGAGAGCGAGGTGGCTATAGCTACTTGAGGCAGTGTACCTCCTCGAGCTGTACGCCGCTTATGAAGATTTCTGCTATGCCTTTGCCCGATGGTGTTCATTACTTGGCTCTTCTTCGTGCTGATCTCCATGGCGTGTGTACTCGCGCTGTTCGCGAGGTTCTGTAACTCGCTGTTGATGCCCGCCGTCAGATCGAAATCGTCTGCAAAGCGTAGTGCCTCCATCCCCCACCCGATGGACACGGAGGTGTGGTGATCTTGGAGGGTTTCTCGCATGATGTTTTCCAGATAGATGTTAAACAGCATCGGAGACAAAGTTCTGCCCAGGCGAACGCCCACCGTCATCGGAAGGAGTTCTCCCACCTCTGTATTGCGCTGCGATGACTTGGACGAGATCTTTAATGTTGAATTTCAGCATCACGTGCCACAGCCTCTCGTGCCAGACTATCAAAAGCTTTCCTGGAGTAATTAAAGTTGTGGTAGAGATGCCTGCCGTGTTTCGATCAGGATGCGACTGTTGAAGATCTGTTCAATTGTGTTCCTGCCTGTTCTTAAGTCGGTCTGCTCTTCTACTATCAGCTACTCGGCCATAAGCACGAACCTGCATTTAATGTAGGTCTGTGGCCATAGGGATGAATCGATTTAGGATCACCTTTACCATAACCCTGTTCGGGTTGCTAAATAGACATTGCTTTGTAGTTCTGTCAATGCTTGCTGTTGCCGTTCTTTGAGTGGGTAGGGGTGGGTGATACGTGAGTGCTTTATTCTTTATGTCGCTTTTGGTGTCCCAGATGTTTCGACAGCGTGGGAAGTGCCTTCTTTGTCTCTTTCCCTCCCCAACTGAGCAATTCTGCTGAGACGTTGTCGGACCCCAGGAAACCCCCCTCCCTTTTATGGCCAATACAACCTCTTAACGCAGGACTGGCAGGTCTGCAGAATCATTGGTCGCTGCCTGGTTGCCCTGGATTATATTTGGGTCTGACCCAGGGTTGCTTCCTTCTGTTCTTCTCCTTCCCTATAGTACTTCTTCGGCTGTTGGCAAGAACACCTCTATATGATGTTTCCAGAGAGGGTCTTCTCGTCGCAGTCGACGCTGTTCAGACAGCTAGTTTGTTTCTAACTTGAGCCTGGAAGAGTTCCGCAAACTTTGGGTCTCGCAGCTTGCCCAGGTCAAAGCGAATTCTGGGAATCGACGTACGACGGTTGAACTTCAGCTTTAACTTCAGGTTTCTCATCTGGGGAATGTCAGGTCACTGTCCTCGACCTTTTGTGAGAGTGTAGAGTAGGCATACGACTCTGTGAACTTGAGCAGGCACAGACCTCGTTCGTTTCATCCAGGCCAAATGTGCCTGGGTTTACCCATTGTTGGTATGTGTGTGGCGTTGCAGTCGCCGAGTATGAGGAGGATATCTTTCCTCGGTTATTTCTGCAACTGTCACGACCTCGCCACTCAACCTTGCGTCAATTCCGCGTTCTTTCTTTCAACACGATACGATCTGTCTGTGGGGGTTTCAACTATCATTCCAATAAATAAATAAATAACCCTAACCCTTTAAAAAAAAACAGATCGCAGGGGAGGCAATCAAAAGTAATCAAAATTCTCAAATATTCCTCACAAACATGTAGGTCCATTCAGTCTCGTACTGACACTCTTGGCACAGCGTGTTTTTTTTTAATATTAGGATGATTGTCTCCCTTTATGATAATAGCATGTATACTTGTACTGCACAACATCACTACCAAGATACGCCGCACTCTCTGCGCTGAGCAGTAATGATGAATGAACATTTTGTAATAGACAATGGACGGCGAGATACGTAGAACATGAAGATGAAGTACAAGAGTAGAACGAATTGCAATTGATAAAGGTATTAAGGGGAGGGGGTAATTGGTGTTTTACACCAGCAACTAAGACTATATCACGGCAAGGCAGCCAGTCTCGTAAACAGATGACAAATGCAGAGAAAGAACAGCGTGCCCGAGACGAGAGCTGAATCCAGGACCGTAAAACCTTCACTGTATTGGTGACAGACGCTAGGAGAAGGAGTAGTTACATAATGGTGCACAGGACCGACAATTTTACAATAGGAATTCCTTTCCCTCACAATGTTATTATTTCCATAAAAAAGAAATAAGGATGGATCAATTACCTCACTCAAATAATATCCCACGAAACGACACTATTCGACAAACATATGACACAGTCCGCCCCCCTCTTAGCGGCTGCCATGGTTCTCAGTATCTGGGTGGATACATTAGCTCGGCGGCGCTATCATCACAATGGTTTGTCCCGGGGGAATAACTTTTTTCTTACGAATATGTGACAGTCTCCACTTCCTCTCAGCGGGGGCGGCACTACTTTATTGATGGCGCCGGTTCGGCGAAGCTATCACAAAAATAACATCTTTTCTTTTACACTTCTCAAAAATCCTTCTTCTTTCCCACATTTTCTTCTCTAGTGCTCCCTTCTCCTCCTTGGAAGCTCATTTATAAGCATTCTGACCATTAATTT
Source organism: Marisa cornuarietis (assembly GCA_004794655.1). Taxonomy (NCBI): domain Eukaryota; kingdom Metazoa; phylum Mollusca; class Gastropoda; order Architaenioglossa; family Ampullariidae; genus Marisa; species Marisa cornuarietis. Next base: position 2,758,025 of record SMMW01000618.1, read on the forward strand.
GATATAATTCACGCGCATTCATCCCAATACAACTGTTACGATGATTATTAAAGCAGGTTGAAGATTTTACCTGAACAATCTAATTCGATTGTTCAAAAAACAACAATGGTTATTTCTGATCACTGACCTACAAAGGCTTACTAAAATTCCTCCCCTGTTAATTGAAAAAATATGACCGAATAATTTTCTCACTTTCTTACCAGAAAAAAAATCAGGTCATGGATGCATCCCTGACATCAACACACCTAGTTATTTCTAGAACTTTTCCACTACGTGTCCTTCATGCATGGAGGTGGGAGCATAGGCTTGGACGATGGTGACACTGTGGGGGTGTTGCAGATATGTGAATGGAGATCAGCCTGCCAGAATACGTAGATTAAGAAGAAACCTTTACGAAACAAATAGACCCGTAACCAGTTTTTGAAAAAAATATTAAATTTAATTGGTTTTTTATAAACTGGAACTTTCGCCCCAGTTGTAAATAAACAACACAGCGTGCTGAGAAAGGTGAACACCTGAGTGGTCAGTATCGTTAATACTGCACTGACTGGCGCCCTTTCTTTAATAAAAAAATGACAAATACATAACAACCATTTAAGCGTAACACAATGAAACCTGAAATAATCATTAAAAATATATTGATATATCCAGTTTCCTGTTACATGATTTTCTAAAGTGCGTGAGCATTTTTCTCGGTCATAACATTTACTCCCTAGTATCCAGTTACTGCGAAAAAATTGTAAACAAATGAAATGCGAACATTAAAAGACCGATTCAGTGTGCATGCGCATTGGATGGCCTACTCCAAACTGGATACACATGTATAACAAAAATTGTGGAACATTTTTCAGCTCCTAGGACTGAGTCCGTTTCCATGAACTCTGCGTGTATCCACGCGAGCTCATGCATTCTCGTGCCCTAGCTGCACGCTCTAATGCTAGCCCTGCTCCAGGCGGCAACGAAATCCAAACAATTTTAGCCTCAGAGAGCATACACCATCCCCCAAACCCCCATTGACAAACGAAATGCAAGGGGCTAGTTTTAGGGGAAAGCTTTGCACAACCCCAAAGACAGTGAATTGAACCTAATTCGAGCCGTTACTGACATCATTTTCTTTGTTGACGACTTTTCTCACCATTTGTTCGCCTTCTTTGTTCCGAGGAAGTTTTTTTTAAAAACTTTTTTTCAGTTAATGCTCGCGAGTTTTGTTAGTTTTTACGCTCGCTGGCTGATTGCTTGAAGCGATAACATACCTCGCCCTACCCGCTCTCTTTGCCCAAAGGGGAAAAAATATCCTGCGGTAACTTCTACATGAGGTTAATAAAGCGGTCCTGAAGCTTTATAATACTGTTAGTTAATGTCATAGTTGAAGAGGGCGCTAGGAACTCGATCAATTCAAAAGACCAAAATTATAGAAGATGATGTGAACTGTTGGCACATTCCTCCAACTGAGGGCAGTCGACTGGAGTGTGAAATACGAGACGCTTCAACAGGGCCAAGACAAGGACGTACCCAGGCGCTGACATAGGCAGCGACCATGACCTTGTTCTAACGAACCTGAAGCTGAGGCTGAAAGCGAAGCGACTCTCAAACACTCCCCCCACCCCCGAATTCGCTTTGATTTGGAGAAGCTGCAAGACCCATAGGTTGCAGAAGTCTTCATGGCCACGGTTGGCGGAAAATTTGGCTCGCTGAACCTGGTGGACTGTGATGTAGATACCCTCGCTGGAAACATCAAAGAGGTGCTACAGTCGACAGCCCAGGAGGTTCAAGGACGACATAGGAATAAGAAACAGCCATGGGTCACGAACGACATCCTAGACCTCTATGACCAAAGGAGGGCCTTGAAGAGAGAAAAGAAAAGCAAACCAGAGGCAGCCACCAAATACAAAGAAGTGAACACTCCCATCAAGAAAGGGATGAAGGCAGCTAGGGAGAGCTGGATCGAAAATCAGACCCGGGACATAGACGATGGAATGGCACGAAGTGACAGCAAAAAGGCCTACTGACTTCTAAAAACCCTCACTGAGACAGACCAGCAGAAGATCTCAGTCATCGAAGACAGCAATGGTCACCTTCTCACATAAGGTAATGCTGTACTCAACCGGTGGACAGAGTACTGCAAGAACCTGTACAACTACCAGCTGAAGACCGACGCCAACATCCTCCAAAACAACCAGGCTAGAGACAGCGAACCTGCAGACCTACCAGTCCTACGGGAAGAGGTCGAAAGAGCTGTACATAGTTTGAAGGGAGGAAAGTCACCAGGCGTTGATAACGTACCACCTGAGCTGCTCAAGCAGGGTGGGGAAGCAACTACAAAAAGGCCCTAACTGTCCTGTGCCAAAGAGTCTGGGAGCGCAAGGAATGGCCCAGAAAATCATACCCCTCCAAAAGAAAGGAAACACCAAACAGTGCCAGAACTACAGAACCATAAGCCTTATGAGTCACCCAAGCAAAGTCATACTGAAGGTCCTACATAACCGCATCAGAACCACAGAAGAGCTGCTAGCAGAAGAACAGGCTGGCCTCAGAACACGTAGAAGCACAGTTGAGCAGATCTGCAACTGTCGTCTTCTTATAGAAAAGCATCTTCAGCACCAGCGGGACCTTTACCACAACTTCATTGACTTTAAAAAGGCATTTGACAGAGTCTGGCACGAGACATGTGATGCGGAAATTCAATATCGAAGAAGGCCTCGCCCAAGTCGTTGATGATGATGATGTCCATTTGTAATGCGCAGGTATCCATTCGGAAGAATGCTCATTGCGCAGCAAAAACAAAATAATAAAAAAAATAAAGTAAATAAATAGATAAACACCAGGAAAGTAAAAAATAAAGACACAAGTGCTGGTTGGTTGTTTAAGTTTAAGTCCGTCTTAAGTAAACAGATGGGTCTTCAGTCTTTTTCGAAACGTGGTTGGTGAGGTGATGGTGGACAATGACGATGGCAGAGCATTCCACAGTTTAGGTGCCGCGTTTTTGAAGGCCCTGGCTTCAGTGCGCTTCTTGTTTGTGTCTTCCACTGCAGGGAGACAGAAGCGTGACTGGGAGCCAGAGCGCAGACCACGTGACGGCAATGAATCGTTGAATCGCTGTATAACAGCTCAACGAGTACAGTACTGCTGAACCACCAAATAGGAGCTTTCTTTCACACCACAGTAGGGGTACGTCAAGGATGTCCCCTATCACCCGTGCTGTATATTTTTGGAGAACATCATGCTCGAAGCTCTTCATGACCATCATACTTCCATATCAATCGGTGGAAGACCAATCTGCAACCTACGCTTCGCAGATGACATAGATTTATTAGCAGGTACTAACGAGGAACTGCAGGATCTCACCAACAGTCTGACAGACAGCTCAAATGCGTACGGAGTGGATACCAGCACGGAAAAGAGCAAAGTTATGATCAATTGCAATTGCAAAGCAGAGATCTTTATGAGCGGGGTACAGCTCGAGGAGGTAAGCAGCTTCAAGTACGTAGGATCCACCCTCTTCAAGGACGGCAGCTCCACGCTGGATATCCGCATCATGATCACAACAGCAACAGCAGCAATGGCTAGGCTAGATAGGATCTGGCATAGCCACATGATTAGGTTCACTACCAAGTACAGGCCGTACAAATCCCTGGTAGTGCCGATCCTGCTCTACGAATGCGACACGTGGACTCTGGAGGGTGGCCGACGCCGCGGTGGCCAGAGAAAGAACTGGCTTACGGAGGTCAAAGACTGGACTGGTCGTCCTGTACAGGACCTGCTGACTATCGCCCAAAACAGGCAAGAGTGGCGGGCCTTGTCAGCTGCCGCGTCTATCCATGTGCTCCCCCAAACGCCAGGTGCCAGACAAGGGACGACTGACTGACTGATTGACACCCAGAGGTACACGTCTCTCCAGAGCTTGGAGAATGAATATAAGCTTTCTTCCCATGTTCACCCTTCTTACTATGATCTCGTGAAACTATATTAATGTAACTTTTATTACTGAAGCATTGATCCCAAAAAAATTTAAGAAATTTTCTTCAAGTGTGAAGGAATCAGGAAATAGTTTGGGGCTTGCGCTAAAGACTGGTTAAATATCAAAATCTTTAGGATCCATCTGGACAATTTTTCATAAGCAGTCTGGTATCTAGGTAGCTTATCTTGAAAACAAGCAAAGTTGGAAGGAAGCTCTCCTCCTCCCCGACTGAAATATAACAACGATCAGCATATTGTTTGTCAGCTAAAGCATCCGTTAGTAGACAAAGCAAGTGAACGAGACCCAGAGAAGAAGAGAAGTTACTTTAAGTGACGTCAGATAACTCTTGCCCCCCTCTTTCTTTCAGACAACGCCCCCACCCACTCTCTCCCCCTCTCTGTGTCTGTCTCCAGATCTTCTTTTCTTTGTCTGGCCGCTTTGATCTTTGGCTATTGCTTGGCTTGAGAGTGCAGGCATAGAGTCTTCGAGTAGTGAGAAGCCAGGCTGAGAAGAAGAAGAAGTGGGTCTGTGTAAACGCCCGAGTGTCTGACCGGACCGCGGAAACCGGAGCTCGCGCTCTGCTGCAGCACGCACGGGGTCCTTAGCGTGATCCAGGCAGGCAATCTAGCTAATTGCACGTGACCCTTCTATATCCCCCTTCCCTTTACCCCCCTTCCCTCCTGTCTTGTGTCACGAGAGTGCAAGCGAGACAGAGAACGAGGGAGACAATTCTTCCCAGCTTGCATATCCATCCGTGTATCAATCTTCCACCCCATCCCATTACCCTCCCCTCTCTCCTCCCCAACTCAAACAGCCAGCATGTACCATGGGGACGTAGGTATGTTCCTGAGCTATCTACTCCTGTTGTTTTACACACATTTATGGCAACAGCCCCTGGGAGCGCCCTGCAGCGGTAGCGATCGATCACGTGCCAGACGGGTTACCTGGTGACCTTGGTGGTCTGTGCCTGTTTGCATTTAGAGAGGGTTCGGTGTCTTCCGGTCCCTGAAGTAACTTTACTTACAGTCCGTAGCCATGGCCCCAGAATTGCGATGTGCCCATGAGGCATGAAGATACAGTTCTGTTAGTGGAGCTAACACGCTGTGTTGTGTGTCCTGGCTCTAGGCTCGCCCTCTTCACTCCTGTGTGACTGCTTCTTACGGTGGAAGCACCAGACACTTGCAAATAGGCGAAGGTTATAATGAATATTATATTCAGTCGATCCCTACTATAGACTGGAGTCACGTGAATCTAAACTGTTGTCATAGAGAGGGGAGTGGTTCTTCCCGTGAAAAATAAAAGCAGACAAAATGTAGACAAAACTCAGGGTTGTTAGTAACCAAGTAACCCAGTGACTGACATTAAGATGACATACCTCGAAAAGTGTGAAAACTGCAATTAATTAAGAAAACACTTCCTAGAAAACACTTTCTAACGTAACTTCAAAGAATTGTAATGAGATGAGTGAGGTATATGTGTAAAATACAAAGAATTTGATCATACACTTGAACGAAATTTAAGTGTTAGCTGTTTGTCGTCTATGCAATAAATATCTCCTGACTCACATGCGGGTGTATGCAAAGAATTATAATAAATATACAGTAACCCAAAGAACAGCTTCATCTTCGGCCCTCACTGCTCTCTCTCTCTCTCTCTCTCTCTCACACACACACACACACACACACACAAACACACACATAAACACAAAAGCAAAAACAAACACAAATATACAAAGAAAAATATATCTACACACATATACGAACATATTTTTACAAACGTACGCAAAAACTCCGCTATGTGTTCTGACCAGCCTCAAAAGGAAGCTGAATGAAAGAACAGGGCTCCTGACAAGGGGCACGGTCAAGGGTTCACACACTTGCATACCCTACTGCTATGACAGCCAGCACTCACGACGGCCACAACCACCATCACAATCCGAGGATAACGAAACACCTCAAAACCTATTCTAACCTTGACCGCCATTTTGCCTAATGTTATAAGATATATTTTCACCAGTGCATTTTACTTTATTCAAAAAAATATGCTCTCTTGACTACCACACGCAGTCTGTGGAATTACAAGGGTGTTAACATGGCTCCTCTGGCATTAACTGTCGTTTGTGCGGATAACGAACTCGCGAGTCAGAAAGTACAATGCTTTGTGGAGTATGTCAACAAGATGATCTACCTTCCCGCTCGTTAGGACGGGGGTGGGGGTGGGGGTGGAGGAGCTTCCAGCTATTATCTTCCCTTGGCTTGTTCAAGATGGGCAATGGGGAAGCGTGCGGGCTGCGGGCCAACACGTAGCAGAATGGCCTTGATTAGTTTGGTATGAAAGAGAAAGACTGAACAAATATTGGCTTTCTGGCCACCAGCCTTGTTGACTGCCGATGTCCGGGCTCTTCTGGACAGACGAGGCTTTGGATAAGTAAATGTGGGATTATTAATTTCCTCACGAGAGGGTTCAGGGGTCTCGGCTGTGTACACGTGTGCATAGCTGCTTGTGATAACACAGACACAATACTGCGCTGCTTGGGGGACCCCTGAAGTGGATTTCATTAAACCAGGCGTAAAAAAATGACTGAAATATTCCGTAGTTTTTATTTGCGACATCTGAAAATGCATAATATAAGAAAATTCAAAACCACTGGTGTGAGTAAATGTATTAGCGTTGTAAGAAGACAAGAGAGAGCTAGCGACACCTGGGTTAAAGGCTTAGTAGAGCATACGTTTCTTTTGAAATGACTGGACAGTAGACAAAGCTCGGTCTAATGACTGCACTGTTCAGTCTAAGGAATGAACAAATCTCTGTTTAAGATACTATTTTTCAAAACCTGCATGAAAGCCTCGCTCTTCCATTCTTTGATATATGCATAAAAGCTAGGAAAACTGACTGCTCTTGAGTAACTTGTTTAAAAACAATTCAATTGCACTCGGTTTTACCAAACTAGTTTGTACTTTAAAATGGATTGTGGGATCATCAACAGCTATAACGCAACCTTTGTAGTGTAGGAGAAAGTTATATGTATATATAATTGTATTTTCTTGGATACACCGAAGTAGAATGGGGATTTTTTCTTGAGACTGGTTTCCCATGACAACATCCAATCAGCATTTGGCAGTTTTTTCCAGTGCCGTATGCAAACCAAACTTTTGGGGCTCTTCCACCTCTTGCACTTGCAGAGAGAACATCTTTCGACTGCTACTATCATCGATACCTTTCTTCACGAGTGTGGGGACAGGTAGGTGGAGGAGTTTGAGAGAATAAAACCGTTTTCACTTTTTGGTAGTGTAGCTAAATAGCTTCCGCACGAACAATATACTATTAGATTCATGTTATTAATCAACTCAACCATAAATACTATTTAATATTGTAAATCTTTTAAGCTATAACAAGTTAAATATTTCAGAACAAATTTTTAAAAATACTGTATACCGTCCATTCGCATGGTTCACAAACACCGAAACTTTTTTTGTAGTGGAGAACGTTAAAGGCACGTATCAAACATTTAACAACATGGGTCAGAAGTGATCAGGCCAGAGGAAAGAGATTAATTCAAAACGCATTACTGCATGGGTACGCGGAAATGGTTTGTTTATCGCCATCCGCCATGCCCAACTGTCGAGACCGAGCTTACAAAGAAGACATCCTTTCTCTTATCTGTGTTCCTCCAGCCGAAGCATACGAGGGAACAAAGGTGAGCGCGAACTGAGTCGACTGTTAAATGAGCTGGACGATGTGTATATGAGCATAAAAGTGAAAGCAAAACATGAACATGGACACACACATGAACATAAGTGAACACAAGAATGAACCTTTGAGCATCTGTGGAATTTCTGGAGATCCTGTTGACGTGTACTTGCTGCGTATGGCGTTTGCTTCTGTCGTTGTATTGCAGGAGAGCCTGGGAAGTCTGCAGGAGACACTTAGCCTAGACCTGCTAATGTTTCATGCAAATTGTGAGATTTTTAATTCGCTTCAGAAAAGTTCCGACTCAAGGAGCTTCTCTTTGGGACAATGCATAAAAAATCCAAGACTATGCACAAGAGGCTATATCACTAAAGGACAACTGTACTTTATTAATCGGAGGTCTTCAGGGCTCCTTCAATTTTTAGACCTCAGTAAACGGGAAAATGTGGTAACACCTTGCTTATGTTTGAAGTTTTCCGTCAGTTACTAGACACTTTGTCTAGTCCCGTACTTTGGTCATTATATTCTTGAGTACGTTAGGCTCCTGTAGATTTTTGACTGATTAAAGGAGACGTTCGATCGACTTTGGTAAACTCTTGACTCACTTCATATCTATATATACATATCTGAGGATGATTTTGCACTAAACTGCACAGTTATGATGATTAAGATGATGATGATAATTTTGGTGGACTTTTTATTCAGTGCAGGAGACTTTTAGTGTGATTCCGGCATTCTTGGAAGGATTAAAAAAGGCTCGTTCGCGGGTAGTATTTAGTCGCTCGTTCATCTCTCATTGTGCACTTTAAAGATCTACTGGGTGCGACACTATTTTCTAATAATTGGGTACAATCTCTGTGTAAGGTACTAGGTCCCAAAAATCTGGGTAAATAATCCCCTTCCCTTCTTGAGATACACGCTTACCAACATCATAATGCATAGAGGTTACAATAGTGAGGTCACGCTTGTACACGCATACGTCTAGTCAACACATGGTCTCACAAAGCTTGCATCGCGTGAGCGTGTTTGTGCGTATGGTATATAAAAGTATATGTTGTGATCAACTTAAGTGTGTATTAAAGCTTAATTTAAGGTTATTTATCTATCAAGATCAAAGAACTATCGAATGGCTCAGTCGTATATGCTGCTCACCAATATCGAACTTTCCGGGTCCTGTCGCCCAGACTGGAAAGGCAGGAACAGCATTATGTTGGCTCAGTAATGGAGACAAAAAAGATCAAGGAGACACTGATGGCGCCGACAACCGTGCCCACTCCCTCGGGACCCATCTGGGAGTGGAAGTGACGTCACCTGACATCACTGGGCCCTCTTTATCAGGCGCTTCTGTGGCTTCCGTTTCATGGGCCTTCTCTTTGTTTGATGACGAATCGTCGCGAAGAGGACGTGGAATGTAAAGATAAAGATGAAAGCAAACTAGCTGATCAAACTGAAGGAGGCGAGAAGGAGGAGATGCTCAGTGGATACAAAAGCCTGCGCCTATATCCGCCTATAAATTCTTTTCTAATTTAGACAAGAGAAGATAAGTTTCGTAAAGGATAACATCAAGGCCTTGTCTAATGACACCACAAACAAAATCAAAGATTTAACGTATAACTAATAATAATCATGACCTCATGAAGGAAGGTAACCGGTGACTGTAAGTTTCAAAGACGAGAGAACCTTTCGTAGAGAAGGTATGGTGGCGTAATTTTCTTTAGATTGGAGGCTGAATCCGATTACGGCTTTATCATGAGACCAAATTAACTTAGGGAAGAAAAAATAAGTTTAGTGTTCTATTATCTTGGTTTCACTGTCTGAAGAGCGCCTAGGGGGGGCAGTGGCATTATGGATGATGCTCTGTCGTAGAGGCTGCTGAAAGCGAGGCACAGTGTTGTGACCCGTTTGAGGAGTCGCCATGGCCCCGTGATGTTGATGAAAGGCGCTTCATCACGCATAGTATTTCTGGAAATTTTGTCGTGCGCACTCGATTTTCAAACACAGCCGCATATGTATTTCAGCACGCACAACCCACAAGCTCAATATCACTTCTTTGCACACACATACGGAAAACGTATCCATAACATGCCAACAGGTAGCGCAACGATGGGGCGATGGATATGAGAAAGAAACTGTTTGCGTGATATGGAATATTTTTATCCAGAGAGAGAGAGAGCAATGGTGCTGTAAACGTGCATTTTATTGGGTTTACCATCTCTTCTGTTACAGGAAGTATGACTGATGTTACACTCTAGTGACTAAATCGCGTACAACGACAAGAGAACAATTTTAAAGAAGTTCTTTATGCATCTGAGACCAACCATCTTCAAGTAGTCCAGCCCCTGGGTGTTTAGAAGACCTGTTCCCTACATTCCTTTGTCCTGTTCCTCTCGTAGACACAGCAATTCCTTCCCCCCACCCAACCCCTATTATTTTTTACAACTGAAATCCACTGGCCTCTCTCCCCTAATCACTTCGTCGCACCAACGCGAACAATCATAAATCGCGGAAGTCAATTTCGGACCCAAAATAACTCTGCGATGGGGGTTGGCGACGAAATACTGGCTGCAGAGAATCAACAGAAGGTCGCTGTGGGGATGTTGGAGGTGCCTGCAGGAATCTACAAGTAAGCAAGAGCTTATTTGCTTTCGAAACCGAGCTTCACCATTGATTTTCAGTAATCACCCCTGAAGCGTGAAATGCAGTTTCAAGAAGCGAAAATTTCCCCTGCTTAATTCTATTTCCCTTGGCCAAGGGGTTGTGCACCTAATACTAATACTTCTTGACATAGAAGTTTGACAGCAACTCTGGAGTCTTAAGGAAGAAAACTTTCGAGTATAACCTGACAGCAGCTGAGGCAACGGCAACAACAGCCACAAAAGCTGGAATAATTTTATCTACTCAATCTACAATCTGCGGTCGGGGCTCTTTGGGAATGTCCAAGAACGAGCTCAGTTTTTCTAAAAGTTAGACTATGCAGTGAAGGTCGATTGCTTTAAACTACAAGGTTGAGCAGGGTACAAAATACTTGTTTGTAATGGTACAGAAGTGGACACTCTCCTTTGTCTTTCTCTTTCTTCCCTCTACCTCTTCTCCTATCTTGAATTAAGAATGAAAGGGATGCCAAATAAAAAAAACCTTTCTCGATAGGAGTTCATAAACTTCTTCATATAGACATTTCCTGTTCAGCAGTAGTATATATTGGGAAAGTTACCCAGGTATTGGTTAACATTTTACTTGATTACCTCTTAAAGATGTTTTTACCATACTGTAAAGGGGAATTCTTTTCGATATATATTTTTGTCTGATCCTCTAAGCCATCTGTTAGTAAAAGAAGTTATTGAGCTAAGTTGCTGTCAATAACAAAAACAGGCAAAAAAAGCATTTAGTGAATTTATTTTAAAAAGCTCGTCCTGCTTATAAACTTGCTCTGTTTGTGTGTGTGTGTGTGTGTGAGAGAGAGAGAGAGAGAGTGAGAACTGTTATAACTATTTCAGTATCTATCAAAATGCTGTTTGTATATCATATGACTATCTGATAAAACTTGACATTTGTATGCAATTGTAGCCTTATAACTGTACATGATGAAGGTCTCAAGACTAGTGCTCTTTTAAAGTCTTTTTTTTTCACATTGTACTTCGAGAAGTTTTGTACGTGGTTAGTCATTATTTTCATATATAAACACTCTGTTGTGCCCTTGGTAAAAAAAAGAAAAAAAAACCTTGTTCCTCAGTTCTTAGAAAGCAACACCCCTCAGGTCTCAGAGGTCACAGAAAAATTCACAAACGTATATGGATATACGTTTATTTGGTCAAGAGTACAACCAATGGGAATTTGGAACATGTGTTAAATACGAGCATCCTCCAGGGCTTATTACTTCCCAGGTTTGCTCTCTTTCTGCGCAAAGTGATGTTTGCTTTGTAACCTTGTTCTTTGAGAATGGAGGATGGTTTTTGAATCAGATTAGGGTAAAAAAATGTTGAACCATGTTCGACATAGTCATACAAACACATTTCATCCGACTAGACTACAATTAAGCTGTAGAGGATCTCTACACTGGAACAGAGTAGAGAAACTGAGCATGAACTATAGTTCACCTTTAATATGTTAAACACAATTTAAAAACTGCGACAGACCACACAATCTCATTCGCTCTAGTTGCAGAAGAGTACTGTAAGTTTTTTCTGATTTTCAAAAGCTGTAATTCTCAGGATCCAAAATATGCAAAATAGAAGAGCAAAGGTACTAAAGTAAAGATTTTAACATATCGAACTCTTTTTTTTCAGATGACTGACCTGAGCTCAGAATAAGGTGAAGTTGTCCACAGATCCACAGATGGAGGAGTAACTCCTGGTGCCAGCTATTCATTTAGCTACGGCCATCACCGTGTAAGTATCCCTAGCATTCGTGACCTGTCTACACATTGTGATCTCTATAGGCTATAATGTCTTGACAACAGTGGGTTGTTTATTCAGAATGTGCAAAATGGTGTTTTGTCATGAGCAGAGATTAATCACTTGAAAAAAAGCACTCTGAGTGACCTGTGACTCGTCAATAAGAGAAATAATTCCAAGGATTGGAAGGCGGGGATAAACTAGCGTTTTGTAAATCGATGTTCTTTGTTTTTCAGGTTAATATATTTCTTGTGTGTGTGTGTGTGTGCACGCGTGAGAGAGATAGAAAGAGAGCGAAAGATAAAACAGAGAGAGAGAGACAGAGGTATCAGGGGTTGGATCGGAGTTAACTTTGGTGTTACAATGTTTTACAAAGTTGGCACAATCAAGCCAATCTGCGGCCGACATGTGTTGCCCAGAATTCAAAATTACTCGATTTCCCCCTCCCTCTACCGAAGGATCAGCGATGCACTTTGACACCCACCACAACTTCCTCCCTCCATCTAACAGCCCGCTCACGAGCAAGGGAGGCGATCGCACGCGTCTGGAAAATTTGATCAAATCTTGTTCTTTCAATTAACTCGGAAGAAGAACCAGGGCCGTTCCGGCTGCCACCACTTTGACCTCCAGGGATGGGGGTGGCGAGGTGACAGCTAGCTAATAGGACTGTCCACGCTGAAAGAGCTTTTTCGTCTTTGTTCCATCGACAGGTCCCTACCGAGGCCAGTCACGGCCCAGACCAGCCACTGCCTCCCAATCGCCTCTTCACTGCAGGTCTCAATTGATGCTGGACTAATTGTCTCCTCTTTTTTGCTCTCTGTGTCTGTCTGCCTCGGTCTTTTTTCCTCTCTCCTTATAGTGGTATTGATTGTGTGAGTCTCTTTAGCTTCTAAAAATTTAGGGAGGTCTGTGATCTTCAAAATATTCTTACCCTCATGTTCTTAATGTTCTAGAATGTAACGAAAGTAGTTCATTTGTTGGCAAACTGTTTTTTAATCAATACTTTTTAGTGATTGAATAATTCATAAGTTACATGTTTATCGGTTATAAAGATACATTTTAAATTGTAGGATCTCCCCCCCCACACCCTAACACACACTCAGCACGCACAGTAATAAAATCGTTTTGTTACCAACTTAAAAAAGATCAATTCATTACTAATAAAGAAAAACTTAAAGTGCATTTCTCTAGCCACAACCAACATTTCAAATAACTAATAAACTAATAAATAATTAAAAAATCTTCATTATTATTATTATATTATTATTAAATAAGTAATTATAATATTTGTGAAACAGTTGTCTATTGAACTGTATGGTTATAAGCTTGTAAAATATTTTTATCCGTTTGCTGAATAAATCTGTTAATAAATCTGTTGTGTTCCGTCTGCAGAAAAGCACGTGTCTGTAAGCGTTCACTCGTGCACGTGCGCACCATTGTGTGTGTGTGTGTGTGTGTGTGTTGGAGGGGGACATAAGTGTGTATGGACACGCCAGATAGAGTTCTTAACTCCCCTTAGACAACTCTTCAGCGAAGCTTGTTACTTTTATTAACATCCAGATCACGCGACTGTTTCTGTTCTGAGTACGGTAAGAACGAGTGCAAAACAAAGATTGTGCCGCAACTTAATTTTCATATTAAGGAGCGACAGCAACGCGACACGAGAAGGTAAAAATGTCCTCGTGGATATAGCAGCAGGATACTGTGTTTTAAACATTGACAAAATGGAGATGAAGGAAAGCTGCATCGTTCTGCCCGACAAATACTGTAAACTGCAAACGTCAGCCTGATTATTTTTCCTTTTTTTCTATAGAAGGACGAAAACAGGGCCTCCCATCTCCTTCTTACACCCAACCACCACCAAGCCTCCTTCCAGCTGTCAAATTAATGTGCCTTCTGTTCATCAGCTTTTGATCTCCCCTGGTTTTGGAGTCGGGGTTAGAGGGATGGGTGGGAACACATTTGATGAGTGGGTGATACGTCAAAATGTCCGGAGACCTGCCTCCTGGGATTGTGAAAAAGTCACAGTTGCAAGTGCTCATGCTCCACCAATTTGCTGCTGCAGAAGTTTATGAAATATTGGCTGTAAAGACGGCTCTGCATCGTTATTTGATGACAAGGAACCATCACAAATTGTATCCTTTTCTCTAGATATTACTCTGTGCTTTAGATATTTTTCTGTGCTTGCTGGAAAACGGTGTAAAGATTTCTTCCATCAATGACATTTGTTGATGCGCGATGCACACACAGAACAATAAACTCTTTGCATACTCATCGTCTTATTTACTCTCATTACTCGCCTTTTTCCGTCATCACCGGCAGGATAAGTGCAAGCGGCGCGTCACGTGACCGTCACGACCCAATCACATCAAAACTGCTTACGTTTCTACCAATGTGTGTGTCTGTGTGTGTAAAATGCGTGCGCACATGCACATTGGTGTGTTATCCATTACTGAAGGGCTTAGAAATGTATTACTTCAATTTGATGGATTTTCAATATTTATCTTGCTAGCAAATGATGACTACTATGAAGAATTGTTTCCATGACTACAAAGAAACTTTCTCCCGAGGGCGTCTCAGACAGTAGCGCTAGGGTCAATGACCGGTTCCTTGTGCTCTGACCCTTTATTATCCAGTATTAAGCAGACGCAAAGCTACCTTAAGATTAGCTAGAGACCGGAAGCGTCGCGGGGAGCATGCGTGGACCTAAAAGATTGGCTGGTGTCGTATTTCCTGTTCTTGCATTCGATCACAGCTATGGCTACAGAGTTTTTATAAGGGCTGTCGGTATTAAGAAAGGCTTAAGTAACCCGGATGTAAGGATTAACCTCTTCTTTTTAACTATAGCTCCTGGGGCCTTTTCGGCAGTGAGTGTTAGGATCTGTGATATGAAGATGTTACCTTGAAATATGATAACCATGTCAGGAAAACGTCTAAAATAAGACCCCCCACCCTTCCACCATCGCGTCAAAATATGATAAATCTGAAACAGTATAGTTTTACCACCAAAATAGTAATTCGTTTAAAAAAAAATAACAACATAAAAAGAGCATATAAGTGAAGGAAAACTGTGACCCACCTTTGTAAAATGTTCTGTAAATTTTCTGGATAAGTTCGACATTTTCTGTGATTTGCAGCCTGGCTGAGAAACTTGAGACGTAAGCACCACTTCACTGGCGGACTTGGTCCACTGAAAAGACATGTGACGTAGTGTGACCACCACAGTCTGTCTGTCTGTCTGTCTGTCTGTTCGCTAGACCCCCTCAAGGACAGTAAGGCGATCAACTTGCAAAATGTATCCATCCACAACGCACGTCCTATAAAATGTGCATCATAAGAAAAGGTTCATTATAACAAGAGTCTCTGAAAGATTGGGTTTCAGAAAGTAATGGCGTCTTTGTCCGAGTCGGTCCTTCCAGTCTTGGAGTGACAAGAGAAGGACAGAAAGCGCAATTTTTGTTTTCATAAAAATATCGGAGATAGTGTCCAGCTTTTGAGGTTACCTGCAACATTTAAACAACTTCAATTGATTCGGTTGTTTTTATGTAAACTTCATTCCCACAATGTTGTAGTCACTGTACCTGCTGGCATCGCCGAAGTATGCAGGCTATCACAAAAGAAACAGTATAGATCCCCATCCCCCATCATCATCATCATCATCATCATCATCATCATCATCATCATCATCATCATCATCATCATCATCATCATCATCATCATCA
Source organism: Marisa cornuarietis (assembly GCA_004794655.1). Classification (NCBI taxonomy): domain Eukaryota; kingdom Metazoa; phylum Mollusca; class Gastropoda; order Architaenioglossa; family Ampullariidae; genus Marisa; species Marisa cornuarietis. The sequence continues at coordinate 2,773,786 of SMMW01000618.1, forward strand.
TCATCATCATCATCATCAACAACAACAGGAAACAACATGTCTGCATCAATAACGAGTAGAAGCAGTTTTATATATAAATTGTGGCTAACCATTTTGGATTTCCCTTTCTTTAGTTCAGTTTCTTTGGAGTTGAAAAGAAGTCTGCATTGGCGGAAGAGGTGGGAAGAACAGGTCTGTTTTCTGTGATCATTGGTATAAGTCTATACTTAGCTGTCTTGCCAACCTCTAGGATACCCTTTAGATGAGTATAACTCGCCGCTGTCCTTTCCTGAAGGTTTTTTATGAGGTCTTTGATGTTGCTTCAGGTTTGATTATTAAGATCATCCTCTGCAGAAGGAAGTGTGTCCAAAATATTATGTTGTCTGGCCTTCGTTCTTTGAAACCTGCGTGCGTCGATGCACTGGACTAATAATGCTGTATTTCGAATCTATAGACGGATAAGGACACTGGGAAAGACCGAATAGACTTAGTGGAAACAGGGATTTCTGAAATGATGCTTTTTTCCTTTGCTTGGATGAGACTAGCCTTTGTATACAGGGCTGTAATATCGATAAGCATTTCTTTATCAACATGCTAGCACATGGCTTCAGAGCACATAACGGAAGGATCCCAGAGATGTAATCTGATTGACTAGAAGGCTTACAACGCAAGTCGTCTGCTATCCTAGCAAGCGAATGATTGTCCGAGAACTGGGCATGTTTACTACGACTTTGTTGAAGCCACAGACATGATGCTCAAAGAAAATGACAGTCGGAGCATTAGCATGCGATGCTATAGAAGAATTTTTCAAAGCGGAATAAAAGTCGGACGGTGGAGGAAGGGATTGTGGTAGCCGTGTTATTTTGGACTCAGATGATAACTTACGACCCGCAAGAGTCTCTGGACGTTGCTTTCTGAATGACCAAACCTAGACAGTCAAGCTGAATGTACACATAATTCAGGAAATGGGTGCTTCACATTGCTTTCCTTAGAGAACACTGTTTTCAAGACGAGAGAGAGAGAGAGAGAGGGAGAGGGTGCACGGCAGTAGACTGGTGATAAGAATGTCAACAGTCATTTGTGCAGCAGTCTTCACGTGTAGTCCGTATTTCGCTTGTTTTTCTTTCCCCGAGTCAGTTCCCTCCCTTTGTCTGGGGATTATAGTTTTCACGAAGGTCGTTTTTCGTTTCTACCGGATCCTGTAGCTGAAACTCTCTCCCGTTATACAAGAATGCCTATGGGGGTACATGTGTGTATGTGTGCATGCATAAATGTATGTCTTTGTATGTGCGAGTCTGGTCTCACATGTCTTTCCATCTGCAACGCCTGTTACTGCGTGCGAGTGGACGTTAAAAGTTTTGTAGACCTTTCACGCACCTACAGATAGATGCACAACACAGTCTGTCACATTGACACACCTTCACACACAGAGGCACAAATAATAATATTATGGCTATGCGCAAATGTCTACTATTAGAAATTAAATTTATTTCACATAGAGATAAGAAAGAAATTGATAATATTTCCAATATACTGTTTGCTTATATGTCCGTGTAAATAAGTATATGTGCGTGTGTTCACGTGTATAAATGAGATTTATCTATGATACAAATATTGACCAATGTATGTTGGGTCAAGTGAGATGTGTGAACAGTCAAGTTACACGGGGTTTGATCTCGGAAAATCAAACACAGGCGCATGTAAAGGATGAGAGCGGCTCCGAGACTAGCACAGAGAAGATCTTTTCTGACGACATTGTCTGCGACGACGACTTTCTTTATCTCCGACGACTGGAGATTATTTTTCGCCACTTGCGAGGCGCCAGTCCTCTAGACTGCGATTAACTCGTAAAGGGAATTAACGACTCCTTTCAGCTGCCTGCAAACACAAACACAAATGTTGCAGATTGGCACAAACTCACGAGTCGTCTGCACAGAATGACAGAACTTCTCGGCCAAGTCGTAATCACTCCCAGCTAACTTCACAGACTGGTGTTAGAACTATTCCCAGCAGCTCCGGATTTTTTTATGCCATTCTCTATTTTTTTATCAGTTCAATATATTTTAGCTGTAAAGAAACCACTGTTGGGATCAAGCAATTTATTTAAAAAATAGAAATAAATACTACAACAAAATTTTACAACCCATCTTACCCACAAGCTCATACCAGAAAGAAATGAATGCTGTTAGTTATAAGCATATTTTACTGAAATGAAATGCGACTGTCATGAAGTTAGTTTGAGAGAGACATAAAACTCGCCAACAATTAAGGTCTAGACTTAAAGTTGACCAAGTGTTCCCAGCCAGAGACCACTTAAGTAACTAAAAGGGGGGCTGGTGTATCGGCGTTTAGAGAGGCGCTAGATGGTGCAGACGGGCCTAAGTGGACATAGCGAGCCAACCGTGGACAGGGGCTGTCTGAGAGGCGTGACCGACGTCTGTGGCGGATGGACCGTCGCACGACAGGTAGCCAGAGACTGGCCTCGTCACACCTGGGCGGCGAGATGTGGCAGCATGGCACCGCGAGAGAAGTAGTCTGTCTTCTCCACCCCGCCACATGTAGGGGGGACGAGTGCTAGTCACTGGTCAGGCGGGATGTGGTCTTCCTTTTGCGTGCGCTGGTTAACGATGACCGATTAAAGAATGCTGGCTGTGTGTTGGTCCAATAGCATCGCTGAGAATATAATAATTACGTTTTAAGTAAGGGAACAAAACCCTCTCGGGCATAAACAGTAGAAGCAAATATAGACCTCTTGGACACTAAGAACGAGAGTGCACAACAAGAAAACTGGGCACTAGAAGCAGTAAAAAAAAAACAAAAACTACGGCATCACAGAGCAACGACCCCCCTCCCACATCTACCCTTGCACCTTCTACTCCGCGTCCCACCGTCTACTCCCTTTCCCCAGATTCTCACCTCCTTTTAGGTGGAAACGCTTTTCCCTCCCCAAAGGCAACAACTTCTCGGGTTCTTCTCAGCATAACATCAGTGCGAACGGAGCATTTGGTCAACAGCCGACACGTCTTCAGCCTTCTTCAACGTCAAGACAATTTTCAGCGAGACCGAGACCTGAGCCAGGAGGGAGGGCAAAGACTCGGGAGAAAGTCAGAACGGAACTTCGAGACTTCCAGCTGTCGTCGCGAAAACTCTAATGACTACGCGACCAGAGTCTGGGCTATCTGTGAGAGGTAGAAGAGAGCATCTGTGTATTCATCCGCGCCCCAAAGCACCGGAGTTAGGAAGACTATGTCACAGTAGGGTGGTCTTCGCTCGGTGGCTGACGTGGCAATGTTTATCCCGGCACGTGCAACTGTGTGCTGGGTTGTAAATGAACAGCCGTCGAAAGAACCAAGCGCGGTCCCTGGGCTTGGACAGAGTTAGGTACCCGTGTCCGTGTCGCGTGGGTGGCGGATGGCCGAGTGGTTAGAGCGCTGGCGTCCGGATCGATAGCGCGCTGGTTCAATTCCCGATAAGCGCAGCAAACTTCCCCCAGTAGACCCAGCTGACAGGAATGGGTACCTGACTCCATAGAGGGTTGGGGAAGGTAAGGCAGCGAGGGAGAGGAGATTGGCATCACCCTCATGTAAAAGCTGGCCCCGAGAAAAGTGGGGTCTCTAACACCTCACTCCCCTACGACCTGAAAAGGTTATCGGATGACCTTTACCTTTTTTTAATCGTGAGTGGAGGTGGTGTATTGTATCATAAATCAAACAAAACACTTAGAATGACTTGTAGCAAGAATTTAACTGAAAAAGATCAACATCTCCATATACCTTTGATGACTCATCGAGGACTGTAATCTATGTGTAATCCACATGTAATCTCAGCAGCACTACAAATTTAACTCATCACAGCTCGGCAAGTCTGTCAATTTATTCTGTCAAGTCTGGCAACAAACGCCCCTTTTAAAAACAGAAGGAAAAAGAAATCCGTGCCACTGGAAGACTCATCGAAAGACTTCAGGCAGTCACCTCATCTCTTTCATGCTTACTATGTTCATCTTTTTATACTCCCTCTCTTTTTGAAGATTGAAAAAAAAAAATCAGGCGAGGGTTTAAAATGTCGCCGGGGGTTTCCCTTGACAGATGACGAAACAATGGGAGGTAGCTTTCATGCTTTAATTTTGTTTTCTTCATGGTCCGCTGCTCTTGACAGTCTTATCTATTTCTGAAGCTGTGGCAGGTTACAACACGACAAGAGTGTGTACACGGATATATCTATGAACACGTTTTTGCTAGTGCATGTGTGTGTGTGTGTGTGTGTGTGTGTGTGTGTGTGTGTGTGTGTGTGTGTGTGTGTGTGATTTATTCTTTATGCTGTTCAGCCTGTGCTGGTTGTCCTGAGTATTTTATTGTCAGAGCGGATGACAAGGCTCGCTAGAGACACCTTTGCTGGGAGAAGGTATCCGAAAGAAAGATATATATATATATATAGTGCCAGTGGAAAATGTCTTTTCTACTATGGCTGCTCCTACAGCAGCTACTGGTAAGCCAAAGCATGATCTGTTTATTTCTGTCGGATGACAGCTGTATAGGAGAGCTAGATCATGCTCACTGCACACATCCATGTATCGGCTGGAACTTGAGTCAATATTATGTTTAAGAAGTCGCTGTCCGCCATCACATTCTCTCCCCTTTCCCCTTCAAAACCAAACCAAAACAAAGAAAAAAATTTTAAAAACCCAAAAGAAATAAAAGCAGGTTAAACAAACAAACAATCAAACAAACAAACAAACAAACAAACAAACAAACAAACAAACATCAAACCTAAAACTAAAACCAAATCCCTAATTATGCATACGGTTTATACTTTGAGGTGGGCATCACAGTTTTTAGCCATTCTGCATAAGAGGAAGATGATGTTGTTGTCCTCTTTTTACGTCGAGACAACAACTGAGACTAGATCAAAGAAGAGCCGCTGGCCTTGCGAACAGGTGCCACACGAAGAGACCGAATAGTGTGAGTGATACGAGATCACATCACATGGTGGCTGTAGTCGTGAACAGCGCTTACAACTACTGCGACACGGAACTGGTCTCCAGCTGAGGATTCATTGTTTTACTGTTTTATTTCAGTTTCAGTAACTTGATTCTAGAGAACATGTCTGCTCCTCTAATAAAGGAAAAAATTGTAAAATTAGCGGCCACTCCAATTAGTGGCAAAGTTCCAGCAAGTCCAAAGTACTGTTTTCTCCTTGTTTGATCCTGTGCACACCTGGGGTGTCCTCCAGTCACTACTTACCATTGCCTTAATTCCCATCGGCGTCTCGTTCATATATTCAATTATTCATCCACCTTTTAGTCCATTATCGCTGTCTGTAATATACACTTATCATAAATCCCTGCTTTTTATAAGCTGAGTGGAAAACTTTACCTTCCCCCAACAGACATATCCATCCCCCCTCCTTCTGTCCCTCTCTGTTCCTCCCATCTTCTTCTTCCTCCTCTTCATCCAGGCGTGAATTCTGAGATCAAAAGCGCCGAGTGTACAGTCAGCCGTCATGGTTCATTGTTGTCCCCGCAAACTTACTCTGAGTGTTTTGTTGTGATGTGTTTACTCAACATCCCTTGGCGGCTGAGAAATTTAAGTTTCGATCAAACATAAAAATGCTGTGTTGGCCAAGATTCGATTGAAAATTCACATTTTTACGAGCAGCTTCCCACTCCCCATACCCCTGGAATTTCAGCTGTCTTTGATCATTGCTCTTTGCTTGCGTAGGAATTTTTTCCACATCAGTTTATTCTCCCATCCAGTCCGCCAGCCTTGCCATCCACTTACAAACAAAACTGTCTCCTCAGCATGCACTTCACTATTTACGAAAATCACGCGCCTCGCGCTGAATGCAGGTTGAAAGAGTGAAAAGCAAATTCAAGAAGCGACGCCAAATACTCCTGAGCACCTCGGCAGATGATTTAAAGTGACACGTTTCGATAAACATTGAAATATTGAAAACATTCCTTTCCGCTTGTGCCAAGTGGGAGCGGGTCCATCAATTTAGGTGACCTTCATTAAAGCAGGATAAATGTCTGAAATGCCGCAGGGCTGTGAAGTACACGAGAGAATTTCACTCGAAGGAACGTCTTCAAGGACAGAAATTCAAGTCGAGGCTGTAACCTACTTAAAGTACCAGTAGGGTAAAATTTGTTTCTAAGGGCTGGGTAAAGCTAAATGCAAGCGACTATTTCCGAAAATGTGCGGAATACACCCCCATCTGAGATTTATATCAGTTTAAAAGAGGTGAAACTCGTGACGTCACGTTTGTACACAAATACGCCTATATAACATCACTCCCATTGGCTGAGGCTTTCGCAACATAAATGTACAACCCTGATGTCTGTGTTTTCGATCTCTTTCTGTAAATGTTGAAATTTGTAGTCGTGTATCTCAAGAACCGAAGAGGTATATTCACCCAAATTTGGGGAAACAGTGTTTTGTACTGAGCTTCCACCAATCATCAGCGAAAATGTAACCTCCTAGCACTTTAAGACCGGTAAAGGGGGCTAATCTCTGTGTTGCATACCGCAACGTGAGCGGCCGTCACGGACGCGATAAGTTGCATGGGTCCATGATGTTAGGAACCCTTGGCGGGTTCACGCTCTCCTGCACGTACGACAGAGGTGATTGGTTGGATTTGCCAGAATGTGAGCTGCACGATCGTCGTAAGTTGTACAAAGTTGCATCACAAAAGAGCTGCATTAGATCCTTTATGAATCCAGCCTTTACTTGCATCGATCTTGAAAGCTCACGAATTTTTACTGTCGTTTCAAAATCAAGTCAGTTATCAGTAATTATCCAAGCAATCCCTCTCCCGCCAGGACTTTCTTATTTATACATTTTTTAAATGACATTGTTACATCAGAAAGCTCTCCATGCCAAATCATGGAGTGAAATGACTAGAAAGTTGAACAGCAAGCTTTTGTACTTAACATTCCTTTACTCTTGGGCCAGAGTTGTTGGCAAAGTGTCTTCTTTTTAAATTACTCTCTGAGTCTGTCAGTCTGAAGCTACCACCAAGAAAATGAAATGCTGTGCCACCTCCCCACCTCCCACTCCGCCTACAAAAGAAGGTAAGGGGAGGGAGGAGTGTCGGGGGGTAGGGGGGAACAAAATTTAGTTTTCGGCGGAGGGATCTGATTTAAAATTTTTTAATTATCTCCCCACACAATTTAACGTGCCTGGCAGTTGATGGCCATGCCGCATCTTTTAATGAGCGCGAGGCTGTTTGCTTCAGCAGCTCTCATCACGTAGCATCCAGATTTCGCTTGTTTTAACTTATTAAAATAAAAATTTTTTTTTCTTTTGCTCTGTTTTGTTCGCCGTCCTCTATTCTGCTGGCGTGCGCAGGTCTTTTAAAATGTCGTTTGTCGTTAATGCTCATGTCGCTTTCACCTGCTGGTAGAGCCACAAAAAAGAAAGAAGGCGTCTGCTAAATGGTTGAGAACGGGAGAAAGCATTAAGCACGTGACTGGAGTCAGGCAAAGGGGGGAGCACACGTTTGTCAGGGTAACCAACAAGCGTGCGTTCTCTCAACACCCGAGGGATTGTGAGTTGGTGGTGGTGGTGGGGGGTGGGCATCCTTCTTATGTACTTGGTAAGGTGCGATGTCCGTTTGGACACTGCGTTACTTACTCATTTACACTCGCTCCTTAAGAGACAGAAAGGCACAGCAACTATTTGAACCAGCTTCACTGAAAAAGGAAACTATTTTCAAATAAGCCGGGGCTCCATCATATTCTCTTTAGCGAGAGGAGAAGGAACCGCAAAGAAGGAAGGAATGAAACTAATTTTGATGAGGCGAGCTCACTCAAATGCCCCAGGCGCTTACGGCCTGCGGATGAAAGATAAAGCAAATAACTTGTCTAAAATGACAAGCGCTTCTTCAACAAAAATTCCCTGGTAACTATGAAAGATTTAGCATGCTCTTTTTTTTTACCCCTTACGCGCGGGCGAAGATGAAAAGAAAGCTCTAGATCTATAAAAGGAAATTCAAACTGATACAATGAAAGTTCAATCCATTATGATACCGCCAGGGAGGCTTTCATTAATTCAATTGGATCTCGCGGGACCTGGCCATTGATTCAATTGTCAAAAGTGTCTGGCTTTCTCTCTTCGCTGTGCTAGAGGAATCGACAGGTTCTTTTAAAAGTGTTGAGAGAAGATCAGCCGGGCAAGACGGAAGAGCGAAACTAAACTTCGTGTCCGTTTGGTCGACTCTGCACAGTGACGTGTATCCTGTCAGATAACGCATGGGTACTGGTGACAAAAGTGAAGTAAGTGTGTGTTCTGGGGAAAGTTGGTGGGGGGGGGGGTTAAGAAGATGATGCGAGTTGAAAGTGTTGGGGTTAATTCCTGTCAGGTCGGATACAACTTTACGTTAGAAGAATTCTGGGACCTATGACACCATAAAAAAAGATCATATGACACCATAAAAAAGGGTTAGAGTGTTGGCTAGGGTTAACGTTTTTTTGGTTTCAGAGTATATGTCATGGTGTTTGTAACAAATTTTCAAAGAGTAAGCTGTCCTGGGGCCGTAGCTTTGAAGTGAGGGTACATCGTTGGGGCAGCGTGAAGAACTCAAAGATAAGTGTCTTGTTTCCAAAATTACAAAGCGGTGTTAAGACCCCTACGATGTTGTTTTACCCCTAGAACCGTAGTTATAAAGTGGTGGCAAATGCGCCCTTGCCTTAAAGAACACGCGGGGGCTCTACATTGCATTATGACTTTTAAAAATGCTTTTCCTTGAGACCCCGTTTTGCCCTGGGAAACGACTTACTCTTGCTTCCACTGAACTCATTCCCCAAAAAATTGCGTGTAGATGCTTGAAATTTAGACAGTTTTAAAAATCACATCGCACGTGTTGTAACTAATACAATTAAGTTACTTCAAATCGAAGTAGTTCACTTTGCAACGTTTTGTGTATAAACCTTTCTTACTTCTAAAACAGACTATTCCTAGTTCTTCATGCTCAGCAATGTTCATCTTAAAGGAAAATTAAGTGTACAGAATTGCGCAATCTTACCTGGTAAAATAGTCTATATACAACTTCCGCAAAATGCAGATTCTGGACAAGTAACAAAATGGTTATACGTAAGACGTGAGGAAACCCAAAAATAATCAATCACATAATAGACTAGAAATTCTCAATAATATGTGGTCATATATATTATGGAAGATTCAATTACACTTTGACTTATGAAGAAATACATTCTTAAGTACATGTACATTTTTTTTCACCTGGCTGACTGTCAGAATCAAGTCGCCATCCTTCAGTGAAAACAGATTAAATTAAAGGACGAAATTAACGGAAAAGATGATTCAGTAGAAACAGAGTTTTTTTTTATCAAGAACTGTAAATTTTGTATAGCCATAATCAGGAGGATGCCTTGTGAACAACGTCCCCATACAAAAAATCAGTCGTAGTCATTGTTGAACTTCCACCTTTACCACCGCACGTTTGATCATCTTCATGAATTCCTTTTCACTTTATTTGTCCTTCTTGCACTCACATTCTGCGCTGAGCCCAGCACAGAAATTTTATGGAGATGAAGAAAGTTCACTAAATCTCAATCTTAAGCAAAGACACCTTACTGAAGCAATCTACCGCAGACCATTTTTCTTTATTGCTGCGAGGTGAAAGGTAACGAAAGACGGAGATTACAGGCGAGTTGATGAGACGGTTCGTGGTCCGGCGTCGACTGCAGGCAGAGCTGCGGACGATCTGTATGAGATTGTGTCGAGGGGAGAGGTCATTCTATTTCAGCAAGTCACTTCTTGAAAGCAAAAGTTTGCAGATTAATCGTCGCATTAGTTGGAGAAAAGCATTGAACTGCAAATGTAAAGGCGTTTCTGATCTTGTTTGATCACAACTTCGTGCTGTCTCCCTTTTGTCCTCTCCGGATTCACATTCACACACTCTCACACACACTAAAACGCACACTAACACTTATTCTCTCTTCCATGCACACACACACACACACACACACAAATACACACGCTCTCACACATACACACACTCTCACACATACACACACACGCACTCTCTCTCACGCACGCACACAATACAAAGGCACGCCCACTAATGCCCAGTAAGTTGCACACACATTTACAAACATCCACAAAACCAAGCACAGGTTTGCAAGCGCGAATGCTTTCATTGATTTGATGTAATTAAACTCAACAACAGCTCACAGGAACAAAAAAGCCACTCTGCCGCTTATATGTCATGGCCATCAAAATGTTTTAAAACAATTTCTGCTGTATTTTCTCTAAAGATACATCATGAAGTTCTATAAAGCCGTTATAAAACAGTTATGGTTCTCAAAAATTCATTCCATTCAGTCCACATTCAAAATAACAAGAAGTAAATCTGTTATCATGAGATTGCGTGTCACGCGATCCGTAGACAAATGATCACACGGAGGAAAAACTCCAGCGCCATGAAACGATGTCCACAAACAGGAAGTTGCGCGGCAACAAAAGGTAGCAGGCTCACGAGGTCACCCTGATCAGACACAAGTCACACGAACACCGGAAGCTGAGTGTACCCTCTATCTCTACTTTGTTCCTTTTTACACGGCTATTTAATGAGATCTGGGATGTTTTTCAATCCTATTGTTTCTTTGCAACTTAGTCTGCCTACCTCTGTTCTGTCACGCTTGCTTTTTTCCTATTTCTGTCTGATGTGCGTGTTCTACCGATTCACTTAGATACAATGTTTTATATATATATATATATATTGTGTGTGACCTGTTTGTACTTTGAAACTATGATCATCTTTGTAGTAAAAATGAACGGTATTGTATCGTCTATCATTTTGTCAGTCTGTCTTTGGGCGTTCGTTTACGATGTAGGTGTCGAGAAAGTCAGACACCGGGAAAAAGCCAACTAAAGTTGACTAAGATAAAATCAGAGAATGACACGTCATCAACACAGGATTTGTACTGGCTGAGACTTTTAACAGTCTTGTTGGTAACTTAAAGTTTTCTTGTACAGCATTCATGCTGTTCACGCTTTTGATTCTATCCTAACTAAAGTAGTCTCCATGGTCCTTGTCGTAGTCGTGGAGTCTATAAGCAGTATCTAAATATGCATGAGGTGAGACAAAATTGAGATGAAGGAGATGATAACTCAGTTCATTTGTTCTGTAATACTTGGGTGTTGGCTCACGCAGCAGCTGAAAAGGTTGTCAACAATGGTCTAGTCTTAAAGGTTGTCAACAATGGTCTAGTCTTAAAGGTTGTCAACAATGGTCTAGTCTAAAAGGCATCAGCCGGGTCAGGCATGATAAAATCTGTCCGCCTCTTCATGTTACTCATCTAGTTCTTTCTCTGTCGACCATGGTGTTGGCCTCCCTCAAAGGTGCTTTAAAGTAACGGTCTTAGAGTGGTGTTGCAGGTCACGTGAGCAGACCAGACGAGCTTGCGCTCTTATACTCGTTCTTACCGGAAGGGGTTTCTGGTGGCCTGTCATGACTGGACATCATACAGAATAATTGATCTTGTGTTCCAGGAGCATTTTGCAACATTCTTTCTTTGGGAATTAGTTCTAAAATGGCAATCTCTCTTTTTATACCTCGGAAGTAGCTACGGACCGAAGTCAATTCAGGATGTTTTGTGCTCGATCAGGCGTCCACTCTACATCCACGGCCCTAAACGTCTTCTAGACGTAGTTAGACGTAGACCTTTTGGGTTGACAGATAACCTGGACCTTCACCCTTGGGTGTGGTCCACGACTACCTCCAGTCTCCCAAAATTCGCAGCTGCCAGAAAAGCAAAGAAGCTTTAGAGACAGCTATGTACCTTAGGTCCCAAGATACGAAAACACTTATGGACAAGAACTGTTAAGGATTAGACATGTAAGTCCGTGACTGCCATGTCGTATCTACACTGTACATGAGCTCGCTAATTGGCCATGTCCCATTGGACAACTCACAGCGCAATGGCAGGAGACTTAAGTCCCCTGCATGAATATTCAACGCAGGCTGCTTATGCAAATGAGTCTGGAAGCCGAGGAGGGTTTGCCTGAAGGAGGGCGACTGTCTAGGCTGGGCGTAATTATCTCCACTACACTATCAGCCACTCGTCCACTCGTCTGTGAACGTCCACTAACTTGTTTTATTGTCAGTCAGTCTGTCAGGTTATGTTTGTCTATCATCGGTCTTTCTGGTTTGTCTCCCGTCTTTCTCTCTGCCAGTCTGCCTTTCTGTCTGTCTGTGCATAAGTTTATGTACTTGAGAAACTTTTCTTCACACAAATCTTTGTCCGTATCTGCACGTGCGTATACGATTACAGAAAATATTTTTTTTTACCGTAATACAGTCACATGTCTGGTCTGTTAACGAGCTTTTTCAGTCCTTCCTTCTTTTAATGTACATTTTTGTGTTTTCTTTGTATCTGCATGCAATGTGTTCTGTACACTGAGTGATGTTGGTGCACGCGGGTGTAAATCTATAATTAAAGAAACAAATATGAGTGTGTGTGTGTGTGTGTGTGAATAAAAGAGAGAGAAAGAGAGCTGAAGTGCATGTGTTTGTGAATATGAATTAGAGCAAAATGACCTTCAAATAATTTTTTTATTCTCTCTCCTAATCTTTCTATAAAATCTTTTCCGGTTGTCTTGCTGGAAAATTGAAGAGTCGAATCATTTAAGCGGATTAGTTTTCTTTTCACTATTGCGTCTCCTGAAGCACTCATTATTCAGCCTGGCTTATTCATGGATCCCCATCTGTTCTTGAAGCATTAAAATGAATTTAGAGGGGGGTACCTCAACAGCAGCATGGGAGGTGCGGCTCCCCAAACGGTCTTGGCCTTCCTTCTTTGTTGCCTTGATAGCACTCTAGAAAACTGGTTTCTTTGATGTTCACCTGCAGCTACGATGGCTGTTCACAATTTTGTAATGAAAGAGCAAAGCGGTCTTCATCAAACTGACCCCACTGCACGTGCAGCCGCTGCGAGCGACCCCCCACCCTTCGTCAGGTTCCTGTGATACTGATCTGCTTATCTCCCCTTTGCAATGCAGTGCCGCAAAGGGATGCCCACAAAAGCACTAGTAATATTTGCTGTTTCAGAGTAACCCTGGATCAATCCATAAAGGCTAGCCCTATTGCAAAATTCTCTTCAAATGGCTGAGCATAAACCACTAACTTACAAATTCCAAAAATCTGCACGAAAAATTATGTTTCGTTCGCAATACTGGCTTTTTCAACTTGGAAGTTACCCCCTGGGTTTTGGAAACAGATCCTCAGTTATCGCGATATAAAGCGTTGTGTTGATGATGCGGCCACGACTATTCAGCTCGAATGTCTGGATCGTCTGTAGTCTAAAGTGAGGTTAGAATAAAAATTTAGGAAAATTTGCATGTGTCTTTTTAAAATGAAAAAAAGTTCCTACGCATTTTTGTAACTAATTATATCTCTGTCAGCATCTCAGGTTGACTCAGGTTAGTTGGATGGAACCTTTTTTATTGACTGGACAAATCTTAGTGCAAGATTTAGTTTCCAAAAAGATACAAATAATTAACATGTGGTCGAATACAGCTCGAGGAGATAAACAGGTTTAGATAGAAGAGATCCTCACTTTTCAAAGATGCAGCTCCATGTCAGACACTCGCATCAGGACCTCCACAACAACACTACAATGACCAGGGTGAACAGCAAACGGCATAGCAACATCATCAGGGTGGCTACCAGGCACAAACTGTACAAGTCCCTCGTAACATCAAACGTGGACTCTGATCGCCAGTGCGGACAGGAGCATAGAGTCCCCCGAGAACAAGATCCTGGAGGACGTTGGTCCCAACAGGGAACATACATCAAGAACGTACAACTCACTACCGAGAATATGTTGGCCTGCATCGGATATAAAAGGCAAATGAAGAAAAACGAAGGTTAATAAAATCACTTTCTAATGGTTTATGTTGAGTTTTTAAAAAATAAAAGTGCCTTACATTGCACATTGTTTATGTTCTTATTGCTGAATCCGTGGTACCCATCTGTAACTGAAGGATATTGTTACTTGACTGATTGATTTATGGATTGATTTATGGATTAATTTATGGATTAAATTATGGATTGATTTATGGGTTGATTTATGGATTGATTGATTGATTTTTCACAAATTCCATTTTTGCATACATTCTACTACGGACTCATTTCTCTCATTGCCACGCTCGTGTAGTCCTCGTGAAGAGTTTAAGTCTCTCTCACCCTGCTCTCTCCCAGCAAATGACAATGAGAATTGCGGTAACATGGATAATAGTTATGACAAAGACAGCCCCAATCAGAATGGCATTTATAATGATAAAACCATGACAGAATAATAACAATTGCACAGTGTTGTTTATTAATCCATCCTAAAACTACTACAGAAAGGTCAGCGTATTAGTGCTAGAGCTCCATTTCACGCCTGAGCTGCAAGCCTGCTGTGCAATGTTAGTGCTGAGGGTGTCTTGACCTTGTGTTTAAATGGAAATGCCCAGTGGGCAAAGTTCAGCTGATGGAGCTGCGCACCATTCTGTGGGAAGATGACGAAACAAAATGTTAAGACATCTACTCTCAAGGAAAAAAATTAATAAAAGGGGTGCACACGCTCAGACATACGTACGATCTGTACGAAAAAATACAAGCAACACACACACACACACACACACACACACACACACACACACACACACACACACACACACACACACACACACACACACACACACACACACAGTTACATACGCACAGCCACAAATGTGCACATACAGTCGCGTAGACACAGATATATACATATTCAGTAACATACAGTAGCAACTGCACCACAGTCACACGCACCCACCCAGTAATAGTCACAAGCACACCTACATAGACTATTCACACAATTCACATGAATACATCACACTATAGGTACAATCACAGTCACATGCACACCCAACCCCCCACCTCGCATCACAAGTAGCACAAACTTCTTCCACACACACACACACACACACACACACACACACACACACACACACACACACACACACACACACACACACACACACACACAAGCACAGTCGCACTCATTTCCACAAAATAACACACAAGCACTGACACGCACAAACACATATTAGCGCGCGAGCGCAGACATAAACAAGGTGCGCGGTCGTAATGCATTAATTTTGGTGTCGAAGAAGCTGCTGGTGCAGAAGGCGTGGCTAGCTATCACCCGCAAAACTTAAGAAGAATAAAGAAAAGTAGAGGTTTTTCCAAATCTCTCTAGAAGACAACTCAGTCATGCTGTCTTTCAGTCTTTCGGTTTAATCTTTTTTTTAACCGCTTGATTATCAAAAATAATGAAAAGAATAGCACGCAATTTCCCAATTTTTTTCTTGTTTCTTGAGTGTGAAACAGATTTAAAAAATATTGATTCATTGTAAAACAAAACCTGCAAAACGGCGTTTTCTTTCTGAATCCTCAAGCGGCCGGCCATTAAATGCCATTAACAGGTTTTGACAATTAGCGGCAGCACGGATGGCCGAGTTCCCAGCAATAACTGACACGACCCTGCAGTGACGTCACGCCCCCTGTCCTGTTGACCGGGGCCTGCAATAATGTGACCCACTGCCCCATGTCATCAATAATAAAGTGCCATGGGAGCTGCGGGCAACAAAAAACAACAACAACAACAACAAAAAAAAACAATAAAACATTTGAATTGGGCACGCGCGCTTGCGCATATGCTTGACGATATTTGTGCCAGTGTATCTCTGTATCTGTGTCTTTCCTTGAACTGTGGGTGTGGGCACCTTTTTTATTTTTTGCATCCTCACAAAATTCCATACTATGCTAACAACAGTGGCACAGCAGGAACGAAGGGCGCAGCAAAAGCTATCCGCCCCTTTCGCAAACATCTCCCAGCATCCGCAGCGGCACTTCTGGGGGTGGAACCCATAAGGGGCACAAAAACAAGACTGTCAGCTCCGATCATACGGAAACACCCATCGATCAATTTACACCTGCCCTAATGCCCACCTGGCTACAGTTCATCTTCACGCTTCATTTTTATTTATTTTTTTTTTTTATTTCTCTTGACATAATCCACCTTAACGTTGCCGCTGCCGACATCGCTTGCCGCGCCGCTTGACGGATTCGCTGCCGCTGCGAAGGACACGCAATGCCCGTCAGTGACAGTCGCCACGAGAAATACGTCCGTAACACTTGAGTATGGTTCGTGTCGAGGATGTCTACAAGTGAGTTCGTTTGACCCTGACCCTGACCTCCTGACCCAGTGTCAGCAGTCATGGTGCCGCATTATGATTTGACTAAAAGTGCAGGAGGGAAGAAATGAGCAGAAGTGGTTGCGATGACAATAAAGTAGGGAGTAGGAGGGGAGACTAAAGGTGGTGTGTGAAGCGAAGCAAGAATAAAAAAGATGAACGGGGGGGATGGGGGAGGGGGGAATTTGTGTTTTACGCCGAGCCAGCAACTAAGGTTATATCACGGCAAGGCAGATAACCCTGTAAACAGATGCCGCGTGGATAGAAAGAACAGCGTGCCCGACACGAGAACTGAACCCAAGGACAGCCAACCTTCACTGTATTGTTGACAGGCGCTAACCTTTGCGCCATCGGGCCACCAAAAGAAGACGAGTACAAACAACACAGAACGAGAGCGTGAACAGCAAGCAGAACAACAAGATTAACAAAGAAAAACAAATAAAAACAACGAATCCTTGTAGCAATCAGATGGACACATGAACAACATTATCGTCATTGGCTCGGCAAATGCATTATGATTGCCGAAAATTAATCAGGGTAACATTCTACTATCAGGACCAGCCAGCTTTCTGTCTGGCTCACTTCCACCCGTGGGTCCTGAATAAAATATTTATTCTGGCCTGCCGGGCCGCCATCCAGCAATTTGTTGATAGAAAAGAACTTAACGTGTAGCGAGGCAAGAGCTTGAGGGACACCCCCATAAATGCCACTCGCTTTCCCACAGAACAAAGAGCCTAAGATGGGAGGGCCGAGAGAGCTCACCAATTCCCAGTCATCATAAGCGCGATGAGATCTCCGTGTAAAATTGATGAGGAATCAAACACAGTTTGCCCTCTCATTTTCCAAGAACTGGCTTTGGCTATCAAGCTGGAATGAGGAAAAGTCCATTCTGTAAGTGCAAAACATTTCAATAATTTATTTCCTTTTTTTGCGTGCAGATAGAGATGAATTGCAAGTAAAAAAAAAAGTTGAGCGTATCTGTTTGTCCCGACTAGTGTTTGTGTATAGTTGTCATAGATTGTGTGTGTGTGTGTGTGTGTGTATGTGTGTGTGTGTGTGTGTGTGTGCGAGCGCGCGACATGAGCATGTTTATATATTCCTCTCCCTAAACACACACTCACTCATGGGCGCGCGGCGGTCCAGTGGCGCAACGGTTAGCGCCTGTCACCAAAACAGTGAAGGTTGGCTGTCCTGGGTTCAGTTCTCGTCTCGGGCACGCTGTTCTTTCTCTGCATGTGGCATCTGTTTATGAAACTGGCTGCTTTGCCGTGATATAGCCTTAGTTGCTGGCTCGGCGTAAAACACCAATTTAATAATAATAATAATAATAAAACTCATGGGCGCACGTGTAGGAAGGAGAGCAAGGAAGGAATCGAGGGAGGGAGGAGACGAGAAAGAACGAAGCACGTGACTGGTCAACTTCTGCCCCCGGTCCTAAGCCTACATTTGTATATTTCCACGTTATCTACCCAAACCTATGATGCCCTTGGAACAAACAGAGACACTTTTAACAGCATTCTCATAATTTGTTTAAACGAGGTTTCCTCATATGAGAATTTCTTAGAGATAATTATTCAATGTCAGTCAAGGAAGAGAAAAGCTTTTTTCAATTTCTTTTAGAAGACTAGAATTTCTAGCACATGACTTGAAAAACGATGCTTTGTAAAATCATACGAGCAATTATTCAAATATGTGGTCTCTAAGAATAAAACCATAAGGTCACGTGACTGTCTTTGTTCTAGAGCACGTTTACACGAAAACTGTAGAATAGCATGCATCAAAAACAAGTTCACACATCGGGTTTGATTTCTGGACTTTATTCTCATTTTCTGTAGAGATTATTGTCTGCATATCACGTAATTTAATGAAAAAGTTATTCATAATCAAAACATTACACACGTAATATTTTTTTTCCTTTTTTGTTTTAATGCAATAGCGTCCTTTCTTACAAAGATGTTGTACAATAAAAGCACTCACCACACATTCAAGTCACAGATGTTGATGGAGTAAGTAAATGTGAAGAAATTAATCAAGTCGCTTGAATTTCAAACATTAATATTAATAAAACAAGAGCGATAAAATTGTCCCACCACTTCTTACACACACACACACACACACACACGCGCGCGCACGCGCACGCACGCAGCCAGACACACTCACACCCCAACACACATACACACTCGTGCACGCGCACGCAAACGCTCGAACACATAGTAATTAATTTATGCAGACGTTCGGATACATTGAAATATCTCCAGAGAGGTAGACATCAACACACATACCAGCATAATAGACAGACAAATACAGATTTTGATTATTCACCTGTGTATGTGTACTCTCACGGGCTGCTAAAGCATCATGCACGCACGCACGCACACACAAAACTCAAGCACACGCACACATCCACAAACTGTCCCTCTCTATTTCCTTTGTCTCTCTCACTCCCCTCCGTTTATTTCCTGTCATACATCCCTCTTCCCTCACACACATCCGCAAACTCTTCTCTCTTTCTCACACACACACGCGCACGCACGCACACACACACACACACACACACACACACACACACACACACACACACACACACACACACTCTGTATTAAACACGAACAGAGGCAGCCTGACAAATGCACGAGGGAGCGCGAGTGACTCAGGTTTGTCTGCCACCCGGTCCAATATCGCCTTGGTTTCCTCGTCTTTTTCGTCTTCTCTATTATTTTTTTTTTCTTCAGCACGGCAATTAGTTCTAGGGGCTGACGGCGCGCGCGATACAAATCTTAATGCATTTTCCACCGCCTCGCGGCGCTCACCTCAGCCCGCTGCACCCAGCAGACGATCGCAAACTGCTCCTGCTTTTTTTCAATCCTCTTTTTTTTTTCTTCGTCTTGTTCTTTTCTTCCTTCCTTTCACCATCAGACTCGCCTGTCATGGCCCCCCTTTTGTGAACTTGCCGGCTATAGTTGTCAGTACGGTCCACCGCTCTCGCACGGTTCACTGCGCTAATACGGGGGCCATGTTTCCCAAAGTTTGCTCACCAGCGAGACGGTGAGATTGAGAGATGGGTGCGGGTTGCAGTGTCACTGGTGGTTGGCGGGAGATGGTCAGATCTACAGGGTACAGAGGGCAGTGACGCTGGCAGTTATTTGCGCCTCATTGGCACTGACAGCGCACTGCATCTTTTCATAAAAAGTCTTGACGGAATGAAGTAAAACAAGAAGTTAGGGGCAAGGGGGAAAGGGGAAGAATCTCTCACAAATAGAAAGTACATATCCTAGGGGAGTCGTAGCTATCGTTGTGTGTGGCTTCGAGACATGAGCTGTTATTCCGATTGGCCGTAAGAACCATTTCCCTTCCCCCCCCCTCTTTTTTTCTCTCCACGTGTATTTGTGAGTATGTTTCTCTATGTATGTGTGTAAATGTTTGCAATACCTGTCTGTATTCATACATTATATATATGTGGGTGCTTATATTTCTGTCTGTGCGCGTGCATACGTGTATTTGCGTGCGTGTATGTATATGTGCGTGCAAAGGTGAACTCATGCATCTCGTATGCTAGTTGAATGCTGTGAAGGGAGAGTGTGACTGACGCTCAGGTGCTTTCTTTACATCTCAAGCACTTTCTTTACATCTCAGGTGATTTTGTATGCATTGCCTGACAATCAATCATGCCTTTGTACATTTTACATTGCCGAACGTAAAGTCTCTTTCTAGAAACTGTCACCTCGCTACAAGGATTGGCAGACGGGTGGCAAAAGAAAAAGGTGGGGAAGGGAGAGATTACCCTGTATCTCCCCGCTCTGTGTCTTTGAAGGATTCCTGTTTCACGACTCCCTCCTCCAGCAACTCGTCACTGGCGCGCGTCCTGCTGAAGATCAAGGGGCTGTTCCGAAAGACGATCCAATAAACATCAATGCCTTGCGATATCCATGTCGTCAGCCTCGCGCTAACTGACCGCCTAACCAGTTTGGAAACGAAAGTAGGGTTATCCCCCCCACCCACTGGCGGCGCCACGAGAAAATGCCGTGGAGGCTTCTTTACAAGAAAAGCGAAATCTCTAAAGAGTTTTTTTTTCCCCCGCTGGTGCCGGGCTCCAGCCTCGGTCAGGGCGTGACAACTCCAATGAAGCGTGGAGCTGCAAAGGACACTCTGCGACCTGGAACCCAAGGAAAGTATTTTTGTTATTTTTTTCTTCTGGGGGTTATATGCTTCAGTAGACACAATTTTCTCTTTCCTTCTGTATTTCTCTCTCTCTCTTCCCCTTTCCTCCTAACACTAAGATACGGACCAGAGGTGAAGAATCTGTGGTCTACAGTCACAGCCTCAGAGAGCTCTACACGGCCGGAGGAAGCTTTGTATAAGGGGGGGCTGTGATGAGAACCTTCAG
The DNA here is from genome assembly GCA_004794655.1 of Marisa cornuarietis. Classification (NCBI taxonomy): domain Eukaryota; kingdom Metazoa; phylum Mollusca; class Gastropoda; order Architaenioglossa; family Ampullariidae; genus Marisa; species Marisa cornuarietis. Next base: position 2,794,390 of record SMMW01000618.1, read on the forward strand.
TTATATCAATATATCGACCTCCTGGGGTCTGCGCATGTCTGCCCGCAGAGGATGCCGCAGTACTTCCGGTCCGCACAACGCTGCATCCCGCTTGCATGTTCTGGCAGCCTCTGGTACGTGTTACCCGGTGTGTGTGTGTGTGTGTGTGCATCTGTGGGAAACTGCCACTTGCCTTTCTTTAGGGCCGACCTTTCACTACCTGCCTGCTTGTCTGTATCTCACAAAGTAAACGTGCGTGTACCTGTGTGAGTGCGTGAGAGAGGAGGAATAAATATATTGAGAAAGCTGCTCGTTCGTTTTTGCGTTTCCGTTGAAGTGTGCCTGGCTGTACAGGGATGTACTCCAATGCTAGATAATGTCCAGGTTTCACAACACTAGGTCAAAAGGTATGGATACTCTCGGTTGGAGAATGCTTACCTTTCACAGCGCTATGTAATGTCCAGCTCATACAGTGTTAACTAATGTCCAGCTTTTACAATGCTAGGTAATATTTAGCTTGCACGGCGCTAGGTACTGTCCAGGTTTGACAGAGTTAGGTGATGCTCATCTTCCACAGTGCTAAGACGAAACACGTGTCAACATATTGTTTACAATTTCGTTAGTTTCCGGTTTTAGGTTCTCGGTTGTCCTCTGGATCCAATTTTTCAAAACATCCATTGTGCGCGCTGAGGAAGTAACAGGTCATTTCCGCAACGTGCAGGGTCACTTTTGTACTAGCCTTTGTCTTAAGGTTATTGAAAGCACGTTGCATGTACGTTGATGTCACGTGGCAACTAAATTAAAAGCCCAGACTGACATTGCGGACGCGTCCACAGATCATTTAAGTAATTAAAAAGCCTTGTTAGAGAAACATTATGTAAGGCAGACGACTTAAGAGGAGAAAGTCTGGCAGCCCCGGTTTGAGAATCTTGATACAAGAGATCAGTCAGCGACAACGGAAGGTCGGACCGCGACCTGTCGACATGAAAACTGCCAGGACTACGCGACCAGAACTTGGGCTACCTGTGTGAGGTAGACGCTACCTGAGAGAGGTTGACGTTACCTGTGAGAGGTTGACATTATCTGTGAGAGGTTGACGCTACCTGAGAGAGGTTGACATTATCTGTGAGAGGTTGACGCTACCTGTGAGAGGTTGACATTATCTGTGAGAGGTTGACGCTACCTGAGAGAGGTTGACATTATCTGTGAGAGGTTGACATTATCTGTGAGAGGTTGACGCTACCTGTGAGAGGTTGACATTATCTGTGAGAGGTTGACGCTACCTGTGAGAGGTTGACGCTACCTGAGAGGTTGACGCTACCTGTGAGAGGTTGACGCTACCTGAGAGAGGTTGACGTTATCTGTGAGAGGTTGACATTATCTGTGAGAGGTTGACGCTATCTGAGAGAGGTTGACATTATCTGTGAGAGGTTGACGTTACCTGTGAGAGGTTGACGCTACCTGAGAGGTTGACGCTACCTGTGAGAGGTTGACGCTACCTGAGAGAGGTTGACATTATCTGTGAGAGGTTGACATTATCTGTGAGAGGTTGACGCTACCTAAGAGAGGTTGACGTTATCTGTGAGAGGTTGACGTTATCTGTGAGAGGTTGACGCTACCTGTGAGAGGTTGACGCTACCTGTGAGAGGTTGACGCTACCTGTGAGAGGTTGACGCTACCTAAGAGAGGTTGACGTTATCTGTGAGAGGTTGACATTATCTGTGAGAGGTTGACGCTATCTGAGAGAGGTTGACATTATCTGTGAGAGGTTGACGTTACCTGTGAGAGGTTGACGCTACCTGAGAGGTTGACGCTACCTGTGAGAGGTTGACGCTACCTGAGAGAGGTTGACATTATCTGTGAGAGGTTGACATTATCTGTGAGAGGTTGACGCTACCTAAGAGAGGTTGACGTTATCTGTGAGAGGTTGACGTTATCTGTGAGAGGTTGACGCTACCTGTGAGAGGTTGACGCTACCTGTGAGAGGTTGACGCTACCTGTGAGAGGTTGACGCTACCTGTGAGAGGTTGACGCTACCTGTGAGAGGTTGACGCTACCTGAGAGGTTGACGCTACCTGTGAGAGGTTGACGCTACCTGAGAGAGGTTGACGTTATCTGTGAGAGGTTGACATTATCTGTGAGAGGTTGACGCTATCTGAGAGAGGTTGACATTATCTGTGAGAGGTTGACGTTACCTGTGAGAGGTTGACGCTACCTGAGAGGTTGACGCTACCTGTGAGAGGTTGACGCTACCTGAGAGAGGTTGACATTATCTGTGAGAGGTTGACATTATCTGTGAGAGGTTGACGCTACCTAAGAGAGGTTGACGTTATCTGTGAGAGGTTGACGTTATCTGTGAGAGGTTGACGCTACCTGTGAGAGGTTGACGCTACCTGTGAGAGGTTGACGCTACCTGTGAGAGGTTGACGCTACCTAAGAGAGGTTGACGTTATCTGTGAGAGGTTGACGTTATCTGTGAGAGGTTGACGCTACCTGAGAGAGGTTGACATTATCTGTGAGAGATTGACGTTACCTGTGAGAGGTTGACGCTACCTGTGAGAGGTTGACGCTACCTGTGAGAGGTTGACGCTACCTAAGAGAGGTTGACGTTATCTGTGAGAGGTTGACGTTATCTGTGAGAGGTTGACGCTATCTGAGAGAGGTTGACGTTATCTGTGAGAGGTTGACGCTACCTGTGAGAGGTTGACGCTACCTGAGAGGTTGACGCTACCTGTGAGAGGTTGACGCTACCTGAGAGGTTGACGCTACCTGTGAGAGGTTGACGCTACCTGTGTGAGGTAGACGCTACCCGTGGGAGGTAGACACTACCTGTGTGAGGTAGACACTCGAGGCCCATGCCAGCAAAAGAAGTAGCCGTACTCAGAGAAGAGAACGTCTGCTACTCGCCCGCGCTCCAAAGCACCGGAGTCGACAGCATTACCTCACATCAGGGGGTGGGTGGGGGTGTTTTCTCGGTGTCTGTACGTGGAATTGTTTATTCAGAGGCTTATGCTGTACAGCGAGCGTAGGCGGGTGAAGAAACAATCGTTGAAGAATCCAGATGAGGTCGGTATCCGTGTCAGCGGGGGCTGCAGTCGTCGCTCTCTGATGTGGCTGGCGGACGGAGTGTCAGCTTTAGTCCTCTATCACAAGCGTGGACTGGCAATGTGGAGAGACTGAGACATAAGAATTTGCAGGACAAGAGCAGCAGCAGCGAGTGCCAGAGCTAACGATGTGCGTGTGTATGTGACAGTGAATGATGGTTTTCACGGGAACTAACAGCCATAGCACTGGTTTCCTGGGGTAAATGTCACGCGTGTGACGAGAAAGAAACCGTAGGAGCATTATAACAGTTGTTTCTTTAAATAAATAAATTGATGATGATGATGATGATGATGATGATGATGATGATGATGATGTCGATTTATAATGCGCAGGTATCCATTGAAAAGAATGCTCATTGCGCAGCAAAAACAGAAGAGAAGGAAAAAATAAAACAAAAGGAAAGTAAAAAATAATAAATAAATAAATAAACTTAGTTATTTGTGGAAACTGCAATGCCACACACACGATTTCATACGAACACAAGTAAGCTGAAGCTAATGCCTAAGACATATAAAATAAAGGTACTTTTGTAAGCATTGAAATTCAGTATATCTAATGTCATGAATGAGAAAAATATTCACTTCAACTTCCGTTTCAGCCCCATTTGCGCATGCGTGTCTATTGCGACCTGCGCGCAGGCAGTGTATGCTTGGAAAGGTGGATCCAAGGTAAAACTGAAGTCGTAATACAGGATCTGATAGCAAAATGACAGCTTTGCCATCTTTCGAAATCAGCTGTCCGTTTTATTATGACCTCAATGAGATTGTTTATGCACTATTGATAACGGTACCGACTCTTTCATGTGAGACAAAGTTCACTGTGAGGAGCACAAGTAATCTTTTTTTTTATCATAATTCAACGGTTACTATATTTTTCGTGAAATAAAAGTTTACTTTTGTTTTTCATTCGATTCAAATCTGGTTTTGGATGTTCACTAGAGTGATGCTCATCAGTTCCCACACGCAGTCTTCATTTTGTGGGACAGCTCTAACCTTTCGTGGGCCTCCGCGTCAAGAACTGAAAGCTGTGAACCAATAAGATCCGAAGATGTGGAAATTTAACTGAATTACGGTGTAGCTTTGTGGAGGAGAAGAGCAGTTTGAAAAGACATCATCGATTTGCGGGCAGATCAAGAGACATTTCAAGGCACGTGTATTGTCCGCTTGTAATCCATCGATGGGTGTGCGGTGCAGGCGGGCCATTAGACCACTCGCTTAGACAACAACGCTGCTGCTGACAACTGACAAAATGAAACTGCAGACCGAGAAGAGGGGATAGTGGGAGGATAGGACACCATGAAGAGGACACTTCACACTGTGTGAGCTTCGCTACAATCAAGGAAACAGGCAGCGTGACTGACGACAGTTTGATGAAAGGAAAAGAAAAAAGATTTTTTTAAGATGATGAAAGTAAACGTAAAACTTTAAGAGACCGATGAATATTTAAATGTTAAGATTTTTTTAAACTCCAGAAATGGTGCTTTTAAATTTGCAGCGTAATACAAGCTTTTTGAATGAGCAAATATATTCGTTTAAGAAACTACTAAAAATTATAATAAAAGTTTTATGTCACAAAAATATATTCATAGTCGTGGTATTATGTAATAAGTAAACATCTTTGGTTTTATTTTCAGAAATAATATTTTTAGTAAACGACAATTGTTCTAACGAAATGTACTTGGTGTACTTGTTAAAGCAGACTCCAACGATTTTTTAATAATTTAAAAAAAGAAAAAAATCTTAACTATTTAGTTTCGTAATAATACACCTGTATCCAGTTTGGAGGTGAATATAATTCTCGTGCTAGGTGAGTCAGTCTTATTTCTCACGTGCACTTCAATCCGCAGCCTCTGTTTGAAAGTTGGTAGCAATAATAGACGAGATTAGTGTAGAGATTTTAAACACAAATCACTTGCAAGATATCACATGTGTTGAGAACTATTTACAGACGTATTCATGATTTTAAAACTGGGTAGACTGAGACCATCAGGGTCCGCAGCTGCAGGTTTCTCAGAAGACCGACGAACAATGAGACACAGCACGTGCAAACGCACGACACACGAATCCCGTTAGTGTTCCAAGAAAATATGTTGTAAAGTGTGTTTTCCACAGAACACGCGCTTTTATACAAACAGGTTTGGACAAACAAAAGTTTTGCTCACACAGGAAAGTGTTTTCTTCTCATGAAGGTCAGATTCTCCAACTGCCTGACCTTTTTTTCCAGCAGGACTGTCACTGAAAATGTTCATAGACTGTCGCTTCCAGTTTTGTTTCATCAGGAAAGACAACGCAGGTGGAAGCTGTTTGACAAGTTCATCCCTTTAACCTTATTTTCTTGAATTTTGCAAAAAAAAAAAAATCCTGGAAACGTCACGTGACCTGTTAGGGAATCGATGCTGGAGCGCGCGGCCTATTATCAAGGTTCATGAGAGACCATTAATCTGAAAGCATTCGACATGCAACTATAGATCTCAGGAGATTAAGGAAAGAAACAATATCTTGATTAAGGTTAATATAAGAATGTTCCTCACGAGAGGTAAACAGGTTACTTTCTTGCTTCGAGGTTTGCTTTGATTGATGTTAATTTTCAACCATGGGTGGTGCTGTCAGCCGAACACTTTGACAGTTTTTAAACTGCATTTGTCGTACAGATTAAGAGTATTTTTTTTTCTTCTCTGTTTGAAATAAGGAGGGATGAACAAAATGGACAGACGACAATTATGGGGAAGAAGACGAGGCAAAGGATGTAGAAGAGGAGGCTTGATCTATTGATTGTTGTTTATCGCCGGGTCAGCAGCAAAGGTGATACCGTAGGGATGGGGGATGAAAAAGGATAATTGACTGTTGTTTATCGCTGCGCCGTGAAGCAGGGAAGGGTGGAGGGAGAAAAAAAGAGATATAATGTGTATATTTATATACTCGCAGTGCATAATTACTAAGCAATGGACAGAAAAACAAAAGAAAGTTTAAAAGACGTTCAAACCGAATTGTGAAAGGTAAGAATGAAGAAAAGAAAAACAAATAAAAGAGGAAGAAAAATAAAATGGACATCATCATCATCATCATCATCATCATCATCATCATCATCATCTCTTCTTTCTTTTTCTTTTACTCCATCCTATTTTTTTTCTTTTTCCATCATTCATTCTTTCCTTCTCTCTTTTTTCTTCCTTCTTTGCTTTTCACAAAGTCTTTTTGATGCTGTATCGTAAAAATGTCGGATTTTTCAGGGAGTGGAAGCTCTAGATGTCAGTAGTGTTGTGGCGAGTCCTCAGTCTTGTCGACCAGCATATCTTTGGATTACCCGAGCACCGTGTAGCAGTGACGCCCACTTCTCGTCTGCGCTGGTCTCGGTACCCAGCATCGTAAACCCCTCCCACCCTTATCTACGATCTTTCGGCGACATTCGTAAGTCGAGCGAAGGAAGTTCGGCACTTGTCTGCACCTAATGTGCCTTTAGATCAGTGTTGCCCGCCACTACGAGACAAATCGTCCCTACATACGTTTTTCCGTGTGTCAAGGCAAAAAAAAAAAGAGTTGTTAGTCAAATCATCCATTTTTACGAGGCAATTTTCTTACAATTTTCCACGGAACATCTGCTAGACATCCAAATGACTCGCTCTGCTACGAATGTTCTTTTGGATGAGTCTTCCGTTCTTATGTTCTCCGCAGGCAGTACTGAAACGAAACTGTCACATATTTACTTTATCTGCATCTTGGTTCACAACATGTGAAGCGTTAACCGACAACTTTCTATTTATAAATTTATTTAATGACTTACACTAATAATTTGAAGCCAGACCTGTCTTTTTTTCTTGGAGACGTTACTTAGAGATTCTGGCAGAAGTGAACTCTATTGATTTTCGTATTTTATGGTTTCCATTATCAATTGCACAGAACCCTAGGAGCCATCCAAGTCGTGTCAAAACAGCAGCAAACGAACACAGCCCCCCAAAAAAGTTATTTATGAACTTTGGGGATTTCTGTTCCTTTTCTCTGAAAGCCTAGTCATCAGTCTACCAGACCGACCACCTGCCAGCACCGCGTTTTTCATCCTTTTCTTCTACCCCTCCCCCTTCTCATCCCATCATGTTCACTTTCAGGTTTGTTCTCGCCTAGTTTACAGGACCTCAGAAGGTAAAACTGTAAGACTAACACACAAATAGCTTCATATACGCGCGTGTGTTGGTGTGTGAACTGAGTAGTGCTCACTCGTCTACCGCCGGTATGTGATATCTGTCTGTATTTCCATTTAGTACTGTAAAGCTCATGTCACCATATTTAAGAAGCTGTGCTCTATAACTGTACCTTATTTTTATTATTATTCACACACAAAAGCATCCACGCTTAAAACCAGTCAGGACAGAAGAAAAACTATTTTGTGCCAGCCAGCAGAACCCAGAGAGAACTGACATGATCGAGTGCAATTCGAAGGAAAAAGAAATGAGGTAGGCAGTCGGAGGATACACAGGGAGAATGTACGCAATTCAATATTACTCGCAAATTCACCATCGTAGCGGATCCCGCCGCCTAGGACGACTATTTCCACTGATGACCTAGACGAGAGTGTTGTCCTTTTGGGCAGGACAAAAGCAAACCTCATTTTTCATGTCGTCCATCCATCAAAGCAGTCTGAATTTTGAACTTTAACGTCCGCATCTCGTCCGAAGAGAAGACCGAGGCATTTTTTTTTGTCAGAAAATAATAACTTTTTGGAATGGGCTTTCAACTTTGGCTCTTGGGACTGCGATGGTTATGAAAGCACTTGCACAACCATTGGTGTTACTGCTTGATCGGCGAGTAAAACAAAACAAAACAAACAAACAAACAAAGAAGCAAACAAACAAACAAACAAACAATAATTTATACAAAATGCAATCATCTGGAAATGCAACAGCAATAAGTATCATACATACAAGTATGATACTGTACCTTTTTACGCTTAAAGAATTAAATGAAATACCTTGAAAAAGACTTAATGGACTCATTTCAAGTCAATTACAGCACAACAAAACACAACAAACTTTTTGAAGCAAAGAGAAAAAATAAATAAGCAAATAAAAAAGACTAACCAGACAAAACGAAAACCCCATTGCATAAAAAACAGTTACCCTCAAAAATAAATATAAAAATAAAAACCAAGCTTTATAAATTCTTTGAAATAAATGATGCACAGCTAACGTAGATTTTTTAATAAAGTGCTTAAATGTTATTATAAGGCTGACTTATACGACGATAAATCTGCACAGGAAAGGGGCACTGAGTGTGATGATGAAAACAATAATGCTAGTCACCATCGTGAAAATAATTATAATTTGTTTTTATTGATAAAGACTATAACAATCGTTATCTGGAAGTTCAAAGCTAAATATGTTTGCACACACACACACACAGGTTACTTATTACTGATACATATAGTATAGTTATAATTCTATAACTTTTTCAGGAAAAGCGGAAACTTCCGACATATTAACCAATAGACGCTCCGCCCTCTATAGTGACGTCATGACCAATCATATCGCGACTTTGAGTAGACCTCGAGAGAAAGTGGCGAGTTACTGACTTTGGACAAGTAACAAACCACGTGTCTACTAGCAACATGCTCATTGGCTGGAAGTCTGTAACGAGACAATCATGGAGAAAAGATAAATCTGGGGATTGTGCAACTCCGATGTAGCGATCCCTGACAAAAGAACGGACAAGTAACATTTTGAGGGAACTGATCTTTTTTATCTCGCCAGTTGTCTTCTTCTGTCACCGGACTTTACTTTGATGTGTTTTGGGGTCGTTTATGCAACTGGATGTGATTCCACATTCCATCTCGGTGGCAGTTAGTTTTAATCTGGAAACACAGGCGTCGACGAAAAAAAAAATTGTCGAAATTGCATGGCAGGGACAAGAGACTTGCTGGACAAGAAGCCCTGTTTGTCTAAGGTCTACTCTATTGACGGATCCAGGAGTTACTAGCGGTTAATTTGCGTCACCTGCGAAAAAACTCGTAGCCCTTACAATCTGAACCAGTGAATATTCAGCACAGTAATCTTTGTGTTCCTTCACCGCGTAGGAAATTATATCTCTTTTCCACTAGCAAACAGAGTTCATTGCGGTACATACTTCGCACTGGCTGACTACACCTAGTATCTACCTAACAACCCCAACTCCACTCTCAAAACCTTAGTAAGCGCCTAAACTTAAAAGGATTTCTGCAAATCTGCAACAAGAGAACTTTTAGCTAGTGAGAGTAAGAGAGAGAGAGAGAGGGGGGAGAGAGAGAAAAAAGCAGGAAGAAGGTGAACTGGTCTGATCGAGAATCTGGAAGGGTGGTGGTGGGGGGGGGAGGAGTTAGAGGGAATAAACCGGCAGGAGGAGAGAGGTGTAGTTGTGTCGGCCAGCGGTAATACCACACGGAATGCACACTGTTTTGACGGCGCGGGGTCGTCCTAGAGAAATCTACGCCGCCATTTCGCTTCCTTGACCACACTTGCGCCGCGCAATAAAGAGAGAAGGAACCCTCTGCTGACACTCGGCCTTCCTTTTATAGCCAATCAGAGCGCAGCGTGGTCGTAACCCCGGTTCCTTAGAGTTTTAATGGCGGAGCACGCAGCAACGTCGGTTAAGCCTTGCTTGACCGCTCACAGCCTGCCAGCAGCGCGTGTGGCCCACTTTTGTCTCAAAAATTCTTGTGATTTTTTTTCTTCTGTAGTAACAGTTAAAGGCAAACCTGAGCAGAAAAGTATTTTTAAATAAGTGGGTTAAGTTGATTAAAAATAATTTCCAAAATACGAGAAAACGTGTTCTGTTCTCAAGATAATTATTTGAGCATTACAGTTGTCACCTGGTTTTCGGAAAAAAAAGTCAAACCAACATTTCACGTGACATCACAATTTTCCGTTTGGTGGTTGGGCAAATTCTTATTAGCATATTTTATATTATTCTCTAAGCTGTCGCATTCTCTGCGGCCTTTGGTTAATTGTTTCAATTCACTTGTTATTTTCCACAAACATATTAACTACACATTCACTACGCATTTTGTTTTAGACAACTAATAAAACTGTACGTTTTACTAAATCGGTTTGGAATTTTGAGCTGAATTCCCTTTCGGACTTGGGTTAGTCTTTAGACTTTAACTGCTTTGTCTGGGTTTGAGCTGTGTGGATTAGGTAGACATGACTGCACGTGGATGATGGTTTTGGATGTTGGTGAGTGGATCCGGTTCTATAGGCCTGATTCTATATTTTGATTAACAACATTTTTGTGCAGGTGCTTTTAGGTTATGTTCACTTCTGGAATCTAACCTGTTGCTGCTGATCACGATATTGAATTGACAAAGGAACCAGGGAGACAAGAGGGCACCGCACCACCACGATCACACCACGACGCCATCACCATCGCCACTCCTAGACAGTTTGAGTACCTAGTCGAGAAGCGTTATCGTGACTATGATGGCAACAACTGTAAGGAAATAGCTCTGCCAGCAGTGATGCTAATGTCAGAGGGGGGGGGGAGACGCTGTTGGCGGAGATGAATACGACGACATTAACAACGGTTACTGACGGACTTTATGTGAACCGACGTAGGACGTCGAACACCAAACATCTTCGACCATATTGTCACCGCATGGCGACCCATCAGGACCGTGCAGCACAGCACAGCACAGCACAGTACAAAGACTTACACTGAAAGAGCCTCTCATGGCCGGATTGTGTGTCTGACACGTGCGCGCGAAAACGGGCAGCAATGGGATATCAAGTGTATGAGATGTAGGAACTGCACTTCAGTAATGAGAATGTAAAACTTACACCTGTACTCCTCTTCAGCGATAAACAATCACAAAAAGCATGATACTGAGGGTCATTAATTTACCTCCTTTCTCAGAAATATCCCACAAGACCAGTTCAAAGCAGAAAAAGGAAATAAGGAAGAAATAATGGAACGAGTGAAGAGGAATGAAAGGGAAGGAGAAAGAAGAACAGAAAAAAACGAAAGAAAACTGTTTACATCAGCGTGGTTTATTGTTCTCCCCCGCCCCCCCCCCCCAAAAAAAAAAAAGCTCCAGATGTGTCTTCAGAATTTTATTCTAGTATCACGAGGCTTTTGAAGCCATAATCAAGTTCTAGAGTTTCCACATATTCGTTAAAAACAAAAATGACACGAGAAAAAAAAAACACACACACACACACACAATGCAAAGCGAAGAGGAAGTAATTAGGGTTTACCTACAGACTTTTGTCGAGATTGTGTTAGCAAGTGCCGATTGGTATCTCTTTTCTTGCATTGCCAGGTATTAAAACCCTCACACAATCTACTTTTAAATGCATAGAACACAGTAGTTACCAAACACTAAGAAAAACCCCACAACATTCTTTGGTCTTGCGTTGGCAGGCAAATTGCTTTCTGAAGCAACAAAAACAGTAGAATTAGAAAATAGTATTTATTTCACTTTGCAGGAAAACAGTTAAAAAGGCTACTTTAATACCAAACAGTTCTCGTGCAATCTACTTCAAAATGCATAAAAAGCTGTACTTACTAAACTATAAAAAGAAGACAGTGTCGTTTGGTTTCTCGTCGGCAGGCAAATTGCTTTCTGAAGCGAACGAAAACAGCAGAATTAGAAAAAAAGCAATTATTTGGTAGTCGGAAAAGTCATGAGACATTTTCTATGTTTTTCTAAGGGTATTTATTTATATTAAGAACAAAGATCAATCAATGATATCTTGCTCGTTTTGTTCAATAACCTTTTGCCATCTTTCAGTCAGCTTCATAACTCACTCGTTCATGGGAAAACCTGTCTTCACCGGCGAAAAGCTGAACAAAGTTTTGACTAACAGCCTCATCTAAATTGAGCATTATACCAATCAAGGAGTTTTGAAGAAAGTGAAACAAGTCGAAGTGTGAAGGCGAACGGTCAGGTGAGTATGGTGGGTGAGGTAACACATCCCACCCAAGCTCCAATAACTTTTGAGAGGTGATTAAAATTGTGTGTGGTTTCATATTGTCGTGAAGGAACACGACTCCTTTACGATAAACGAGCACTGGACGTTTCAAGATTCGTTCAAACTGTCCAGTTGTTGACAGTACACATTCGAATTTACTGTTTGGTTCTTTGGTAGAAGCTCGATAAAATACACGGCACCGTTAAAATCCCACCACACTGGGAGCATATCCTTCCTCTGAGGAATGTCTGCTTTCAATATCGTTTGAGGCGAATCATCATGTAGAGACCAAGACTGTTTGCTCACCATATTGTTGTAAAAATCCACTTTGCATCACCAGTTATCAGTCGCTTCAAGAGAAAGGAACATTTTCCTCTCGTCGAGTGAGCGTATCGCGGATGTTTATACGCGAGGTCAAACGATCGTCATAGAGTTCACGAGGGACCCAAATATCGAGGCTGCTTACATATCCCAGCTTATTCAGGTGGTCGTTGACGCTTAAATGATGAATGTTCAACGTTTCTGCAATCTCTCATGTTGTGTCACGTGGGTTTGACTCCATCAATGTCTTTATTACAGAGTCATCAACCTCAGTGAGCCTCCATAACCGAGGAGCGTCGTTGAGATCGAGATCAGCAGCACGAAACTTCGTGAACCATCGGTGGCACTGACATTCTTGTGACCGTAAACTTTATGCAACTTTTTACAAGCTTGGCACGCCAGTACTTCCAAAAATGAACTAGCGCCATCTTTTGCAAAAATGTGTCATGACTTTTCCGACAACCCAATACTTCGTTTAACATGAAACTAGCTGAAACGGCTACTTTAGGACTGAAAAAGTCTCAAATGAGGGGTGCAAGAGGAAAGAGTTACCAAGAAAAACAATTGAATACATACAATAATGATTTTAGGCTTAGAACTTTTCAGTTCTTTTGTGCTTTGTTACTGGACACGTGACTTGTGCGGCACTCTTTCTCTCTCCCCTACTCGCTCACCTACACGCAGACAGACAATAAAGGAGAAAAATGTAGGCAGTAAAAAAACCACACACACACACACACAGAGAAAAACTAAAATTAGGACGGAGGTGTTATCTTCAAGGAAATGATTATCGGGCGTGGCTCCTTGATCACGTGTCCTTGCCGATCTTCGCCTTTGAAATGAAGCGGACCCCCCCCCCCCGTGTCATGGCGGGCAACATGGCGGCATCAGCATTTCCTCTGAAATCCAATTAGGTGTTGAGGATTCCACCCGCTTAATTCGTTTGTTCACGTCTCTCAGGCCAGTGCTGTGATCTCAGTTTAGGCCAAATTCATTCCCGGAAGTCAAGGATAAACAGTTTAGACGAGACAAAAAAGCTTGAGCCGCTCTTGGAAGGGAGGAAAATGATGTAGACGAACGATCCAAAGCAAAATCCAGTGTATTTACTTATACGTGGAGTCATGGAGCCAGAGGTATTAAAACTTTTAGTATAAAAACAAAAGATTGTCCGCAACAAGCCCCTTTCGATCTTTCCGCGGTCCTACTCGGCCTCCTGAGTGCGCGTGCTTAAGCACTCATGCGCGTTCAGACCGAGATCTCGCGAGGGTTGAAATGTTGTCCCAGCGTGCACCTCAGCCGGCGGTGGCGCAGAAATCAGCGTAGTTAAGTATTCCTTTTAAGCGGTTACGGACGACGGAGGCCTCCGTTATGGAGTGGCAGACGAGGTTCAAAGGTCAAAGAAACAATGGGGCGAGAAAACTGTACGAAGCAAGGAGGACAGAAAAAGTTTAACACATGGAACTTCGGCAGTGAGGCTGACGTCAGATGGCGACTTGTGTGCGAGATGGGGGGGGGTGGGGTTGGTGACTGGAAGGTGGGCGAGGGTGTGCGGGGTGGTAAGTCTTGGAGTGGCAGGGTGGGATTGGGAGGCTGGAAATTACAGCATTCACGTGGTGGTACGTTGCAGGAAAGTCGTGACTGAACTCAAAGCAGAAAGACACCGACGGCACATTGGTGTCGGGGAAACAGACCGGGATCGAAGCGTATGCGTGGTCTGGCCAGACTTTGGGTAGCGTTAGGTGAGGCTTAGGGCGCGTCCGGGGCCGAGGCGTTCCTGCCAAGTGCGGAAGAATGAGAGGGAGACAGAGAGGAAGGAAGAAAGGGAGAGAGAGAGAGGGCGAGAAAGAGAGAGCACTCGAAAGTTTGGTGCTTTAAAACAAATGTTGCGAAATCATCCTGTAAGGCCCTTGAATGTCTGAAACGATAAATCGAAATTACGTTCAGACACCATTGAGTGTTCTAATTTAATAAGAAAGAGCACAATTATCGAAAAGCGAATAAAAAATAAAAAATAAAGAGCTGTAAGTTTACAGAATGGATGATGAATCAACGGTAGTCTCTTGCTGAAGGCCTGTGATGGAGGGTGAGTCAAGGAACTGCGGGTGCGCAGATTCCTAAGTGTATGCCAGCACGCGCTCGTATGAATGTACGCACACCTTACCACTTGCACCCAGACACGCATGCACGCACAAAAATCTTTCACACACACACACACACACACACACACACACACACACACACACACACACACACACACATTTGAAAACTCGCAGACTTCTACTGGCACGTGCATGCTCGCGCACATACACACTTGCATGCACATATATACAGGCTCAGGCATACACACAAAAATCCACACACCTTCTCTCTCTCTCTCTCTCACACACACACACACACACACACACACACACACACACACTTGCGCGCGCGTTGGCCGTTGACACCTTGTCCTATGTATCGACGAACCGTCACAGAAGGAAAAGTAACCAGAGTGACAAGCTCACTGCATGCACATGAATGTTTTATGTACGGACAGCCCCGCGCCTTGCAACAAATTGTTGAGCTGCCGACAGTCACAGGACAAATCAACGCCCGTGGAAGAAAGAAAATAATCCACTTGGAAAATAGCAGAGTAGGATATTAAGATGGCATTCCCTCAGCCTTCAACTCTTGGATTGAAAAGTTAAAGAAGTATTGTTCCCTTCCACGAAATACAATCAATAGCCAAAGAAAAAAAGCGATAGAGCTAGCTGGGCTTAAATTAGGTACTCAAAGCTGATTTTTTTTAATCAATAGTAAGACAGCATATACACAAAAATTGTTTACCTGGTCTCAATGATGTCAAGCTTTAATCAATACCTTAAAATAGTTTGCAAGTTGTGATATTTTTATTTTAATTTATGTTTGAAACTGAAAATGAATAAAGGGAGGATCTGTCAGTACTAAACACTTAAAAATCGTCATCTGACTTCATTACCTGTTGAGTTTGTTTTCAGGATACCCAAGTACTAAAAAAATACACTCACTTCAAAATTGAGGTTTCAAGCAAATGTAACTGGTCTGAACAATAACATTTATCAACGCTGGCATTCAAAACCGAAGAGTTTAAAAATATGTGATTCGGGTTCTAATTAAGGTACATAAATAACTTTGGTATCAATTGATTCAGCTTGTTGATCTTCTTCTCCTAAAATATATTCAGTTTGTAGCTGTTTGTGCTAGATAGGATCTGGCATAGTCATAAGATAAGGTTCACTATTCATGTGGTCACCACAAACCACAGGTACCGGTCAAAGGACGACTGACTGACTGACTGACTGACTGACTGACTTTTGTCTCTACATTTCAGTTTGATCAAAGTACTTTTGTAGGATCTTTTGATGCATGATTATCATAGAAGGACAGATTTTAATCCACAATCTAAGACAAAAAACAAACACACATATCACAGCTTACACATGCTTTGATAGTTATCAACAAAGCGGTAACATCTGAATTCTGCCGTATTCTATCATCATAGGTAAATGGCAGAATATTTAAGTCCTGAGGAACATGAAGCAATATTCTTCTTCTGCGATATCCTTTTTGCTTGACCACCAGAAGTCCCTTTTCCCTGATGTCCTCTCAAGAAACTGGAATTTGACTATTAATTTTGACAGCCTACCCAAATGTAATACATGGTTGTGGTAGTAGATGCTGCTGGTCTTGTCCGCTGATGATAAGCAGCATGGCTGATAGTCATCGTCTGCCACACTCTCAGTCTCAAGAGCATCTTGTTGGATCGCTGTCTTCAACTGCTGTTTACACCGGTTTTCCAGCAGCTTCTCTCACAATTTAATCTCAGCAAGTTTCTCCTCTTACCTTGACTGTGAACGTGTGACTGCTTCTGAACTCTTTCGCCCCGATGTAGCCTTTGCTGATGACACGGTGTTAAACGACAATATACTAGTATATACTACTTCTCCTGTTGCTTGTGGAAGTAATGCAGTTCCTCACTTTTCTTCCTTGCTTGAGTTGCTTCAGTCAGAAACTCTGGCTGTTCACAATTTTCTCAGCAAGTCATTCTGCAGTTTTGTAGTTATGTCGTAGGATAAGCAGAAAAGACTGGCGATGAAAAGAAACATTCCTGGACTTGCTCATATTGAAGTATATCTGTCCAAAATCCTTTTACGTAGCTTATTAGTGAAAAAAAGCAGTGCTTACCATACTGGTGATCTCTTTTGTTCGGTCTATTTGTCATCAGATAGTAATCTAGGTCTATTAGATTACTATCTGATGGCAATTCTTACTAAATTCCGACTAGGTGTATCTAACCATTGCAGTCCATTACTTTAGATATAGAAGTTACTCTACACTTGTCCATTATGTCAATTAAATGAGGAAGATGAAGTTCACTTCGTTCTATGTTGTAAAGCCCTACAGCATTTTAGAATAAGATGGTATACTAGTCCAAATAAATTTAAAATGAGTTTGCCGCTAGCCTTATCAAATGAAAAAGTTGTTAAAAATCTGGCATTGTATCTCTTCCATGCTTTCCAGTTTAGAAAAGCTGCAATAGAAGACAAATAAATAACTTAAGAATGTTTGTTTTCTTGTAATTTTACCCTTATAACCATGTATAGATGTATGTAATATTGTACTGTTATTGTTGCTCCCCCTTCAAAAGGGCAATGGCCTCATGAATAAACAACTTGAACAACTTGAATCTTTTGTTCGGTGTTGTCCATACTTCCCTCCTTGCAAAAAGTCGGACTAACAAGCAAAATATCCATCATAAATAGTTCAACTAGCCCCCAACTGAAAAAAGATGAAGGAGGCAAGAAATTTAACCATGTTCAGTCAAAATATTGTGGGAGGAGCAGGGTTGGTAGACCCAGAGAGACGTGGAGGAGATCAGTCCACAGAGAGGCAGAGACAGCTGGCATGACATGGTCCCAACTAGAAAGGGTCCGTTGGCGGGGTGTGGTTGCGGCCCTATGCTCCACTGGGAGCGAACAGGAATAAGAAGAAGTCAAAATATTGTACATCCAAGCTCATTAAAGGTTTACTTTTCTTTTACAAGTCCTGTCCATACACCAACAGCTCTTGCTGTCAACGCCATGCGAAGGCTGAAGTCACGTGACCACACAAATTTCACATTTTTTTATAATCGTCATTACATCGATATCAATGTGTTTTTGTAATGAAATATTTTCTTGATCAAAACCTGTCAAGTAAAACATGATACTATGTCCGCAGAAAATTTCAGACAGTATAGGACAACTCGACCTTCTGTACCCTAATTGTGACAATATTATGATGATCAACCGCATCTAGTCAGTGTGATTTCATAACCATCTCGCAACATTTCTCATACTGAATAAACGGCAAAACACACAAAAAATGTGTGACATTACCAACAATCGTTTTCGGATCCCAGACACTTCATCCCCGGACACTTCATCCCCAGACACTTAATCCCCGGACACTTAATCCCCTAGACACTTAATCCCCAGACACTTAATCCTCAAAATGAAATTTCAACTCAAAAAATTATGAAGTGAATGAAAAATTTAATTCAAATTCAAATAATACTTAACTTCAACATTTATAACATCCCAGTCTTACGAGAGTTACCCAGAGTTACCACGCGACACATTTCTCTTACGGTTATGCTATTTATAGTTCACAAAATAGCAGTTTTGAGTGTTGTGTCGCGATTTGGGGATTAAGTGTCTGGGGATTAAGTGTCCGGGGATTAAGTGTCCGGGGATGAAGTGTCCGGGGCTGAAGTGTCCGGGGATTAAGTGTCTGGGGATTAAGTGTCCGGGGATGAAGTGTCCGGGGATGAAGTGTCCGGGGATGAAGTGTCCGGGGATTAAGTGTCCGGTCACCGTGATTTCATAACCATCTCGCAACATTTCTCATACTGAATAAACGGCAAAACACACAAAAAATGTGTGACATTACCAACAATCGTTTTCAAATAGAAAGTTTTGAATAATGAAGAAATAAACGTCCTCCGAAAACCTCTACATTGGGTCCAGAAATGTTCGGATTGTGTGCCTCAAAGTCGCTTTATTTATTTATTTTTTTTGTTGCTACTTTACGCCCAGACATAAAATAAAACACATCGTTTGACAGAAAAGGAACAAATACTATATTTTGTTTATGTAGTGATGTTTAAAACACAATATAAATATGTACAGTATGTTTGAAAGTTAGGGAAATTTTACAGAAAGGTAGTCTCTATCACAGCAGCTCGAAAATACCTGACCGAAGGATGCTGACGTTGTGAATCACTTCTGCTGAAAGTTTCCTTTTAAAAAAAACGATTACTAACGATCATTGCTCAAACACAAAGGGCGGCTTGTAAAGATCGCTATATTTCCATACATTTTCGCGAAGAAAAACAAACGAGCACTAATTAGTAAAAAAGGAGATGGCATTTCACCTCGCATTTGGCATTTGAAATGCCATCCACCCCGTCCTCGCTGTATTCGGGTTTGAAATTGTAGGGCAGATGCATGATGTCACCTCTTTGACAAAATCACCTGGGAGATGAAAGTAAACTCTCGTTGCCAAAAGTTTCAATGACATTATTTGACAGCAAATCATTCTGTCCCACAACAGTGTTTTAGACGCGATTGTAAATAAGTGATTGTTTCACAACCAGAAATTCAGAACGACAGAATTTGTCAGTGAACATGCTCTTTAATATTTCATTCTCTTTAAATAACTACTTAGCGCTGAACAACAGGTCGCAGATGAACCAAGAAAGGGAAGAATAAATAACGGGGAAAAACCCAGGACACTCACGCGAGCAAACGACCGACCGGCCAGCCGGCTGATCAAACGGACAAGGAAGGAATGAACAAGATAATAATGAATGGTTAGAACGATAACCTTTAGAAAATGGGCAAAGACGAAAAGAGAAATGGACTTACAAAGAACTTCCTAGGAGTCCACACTACGGTCTTACATATTCCACGAAGAACTCTTACCTAAATGTTAAAATCAGAAAGTTTATGTACTCTCCTGCTGAAGGATGTCTGCAACTCCGCTCAGTACGTGGAGACCCATTCATCACAGCTTTAAGTGATTTTTATTTGAACTTCTTGTAGACTTTTCTCATCACGATAAGCGAAGGACGCACATGGTGACCGCACCATATCTCGCAGTTTGCCTTTCAATTAGTCCATCCCTAATTTGCCATTAATACTGCTTTTGCCGCTTTCATGCTTAATCTTCCTCTGGTTGTCGAAGGACGCCATGCTTAATTGACACAAATATTGATAGCCGATCGATGCGTTCAGTCGCACAGCGTACATACGGGTTCTTCTGTTGGGAGCCTTGTTTAGGGACATGAAAGAAGGAAGTGGACATCCTTATTGACAACACGGTCAGGAGAGACTAGACATGAAACGAAATTAAGCAGCAGTCTTCGTATGTCACCATGTTTGTTTACTAATGAGAAATATCCCAGAAAAGGCTGAAAAAAATTGTATGGGAAGGGGTAGTGGTGGTAAGTTGGTCTTTAATCTTGACTGCTCCGCAGGACTTTCATGATTTGATGTGTGGAAGTTCGAGTGAGGAGGATGGAAGAGTGGGGGAAAGAAAGCAAACTCGTAGAGTAGAGATGTAATTTGTCTCTTTTAGAAAGAATATTTTGTTTTCTGTTTTTACAAGTGAAATGAATATAACCATCGCAATAAGCTTTTTGCTAATCGGACGATTCTTTCCGGTCTGAAGCAAGTTCAGGGAGGCTCAGCGATCAAAGTCGATCAAAGTTTCCTCATTAAATAGGAAAATGAACACTTTTGACCCTGCTTCGAACATAACCGTGAATTAGGTTCAGAGTGGATACATGTTTCAACATGTCATGGGAACCAGTCTCCTAAGGCTGGTCGGTTCATCACGAACACCAACAATAACAAAAACAATCACCCCCCCCCATACTGTTACACGAACAACATTTTGGAGTAGAAGATGTGTTCGAGGCTCATATGGGCTGGAAAACTTCCCCTGTCCATCAAGCAGTCAGGTATTTCATTTACCGAAAAAGATAATAGGAAGCAAGAGGAGAGGGACGGACTCCGACTGTCACGTACCGTACTCTAGACATAGTGAGCCACTTACAGTTCCCTTCCTTTGCGTCCCATTGGCTATGAAGACATTTTCTTTTCTGTATATTTCAACGTTGACAGCACTTCAGGTACCATTTAATTTGAGAATCGAACGAGTCAGCCTCCTGACTTGGACCTTTTGTTCCTTTTGTTTTCATTTTTTAATTGTTGCAATACGTTTGCTAGCCACTGGTGTTTGCAGTTCCCAGCGGATGACCTGCACTGACGTGAACTTCTTCCTCGTGATAGCCACATCCCCGCGAGAAAATGTGAAGATGAGTTTCTAAGTTGAACAAGACTGCTCAGTAACCAGATGATTATCGAAACAGTGTCCCAGAGAACGGAGAAAAAACTACATTAACGGACAAAAAATGGGATTACAAAACACAGATCCCAGTTTCCATTCCTTAGGGGAATGAAATACCTTGGAGTCAGTGTACAAATACAAAAACCAAAACAAAGACAAGCAAACCAAAACAAAAACCAGATCAATCCTAAATAAGCCAAAGAAAGCCTAAGCAAAACAGACCAAAGGCGAAAACAAAATAAATAAAAGGACAAGAAAAGAAAACAAATTAAAAAATAAAAAAAGAAATGAAAGAAAGACAACCAAAAATAGTCAAAGACAAAAATGCAGTTGAACAAAAGCAAAATAAAGTAAAAAAAAATGAGAATAAAAAATTGATAAAGTGAATAGAAGCAAAAAGTAGAAAAAGGGAAATACGACAAAAAAAGAAGAAAAAGGGAAATACGACAAAAAAAGAAGAAAAACAGAAAGGAAGTCACAGTAGCCGGTGTCGATGACGATGATGATGTTAGTGAGGATGCCGGGGCTGGAGAAATGGCAGTGTGTGGTGAGCCCCCGCTGTGTGTGTTGCTGTAGTCGTAGATCAGCTGGCTTCTATCACTTACACTCCTCCTCCATTGCCCCGGCAGAAGGAGGGGGACGAGGCTCAGGCAGCCAAGAGGCCGCGCGGAACTCTGGGTAGAGGCGCTGTGTGTGTTTGTGCTTTCCGGGACACCTGGCCATCTGCCAGCCAGGTGCGCTTCTTCTTTTTGACAGGTGACTAGGCGAGTTTTAATAATCGCTCAAAGTGCACTATCAGGTGAATTGCAGAGGAGGAGGATGGATGTTGGGGGATGAAGTAAGGAGAAGGACTTGACCGCAAACATGAGACCTTTGGCCACTGGGAGAGTTTCGCCGTGATATTCTAGCAGACGTTTGTTTGCACACACACACACACACACACACACACACACACGCATTCACTCTCACACGCACACGCACACATACACTCACTCACACACGCACTCACGCATGCTCTCGGCGGCCATGCATCTACAAATGGGTGTGTCATTGCTGTAGAAAATTTCCTTGCACAAATGATGGAATTTTACCTGCACACAAAAACAATGCTACCTGCATACATAAATGATCGTAAACATTTTATTCGCGCCAGTGATGCCTGCACAGGTGACTGTAACACTCTATCTACACACAAAGCCAGGAAAAACTACACAAAGTCTTACCGATTGATGATAGATGGTTGAAACCACGTTAAGTGTAGTTAAGCCAAGTCTCAACCGAGTATCCACACGCCCACGCGCGCGCGCACGCACACACACACACACACACACACACACACACACACACACACACACACACACACACACACACATGCCGAGCTACAAACACATGCTCTGACACCAGAACATCTCCACAAATAATTCCCATAAAATCTCGACTATTGTCTTTTGCCAAAGAGATAAGTTATACTGTACAAACATCAATCATAACAGAGTGGGAACAGTTTCTCTGCTTCACTAACGACGTTCGACTTCTTCGTGATGTACATCCGCTAAGGTGACAGGGTGCAGTCTAAGACTACGGGGTACATTTACCTCAAAGTTGACGGCATACATCCACCTTATAGGTGACAGGGTACATTCACTTTATAATTGACCATAAAGGACAATTGATGGGATTAACTTCACTCTTCTTGCCTTTCACTCCCAAACACTATTCCATAGACTTTTGCTTTAGGAAGACAGACCTCGATCTTTTTCAGTATCTACGATCGAACAGACAGCTAGAAAGCATTGCTTATGTCTTATTTACTGTTTCCCATTAACTGGGTCCGTCGTCTGACAGTCATCAGGTCCGAGAATTTCTGGTTTTTTTCTGGAACGGTCTTTCGTTTATAATGGAGTTGTATGGACTGTAGTGGCCAGAGTAAGGCAATCACACCAACAGAGATATCAACCCTTCCCCCTAAAAAGAAAACAAACAAACAAAAAACAACAACAACAAAAACACAAAACACAAAAACGATGATCAAGGATCAGTTGACCAACAGCAGGTACATTAAGCTGGACATATTGTTATTCGTACGTAGGGTTAATTAAATCTCCTGCTTTTGCTTTATTCGACTTGAAATAATTTGTATCAGCTTTCTGAGAGGCGGAAAATAAAGTATTATTGCCAGGCCGCTATCTATCACTACTTCATCATCACTAACACAAGTATCTCTCCTTAATGACTTCCATTAAGCACCGAAGTGTCAAAATGGCCGACGTGTGCTTGGGAGATCTTTGAAATATCATGGATTGGTTTTTCAGGTGCCCACAACCTTTTGAAGGAGAAATAAAATATCCGCGTGTGTGTGTGTGTGTGTGTGTGTGTGTGTGTGTGTGTGTGTGTGTGTGTGCCATTTTCAGTTCCTCTGCAGTGCGAGGATGTCCCAGCTCTTCACTGAAGAAACTCGAGACAGTCAACAAGTCGGCGACGATGACTGGCCACTCGCGCTTCGAAAATAATTTTCAGTGTAAGGGTCCCTAGTGCTACAGTAAAACTAGAAAAAACATTTGAATTGAAAAGCTTGAAAAATGTCATTAGTGTTTGTTGCAAACACCTGTGACACAAAACACTTGTCATTATCTTTGATGACAACAGGAGTAAGTGCTTATTCTGGTTCAGAGCAGGTTGTTGACATGTAGTGATCTTTGGGTAAACAGGTAAGTGGATGAAATGAATGCAGAGGATAATTAACAAAGTTTTACACAATAACGGATTCTTCTTCTATTACTCCTGAGATATTTTAACAGGCATGTTGCTTTACTACTGCTGCTATTAATTATTATGAGTGTTGTTGCTCCCCTGTCTCTACTGTTGCTACTAATACTGTCGCTGTACTGTTTATGTTGCCACTAATGTTGTTTATCTGGTGTTTCTTTTACTACTAATGCCGCTGCTCTTCTCTTTCCGCTAATACTAATGTTGTTGATGTAATGCTGTTGTTACTACTACTACTACTACAACAACTGTAGTGTATGCAAAAAGTACACGATGCCTCTTACGTTTTCAAACAAAGAACAAGGGTTTGTTATCACAAGGATCATGGTAGGAATCCATTCTTTTTATTGCTCACACTACATCAGTGAAGACTCCTCGTTCTTCCCAACACAAATTAAAAAAACTTTATTTGCGTACTGTTGATTGAGTGATATTGCCAAA
The DNA here is from genome assembly GCA_004794655.1 of Marisa cornuarietis. Taxonomy (NCBI): domain Eukaryota; kingdom Metazoa; phylum Mollusca; class Gastropoda; order Architaenioglossa; family Ampullariidae; genus Marisa; species Marisa cornuarietis. The sequence goes on from SMMW01000618.1 coordinate 2,818,346, forward strand.
CAATTTAAGCCATTTTGCTGCTTTTGGAACTGTGTCAGCAACACAGGGTAACTCCTCGAGAACTTTTCTGCATTGACACCATGAATTTTTTTTCGACTCTTGATGCAACGGTTATGCATCTCATCAGTGTGAGGGTTGGAATCGACAGTTATGTTCTCTGAAGTCTCTGTCACCGCAGGAACATGTGTTAACACTCGGAGTCTTCGGAGGTCTACAGATCCCTGAAGTCGAGACACTTCGCACTATTTTCTGCCTCAAAACAGGGATCTGAACAGACCTCTTCTCAAATTCATCTTTGCCCGCTCGCAGTCTACCAGTCCTTTCTTATGCTGAACCCCTGGCATGGGTCATTAGCAGATTTTTCCGTCTTTTATGTCTGTTGATGTGTCTCTAGCCGGTTGCTTACTAATATATATTATTCTGTGTCAGTATGTGTGTTATATACATTTTGCTGCTGTTTTGAATATCTGCTTTAAATGTTTTATTTTCCGAATATATTGGTAAAGAACATTGAGTCTATTGTACAGAAGAGAAATGCGCTATGTAAGTCTGCATCATTATTAAACAATTGTGTCTTTGTGTTTACATCAGCGGATCTGGAGAAAGTTCGAGAAAAGCTGCACACAAAAGATGTTAATTACTTTAGACGGAGAAACCACAGCATCACACAAAGACATATCCGCATCTGTCAGTCTGGGCAAGCCACACCCACCTCGACGGGTTAGGGGTGGTGGTGAGGGTGAAAGGTGGGGTGACCAGCCCCTGAGATGGCCGGCGGTCAGTGGTTGTGACGAAAGCGAAGGCCACAGAGGACACCGAGGGTTGCTGCCCAGCGCTACACAAGCTAACCACATCCCGACCCTCGTTTACACGAACGTTCCAGAAGTCTCGACCGTTACATCTTCCTGGGCTCGCCACGGGGTCAGATCAGAAGTGTACTGGTGGTGGTGGTGGTGGTAGAGGCGGGGGGAGGGGTTACAAGGGGAAATTGTTCTCGTCTTTGTTTCGACTCCCACCCCACCTCCACCGTCCTCCCATGGGGTCGTGGGTCCAGCAGTCAGAAAATGAAAGAGTGAGAAAGTTGTTTAGTCATCGATCCTGGTTAGAGATGCAGTGTCATCCTCCCCTCTTTCTCTTCCCCATCCCCCCTCCCCTGTATCATGGCGGCCAGACGAGTGGCGTGACCAAACAAGGCAGAAACCACCGTTTAGTTGGGGGGGCTGCTGCGTGGACAGGAAACCTCCGCCAGCGAGGGACAGGCTGGCGGCTGAAATGTGTTTGGGTAGCGACTGGGCCATATTTGCAAGGGAGACCATTGTCGAAGCAAAGGTGATATTAAGTTGGTGGATACTAGAAGTTCTCCTTTATTTTTGTATTCTCTTCCTCTTTTTTTGTGTGGGGAAATCAGGGATGAGCGCTATGGTAGGTGGTGTGGTGGAAGGTATGCATTGTGAGAGAGAAAGATAATGGGAGACGATAAAGTATGGGCTTGCATCCCAGTGAATGAGCAGTAACTCCCAAACATACATATAAAAAGTATTACACCATACGTGTACACATACATATAAGTGGTGTGTGTGTGTGTGTGTGTGTGTGTGTGTGTGTGTTATCTACAATAAATATATGCTGCCATATTTTACGTATATATATATATGTATGGATTTAACTGAGAAACAGAAGGTTTGTTTGCCAGATTAACATACTGACAGAGTTACAAAAACAATCTGCTACTAAACTTGTGATTGTTGCGTCCTCTTTAGTCAGTCAAAGTAAAACGTATTTCTTAACCTTTTCAGTTTTGCTGTCAGTGCGTCTTGATGATGTTGAGTACACCAGCACGTGCAAGACACTCAAAAAGTGCTAATCAAACGATGGTGTGGAAACGCTTATGGTCGGTTCATGGTTTTTCGATCACGGCACGAGCATACCTCATCTTCTTCTTCCAGAAATTACCCGCTGATTGTTTACCCTAACTGAAACGAAAACTGTAGATTAACGACACTGATGTAGCAGGAAATCTTCAGAAAAAAACAGGAAGGAGAATTGTAAAGGGGAAAAAAAGGGGCCGGAGAGAAAGAGAGAGAGAGAGAGATGCCAGAGATTGCGTCTCAAACTCATCTTGTCGCACAATGCTCAATGCCACGGGCTAGGGATTATTTTCCTCTGCGCAACAACACTAATTCGAGGCGACTCGCACCGCCTGGATGCGGACGTGAAAAATCACCGTGCCGTGCGCAGCTTCCTGTGACGTCATGATGGCGCTGAAGGCCAGAGCGAAGCTTTCTACCCGATCTAAGGGTGAGCGATTGGTGGAGAGGAAGATGAGGCAGTGGGCAAAGGGGTGGGAAGAGTGGGGAAGCGGAAAAGATGTAGCAAACTGTAATGAAGTTTGTCTACGATAGAGGTCGTATCACCTGAACGGATGTTGCTCCACCCGGCAAATGAAACCACAGGAGAGTACCTCTCTTTCTGTGTGTGTGTGTGTGTGTGTGTGTGTGTGTGTGTGTGTGTGTGTGTTTGCCTTTTATTTCACATTCACATCTACATGTAAATATGTTATGAGAAACCCATGAACAGAAGACTCAACCTTGACTACATCGGTGGCAAAAGACTTCACCAGATTATAAAAAAAAATTAGAAGATCTACATTCTCAAGTATAATTTTTAGAAAAGAGAGGATTTCACATGATTACTGACTCACCCAGAACCCAACCTAAAAGCTCGCGAATGCCAGTAAATAATCTTTACGATGCAGCTTTTCTTCGAGTTATCGACGAGACCTGAACACTTAGCACGCTGTGACCCTCGTATCCCAGTTCCTGTACACACACAAATTTGCAGGGAAGGTTGTGAATCAAAGAAGGGATAGAGAGAGAACAGGAAACAGTAGAATTAAGTGGTATTATAAGGCTAGTAGGGTGGACTTTTTAGCGACTGGATGGAAGCTCAGTGCAAAGATATTATTTTCCCAAATATGGGGTTATACCTCCTTTCATTTTCGAGATACTCTCCTGCAAACATCATCACGAACAGGCACACAGACGTGCACACAAGCACACGCACACACACAGGTACACACATATAAAGGTACCTGACAGATACATTCACAAACTAGGCACACACACACACACACACACACACACACACACACACACACACACACACACACACACATTTGCACACTTCCAGGAATTTATGTTTGTCTGCGCCTATTGATAAAAAGGACACGCAAACGCGCTCACAAACACACGAAGACCTAACAGCACGTACACACGTGTGGGACTTCTGTTACAGCCTCAAAAGTCTTGAAGTCATCAGTGATGCCTGTGAAGTGACTGCATCCCAATGCCTGATGTACACATTATTGTACAAACACGGCACTGCAGTCCACCGAGTCCTCTCACGTGCTTACAACAGCAGGTCATAGCACTTACCAGGGCGTCAGTAGGTTTACTGGCTCAAGTCTTTCTCTCCTGCCCTAACCGTTTGGTAGATTTCAAGGCCTCCAAGATGGCAGCTGGCACAAATATTTCCGGCTGGAGGGTAACTGCTTTCAGTCGTTCATTTATTTCTTTAGGGCATTTTCGTGGCCAGAGTTCAAGTCTCCCAGATCTGGGGGGTCTTGGAGTAAAAGACCCGTGTCCAATTCCCCGAAGATTATCGTACTCAAATCGCTGTCTCGGACCGCAATGTTGGGGTTTCAGCCTTCTCACTGCATTGCAGTTAAATGGCTAAATCATGTGCTTTTTTTCTCTTGTCCCTATCTCTTACCGCTCTCTTACAGTATGCACGCGCTCTCACAGACAAAACACACGCGCACATGTACACACATATATCACACAAAACCTGCTCCTCTGGAAAAAGACCCCCCCCATCTCTCCCTCCCACACACACATGCAAATACCCTCCAACCATCAATTTTGTCAATTACGAAACGACGTTAGGAATACTTTGTAAATGAGACCAGTCTCGTGGTCAGTGAATTTGCATCCTCCCGTTACAATCCATCGCCACCTCCTCTCCCTTTCCCACCCCTTTCAGCCGGGTAGAGGGGGGTAACTATGGCTGGGCCGCGGCTGGCGTAGATTTTGGTAGAGGGAAGAAGGTTGACATTAAGGTGGTGCCAAATGCCTGACATTTCACCACGTTCCGCGCACACAGACAGACACGCCGATGATGTCGCCTCGGCAACGCTCGTGCATTGTTTGTGTGGAAGACTTGTGCATGTTACTGCAGCCGGACCCCTGCAGCCCACCGCGTGAGTCAACAGCCTGCAGGTCCTCGTTACGCCCGCCAGTACCTTTACCAGTTCACCTGTCGTTAGGTGAATCTCGGGTACACGGAGTGGTGCGGGTGGCTGGGGGTAAAGGTTGGACAGAAAGCAGTGTAAAGGTTTTATTACATTGGGAGTATCATTCCTTTAGACACACTTCCATCGGTTCTCTCCCTTCGTCAAGAGTGAGACAATTCCGCATGGTCAGCCAAAAATAGGATTTTTAAGAACATTTTGATGTCACGTGGTTAGCACGTGCACGAACACACTCACATATATTATATACACACACAAACCAATACGCGCTAGCACACGTGCGCAAACACATACACACACCCAGATGCACGAAAAACATGCACTTTATATCTATGTGGCATTATACACTAACTGTCGGTTTGTCATGGATAACAAACGGTAAACATTAATTTTAAAAATCACATGTGGAATTTAAGTAGAACATTCAGTGAATAGTCAAGATAGACACTCTACCCAAAAGAATCCCCAATAACAATTAAAAGAAAAATAATAAAAAATAAAGTACCTTCTACCTCCTACCCCTCCTCTGTCGGGTATATAAACGCACCCCTGATTAAATAAATCATAAACTCTTTCTTTGCTATTTACTTCACTTATATAATTTCCTCTATTTTTTCATTTTACTTTCATTTTTTTGAAGCTGTTGTCTTCAGCTGCCTTGTAGAGAGACTTAAACAAACCTAAGACTCAAGATCGCTTTGCCTTCACCTCCAGACCGCTGTACCTAAAGATGGCTGATCGTCACCTCAATATATCCGTTTCCTTGACAATGCGATGAGAATCAAAAGGCCCGGTTTCACATCTCGTCTTGAGCCAGCTATAGGGTTCTTTCTCCCGCTTCATCATCCCTCGTGCCAAATCCCCAGTAAATGAAAGCATTTTCTTTACAAACAAACCATCTAAGTGCAAGTGTGCGAAGTGTTATTAATTTTATAAGCTGATGACTTTTCCATGTCCTTTATTGCAGCAGCCTCAAATATTCTTTAGGAGAACATCTCAACCTGTGCTCAGACTGCCTTCTATTGGACAGAACCCTTCGTCTTCTTACCTCTTCCAGAACAAATCCAGTGACAAGAAAAAATATCCACTGCATTATTGTGTGACATCACTGACACTATTGTCATTTTCCGTTCTACCCAGTCGAGCGACAATAGTGTTTCAGTCACAAAAGGAACAAAATGTCAACTCGCCCGTTTGTCCTCAATGCGTTTTCCTCTTTTTTTTTAAGAGAGAGAGAGAGAGGGGGGGGACAATAGTTTGTGATCACAATAGCAGGCAATGGAGGGAAGCCCGGGTCAACATATGACATTCCGGAAGGGAAGATAAAGCTGACCCCATCAAGACAAACCAAGCCCCAAGAATTGTTTGCCCAGTCACGCCAAGCAGACGGCTTCCTTGACAAAGGTGGAGATGAGTGTGTATCATAACATAGGCCCGCCTGTATCAGAATTAAAATGGACTGGTCTCTTGCAGGAAGACACGCTGCAGCCAGAAAAAAATACAGATATAATAATCCCTGTTTGATGAATTCCAGTATCACGATTTTTGTCAATCTCTTGGCAGATTAACACAGAATTCAATGCAAACTGAATCTCGATAAAAGAAATTTATTTTAATGAATTTTTCCATTTAAGGAACTAAAATTAAAGTCTAGAGGGGGAAAATCCTTCCGTTATAATGAGTTATTATTGGGATGTTATGTGTCACGGATTTAATTTCCTGGTGTAGCCTTTATGAGAGTGAAACCTGGGGTTTATGATGTATCGACTTTGAGTGAGTCTTTAGAAGAGGGTTTTGCCTGCTGAAGAACTTTTCCTCAGTATATGAAAAGACAAAAGTGGAATGGTTTCAAACAATCTGCCTCAGTTTACACTGGAAGATAAAACAACTCAGTGCCAGTGACTAGAAAAAGAAAAAGCTGTGGCTGACCAACTCGCCCTTACGCTACCCGCGCCGTCGACAGTTCTCGATGACTGAGTAAACTGACTCTAACCAGGAAGCCCTGCCTGATGCCACGGAAACATCTTAAACATTACTTTTATGTTTGTAGGTCTAAAGAAACACAAAGAGAAAGTTTCTTAAAATGTTTTCGCATTTTTCCATGCTCTCAGGGCTGTTTGTCACGCGTACTAAAAAGGTGTTACTTCGAAAACACTTCGAATCAGCGACACTTCTTTTTTATAAATCTGGACATAAAAATAAACTAATCGAAATGCACTGAAAGCGCATGAAGTAATGTTTTTTTCAGTTATTTAAACCAGAGGTTGTTTAGTGCTAAGTAAAAAAAAAAGACAAAAACCATTATAAATTCCTTAATATAGTCGTGTACAGGAAAACTGATTAAAGGGCTAGAAAAGCAACTGTACGGAAAAGCAGCGGGGAGCAAGCGATAGACAATGAAGACTGCTTCAAATGAAGATCTTGAAAAAAGCTCTTTTCACCCAGCTTCAAGAGATGAGATAACTGAGGGGCAGAATGTAGCAAGAATAAAGCTGTTGTACTCTCAGTCTCCTCCAGACAGTCAGGTTCATCCCGGGATTGGCAGGTTGAACATCTTCTATGAGAGACATGGTATTTCAGTGAGAGACTTTTAACCCCTTTCACTGTTCTGATGTAACTACCAATGACATTAATTAGCACCTTTGCTGTCTCCAAGATTCTCTCCTGACAAGTGCTTCCAAGGATCTGGCCCAGCTGCAAATTACTGAAGTTAATGAAGCAAAATGCACCATTATTTTCTTCTCTTAAAATGTTTACTTATAGTTTTGGGGATCTTGCATAGGGGAAGACATTTTATAAGGGTAGAATGTTTGAGATTTTTGCTTGCTTGTGAACAGTGATGTTAGAAAGCATTGGCACCTAAAAGAAGCTAACAGGTGAAAAGAAGAGGAAAGAACTTTGATGTTAAGCCCCTGGCCGCCTTTTCACAACAAATCTAAGACACACGATTCCGGAAGGCCTCGAAAGACCAACAATTTAAGCAACTCATCATTAGTTTCCTCACAAGCCTCTCTGTAAAGAACAAGCAGTTTTGGAAAGGGTTTTCTGAAAAACTTTCATCAAAATCTGACAGAGGATTATACTCAGTGTGCAGTGTAGTTCTTAATAAATAAATAAATAAATAAATAAATAAATAAATAATATCAGCCTAGACTAGACCAAAGTAAAGGAAAGAAATTGATGAGCATTAAGAACGAAGTCTCGCAGGTAAAAACCCAGCGGCGTGAAACGCAGGAATGGAGCAGGATTCACAAGAGCAGAAAACAAGAACATAATTTATATTTTTCGAGAAAAAAGCGACAGCGCACGTGGGCGAGATCTCAAGAAATCTCCCAGGATACCCCCTGCATCGCCTCCCATCACAGTTTCTGTGAGCAACAGATGGCCGGCCGTCAGGATTACTGGGAGGGGCTCGCTAAGGGCTGGTGTCATATTTCTTCCTTGTACTTTTGTCTAAGCCACGTTAGGTAAGTATTTAATAAATGGGTACTAATGATCTCTTGGAGTGTCCACCATGGTCCCGACTTTGCAAAACAGTTCTCCACTAAAATCCTAGTTTGAAATACACCCATTTCAGATGCCATTTACCTGGTAAGCTGAAATATTATGATGAAAAAAAATTGTAAAAAAACAAAAAACAAAAAGAGGAAAAGTACATAGAGACTTAAAGAACTACCGGGGCATATTTATTTTTTGGGTAAAGTGCAGTGCAAGATTTTATTTTCCTAACTTTAGGTAAAACTCATACTTCCTCCATTTTTGGTCTACAGACACAGGTCTATAGACATGCCTAAGCACAGGAAAGAAGTAAACAGTACAGACACCAGGATTTGTGTACCTGGATACCTTCACCTCATCCAGGTAACAGCCAGTCGAACAGCTGGGGCCATCTGTTAGGTGTGTCTGCGGACAAACATCGAGATTAAACTCTTTCTGTGTACGGTGATGTTTGTAGGCGTGTGTCTCGAGAACAAAAACTGGTTGCATTCATCCACACTTTTGGAAAAAAAAAATTTTACACGGAGCTTTACACAGTTATTAAAAGAACTATTTCGCTCCTAGTAGACCTTTAACTGGATTCCAAGCTGTTGAACTAAATCTCCTGAAACGGGAGCTCAGATTGTTTTAAAACACAAAGAATGCATGAAGAATGTTTACTATTGTAATCTTCAATGGGAGAAAATATAGGAGCTCCTTGAAAGTGCCTCAGCAGATTAACAATTTCTCTCTCGCTTGAGAGGATCTGGGGACGCTCTTCCCTTTTCTTACAGAGATTGTTTTTAATGTGACTGTCAGATCCCACACATCAGCTCCACAATGTTTAAAGCTTTCACTGCAAGGGTAGATTAGCACTGTTTTAGAATCAAGCAAAACCCGTATTTTATTCTTGTAGTGTAGCTATTGTAGGTCGTTTATTTTCTCAAACTGTAAATTCTTCTTTCATGCGGACTAAGACGACAGCCACAGCGAACACAAAGCTGCAGAATTTTTTTCTCTTAGTTACGAACAGGAAGAAGAGCAAACAAGGTGAGGCTGCCTCTGAGAACAGAATGTGATAAGTGCTTTAGTGCATTTCTCAGCCCCTGCCATGCGAGTGTGCTGTGTTACTTCCCCTGTCTAATAAACTAACTATAATGATGCCAAATGTATTGTGCTCAACATAAACAAGGTGGTGCGACGGCACTAACACCAAAGCCTGCACCTTACCTTTACCACAACTACAACAGTCTTCTCCCCCCTCCCCCTTGAAGTGCTAATCCTCGTAGTCCCGGCAAGCGCTCTCTCAATGGTGAGGTGGGAAAGTCTAACACCTCTCTAGGTGCAGCCAGGGGTCTGACTCCTTGATGTCCTGGCGAGTGTCAGTATAATGACAAGCTAGTGCTCACAGTGCTGCAAGCTACTGCTGACAGTCAGACAGACTATTGCTTGCAGTCCAGCCACTTAGTGCTCACCACCAGAGAGACTTGCGGTTAGAGACAAGGCGCCATCACAAGCTTATGACAATGACCAACTTTATTTGTCCCATCGGGCAATTTGAATATGGGAATGTGCTCGAGTTCAACACTGAATGAAAAAAATTGAAAACATGAGGAGGAAAAGGAAGTGGGCAAGTAACATGTATCACACACACATATATATATATAAAATAACAGGATTTCAAGAAAGCAGGCAGGTGTTCACAAGGAGAAGAGGAAGTTTTACAGATGGGCTAATGCTTGCGGAAAGAGGAATAAGTGTTCAGAGTCCGACAAGCAAGTGTTCACATCCAGGTGAACATGTATTCAGACCGTTTGTTCAAACTGTTTTTCACAGTCAGTCAAGCTAGATTCAGGTTACAAAGTTTCTCTCAAGACATTACCATAATTAGAATATTGGTCTGGGTTTGTAGAAATTTTTTTATTTGCTGCCAGTACATAAAGGTGATTATATTTTTTAGAAGGTTCTGGGCTGCATATATCTACAAATTCTGTCAACCGTAGCAAAATTCTCTGCGGTCTGGTGAACTAGACGAGTAGCTTACGGCTCAGTGAATGTCTTGTTTGTGTGTTTGTATGTGTATGTGCGTATCTTTGCGTGTGCTCGTGTTTGTGCACATCTGTACATGTTAAATCTTTTATGCATTTATTTTGTATGTCTTTGACTGACTGCTGGGTTCGCTGAACATCGTATTATCGTATGGTGCAGTCATGCCGGCACTTTTTTCAAACAGTAAATATCAGAAAGCACAAACATGGCAGCAACATTCTGCTTCCGCCTTCGAAATACTCCATTCAGTCGTGTGGCGAAAACCTTTTCCGTAAATCTTCCTGTGATTTCGAAGGTTTGCCGTCCTGTACGTACGATGAGGGTGAGAACTTTTTATTTTGAAATCTAAGAATCAGGTGAATAATAGTGTCTCGTCTGTTAGACCATGAAGATTTTGCATTCAATGCCCACAGCAATGTTTGTCGAATAAAATCATATGATCAAATCCGCGAATTTGTTTTGCTGCATCTCGATAGGCAAGAACAGCACTGAACAGTTCTTGTTGTGACCCGACTATCAACAAGTCCTTCGTCTCAACTGTTGGCTGATGCAGTCCAAGGAGAACGGCATCAGTTTACAGTTAAAGCTTGACTGTTCATTTCTGAAACACCTCATCCTAAGAGAGGCATCAACGAAGCATGGCGGACTACCTCAGTTATCCATCATCCTTAAGTTTCGTCTCTTCATCAGCGAAAGGTTTCATGTTTGCGGGGGTTCAAAGATCGGGAAGCAGTGGTTAGGGGAAAGGAGTTGTGCAGCAGCTGAGACCACGAAAAATATGCCGTGTTTTTCCACCTGTCGTGCATAGGAACCAGCTCTTGCGAGGGCCGGGCTTCAGGTAGTTAGACAAAAAAAATAAATAAATAAAAACTAAAAAAATAAAATAAATAAATAAAATAATAAATAAAAAATTTCTCGGGAATAAAAAAAATTGGAGGACACACACACACACACACACACACACACACACACACACACACACACACACACACACACACACACACACACACACACACACAGGCCTTGAGACGAGGAACGATCATATCAGAGGCACATATGCCATTGACATGCACACAGGCGTCAATAACTTTATGATGAATGGCGAACATCAATGTCAACAACAAAAAATAAATTGAAATACATCCCTGTTTTTTGCCTACCTCACTTTGCTTCACCTCATAAATTGGTCGAATTTCAAGATTTTTATTTAACAGAATCCTCCAGACTTTTACTCTCTGTATCTTGGCAACAAGGCTGCACTGTGCCGCTTGTTGTTGCAAACATTGATTGGAGTGTCTTACGGTTCCCCCCTTCACGTACACCTCAGAGAGAAAGAGAGAGAGAGAGAAGAAAAAAAAATTCTGGCAACCGGACACATTTTCAAAGTTTACGCTACGCTATCAACTTAAAAAAGAAAGTTTTTTCTTGCGTGACACGACAAGCTGGTCGTGCATCAGGGCCCAGAACGGCCCATTGCAGCACCAGTTACTAACCACGGGGTTAGTGTCACCATTCTCCGCGGGACCTCATCTACAATCCTTCATCGCCAGGCCCAGGCACATCGGCGCATGCAGGGGCGATTTCAAGAAAGCAAGCGGCAATTTGGATATTGCTATTTTACCATCCGGGCAATCGATGGCCGGCCGTTCTCTGCGCTGCGCTCTCCTATTGCTGCCTTCTCGTTTCTTGGACATGTTAGCCCCGGTTGAAGGGGAGAAAACTCGAGTCGCACGTGCCCAAAAATAATGACGGAGTATTGAAGGGAGGTAATTCAAGACTGCTTTAGTCTTTTGGCCATTGCGCTGGACACGGCTCTCTTCTAGGGTAGAGCAACTGCCATGTTTCTTTTCTGGGCTGGTTGCGACTATTTCCCCCTTTCCCCACCCCTAGGCGCCTTGCTTGCGCAGACCGTCTGTTCATTTTGTCCTTATATGGTGTCATCGGGTTCTCTTTTTTTTGCAAAAAGATCTTACTTTCATCTCCGTTTTGTCTGCACAATTGTTCTGTCCAGCTCAAAGACTTACCCAAACTCCAAAGCTAGTTGCTCGAAATGCAAGTTTGTCGACTTAGGAAGTTAAAAAAGTAAAATGCGAAACGTATGCAAAATAGAAAATAAAAGTTTACTAAGAATCGAACGTACAGCCTCAGCACAAGGGATCATACACACATCAGTGCACTACTTCAGCATATTACTGGTCGTAAATGAGCAGCAGTTAAGCTATTGAAGCTACTGAAGTTTGACTGGTTTCTTTAAAAAGATTGAATGAATGAGTGCAAGTGGGGACAATAATTGCGGGCAGGTTGCGCTTGTGAAAAGAGAGAGCGAGAGAGAAAGAGATGTTGATCATAGGGTCCTGTGACTCTATCGCCCCATTTTTAAAAAAATTGTTTTCCTTGCTGGACTGTTTCCATTACGAAATATCTTTGTTTCTGAGACATCTTACAGAAGTGTCTTAAAGGCAGACACATTTTAAAAGAAAACTTGCGACATAAAGGAAAAGTCTTCCAGAGATGACCTGTGTTCTGTTCTCTGAAACAAAGCGGTGCACAGTCAGATAAGTCCAAGTTGGATAGGGTTGCCTGATGAGATATGATTGACTTATTAAGCAGTATTAAAAAAGGCGCTGTAAGCACGAGCATGGGAGTCAGTGATACTGACGAAAGGCTGGCAAACAGAGATTCCTGTCAAAGGCCACTTTTTGCTAATTTTTAAAATTTTATCTAACAGGAAGGAAGATTTTTGTATTAATATCTGCGTTGTTCTCTCGTGAGTACCACCATGGACTTGTATTACTGGACTGCTTGCAGACGATTTTGTTCAGTGAAGTCATAGAACGAGGCTGGTTACGAAATAGCTTCCGGTTTAGTCACGTTTCAGTTTAACTACTAGAACGAGGCTTTGGACGATATAGCTTCCGGTTTATTCACATTCATTGTTAAGGTTCGTCGAGACTAACAGCGGAGAACTTCGCAAGAAGCTCAGCGTTGGTCTCGGCAGACAGACAGCAGTTCACATATACACGTCCGTGGTACCACAGATGTTGCTGGTGCAATACTTACCAATCGCTTATTTCTTCTTTTTCCCGCGCTGTTAGGTTTCGTGTGTATTGCAGCGAAAGTGCTTTAGCAGACCCTGTCATATCAGAAACAGAAACAGAGGATGGTGCAGTTCCCGCAAATAAAATGTAAAAATAAAACGATGAATTGTATCGTTGAAGGAGACAGGAAAAGCATGGATGGCAGCCGGAAATTTTCCTGGGGTTGCAAACTTTCTGAGAGCAACACGTCACTACTACAGAATATATTCGAGTAGTATATGTGCGTTACTATTTCTCACGCCTAACTAATCTCTTGCCAGTCAGATTGTAATAAGACCTACACACACTTACCCCCGCATGCACACACAACACCTTGACGAACACCCGCAGATGAAGGTGAAGGAAAGTGGAGATCGTTTATCTTCAGTTGTAGTTCGGGAGATGAAGAGTGAAGGCAGTTGATGCTGGTCAGCGGTTGGAAAAGTGGATGTTCGGAGAAGGTGAACTGTTTTAGGAACAGTTTAACTGTCTCTGAATAACCTCGTCCGAATGACATAAGACTCTGGACACCATTCATACACTAAACAATATGAGACCTTCTACAACTCATTACACGAGGACACCATTCATACTCCAAACAATATGAGACCTGCTACAACTCATTATACATATAACGAATGTAAATTCATTCATCACTAGTTTATCAATATTGTAATAAAGCATTTTGTGTTTAGATAATACCATTTATAGCACTGTTATTATATTTCTAAATTTAGGAATAAATGTTTCCGTCGGTCTTTCTGTCTGGGGATGATGGTAGCAGACTTTTGTAAGGAGTTTGTCAGTCTGTCTTGAATCTATTGCTGAATAGACAGTGTGTGCACATTCGTTTTGCATCTTAACAGTCTGCGCTGATTTTGCTTGTTTCTGGGTAGACTGAGTTGATTCAACTTGTTGGTTCTCTAGCCTTTTGTCTGTCTGTGTTGATTTTATGTCTCTTGGCAGTCCGTGTAGATTCTGCTTGTTTCTGGACATTATGCTTTGTCTTCTTGTCTCACCAGTCTGTGTTGAGTGCTCTCTAGCTAGGAAAGGTCCTGTCTGAAAGCTCATCTTATCATTCTGTTTTGAACAACATTCAGTATACTTTTTCTTATGTAATTTGTATATGAAGAAATAAGATTTATGATGATTTGTTCACTATGGATCATCTGTAGTGCTCTTGGTTGTCTGACCCTCGCAATCACACTTAATGAAGACAACAGCTTCAACAGTTTTGGTTGTAAGGTTCCGTCCTTCTCAGTAACATCATCCAGTAATAGTTCCTTTCACACGTAGGCCTTTGAAAACAAGTATAGCCCTTTTAACTGGTTTCTCCAAAGTAGAAAATTATTTTTTTTGTAAGGTATAACTGAGGAACATCAATGGCATTCTCTCCAATTTTGTTTGACACGGTAAATTGTTGGTTTGGTACAACCACTTAGCTCCATCTGTATTACACTTCTCTCTGCTTCATTAACAGACTAAAGGGATTTTGCCAAATTCTTTAGCGGTATTAGAGTTGTACTTCGTTTCTGATATATTTCGCAGTATATCCTCATATAAAGATACCGGAAGCTAAATGGCAGCAATGATTTGTTGGTTAAGGGCAGATTATTTGTGAGGAACATACCTCCTTCCCTAAACCCTATTTGAATCCTCCTCAGAAACTCAAAAGCCAGTGTTGGTAAGATTTGTCTTGCATTAGGCTCACACAGCCCTAAAAGAAACACCAAATAGCTATATTCTTATCTATGATTAAGTTTGTCATCATTGGAATCGAGCTTTGGCAGAGCAAATGGTTGCTCAGGGATGACTGTAAGTTTCAGAAAGTGTGCAAGCAGTTTTACAGTCGACTTGAGCATCCCTCTTGTATTTTGTGCAAGAAAGAAAGAAAGAAAGAAAGAAAGAAAGAAAGAAAGAAAGAATAAAAAATAAAGAACACGAGACCTGTATTTGTCAAATTTTCTTATTCATGAAATATGTGGTAATCATTTCTAAGCTCGATTTTTAAAGCTTTGGAAAAACCATCTTGCTTGTCTTTATGTAAGATTTGCATTTTGTTGAGCTTTTTTTTGTTTTGAAAAACGAATCTGCAAGACCGCTAAATCCGTTTCCTTAAGGGACACAACTGTGATATTAATTCCCACTGGCATATTGTATTGTTCACGATACGACGAATTGTGGTGGACAGGAATAGCAAAGAAAGACAGGAAAAGAGTTAAGGACAGGAAAAAATGTGGAGAGAACAGGTTAAGAAATGACTAGGACAGAATGAGAGGTGAGGGAATGATGGGCAAAGAAGTGAACGGGACAGGAAGAGAGGTAAAGGGAATAAGGGAATGAGAAAATGAATGAGAGAACGAGGTAGGGATAGAGGAAAAATGGATGGAGGAAGGCGATGTACGCATGATGATGGTATGACAACACTGAAGAAATCCCCTGCATTTCAAAATTTTTTGAAGCAAATGTCGCACTTGGATTTATCAAGAAATGCTGACAGACCAACATCTTAGTGCTAAAAATTTAGATAATCGATAGTGCAAAATTTGGGACTGCCTCGAATTTATTGCCATCAAAAGAAAAGCTTGAAGTGAAGAAAATAGCGGGTATGATTTATACTGTAGCATGTCCGCATGGTGTACTATAACAGCACGTCACCAGAGTGACACATCGTGGTGAGTCTACTTAGCGAGCTCTTTTAGCATGTCACCATACCATACTGCACTAGGGCGTCACCATAGTGGATCTGAAAGCCGTCTCGCTGTACAGATTTCTGTCTTTGAACAAATCTACGAAAAAGCCATAAACACGCTGAAGTCATTCAAGTCAAAAGCTTGCGTAAGATCAACACCGCTGCAGTAAGGGCCTTTTGCGTAGGACAATCAAAACAAACAGCGAAGTAAAAGCAGAAGGCGTGGGCGATCTTTTCTTCTGTCAGGATTGAGGCAGTTTCGATTGCTTGCAGTGCCAACTGCGGCAGATGTAAGACAAGATGGCGCGAAACGCTACCTACTTCCTGTGCGCAGCACTGGAGAGCCCTGCGTCCACAATGCGAAAATCTTCAAGAACACGGGGCACGCACCGTAAGAACTAGAGCAAGAAAACAGGTAAGAAAACAGACCGTGCCCTCCTTACCTATCGCAGATTATTTCGCAGGTATTTGCTACACCAGGAGGGTCTGGAGAAGGGTCGCCGCGCAGGATATCAAAGAGAGGCGCGAAATTTTTGCGACGGTGATGCGCGTTTGATGAAACGGCGCCGAGCGCGAGCGGATGTTTCGCACACAGCGCGCACGCGCTCTCGTGTCGGTAGCTGGCAAGAAGTTAGGCCCGACGCTGACAGGAAGTTACGTAGCACGTTCGCAAGAAGTTCGGCAGCATCCTGACAAGATGCTACGAGCCCTGGCAAAACAAAAGCAAGGCAGCATGCTGGTTAGGAGTTTGGAGTCGAGGTTGGGCAAGAAGCGAGGCAGAAGCCATTAAGCTATCAAACTATTAAACGACTTTCATCACGGCTATTTGTTTTTCCTTTTTCTCAGGTGGTGTCTTCGAGTTTAGAATTCTGTTTGGCATTTAGTACTTATTTTACTTTTAATTATTAAGAGTATTAATAGTTACATCACTTCTTTTTGTTTTAATTTGCTGCAGAATTATTTTCTCTACTTTCTCCTAGCATTAAAGACTATTTAATGCTGGAGTAACAATGCCATTTTACCATTTCACATAATGCAACGAAGGCTATTTTCCGGGGAAAGAAATAAAAAAAAAGCGAAACAGTGTATTTTTGCAGGACAGAACATCCCCAAACCCACTGGAAACCAAGCTAAATTAGCACAACATTATCACTAAATTAGCACGAGATTAGTGCGTTCCTGTTGCAGCCTGGTCTTAAACACCCCCTTCTCCTCGGTGCAAGCATTTTCCCTCAATTAGATGGGTTAGGTTTGTCATACGATACTAATTATCAAGCTGTAAATTAACTACCGCTCGTTCGGAAGACGTGAATCCTTAACTATCCGACTTTCTTACCATGGCATCGAAGAGGGTGAGATCTGGGATGCGATGATGGGGAGCTACACGAGCCCAGCGGTCCCTTTGGATCCGGACCTGACGATTTAAACCCTTTTTAAACACATGGTTTCGATTTATTTCTAGGTGTGTGGCTTTTAGAATGCTTGTCTCTTTGAAGGGAAAGTGTTAATTTTCTCATATTATGTATTTTAGTATCATGCCGCGAACTTCTTCTGGCTATTTCAAGAAGTTTGCACTCTAGGCGTGTCTTTGAAGCTGGCAAGAGACACGGAAACAGTTTTGCTTTATGAATTCTTTAAAAGGCTCTGTTTTGTAATGTATTGTAGCGGCTTAGCTCAACGCTGTTTCCTGACGGCCTCACAACTCATGAGCTTAACGGCATTTTTTAAAAAATAAAACCAATACTAAATAAAATAAACTTCTTCTTTTTTTCTCCTCGAACTCTTACTCCAGGACGACTCCTACTCTGAGTACCACTCAGCTCCTACTCACTCAACTCCTACTATTACTGAGAACTGGCACTAGACGGGTTTGTTGACATGTTTTGAGCAAATCTTAACAATGCAAAAAGTAACAACTGCTGTCACAACGCCCCTGGTATTTACTCACAGACAAGTGGTTCAAATACATGCAAACAACAATTTGGCTCATCTAAAAGTGGCTCCAGTATCATCCATGTTATCTCTGGTAATTGTGACTGCTGCCCTTGTACTGCGATTTCCTCCCACTCCTCGGTCTCTCATTTTCATTGCAATTCCACACTAGTAAGAAAGTGAGAACAGGGCTAAAGCTGAGAGTCGCGGCACACCGGTGAGTTTCCACTCGAAGTGTCCTGTCCGACTGTCCGTTGTCACTTTCCCACTCGGTCCACCAACCACGTCAGAGAGAGACGACTGCAACCCTCGCTGACACGGATACCGAGCGATGTACCAATCTAGGGAGGCCACATGGATTTTTTGACGACTCCTTGCTAATCCCACTAATTGTTATACAGCACACAGTGGTACTCGACGGGATAAACAATACCACGTACAGACACCGAACGAACACCACCCTAATTCACCCTAATCTACCCGACTCCGGTGTTTTGCAGCATAGACGAATACACATCCGTTCTCTTCTAATTTCTGTTGGTCTTGGCGTCAAACTTCTATCTGTCACAGGTAGGGTATGTTCTGGTGGTGTGGTCTTTGGAGTTTTCACAACGACAGTTGGTAGTTCTGGCGTCCCATTGACGCTGACTGTCACTGGCATCAAGGTTCTCAAAACATGTCTCGACTTCCTTCCAAGTCTTTGGCCTCCTGGGTGAGGTCTCGATCGCGAAGAAAAGTCCATTGGCGTTGAAAGAAAGTTGAAGACTTGTTTACTGTAGACCAAGTGCTCTGTCTGCCCTGAGGTCGTGCCGAGAAGTGCTTGTGAAGTTTTTATTCCATTACTTGAGCTTCATGCGTTGACACACATGCGTACAATCAGAGATGTCCCTGGACGAACACACAGCCAGTGAACTTCAACCAGTCACCAACTAGCCAGAGCGAATAGAGAGGAAGACCACACCTCCTGTCTGACCAGTGACTAGCTCCACCTGTGACAAAGGTAGCGAGGGGATAGAAACCACCTCTCACTGTCTGATCAGGTGTAAATACCCCCGGATGTTTCCTCTCTGTCCTGCTGTCAGATGCAACCATCTCGATGGGTCATCTCCCTTGGACGACGTTCACGCCTCTATAGCGGCAGCTTCTCTCCCCTTACTCTCTACTGTTCCCATGTGCATCTCTCTGACCACTTAAGCCCGTCTTCCTCAAATAAGTGTCCTCTAAAAGCCTGTATCCAAGATCCTTTTAATGACTTAATGTTTCTCTGGTTGTGGACGTATTCAAAAGTTTGGTCTAGACTTTAATCATGGGAGTTTTTCTTGTCCCACCTAAAGTTACCACATGACAACTACGATGCAGGGCCAGGTCAAAGTTAAAATCCCTACACGATGTTCTCAATATGTTTCTCTGGAATTTCTTATTTTTGACAGAGAAGGGGTTACAAGAGGGTGAAGAAGCTGTTTTTTACATTAAAAAGTTCGCTAGGACATTGAAAGTGCTTCAGTGCATCGGCTAAAGCCCGGTAGATGCAGATAATAAAGATTTCGCAATACCCACCCCCTCCCAAAACCCCTCCGCGCGCGGTGTCGAACCGCTGAGATATGGCATAAGAATGACAGGTTGATGCCGCTTCCTTTTGCGTTATCTCTAGCAATTATGCCTTCCAGAAATGAGAGAGGAAAAAAAGTCTTCCCTTTAACGTAGTGTGTACTAGTTCACCTCCACCAGCAGGTTGCTCGTTGATATAAACGGACCGGCACATACACATCAGAGAAATCATCAGAATATTTTTGGCCGCTACCCTTCCGCCTGCCGCCAGAATGCTGCCATTCGTTATGAATTTGTACGTAAAGAGTTTCTATCTACTGTATCTTTCAAATGGAGCAAATTAAAAATTTTCAAGACATGCCCAATAGAGAAGATAATTAGGGAAAAGGCGAAAGAAAGAAATGTTCTTTTCAGAATAGAGCTTCGTCGCCATGTACCTTTTAAACAATTTTTACATTGATTCCTGCTTAGGAGTCTGGAATCTGGAAAGCAAAACCCTGTCGTAAAACTGTTTGACATCTGGAACCGCGAACAGGTAGGCAGAGAGAGAGAGAGCACTCGCTTATTCTCAGAGTGGAGACTTGAACTCTATTACCACCTGAACGGGTCAAGTTAAGAACTGCCAGCTGTGAGCCAGAAAGAACACATCTTCTCCTCTGGCGAGACAATCAATTGCTTTATGGCCCATAAAGTTAAAATCCGATTTAAAATCCTTTTCTAAATTATCCAGCGCTTCTTCACGAGTTGATTTCCTTAAGTCCTTGACAAGTTCACTTTCTGCCTACTACAGGACTAGAATGAGTTTTTTTTTTAAAAAAAGGTCAGACGGTTTGTTTGCAGCATCTACCTGGGCGGGAGATGCGAACAAAGTCCGGGCTGGCACCTGTGTTTTCAGGCGCCGTGTGGTGTCCTCCCGCCCTGCCAGCTCGTGCCACGTGCAGTTCATGTTTTCTGACTCTACTCTCGGCGCGTGCGCAGTACTTTAGGTGTGGATGGTCCTCGGCTGGCTGTTAGAAGACGAGACGTTATCTTTGATCCACTTCTTTTTTTTTTTAATGTATTCAAATCATCATCATCATCATCATCATCATCATCATCATCATCATCATCATCATCATCATCATCATCATCATCACACACAAATACACACATTCACTTTCTATTTTCACACACACACACACACACACACACACACACACACACACAAACACACACACACACACACACACACACACTTACACAGCACTGTTTGTTTTTCTCTCCTCTACACTAACGCTCACTAAACATTTAGTGTCACCAACTGTTCGCCTACCGTTGTGCACACAGTCATTATTCTGTGTGTGTGCGTGGACATGCTTACCCGTGCAATTGTATCAACTTTCTTTGGAAGCAGACGAGGTGGGTGATATCGTCAGAGCCTGCACACCGCTCATCGCCTTTAATCTCATCAGCAAACCGCGGACACCCGCCGCACGTGATAATCCACGCTAACTCCGTTAAGCAGCAGGCTGTCACTAAAACCCTTTAACGTTTTCATTAGAATGGCCCTACCCCCCCACCCCCACCCCCACCCCGCACATGTGTCGCTGGGAGGGAGAGGGGGGAGGATTCAATAACTCAAGCCTGCGAGCGCATGCACATTATTTAATAAGAGCGTGTAGTCTGCAAGCTGAAACCAGTGGGTGTGGACAGAGAGAGAGAGAGAGAGGAGGAGTGAGTGATTGCGTCAGTAACGCAGTCAGACAGAAAGACAGACGCAGGGACAAATAAACTAGCACACTATCGGACACGCAGACAGCCCCCACGTGCATGCTAAGAAAGAGATCGATAGAAGAGAGCTGATCAAATGCCTTGCATATTTTTAACACTGGAAACAGGTTTTTTTCCATTGAATGATGGATCGCCCTGTTTTGGGGACTTTATCAGATCTAGACGACATGCCAAAATGATTTTTCTCCTTTACCTCTGAAATAAGTCAGCGGCTCGAGAGGCCAGCTTGCAGCACCAGCAACAGGAGCAGCACTAAAAACAAGCCCTCAGACAAATTATTTATCTTTCATCGCGCGACAGGAGCCCGAGAACCTCAGGGGCAGTGGGCCCCAAATTCGTCACCATTTTTTTTTTCTTCCTGACCGCACATTAATGTAGTGTTTTTGTTTGCTTGCTTGTTTGTTTACAGATAGTCTGTTCGAGCCCAGGAGAGCTAACTAACACCCTAGCACTGATGACTGGAAAATCCCACAGTCAGAACCAGCACACCGTGACCTCCAATCACGTGCAACGAACCCTGGTGGCCATGAACTTAAACATGACCTCTCCCCTAAGTTTCAACTTCAAACTGTAGGTAGGAAAAACTGACACTGACTTTATTTTAGTGCGGAATGGAAACTTTCTTTAGCGTCAACACACACACACACACACACACACACACACACACACACACACACACACACACACACACACACACACACACACACACACACATAACGGGAAGCAATAAAAGGCAATGCTTTAAGCGAGCACCTTATAAAACTATCAAACATAATCAAATGTGACTCGTTTCCTCCAGTAAAAAGTTTAAAGCATGCGTAAGCATAATTCATTCAGCATAAAACATGCTACGCGGGATGGCGTGCTGGTGGAAACTAACTAAATTAAACTGAGATCACAAAGGCAAAATGCGAAATTTGCATATTCCTTAATGCAGCGGAAACAGCTGACTTTGCCTTTAAACTGGTAGAGAATAGGAGCTTTAATTTGATTTGGGCCAAAGAAAAACATGAAAAAAGGACAAAAACCTAAACCAATGAAGAAAGAAACATTACACATTGTTCACTTGCCATAAGATTTTAAACATGTCTGACAATCCAATTTTTATGCCATTCGTATTAGTCTTCCCCATGTTACTGGGCGTAAATAGTCTAGAAAGTCTAAGAACTAAGAGTGTAATATAACCACAAACATCTAAAAAAAAAGGAAACAAAGAAAGAAGTTGAGAATAGATAAAAAGTGAATGAATTAATGAATAAAAAATAAATAAAAAAAAAAGAAATACTAAGCTTTTTTTTTTTGACATTTGGGTGTCATGCTGATCAACAGTGCAACAAAGAAAAGTCGGCCATTCCGGTAGTCAGCCAGCCATCTTACCATCTGCCACCTTCTTTAGAAAATATGTCATGCAGGGCGACACCCCATCCAGCGTTCCATTCGCCCACAGACTCTCGAGGGAGAAGAATAATACATCGTGCTTAGGCAGATCGGAATCCGCTGTGATTCAATCCTTTAACCTACCATTTTACCAACTTATAGTACCATCTTACCAACTGTTCTTATCGCGTTATACCACGCGATGTAACACTTTTACCCCGTGATTTCACACTTTATCCACTGGGATTTAACCAGCGCTGCTCACGTTGGTGTTACCTACTGGACCATCATTTTTTAATCCACTGTGACAATAGTTTTACACCTTGTACTACCGTTTTATCTAGTGGTGTACTATCACTCATCCAGTACTTTTCAATTATCACTTCACCAACCTCTGTTCATCTGTTTCATGGGACGTAGTATAAAAATTCCGCTTAGTTTATTTGAAAAACTTTAGTCATTTGTTAAACGAAGATAAAAAAAAATATATGGAGTCCTTAGTGGGATTTGATCTCCATTATACACTGTGCGCTTGTAAGCGGCTCTATTTTATAAAGTTTTTAAACTGTAACAGTTTAAGTATTTTAATTATGGATTTGAAGGAATTTTTTGAAATATTTTAAGTGAATTAGTTGAAGACAAAATATTACCCTGACAGAGGAAGCAGACGCTGAGGCAGACAATGATGGCATTAAAGAAAGTCCCTGGCTGTGTGAGTGTCATACATACACAACATTGGACAAGTCAGAGCGAGTGTGTGTATGACATCCTCACAGAGCCAGGCTTCCTCTGCGCATCTTATGGACATTTTTATGTGAGGACAACACGGTTCCAAGGCTCTTGCCAGCTCAGTCTCTGAGCTCTGCTTACCAACGCTTCTGTGTAAATGAATCCCACCCGTGTGTATTTTTTCATGTGCTGCACCTGGGAGGTGCACAGCACGCGAATGTACGTGCACACTAGGGCTGTGGGAAAATTTATGACACTCGGGATTGGTCCACGGATTCACTTGGCTGGATTCCCACACGGCTGGGCTGTTACTCGCAGTAGTTAACAAGGCCACTTAATCCAGCTGAGATTTGTTTGCAGGGAGAGGGGTGCAGCTTGGATTCAATGGTTGCCTTGCCCACGCCATCCGCTACCTCCTGTCCTAACGACTGGCCAAACTGCTCTGGCCATCGTCTGCTACTCACTCCTCTCAGTTTTGTTAAGCTAACAAACTTGGAAACTAGATACCTGTCTCTTATTTACTCCCAATTTACGCCTGATAAACGTATGTTTAAAACTGATGAACGTGTTTCCTGCTTATGTAAAGTACAGTGAAAGGAAGTGCCGCAGCCAAAGAAAAGCACTTTATCAGGCGCGCGTACATACACATCATATAAATTATATATATATATATATATATATATAAAATGTGTGTGTCTTTCGCAAAGTTCTTCTCTCTCTAAGCTCGGTTTCGTCTCCTTGTCTGCTTACTTATCTAATGATAGATACCCTCTGTGTATAGATACCTTGAATATACAACAAGACAAAGTGTGTAGATACTGCAGATATACAGTAAAGACAAAATGTGTAGATGCTTCAGTCAGTGTATCTGAAGTGAGTAGTCCTTCTGATATATAATGTAGATGAAGTATACAGTGTATATATATATATATATACTTCAGATATGCGATTCAGATGGATGTAGAAAATTGAAAGAGAAAATTCAGCAACACTTTAGTTCGCTTCGTGCAGCCTGTGAGTGGTAGACAGGGTGTGTATGAACTCTCTCTCTCATATTGTTTCGCACTGTAGACACCGCGCTAGTCAGTTAAATGCCGTCCCCAGAACCTTCCTAACCGCCCCCCTGCTTCTGCTCTTTTTGCCGGAAGTAAGCCACATCGACTTGGCCATTAAGGCTGCTGGTCCTGCAGCACGCGGTGCTTGCTGGGAGGCCAGCTTCTTGGCTAATCAGGGGTTTGTGCTTAAGACCCTCGTATGACAGGTGTTCCGCAGGTGCGGATTGTCTGACGTGCACGCGAGCTTACTAGTGTCATCGACAGGGAGGACGCAACTCTTCCTCCCTCCCCAGAGAGGTTTCTTCTGCCTAATACTTCCTGCTTGATAGAATGCAGGAGGTTTTGTGTGTGTGTGTGTGTGTGCGCATGCGTGCATGCGTGCGAGAGCGCGGGCGTATGTCAACGTGTGCTTGTGTTGGTTTCTCTGATCGCAAGACAATTTTATTTGATTCCTCCACAATCATCACGCTACTTGACATCATTGTCAGGGGGAGTATTCACTCTTTATCTGGACTCTCGGCAATGTTCATTGAGCTGACAGACTTCTATGATAAGTCAGTGATTTAACCGCTAGTAACACCGCCTCCTGCTCCGCCCAAGGGAGTCACGTGGTACTCTAGGGCAGACCCTAAAGCAGGGGTGGGGAACCTCCTGCCCGCGGAATCATTTGATCCGGCCAGCCAAGGCAATCGCAGATTTCAGTAAATCATTAAGATCTTTCATAGCTATTTTAATTTTTATTAAGTGGACCATATTAATAAGGTAAAATGTGAGGGACAAGCAAGGAACATTCATTACACTATACAATTATAATTAGGACAATTATAATTAATTATACACTACTTCAAATAACAGAATGAGGATGAAAAAGCAGTAATTTATTGGGATGTCAGCTGGGATCATACTCATACGAAGATTTACCTTGCTGGGAATATCTGACATTCATCCCTTTTTTCAAGTAACATTTAACATTTTCTTCTTTTTTTTGATATTGAATTATGTTACTTGCTTTAGTACAAACATAAATGTTGTATTTATTAACAGTTTTAGGCTGAGCTGCCCATGTTCTTGATTGGAAAGTTTTTTTCCGAGACATTTCTTCTTAGTCATGATACGATGTGGGAATAACAATCAATATTAAAATAAATAGAAAGATCACTTATATAATAATAATAATAATAGTGAAGATTTTTATAGCGCATATTCACACTCATAGAGAGCATGCTCTTAGGGCTTAAAACAAGGAAGAGACGTGGACTAAGTAGATACAGAACACAGGGGACGAAAGAAAACGACAGTACTGACGAAACAGAAAACAAAAGGCATCAAGTAACAGGAACAGAGAACACTTATAACACTTATATAATGCATTTCTGCAAAGAGTAGGCCGCTCAATGTGCTTCACAAGAGAAAACGACATAAAAGACGATAAATGGGAGAATTACTATAGTCGTGTGGAGTGATAAGTAAAAAGGAAGCATTGAGTCTGGAGATGTGTTTTTCACAGTTCATGATGTTCAGGTCTGCACTCCATCAAAGGAGTGATATCATCAGGTGAGACAAAAAAAAAAAGACAGAGCCGTCCCCACAAGTTTGAACTCGTCCGTTGCCAAGTCTTTCAGAGCATCTCAAATAAGAGGTAGGTTCAAATCCTAGGTTCATCTTTTTTACTGTGATTGTCTTGTTGAAATCAACGAACGTGTTGCCGCTAGACAAGGTGTTTGTCCAAAGCCAGGAAAAGTGCTTCTTCCTGCAAACGTCCCGCGCACTACTCAAAAGTCGCGATGTGATTGGTCGTGACGTCACTACAGATGGCGGCACATCTAGTAGTTTATGTCCAGACACAAACCTTCAAGGAAGACAGACCACAACAGCTTTAATGGACCGAGACCATCCCCATGTACACCGTGGTCTTCAAATGTTTCTACTCTGTCACCAGTAATACGTTGGTTTTCTTCGGTAGTAAGTAATTTCTCGAAACACAAAAAGGATGACTGGCTGCATCATCATTTCCACATTTTCTGTAGTAATTTGCTTCGTGAGAGATAAATTTCTCTTGGTTCGTATGTTGATTAAACTCTGCCCCCCAAAAAAAATCCAACCGCAGTTTGTTTTGTCTCAATTTCCAAACCTGAAAGTTTACGTTCATTTTGATGTCTTTATTCCTACGGGAAAATAAACATGTCTAAGAAAAACAGCATTTGATTCATGGAAAAACCGAGTAAGCAAGGCAAGGGGTGAGAGAGAGAGATGGAAAGGACAGGTGTCTCCATCATGAGATGATGACATACAGCTGTTGAGTGAGGGATGGATAACTGAAACTGGAAATAAGCTAACTGTTGGAGGTTAGAGTTCCTGCATCTGTTACAAACACAAACAGGAGCATTAATATTAAAAACAATTAAATTATCAACATGATATTTGACAAAAAGAAGTAAAGTTTCGGAGAGAGCAAACTTGTTTTCAGTCTACAGATATCCGAACGACCAGTCAAGCAGATAAACAGCTACCTCAGAATCATTATGAACTATTTACACAACCAAAGCGACAAAGACAGAGGAGTAATAAGAAAACCAAAACTTTTCAACGTTTCGTTAAAACAAGCAGTGGAGTAAAGCTCAAACTGCCTTTAAATTCCATTTTTCAGTTTCAAGATGCCAGCAAAACCAAACTAAGCGCATAATCAGCGGAGGTAACTGCGGCTGTTTCCGGTTGTTTACTGGTTGTCCCAGCGAAAAGTAATATATAAAGTTTCTGGCAATTAAGCGCTAATTTGAGCTGAACATGCAAAATAATCTTGATAAAAAAATCTCGTGACCGTACCCTAGCAGGAAGTTCTTCTCGCTTATAGAGAGGTTACTTACACAAAAGAGCATCGATTATTTTAACTTCACTTTGTTTACTAACGTTTCTAAGTTTATTCTTTAGGTGTAGTTTCCACGATTATATATATATATATATGTGTGTGTGTGTTTTGTAGGTAGTGCATGAATAAATGTTCACTGCACGTGCACTTCTGTTCATTCGTTAGTCAGTAAATAAGATTGGCAACAGTCTGTATCAATTTTATGCCAATAATTTATGAGATCTCGTAAAAATTTCCTCTATTCCTTGCCAATGTCCCAGCATGTCATCGATGACCTGAACTTTCTCTTCCAATGTAAACTGGCGCCACTTGTTTGAAACCATTCTACATTTGTCTTCTCATACGCTGACAACAATTTCTTCAGCAGACAAAACCTTCTTTTGCAGACTGAATAAAAGTATTTATGTATATAAGAGAGAGAGTGGGTGCACTCACGCGCGTGCACCTGTTTGTGTCCAGTTCATTGTTCCTTGTTTTATTTCATCCTTGACCTCTCTCTCTTTGAATTTTTTCTTATCCCTCCTCTCTCTTTCCATCCTTCACTCTTTCTGCTTCTCATTCTTTTCTGGTTGGCGCGGTGGCGCAACGATTAGTGCTTGTCACCAATATTGTGAGGACTGTCTGTCCTGGGTTCAGATCTCGTCTCGAGCACATTGTTCTTTCTCGGCACGACATGTGTTTACAGGGCCTCTTACTCCTATTAATATTTTCTTTCATCCTCCTTCTTATTTTTCAGTTTTCTTTGTCTCTGTGTCCAGTAATCCATCATTTTTAAGACTTTGGCCCCATTTCCTACCCTAAACTACGCAACCACGCATGTTAAGTCCGATTAATTTTCAGTTTCATCTGTTTGCATTTCGTTCCGTTTTAACTTCCGTCCTTCTGTGATTCTCTCTCAAACTTTCTCTCACTCTTCTCCTCTCTTCGCATCTTTACTCATTAACCTCCTCCTCAATCACCATCTAGCCTGATAGTTTCTACTTCTCATCTTTGTTCCTCTCACTGACTTCTGTGCATTGCACCTCCCTCCTGTTTCGGTGATGTTGTTTTTATTTCTCAGGCAACGTGTTTGTCCTTAAATCTCGCGTTTTTTCGCTTAATTGCGCAGTTTTCCAGAAGCACCGTGGACATTAAGAAGAGTGCTTTCCTCTGTTTGCTTCAATTTATGACCTTCTTTGTCTCTGAAAGAAGCAGAGAAGAAAAAAACCGAGAAAAAACAAAGGAGAAGAAAGAGACGGGGAGGATGTGGATAAAGAAGAAAAGGAGAGATAAGGAGGAGATGGAAATATAACAGAAGAACGAAGAATAATTTTCAAAGCCCAAACAAATTGCGATAAGACTGACCTCTGTGAAGAGCTTGGTGTCACGTGATATTTGACAAGACAACGTAAAATTGACGAAGCAAAGAGAAGGTTTGACAAAGACACTTACACTGGGGAAAAAATGGAGATGAGGTCATTAAAAACTCTGGAAACAATTTGTCATGTTTTCATGCCTCTGTCTCCGAAAGAGATAGTCTGTTTCCTGTTCCTACGAACAGCTGTAGGTTATATTTCTTGCCTTGCTGCCTGCTCCACTTTATATCCTTCTCCACAAAAAATCTTAAGGCCTTTAAAAGAAGGTCCGTGAAGAAGATAAGACATTCTGTGCAATGGCAATAACTTTAAAAATGTAAGGTCAGGCTAAAATGTACTAAGAAAGGCTTGCAGCAGGTTCCTTGTATGAATCCTGTCTGATCACTGACATAAAGGACGTAACTGGAAACATTAAAGACAAGCGGCTGCTGAATTTCTTCATGAGCCACGAAGTACTCCGACAGTAGGCTCAATGTCCTGATCGGTGAATACCAACAATGTAATGGTGCAACAGAAGTCGGAAGAAAGAAAACAATCAGAAGAAACGAACAAATTTATTTGTTGTTCTGATGCATGGCCTTCACCATGAAGGAGCTCAGTCCAGCTCATACAATTTCTCAAAGCATGGAAACAAGTTACAAAAAAAACCCAAAAGAAGACGATAGAAAGATAAGTTTAAGAGACTTGTAGAGGGCAGTAATCCGGTAAACCGGTTCAAGGCAAAAACGGAGACAAAGACAAATAAAAAGAAAAAGAACTGAAAGAAAGGATTTAAATCATAGAGAAATAAGAAAAAGATTGAAGGAGAAAAGCAAACAAAAAAAGAAGAAAAAGAAAATAGCAGTAAGAGGAGGTATAGAGAGATTCGGAAAGAGATGTCGCAGAAGGCTAATATAAGCAGATGTATTTGTGAAAGTTAGAAAAATCTATATTACGGAAGAAAAAGAGAGAGAGAGAGATTAAATCTTTATTGCTTTAACATAGCTCCAGCAAGGATGTGAGCATCTGCCACTATAATTACACATCATAGAACATAATCCAATTATAAACAGCAACAATTTAAAACTGACTTCTATAAACACATGCACAAAGAGCTCTATACCTAAGTATACATAAGCATCACAACACCGCATCTAGGAAAAAGCATCCTCAAGGCCATTGACCGTCAAAGGAAACTGAACTATTAATACCAGTCTTCACCATCCTCCCAGCGACTCCCAACTCTTACACCATTCCCATGAAACCAGCATTCATACAACATTTCTACACCACCCCTACACCCCCACCCATACTACATAAACATATTCCTTAAATAAACTTGCACGCACACTCTACCCCCACCCCCCTCCTATACACACACGTCTTCATCGTCATGGCCAGCAAGTCACATTAACCTCCTTTTTTCAGAATAAAAAATATTTAAACAAATTGCATAAACTTATTTTCATTTGTACTGCATAACAATATTTTCAGGTCATGTTGAGCATCAGTGAGTTCTCTGCCATATTTATCTCTTAAGACAGGGGGCAGAAAAATTTGTGAGTCAAGGAATGTGAAAAACATTCTAGCAGAGTTGCATTATAGCTTGACCATTGTAGTCAGCACTTCAACCGTGCCCTTTTTTCTTTAATCATCATATAATAACTGCATTATTATTTATTAATTTTGTGAAGAATCTAAGTCCAAGATATCTATGTGCAATTATCGCTTCAAGTTTTTCCTCCCCGTAGACCCAATTTTTTCCGCCATTGCCAGGTGACCACTTTTTCGAAAGACAACAGTTTTTGTTTCCTTTTGGTTTACCTTCGGACAAATTATCTAGGCTGCTTGATGAAGAATTCAAAGCTGATTTTATAGTCCAGTAACAGTTGTTGATATTCATGTCATCAGCAAAAAGTAAGAGGAAATTAATGTGGTGTTAGTGAGAGCTCCAAGTCTATCTCTTGATGATATGTCTTGGACTAACGGCTTAATGAGAAGTGAAAAGACTGTTGGGCTGAGCACACAGCCCTGCTTAAGACCTAGCAAGAATTTAAAAAAATGTGTCATCTTCTGATTGCTATCTCTAACACGTAATTAGAAATCTTGATACGTGCTTTTTATTATCATTCACAAATTCCCCTGCTTACCCAACTTTGGTAGTTCCTGTAATAATATTAGTCATTGCGCACCATCATAAACTTTCTGAAAGTCTATCAATGCTACATACAGCTTCATATTCTGGGATAATTGTTTCTCTGCTGTGGGATGAAAATGTGGTCTACTGCTAAGTAGTTGCCGCGGAAACCTGCTTGTATTTCATGAATTAAGTGATTACTTTCTGCCCATTGAGTTAAGCTTTTATTTAGAATGCAAAAACTTTACTTAATGTATTAGTAAGAGAGATATCACTATAGTTACCCGGCTGATTGGGGTCAACCTTCGTGTAAAGTGGAATTATAATAGATTTAATCCATTCCTTGGGCCATAATCCCTGATCGTAAATAGAATAAAAAAATTTGACAAGGAAAGGAGTAATAACGCTTGATGGTGCTTTTAGTTTGCCATTGAAATACCATCTGGGCTCGCTGCTTCGCCACTTTTTAACTGACTTCTTAAACCTCCTCTTCTCGGTTGGATATCAGGTTGCATTTCACTACTGATAATTGTCAAGGTTATCTTGACTATCTTTAATCCCCATCCTTCATCTAATATAGTTTGGAAGTGCTTTGCCCAATCCGCGTCCCTTATTTTCCCCACTACAAAATTTATTTTTCTCTATCTCCTATTTACATCCCAAAACACCTTTAGTGTATTGAATGCACTTTCTGAGGACCTAGTTTTTGACTGAGTGTAGGTTTGTTCCTTTACTTTTGGCAGATTTCTATAAGCTTTTCTTTTTCTACTGTAAGCTATTCTATCTTTCTATGTTTTCTTCTTTCTCAGACACATTTTTATTAGCCTTTTCTTCTCTTTACATTCTTTATCAAACCACACACACACACACACACACACACACACACACACACACACACACACACACACACACACACACACACACAGAGTGGCGCGTACCTGAGTTTCTTAGGCTTGTCCATCCCTTCTGGTTCTTCAACATTGTGTCTGTCACCTGTTCCGACCATCACTAGGTCCGGTGCTCGGCCTCTGCCTCGTTACCCGATCTTTGGTGACCTCAGGGTGCACTCCGTCAATATCTGGCGCGTGAAAAAGATTCTGTCAACCCAGCGGGATCCTGGCTTTCCAGCGTAACGCCACCCAGTCATTCACCCGCTTTATGTTAACAACCCTAGGAGGTCCCTTGTCAGCAAGCAGGATGTCTCTCACTGTTTTCATCTCAGTGTGTTTTTCCTGCACCGCGATTCTACTTCACTCCACGGACGTCTTTGAGGGGTGAGAGGAAGTCCAATCCTGTGTCCTAGTTACCCAGTTCCCTACTGTCAGTAGAATTAACTTTGGTGAACCCTATATTGAAAGGATTCTCAACCCCAGTCCTGATCTCGTGCTCGGTATGACTGCATACTAACGACAGTTAAGGTTAAACGGAAGAATGCTCAAGTGAGATCTGACTCTTATTTTTTTAAATAATATTTTCAGTGATCTTAGATAAAGGATTGAAAGATGTCGTGAAGTTGCTTGTTATTGAATAGATTGTTTGATAGAAGATATAGTCTGGGCTGATATCACGGGTGATTTCTTTTTTTGTTGGGGGGGGGGGATAAATTTGGATTCACCCTTGTCAATCTTGGAATTCAATTTTCGTCGTAATTGTCGTTGTCATTTAGTAGTTTTCATCGTTTCCTGTGTTTATCTCCCCGCCAGAAGTTTTGTCCTTTTGTTTGGTGTATATTTCAAATCGATTAGAAACTCAGACGGGAGAAATACGCTTTGAGAGGTTTGGGTTATGTTGTTTGATTCTCTTTTCAGTAAACTAAAACGTTACGACCAGGACAGCAAAGAAAAAGTAATTGTTGTGTTGTTGACATAATGCGCACTTCCGGTATGAGTGTAATTACACTCGTTAGCGACAATAAACGATAGCTCTGGGGCTGCTGCACCGTATGACTTCAAAATCAGGATACCACCAAGCAATAATTTAATACCTCGATAAATATGACTACTTTGTTTTGAGAATATTCGTAACATGCAGCTGCTTCGTGACAGGTGGCAATAACTCTGGACACATGTGATGCCACAGTCCAATGAGCTAGTGGTGTGCTGACGACCCCGTTTCAATGTATTCAGCTTCGAGGAATGTCGGTCGAAATCAATGCCCTTCGCCATGCGAACACATGGTGCTTAAATGTCACGAGGTGGTTAAGAGTCTTCCTAGCCATCCACACTGACTGCAGTTATTGCACGTGATAGGGGACGGGAGGACAAAAAGGGACTTCAAGACGTGAAGAGCGCCATGAAAACAAGAACCGTTAACCACATGCAGGGCCTTTTAGACAAAAAGTCGCATCAGGAGACCTTTTTTTGTTGTTGTTGTTCACGATCCAGTTATAGTTTCCCCATCGTGGAGACGGTCCTCGGTGACATACACCTGGTTAGCTCCCTTGCGCCTGGGGTGGCGGCGGGCTCTGGTCCTGCTCAAGGGATCGTCAGCCGCCACCAACGCCAGCAGTTCTCTCCCTTCCGCCCTCGGAAAAACCTTTCAATCCACCGGCGTGGGTCCACGGTTGCATATCGCAGACTGTCTGCGATCTTCCGGCTTTACAGAGGTGCGACAACCGCTCATTTTGGAAGCTTCGAGCGACCCCCCCCCAAAAAAAATAAATAAATAAAAAAAAGAACATGAACTCACGCGCATGCTTTCTCTCTCTGATACACACGCTCTCACAAGTACACTCACACACACAACTTTAGCCCTCACACTGACATACTAACGTACGAGCAGATAGTGCGCATATACAGACGTGCACATTTGAAGCATACATATTCACACACACACATATATACATACACACAGGAGTACGCACTCATACACATGCACGAAGTTAGGGAGGCACAAAGCTTTGGGCGTGAAAAGGGAAGGGGGGGGGAGAAGGAAAGTTTTGGTAGTGACCGACCACTGCGGAAAGTTTGAGTCTCTTATTGTCTGTCTGTCAGCAAGGCGAGATGCTGGCGCGCTGCATCTTATGGGGGTTGCCGCGCCGCGTGCCAGTCGCGTGGCGAGTCTGCCACCAACACCGACAGCCCGCGACTTACCCTCAGCCCGTCTCGCGTCAGGTTCCCACCCCCTCCACTACCATCACGACGACTGCGCTACCGCCTACACCACAGCTTTAGCCGTTACCATCACCACCACCACCTACCTACCTACCAACCTACCAACCTACCCACCTACCTAGCACCGAGGCTGCTTTCGATACGCAAGAAAGGAGGGGGAGACAACTTCGGGCATATCTCTTCACTGAAGCGTGAAGCTGGATTTGTTTCGTTTTTTTTTTTTTACCCAAGTGTTGCCTGCGTAAAACTTCAACTTCCGGTATCGTGGATTACAGGGAGGTGTTGGACTTGTTATCGAGCCTGAGTCAAGTCTGCAATATGGTAAATTTCTTTGGAGAGGGCATCAGAGTCCTCGAGCGAGTGCAAAAAGTTACGTCACAGACAGGACTGAGGGCGGGGGACCCACTGACGGTTTGCTGCAACAGAACACCCCCCAGGACTGTGCGTCATTACGAGTGATTAATTAAGTCGCTGCCAACTTTCCTTCTCAGCTTTTCTTCATCGGTGTAGCCTGCTCCAGTGTACAAGCTTGACAGACTCGTCGCCTCTGACTGCTGACAAAAGTGTCTGGAGCTGGGAGTCTTCTGGTGGAGTACTCATCTTCTTGTTGTGTCTTGTCGACTGTGATTAACACTTACTGTGCCCTAAACACTGTCCCGCCCTCGGCAGCTGTATATCTTCTGTGTGCTGCCGGCTTGTTCTTGGAGCTGTGGTTGTTTTAACACGCGTCTTTAAAAAAACAGGATCATCGTTTTATTTTTGTTTCGTTTTTTTTTCTTCGTGGAAAGTGATCATTGTGAAATTTAAGCTGGACACTCTTTTAACGGAGTACTCATTATCTTCGATTTTTCTTGATCCGAATCGAACCTCACGTGCTCTTGCTTCAAGAACTGGAACAGTAGGGGGGGGGTCTACGAAATTTTTATAAGACGTCGGAGAGATTCACAAAGTGTGCATTTAGCAGCGATTTGGTCGTCTGCTCCCACGAATATGTCTGGTGTAGAGCAACTCTGCTAACGTGGTCGACCCCTGCACATGACCTCGCGGAGCACGTGTCGACGTTTGACACGTGACATAGTCGACCCTCCTCACTTTCACACGTCGGAACAGACGACAGCTGATTGGTGAGGCTGATGGCAACAATGCCTGTTAGAGCTGTTATCGCTGCTATCTTTGTTATCGTTAATGCCACAGCAACCAGTCAACACTTGATATAGCGATGATAAACACAGATCCATAAAATAATAAAAAAAAATACTGCCAAACATTATTGAAGGAACACGACATTGTAACAGCGTAACGAACAAAATGCTGAAGATTGGGATCACCCATCACAATACTGGTACAAGAATAAGATTTGTTTCACTTTCCCAGAGCCACGATACCAGAATAGATTAAAAATTACCTGCGACAAGGTGTGACAGAAAGGTCCAAGCATTCAGTTTTAGCAGAATGTTGTGAGAGATATCAAGAACAGCTGAACAACGCACACAAATCTAAACGACGGACCGATAAGCAAACTGGTCTGTACTGAAATTCAGGTTGAACAAAAAAAAAAAGTGAAAGACAATAACAATGGTTGGCATCTCCCTATAGCCGTTGAGCCCCTGCCTCCGTTATGCGATAGGCTGCAATCGATACAAACACTTGGGAAGGAGCAATATCTCATGTAACTGTTTTTACCACCACAATGCCAGTCGTGGGCACTTGACGGTGGCTCCAGTCCTCGTAATCTGAAAAGTTTTTCTCGTCGAGAATTTCTTGAAGATCCTTGCAGAGGAAACAGGAGATAAAAACCCTAACGATACTCTATAGGGAACCCGAGACGGAGAATATTGCAGATGATGAACGAGGAATCGTTCTCCAGTATGAGAGGTACATGTGAAAAACAACAGAACGATACATGATTATAGTCATGGAGAACAACAGCGACCTCAAGCAGCGAAGTGATGTGGGATCAGTGACACATTAAATAAATACTCATTAGAAGGAGATGAGAGTGGCTTAAGAAGTAGGGAGGAGCCATTGCACGTGGAGTGTGCCACGTGCTGTCAATGGCGGCTGTTGGTGTGTTATCTGAATCTTACTACCCACGAGCCCACCGGTTATATTCAGCGACACTGTGTGAGGGTCTTCCACTGATCCTGACCTAAAATACAATTTTGTTTTCTCACCCGACCGTCAGGCGGGAAGATCATTAAGAAGTCAAAGGTAATCAAGGGAAACCACAGGGACCTCAGACGGTCACCGGAGTATAATTGTCTGTGATTGTGTTTGCGGGAACTTCTCATCTTTAACGCATATTTCTTTTTTTTTTAACAGGAGAGGGGTGCGTTCCTACCTTCCTGGAATCTCGATAGTTTTTGCCTCTATGTAGCCGACCACTCCACCCGACCCACAGAAAAAAGATGGCTCAAGAGAAATTGCTTTGTTATATCTAAAAGTGAAATCGGTCGTTTTTTTTCCATTGGTAAACACTGCTGGATACAAATTTAATTAACCTTTATGTACCTAATTCTAAAGTTGTTTTTCGAACTTGACAAATTTTTTTTCAAAAGGTTGAGTCTTATATAGTACTAGCCAATTAATATTCTTCCTGAACCTTTCTTATAGTTTGTTTAACAGACAGTTGTAATATCTTACTGTCAGCTGCTTAGTGGCTGACATTTCTCTCTAGTTTTTCATAAACACCGTTAATTATAAAATATTTACAGATTACTAGATGTCATTTAGTCTGGATTAAAAATATAGAACGCTAATCTGGTTTATAGGTTATCTTTTAGCCCAGTAGTTTTTGTATTCACAGATAAAGAGACTGCAAGGTTCTGTATTTTAATAGTCGGGTACCTTCCATGCGTCCATGTAAATTTGTTCGAACAGCAGCCTTCTAGTCTCTTTATAAATGCTAGTTCTGCTTAGTGGCACAAGTGTCAGTGTATCTGTACAGAGTAGGTTCTGATCTGTGCCTTGTAAGACATCTAGTTCATTGTGTCTTGAAGAGGCTGTTGGCTGCAGTGCCTATAGAGACTGGCTAGTGTTGGTGTATCATTGAGATCGCTAACCGAGGCCGAGTATGACTAGTGTGTATCTTTCTACAAGCTACTTACTCTAATGTGTCTCAACAAGATACATATAGTGTGCTAGCTTGCACTACACCTTGGATCATTCAGACAAACAGCTTTTGAGAGACCAGACAATCAGGAGCCACTCACCCGTCTGTGCAAAACTTGGAATAACAATACAAAACAACTCGTGTGTTCCGGACATTGAATGACATCTGTTGAAATGTCCCCCGACATACATCATAAGATTCCACAACCAGGTCGTCACAGTGCATCTTCTACGATAACATTACAAGGGGCTCGATATTCAACAGCGAAGAACTTAAAAGAGTTTCAAGTCACCTGTGGTGCCAGACCTGCTGCCAAATGAGGACATACTGTACTACTTGTACTGTTAACGACTCATCAGGATCTTTCGATTACCGAATTAATTCCCTCTTATCACTCTATGAATAGCTCGCTCTTGAAGAAAGCCATGATGGCTACAAAGTGGCAGAATCAAAGGCACCAGTAAAAATGTCTGAAGGTTTGTAGTGTATGACCTGATTTAAAACTGAAAACTCTTTCCCAGAACAATGCTGAGGATGAATTCATGGTACTCTGATCAAACAGCTGCCGGCTTTACCACAGAACCTTACGGAAATCGTCAACAGAACATCAGAGTAGGTTTCTCTGTTTCTCTAAAAACTCAATAAAATCATTTGACACACACACACACACACACACACACACACACACACACACACACACACACACACACACACACACACACACACAGTCGTAAAACGTAATCGCTTAATGTTCTACGCTGGCTAAGACATTCTCGCCCTCTTCCAGCCTTCTTACAGCGTAGAGGCTCAAAAATTAAAACAAATCCCTCGATACTTTAAAGCTTAGGAAGAGTTGCGCGCGGTGCGTATACCCTAAGAGTGAGGTGGAGAAGCTGGAGAAGCTGTTGGTCACCGAGTTCACTGTCGTGGCGCGCTCTTCTGCAAGCGGTCTGCGGCGAAGTGTGCACAAGAAGTGGGGACCGTGAGATCGATAGGGACAGAAGGACACAGCAACCCCCCCTCCTCCTCCTCCTCCTCCAACCTTCCTTCTCTACGCCCACCCTCCCCATTTGCGTTCCAGCGGTGAGCAGCGCGTGGAAGAGACTTAAAGGACGCGGCGTCGGCAGGTGTTCTTGTGTTTCCCGTGCTTATCGGCTGAACGCACCCAACCGTTTCGTCTGCCACGTCATACTTCCCCCTCCTCTCCTTCCTCTCTCTCTCCTCAGTCATCGGGGTGTTCCTAGCGAGCCTGACGTTCCTTCCGGATCAACGTGCTGAGATCCTTGGGCGAACAAGTTTACGATTTTTTTGAAAAAATATTTTTTTTCCTTTTCCTCTTGATGAGGCGTGCTTGTCAGTTTCAATCATCGAAGTCGCCCATTACGGCCAAGAGTCTTGCAAACAGTTTAAGAGTAATTGTGATTGAGGGCGTCCTCGTCTTGATGGTGTCGTCTGCGCGGAAACTAGGCTAAGTGAGAGTTTGTGAACCACTACGAGTGGCTCCATCTCATCGTCACCCACGCAAGGACCGACAATTTTGAGAACTACTCGAGCGAAGAAGCATCTGTGCCGTGTTGTCTTCTTGCGCCGAAAAGTTTACACCTTGAGTGATGCATTCTTTGCCATTTGCCAGCCTTTTGATACATATTCCTTTCGTGTGGAACACTTTTTAATCTGATATTAAAAGGGTGCGAAAACTCGTGGGCTTATGCTGGATAACATTCTTCGGGGATGACTGAGTTATGATATATCCGTATCAA
This sequence comes from Marisa cornuarietis, assembly GCA_004794655.1. NCBI lineage: Eukaryota > Metazoa > Mollusca > Gastropoda > Architaenioglossa > Ampullariidae > Marisa > Marisa cornuarietis. Next base: position 2,856,683 of record SMMW01000618.1, read on the forward strand.
CATTCTACTGAGCCCCGACATAAAGAAGCCAGTGCATGTGAGAAAGTGAGAAATAACCCATACTCGACTAAAATAAACTGAGCAATATTCTTTAATGGGAAAACATCAAAAGAAATGTTACCTGACGCTGAAGCAAGAAACATTGAAGGCAAAAGAGGGCAACGTGGTAATGTAAGTATTTGCTTTATTTCCTTGTCATAAATTATCGACGCGTGCATTTTGGGCTCTGAAAATGACAAGACTGCACGTGTTCCATTGAAAAAAAAGTGTTACTCCCAAAGATTGTTTCTAGCTGCTAGACTTTGAAGTATGAAGTTCTCTTCTAGATTTGTGCGCCTTAAGAAATATCACGCAGAGGATAAGTTTTTCGAGTTCACTTTTTTAAGAGACAACGATTGGTTTTTACCAAGCGAACCACCTTTTAGCTTTCGAGTTCAAAGGGAAATGACACTGACACTTAGGAAACTGTCATGGGGCCTCTTTGAAGTTCTCTTAACGTGTGCAAAATAATAGACATCGAATCTCTTGTTTTCCACTTCTTCCACCATGATGATTAGTCGAGGAAGTTCCTTGCGTGAAATGTAGAAACCATAGAGCTGACACACAAAAACTATTAAAAGGAGTAGGTGAGAAAGGAAAAAAAACATTACTGTAGATTGTAGATCCTTCTTTCTACCGGCGGAAGGATTCCTCCTAACAGCACGAAGGCCAAAGGTAGGTGGTGGCTGTTTGGAACACCTCTGTCAACTTAGGGAATTTCCCGGAAATTTACTCTCCACGCGCGAGCTAGCGAGCGAGAGAAAGGCTCGGAGAGAGAGAGAGTGTGCTCTCCTCTTGGCTTGGCGTGAGTCTCAAGTCTTTCTACTGTGTCTTGTGGATCCTTCGTACTGCCTGTGGATCGTCGTGTGCCTATGTGGATCCTTCCTGGAGTGCAAGTGCGTCGTCGCCCTGGGCTGCAGCTTCCCGTGTCGCACGTGCAAAATGACGAGCCGCCACTGGCGTCGACTCTCCACCTTCTTCCTTCTGGGGCTGGTCCTGCTGCAGTGCGCGCGCTGCCTGACGGAAATTATCACGTTGGGTGAGTAGCGCTCACCTCGCCTCTTTTTATGACCTGTTTCTGTTTTGCTTGAGTTACTCTCGTCTTATGGTCTTCCGGTACTCTGTAAACCGTGCTGATTCAATCAGTTGTCAGACTTTTTTTACCGGACACGAACACAACTTTGTTAAGTTCAATGGCTTACAAGGTTTCCATGACTAGCACTGAAACCTTATGGCACTAGTAAAACGAATTGTACAAATTGGTGCAGCCAGCGTGAGAGGCTGGTAAAAGGTTCTTACCTGCCATGCAAACAGTTTGCCTTCCACTTGCAGTCAATAGTTTGTGGTCAATGGTGTTACAGACAGAAGTGTTTATAAGCCGTTTATTCACTGACACGAATTTTAATCCTTACTGTAACAGCAATCACAGGCTGGTGTAGTCTGTTTTATACTGTTGTCATTGTTGTTTGTCTGTCCAAAAACTGCGCAATCAGATTGATGTTGCCAGCTGAGGAAAAACTAGTTCTCTACACGATGTAGAAAAACGACGCACTTACAAACAGGAATGCACACACACACACACACACACACACACACACACACACACACACACACACACACACACACACACACTTTCTCTCTCTCTCTCTCTCTCACACACACACACTTTCTGTCTCTCTCTCACATACACACACACACTTTCTCTCTCTCTCTCACACACACACTTTCTCTCTCTCTCTCTCTCACACACACACACACACTTTCTCTCTCTCTCACACACACTTTCTCTCAGACACACACTTTCTCTCTCTCTCACACACACACACTTTCTCTCTCTCTCTCTCTAACACACACACTTTATCTCTCTCTTACACACAAACACACACACACTTTTTATTTAACGCTAACTTTGCTTAAAACTGAGAATTTTATTCGCTTAGTATTTGTATTGGCTGGAGTAATCTTCGGTGATTTCCCTTGGATGCGCCTGAATGTTTGAACACCGAAGTTCACGGCATCCAAATTATATCAAGAAGACCTTTTCTTTTGTAAAGTTAAAATTACATTCCACTACAATTTCCCTCCGTCTTATGGGGGACATATTCATGTTGAAAACCAAACAAACTTTTAATCCTTACAGATCTTTCTCTTTTTCTTGTGTGTCCTCGTGAACAGAAGTCAAGAATTTTTGTGCTGGTGGGAGTGGATGGGTTGCAGCAAACTTTACAGACAGTAATTTGTAGGTGTATTGCCTTTTCATAAATAAATTCCGATACCGTTTGAAGAAGCAGTATGCAGCGAGACCTGAAGGTGGTGACATCTAATCTTATCGCCCCCCTTCCACACACCAGACCTGGCATTTGACTGCAGCAGTGAACACTGAATGTCTAGTTAATATGAACAGACCAATCAAAGTCAGTTGTGTGGATGTGAGAGGGGAAGATCAGTTGCTCAAAGAACAGGGTCCAGATAGAAAGGACTACATCCTTTTCTGCCATACTGACATATCGTCCTACACACAAATATACACTTGCTGTCTTTCACACACACACACACACACACACACACACACACACACACACACACACACACACACACACACACACAGATCCACATACGTGTTCTGAGTGCCACTTTCCATATGAAGACATTTTTCGCCGTTTTCTTTTCTCCGCAAGCGAGAATACTCAGGCCAACGGAAAATGAAGATGAGTTCGTTTTATCCATGCTGCTGAAAGTCTTTTTCTTCTAGTCTTTTAAACAATACTCATTCTTTCACCGGTCTTTTTGTTTTCGAACATCCCTCGGCGCCAGAACTCAGCCGGCGCATATTAATGCTTTTGAAGGGAAAAACACTACTTACAGAACAGGTTTGTTTTCATTTTCTGGAAGATGTATTCTCGCTGGTCGACCCCAAGCACAGAGGAATACTTTCTACTTGTCACGAAGTGAATAAATGTTTTCAATTTGTTAGGAAATGTAATAGACCTTGTTTCGATGTGTACGTGTCAGCGACAAAGCTAGTCCACTGCTCTCCGTTTTGGCTGTGGTTGTTAAACTTTCCTTTCACACTGAATCAGCCTAGATTCTAGCCTTTCTATAATCTAGTATATTATACAAAACGTTAACTCCTTTATGGTATATTTGAAACAATACCATTTTAAAGAGGTAAATAATATCATGATTATTTCCGTCACGCACCTTCAGTTTTCAGGAAACGGCGCTGCTGGAGAATGATGATGATTATTATAGTATTTATCGTCATCATCACCATCCTCCTCCTCTTCATCATGATTTGATACCGAGAATGCAAGTGGTAAGAAATAATGCAAGAAGGAAATGACTCGATGTAGGATGGTGGGAGTTGTTAGATTTAATTTGAGTTTCTAGCCGGTAGCCTGTGTGGATCCAGTCAACTATAGAACATGTCTGCAAACTGCGTCTGGGGACCTTCTTTGTCTTCGATTGACTGTATCTCTCGTAAGCCACACACACAACGGCTGGTAAATAGGACGTCAGCAAACCCATTCCCTCTCTTATTAACTCCACCTCTCGTGTTCGCAGCGCCCTCACTCACTCACTCACTCACAACCTCTGAGCCGTGCAGCGTCCGACCTCTGACCTGCGTGACGAAGGCGTTGTCATCGGCGCTGTCTGTAACGGGGCCCGATGACTGTGTGGCATTGCATGTCTCACCTTAACCTGTCGAAAGCCACAACTAAGTATTTTGTCCTACATGATCTGTGAAACACGAGTGGAGTGAATTTTCTGCCAAGAGTTATTTTATTTTTTCATTGTCGAGATTTTCTTCTCACCTACAATAAGTATTTTAACAGTGTTTTAACTATTCTAAACATTTCCAAAAGTAACTTGAAAAGAAGAAATAGTAATGTATAAAAACAACAACAACAACAACAACATCAAAAGTTAGAGATGAATAAAAGTTGTAGAAAAAGATGTAAGATTATTTGAATAGTACCTAATCTTTTCCATAATTATTTTTGTTTGGTGGTTTAATGTAAGAAACCGAAAAAACACGAACACCCTACTAGGAAATGCCCTGCAAACATTTGTTATTTCCACACAGAAATTGTCCTGGTTGGGAAGATACTAAGATAAGATTTGTAAGCACAAAATAGCTGGTATGTACTCAATACAATAGCCTGGTATATATATACTACAATAGCCTCGTATATACGTACTACAATAGCCTGGTGTATATATATATATACTACAATAGCCTGGTTGGGGGATAGGGTTGGGAAAAGGTGGCTGGATCAAGGCCTACTAGGGCTTGTGGATGGAAAACTCCCCCCTCCTTGCCCACCCAGCAGCTGTCCATATATATATATATTACTTATATATTATAAAACAATAAGATCCCTTTCAGGGAAAGTAAATACAAAGGCACTGGAGTGTTAGCCAATTCATTGCTGACATGGTTCGGAAGTCTTACGAAGCACTTCACAATGTACTTTGTGATTTATTACCTGCCCACAAGGCGTGACACCAAATGATATTTCATTTTTAACAATTTGCCTTTGTCAAAAACAGTTTGATATATACCAGAGGTATGAAATTATTAGGCAAAAGAGTCGTTGCTTTTTCGTAACCCGAAACACATTGTAGAATAGGTGAATGAGTTTGACACAATCGTACAGAGCAGTCGTCAAGAAATTGGACAAACATAGTTTCGGTTAAAAGGGCGGTTTGTTAAGCATGCAGTGGACATGCCACAAAGGAAAGACACAGCGAGTCAGGCAAATAGATGGACAGAACTTCATGATGGAAGAAGAGGGAGGGGCATTTGGCGTTTAACACCGAACCAGCAACTAAGGCTACATCACTGCAAAGCAGTCAGCCCTGTAAGGAAAAAGAAGAATGGCAAGGATCTTGAGTCTAGACCAAGGTGCATGGAAAGATGCATTAGCATGATCGTTCTCAAAACAGCAGCCACACTAAATCTCCCATGGCCACCACCACCACCACTAGCAACACAAACAACAATACCTTAATAACTAACAGACAAGCAATTGTCCGAAGAAACATAAAAACCTTATTCATTGTCCACCACGCACGTCTTTGACAGTTTACGACAGCAGTAGCAGAACGAAAACAAAAACAAGCAATAAAAGGTCCTCAAGTAAGCAACAACTTCGATTTTAGAATAAAAAGTTGGGCATAGCCCAGTGTAAGTGTAATACAAAAAGTTACACGATGAGCACGAAATGCAAAAGGCACGGCATGTAGTCACGTGATATTTACCTGGCTATTTGCGAAGAGGCACGTTTTATATGTTATTTTCTGATTGCCTTTAGAAAGAATTTTTCATCTGCACTTTGTCTCAGTTTCATTCTATTTCAAAGTTTCTTTCTCTAGCCGATCGCTTGGCGCCTCGGGTATTTTTCTCTTTTGAGTTTGAACTATGTTCTTTTAAAAATTTCGTCTTTCGTGTACTTTTCAATTCCTGGCTTTTTGTATCACGTCACTAACCTAAAAATAGACGACACCCTCCATCCTCTACCCGTCTGCCCACCCACCTGTCTCTCTCAGCTCTCCAAGAAGTATCACTCTTAATTCGTTCTCACGAGCCTGCTTTCTGAATTATGTTCTGATCAACCTGCCTTCCTGATTGCGTCCCCTGTTGCCTTTTTCGAGCCCGCCTCAGGCGTCAGTGTCTGTGAGAGCGCCGGGCACTGGGCATGGGAAGAAGAGAGTTGAAACTCTACCCTCAAAACTGGATTAGACCGAAAAGTAGTCGATCACAGACTGTTTAGACTCCGTCCCTTGCCACCCACCAAGTGACCGGATGGTGTGTTCACTCCTCGCTGTATATGCGCACGCAATCAACACTTCATTGGTCCAGAGCTTCCGCTACAATTAAATTTGAGCTGATCTGCCCTTGCTAGAACGGTGCTGTGCTCCTTAAGATGGCCCTAAAAGCACCTTCACTTTACGGTAAAAACTTGCGATAGGAAGAGGATGAAAGTGCATGATCCAAAAAAAAACCCCAGCCATTTGGAGCTCAAACGATCGTGTTTTCTGTTTGCGAACATCGAAAAAAATCAAAGATCTGTCTTCAGTTTTGGCATGCGAGTGCGTGTGTGTAGAACTCGATGATTTTTACATTTATTTTTGTTTTTTAAATCAGAAGCTCCTTACTTAAGGCGATATGTGATCATTTTTGTGCCATTATGATTCATTCTTAAGTGCTAAACGATCCACAACTTAGTCCAGTCGATAGAATATTTTCCCAAAGATGGACAAGAATTTATTGTAACCCATGTAAATATGTTAGTATTTCGTTTTGCTTTCTAACATCGAACGCTTTTACAGATATTTATTGAACACTGTGGAAATAGTTTACCCAAACCCCAGACTTGTAGGTTACTCTCCTCTCGACCTTTTCTGTGTGAAAAATAAAAAATAAAAAATCCACCCCCACACACGTTTTCAGAAACAACGATCATGTGCATGTTAAACGTGATGTTTGAACTCTTAGCAGGTCGTTGACTCAAATTATTTATCTACTATGGTTGGTGTATAGGTTGTTAAAAATTCAAACTGACATAATGCTGAAGTTGTCTCTTTGTCGAAGTCGTTTGACGATGCCAACTGGTTCAAGCATCTTCCATATTCAACTCGGGAAAAAGAAAAGTGTCTGAAGTTTGTCTGTAACTATTGCAAACATCGACATGAAGCATGGGTTACTCTGTATGTGATAAAGCAGTGATAAAGAGTCTTCTGTGGTGTGAGAAAATGTTGTATCGAAAACAATTGAAAGTCAGTTACCAAGAGCTTAAAAAAATTAGTTTTATTTCAGTCCTTCTGTCATCCCTCCGTTTTTGTTTGTTTGTTTGTTTGTTTTTTTTTACCCTCCGTCGTTCTCTCACTCCCCTATTCACTTTGCCAATCACTGATCCGTTTTTTTCTGCCCTCCGTCGTTCTCTCACTCCCCCCATTCACTCTGCCAATCACTGACCCGATCGCCAGATCGATTCATCAGGTTTTCTCATCGTGCGCCAAGTCAGCAAGGCGGGTAACTGTGCATAAAAATAGCCTGGCAGCGAGATGTTTTCATTGCCGCCATGAAGAAGGACGCATGGAGGCAAGCAGTTCACTGGATCTGTCTTTTATGTTTGTTTCGCTGACAAAAAGGCAAGGCGAGCAAGAATTTTATGAGGCGCGTGCATTATTGTCTCCTACTATCACATACTGCACCCTCTGGACCCGTATTCCTCCTTCTCTTTCTTTTTTTCCCCCTTCCTCTTCCCCTCTCTCTCTCTCTCTCTTTGCTTTCGGTTTACCTTTTTTCGCTCCTTTCATTTCACTCTTGCTTCGTCGGCACTCGAGTCGGTCTTGTCTTGCCTGGGGTCTCTCCGCCCTCTAGAGTTTGTCCGGTTATCTGCCGGTGCTAGCGAGGAATCCATTTAATTCAACGCCGTTCGTGAGGCGCTGTCGAGCCGGATGATGTTATCGCTTACGAATATTTTTAAAAAGTCCACATTTTCTTTTTCCTGCTTCATATTATTTTAAATTCGACCACTTTTTATGATTTGATGAAACTAGTCGGATGCGAACAGAAAGCAGTGTAGTGTGTCCTCACGCACACGCATACAGGCAAGCAGATATATAAACATATACACGCAAGAAGGGAGATATATAAACAGGTGTGCGCGTGTGCACGCGCACATATACACGCACTTATTATCATTTTTTTAAAGCTGGACATCGACCATGATACGATTGTTCTTTTTTTTTTATTAAACGGACTTAAACAACCAAGCAACATTTCTGTCTTTATTTCTTACTTTCCTGGTGTTTTATCTATTTATTTACTTTTTTTTATTATATTTCTTTTTTTTTTTTTTTTTTTTTGCTGCGCAATGAGCATTCTTCTGAATGGATACCTGCGCCTTAAAAATGGACATCATCATCATCATCATCATCATCATCATCATCATCATCATCATCATCATCATCATCATCATCATCATCATCATCATCATCTTTAAAAGATTTAAATGAAAATTAGAGACCTAGTAAAAATGTTCCGACTTGTCTTCGGGAAAACAAGTCTAGAAACTTCGAACTATTCAGTGTTACAAGTCGTCTCCTGACATCCGTGGCTCCCTCCCAGGCGTACTCCGCCATGGCTCAGGTGCAGACAAGTCCCGACATGCCGCGAAGGTCTGCTGGAATCATTGACGAACGTCTTTCTTGTGGGTGGCTTCCCCTTCGCCATAGATCTCCCCCCCCCCAACACACAACTCACCCCTCTGTTCATCTCTGCCCCTCGGTTGAAGCAGTTTGACGGTGTGGTTGTGTTAGCTCGTGAAGCCTTCGCAATTCCGATTCTGTCTTGTCTAACTTTGATCAACAGAGCAAACGACAGGAATTTTTTTTCCTATTCACTATATCAAATCTTTTCCATGTATTCGTTTTATTTGATTATTATTATTTTCTATTTTGCGGTCTTGATCTTTGTGTCTACCGTTGTTATAGGGCAAGTAAATCGTTTTGGCATTTTTATCATCTTTCTTATCTCTCCCTCCTCCGCAGTCAACAACAAGAAATTGTTAGTATAGAAACAAACTGCGCTTCATTTCCGGGGTATTTTTTTCCATATCTACATTTTAAATAATTTTCTAAGCCATTTGTGAGGCATAGAGTTCGGACTCCCCCCCACCAAGCCCTTGACGTTTCATCAGGTAACTGGAGTTCATCAGGTCTTACCTCCAATAAATCAATTCAATCATCCAAATTTGTTTATATATTTGTGTGTATCTTGCAGTGTTGTACCTACGAAACTACCATTGCCATGGTACTGAGATTTTTTTGTCAAGATTTAACCATTTGACTTTATCTTAATAATGCGCTTCAGACAAAGTATCTCTTATTTTTTAGTTAGAGATTTTGTCATCAATTAGATTGACCTGCTTTTTTGTTTCCATATTGTTTGCCACTGACACAATTATCCCCATTTCACTGCTGTTTGTAGACAGGATGAACCTCTTTCATGTCCTGACATTCTTTGATCACGTGTTCGAGGTGAGCTGATGTTGTTGCTCTGTGGCTGTACATCCACAAGACTCTTTGCTGGCTGCCCAGGTACACGACAATTTGTTAACTAAGCGGAACTGATTAAACATTACACACCCATGAAATTGAGTTCGGACGTATGTCATACTATCCCAACTTAATTCAAGGCTCGTGGAACATTTATCAAACTACATACAGAAGCAAATAAATAAAAGTTTTCAAGATTCCAGACTGTGATAACAGAGAGGACTGGGTGTAGGAGATTTTATCTCATTCTCTTCAATATCTTTTTCTTTCTCCCCCTTTTTCTGTCGTTTATTCTTTTCTTTTTATTGATTCATTTTCAAGTTGATATTTCCGATGAATAACTCAATTCTATCCCTTCGACTGTTATCTATTTCTTCAGTGATAACAAGAAATTATTTTGATACAGCGGAACCTTTAACAGATTCCAAACCGAACAGACTTTTAACCAAAGAAAGGTCGCGAGACACATAGTTCAGCTTCATGCTTAAGAAAAAAAAGCTTATTAGGATGTTTCTGTGGCAGCAGCGTCAAAATATTCCTCCCACGACTGTGTTGCTGGGACTGGGGAGGTAGGAAGGGGTGCACGGGCACGTGCAGCACATAAAGATAGGGCCAGCTGCAAAACTGCGCGTGTTATCGCAACATCACCTCGCGACGACCATCCACGTGGTCGCCATCTTTCTCTCTAAGATCTCCATCAGAATCTATATTGTAGATTTATTTCTAGATCTATCAGTAGCCACACTGTGCTGCTAGTGGTGGTGATGGTGATGGTGGTGGCTATGGGAGATTATATTGAGACTGCTGCTTCAAGAACGGGGCCGCATGTGTTCTTCAAATTACTATTATGAAAGACTTTTTGTTAAAAGCTAGGTAGAAGGTATATATATATATGTGTCTGGCAGTCTATAGTAGCCACAGGGGCTAGCAATCTGTGAGTGGTTTAACGTCTCTACGGCGCACCATGTTTCTCCTTTCTCCGCCATTTATCTCGCCTGATAAATCAGGAATTACTGCTTGGTGAAAAGAGATTTTTCCAGTCATCAACCCGAGCTGTGTAATCTCCAATCTGTCCTGAATTTCTGAGCGCTACCCACAATGTTCAAGAGTGTAGCGGGCCAGAAAATCCGGGGGGAGGGGTTTACCGGCGAATTTTTTCCCCCCTAGTCAGACTGGAGCTGTGGGTGCGCTAGCCAGAACTCTCCTAGCTGCTCCTACTTATAATGTAACAACAACCCTAATCATACTGCTTGTTGCTGATTCTAGTTCTGACCAAAATAAGCAACCTGCACTCTAGAATGACAGACAAGTTTGCAAATGTCTGGGGTGACGAAATATTATCGGTAGCTTAAAGCCTTTGAATCTTGTGCTCATTGTCTGACATGTTCGTGTGTAGCATCTCATATTTGCTTAGCACCATTCTTGACAAGCATTTGTTTACAGTCTACATGCCTCGCTGATGTTCCGCTTTTTTTGCTATGGCACCCGCAGATGACAGCAGCTCGTAAAAATCCCAAGACGAGTCTCTTGATGTTAGGAAGTCGGATGGTAGGTGGAGGTTGAAGGGGTGATGAAGAAATAAACATTGTGCATAACTTAAAAACATGGGGGATCACGTGACAAGGTAAAATCCTTCTCCCTCCAGACACAAGTCACACGTTTACCCCTCCACATCCTCTTCACCATGCTGAGATGGTTCTGAGCAGGTCTTACTCAGCATGTGACTGCAACATTTGACATGCAAGGTGTGGCTGCAGATGTGAGGAACGAATACGAAAATTTCTTCTGATTTTATTTAAAATGTAGATGCGTTGCTGTTGTTGCTACGGTTCATGCTGGTGGCACTGAGCTCTCTTCGATGATCACGCAGCGTCTGGGTAAACAGCCACAATATTCCGCTGATAAAACATCTAATTGATTATTTACCTTTAATCTTACCTGTATTCGTGTGTGCATGCTGACTACTCAGGACATCTGAGAATCAGGATGTTCGTTTGCTTCACGAATCAAACAGACCGACAGAACTCATCGATTTGAACACTCAAGCGATGCACATCCCTTCCTTTCGTTATCAAAATCGTCACACCGAGTGCTAGACTAACACTTACAGCAACATTTTTGATCATGGAAAGAACTGATGCGTATTTCGGGAGTGTAATATTCGATAATTTAATTATAATGTAAATAATTTTTTGATGTTTTGGACGAATTTACAGCTCAGGCAATCCTTATTCCAGACAAAAAATAAATAAATAAATAAAAGCATAAAATCAAATGATAAAATGTTTCAGTTTTACATGCTAAGTTTTGAACCGTTAATAACTAGATAGCCGTAACAGAACTTGAAATAACCGGGTGTCGTGAGAAGAGAAACGAAGTGAAAGGGTCTTCACATGTGTGATGTTTTGTGTGAAATCCATGGTGGACGAGGCGCAAAATTTTCTGCAAACTAACTTGTTACATCATGTTGCCTTCTAGAAGTTGGCGGTAGATGTGGTAGGAGGGCTTTGCTTGTGGCTGCACTCATCAGCAATAACTTACAACAGGGGAAGCGGATGGCCGAGTGGTTAGAGCGCTGATGTCCGAAACTAGAGCGCGCTGGTTCAATTCCCGATAAGCGCAGCAAACTTCCTCCAGTCGACCCAGCTGACGGGAATGGGTACCTGACTCCTTAGAGGGTTGGGGAAGGTAAGGCAGCGAGGGAGAGGAGATTGGCACCACCATCATGTAAAAGCTGGCCCCGAGAGAAGTGGGGTCTCTACCACCTCACTCACCTACGACCTGAAAAGGCTATGGGATGACCTTTACCTTTTTACCTTACAACAGGTTGCTTCTGTCTGCTGGTCAAAAAAGAGAGAGCGGGAGAAAGTGTGAGTGCTTGTGTAAACTGGTGGTGGTGTGTGTGTGTGTGTGTGTGTGTGTGTGTGAACATGTTCATACATGTGTGTGTGTGTGTGTGTGTGTGTGTGTGGGCACTTCCGTATGTGTGCAAACATGTATAAATATATTTGAGTGTGATGGTGTGTGTGTGTGTGTGTGTGTGTAATATATACAGATATTCTGTGCAAATATGTGTAAACGTGTGTGCGTCTGCATATGTTTGTCTGTCTTCCTCTTTGGGAAGTGTGTGAGTGTGCACGTGTGCGCCTATAAAGCATGTAAATGTGTGTGCATGCGTATCCGAGTATGTGTGCTTGCGTGCGTATGTACGTGGGTGCGTGAGTGCGCGCGCGTGTATGTGTATGGTCGCACGCGCAATTCATTTTCCGGTGTATTGATAATTTAAGTGCTGCATGTGTTCCACTCAATCGGAAGACAACTCTTGGCAAAAAAAAAAAAAAAAGAATTTCGTCATGATGCTTGACAGGGTATAAGATGAAATATTCATGGTCAGACAACATATGATTTAAACCTTCGTGGTCAGACAGCATGTAATTTCAAACTTTGAATGTTCAATAACAAAGTCTGTCCAACGGCGTATCGTTACGACTTGTGCAGTCCGACAAGACAATTATTTTATCTCAAAACACATAATTAAAATATTTGGGCTCCAGCAGCATATAATTAAAACATTGGTGTTAAGACAACAAGTAATGAAAACAAGCCAACAGCATATAATTTCAAAGACCCTGGCCCCTAACTGAAGTCAGAGAAAGGACAACATACGATATTTTTTCTGGAAAACTTAGATTCTTTCTCGATCGATAAGAAGACAGGAGAAAGACAGGAGAGCGAGGAAGTAATAAAATAAAATGCTTGGTAACCCTCCGCGATCGTAATCTTAAGATAATCACTTCAGAGATTAGAGGCGTTCCCTTGGCAACACAGAAGTGCCGGACTTATGTGCATAGCGCAAGATGAAGATTCAGATTCTGAGCATGCTGAGTTTGTACTTTTAGATACAGTTTGTAATTTAAAATGCATTAAAAATAGCTTGGAATATTTATCAGTTTTGTTTACAAACAAAAATTTGTATAAAATAAGTGAAGCTGTAAGGAAATGTGTACATTTACAGCTGAAATCTTGGGAAAATTAGTCATAATTTCAGCAAAAGGGAAAATGAACATCATGCAGGCATGCAAGGTCCCGTGAGTTTATTTCTGTCGGTGATATGTTAGTGTTTGTAACAGTATCACGTGAATAATACACCTGAGGAGGGTGGGTCGTAGAGGGAGATGCTGCAATGGGAGAGAGAGGTGCTTTCGGCTCATCCAAAGATCGTTTGGGGAGACCAAGATGAAAGATGACCAGGATTTCTTTATGGGAATGTTTCGAGGACAGAGGAAACTGCCCTGGGTTCACTGTATTATGTAAGTGTCTGCAGACCGGTGGGGCAACGGAGCCATTTTTTAGCTGGAACAGTAAGTTGTAAGCGTCCTCAGAACTAAAATGACCGAACGCGTCGTTAGTTTTCATGCGAATATTCTGACCCTCGTCATAGAAAGCTTGGTGGGTGCGATGATGGCCAGTTCCAGGACAGCTCAGGCAAAAACACTTTACACAAACAAAAAGGGAAGCGTCGGATATGACATAAACATACCAGCCTCGGTTTTTATCCTCTCATCCCTCCATTCTCACCACCCGTTCCCTCCACTTCACTGTCAGAGCTGAGATTCTTGCTGTCGAGTAGATCCTTCTCCAGTTCCAGTGAACAGGCGCTGCGGCTGAGCCACCAGGGATCCGCCGACGGGCAATGGGAGATAACACGCGGCAGCCGTGACTAATGGTGGCGCTGGTGGTAATGGTGTCATCACATGCACTTCCGGCTGACTCGCTTAGCTCCCCTGATTTACAACCGAATATAGTAAGAGGGATTATATTGTCTAATGTCACCTTCATATCCAGAATATGAATCGAACAAACTGAAAACAAACCTTAAGAGCAAACTAATTAAACAAAAAATTAAAAAAAAAATCACAATAACATCAACTCAAACCTAACAAAACTCAGAAATTAATCTGAAAAAAAAAATCAAACTGAAAGGTGTGTCGTCGCGGATGGACAACTGTGAGATGTACTGTAATCTTTCTTGGCATTTTCCATGTTAACTAATTTGACTTTATATTACTTGACTTGTTTAGCTTTAGTCAGTGTAACTCGGTATACGATTTAACACCGAAATAATGTCACAGTTATGAAAAGTACATTTTCATGTATTTCCGTGGTCAACGTGTAGCGCCTAGGACCGTTTACTGTGTAGAAAGGTCATCAAAATTGCTGTGGATGCTGCTTACATATGTCTTCCTGCGATTTAAAAAAATCAGCATTACGGGTCACACAAATGACTCAACTCTCTTCCGCTCTGCAAGTAGAACAATTTTATTGAGAACAGCCGAGTGATAAAGTCTAGGGAAGCTTTTCAGCAGATAATGTTATGAGGTGCCGACGTGCACCTCAACACTGCTCGTGCAGGCCACGGAGCTGGGGGAATAAACAGTCAGGACTCCATCAGACGTCGTTTGTGAGGCCCAGGCGGTGGAGGTGATGGAGGTGGAGGGCATCAGATGCCAGGGCCTTCACCAGCTGCTGACATTTGCAGGCAGGCAGGCAGGAGTTGCATATCCGCCATGATGGCGTGGTATCTGAAGCAACATCGATATGGGGGTAGAGAGACGAAGAAGGGGATTAAAGTTGTTCAGTTGCAGGGTTATCCCCATTTTTAGAGAAGACATGAAATAATTGTTTTCGTTATTTAAGTGCCTCTGAATATTCTCTTGGGCTGTTTTCCTTAAAGTGGAAGCAACTTTCGAGACAAAACCATGGTTGACACTAGGCTTGCTGCTGTAGGCGAATAATTCAGCAGTTTTCTGCTCGAGACTTGGACGTGGCATCACAATGGCGTCGACTGAACCACTGATGTTTGCTGATTACTGACTACCTTACCACTGTTTCAATTTACCCATGCGCCGTGCCACACAAACCATAGTATTAACCACGAGATAGCTTGTTACTGTAGACTATACGAAACAGAATCGCATTGCACGCTACAATTATGCAATTGCTTGTCTGCCATGTTAAGATATAATACAGATTATGAGACAGACAGACATACAGGCAGACAGATAAGTAGACAAATAGCAAGTCAAGTGGTTAGTGCAGTGGAAGCCAGGCCGGAGGCGAGCACACAAAGCGACTCAATACCCGGGTGGCATGGTCTACTTCACCCAACTTATTGAATGTGTACTCAGCTCCACAAGAACTGGGGGCTACCTTAGCCTACAAAGAAACATTAAAAGCATCATTAACGAGGCGAACCCCCACCTTCTTGCATCCTGCCTTTATTACAGAATCAAGCAACTGTTTTTAATGACATTCACTTGGATGCTGCATATTTCTTTTTGTTTGTTTTTTTTTCTCTCAGGACTACCGTCTTGGACACAATAAGACTGATGAAAAAAATGTTGAAGGTCGTCGTTTTCTGTATCGTTCTCTCAAACTTCGTTGTCCTTACATGATGGTCATGCATAGTCCTCATTCTTATTTCTTTATCAATGCACATAATTACATGGGATTTATTTTATTTTAATTCTCTTATTTTATTTATTATTATTCAATGGTTCTTCGTATGATTTCTCACGAAGCTTATTGTTTGTTAATTTTAAAATGTGCGTATTTAAAGTGTATTTGACCTGAGTTTCTTTCAATTTGAATCCTAAATGAAGTTTCTTTATCTTTCGGTTCCTAGTACAACCGCACTTTTACACAAACAATGCACTCAAGCACTACAGACGCAATCCTTACAAATTGGAAATGTTCATTTATGGAAATTAAAAGCCGATAAAAAAATTTCAATTTCAGCCAAGTTTGTGTTTTTTTGCTCTAGAGATTAAAACTGACGTTGGCAAGCACTCGGTCTAATATCTTTCAAGTCTTTTTAACGACCTACACTGAAAGGAAAAGGTATAAAAAAAAAATCCATACAATGGCGACTGTCGAGTCTGATAAATTATGGTGAGATCACTTTGAAGCTAAGACGTTCTGAATAACTGATGAATTCATTATCTCAAAAATAAATATACCTCCACATCTTTTTCACTTGTTCATGGGATTTATTACACACCAAGATATAGCATCCTTAAAGTACACTCAAAATCTCTTTCTTTCGTCGCTATAACACTGATTAAACGAAACTTCATTAATTTTTTTGTTTGCAGTATAAAGGATTTTACACATGGCTAAGTACTTTAACGCACCGCATTCACCAGCATATTGAAGCGCTACAAAGATCAAATCACATTTTCAGGAAGGAAGAATGTGGTTGAAGCAGTTGCAGTACATTAACTAAGTCCGAGTTCGTGACCTCTATGCACTTAAGTCTCTGTATACAAGATCCACTGCAAGTCTAGTGTTAGCAAACGGGAGGTCCCAGTCAGAGAAGTTACGAAGCTGAAACACATGCAAATGCACTGTCTGATGTTCAGGTCCGTCAATCCCTTCGGCGTCTGACGCCCTCTCACAGTTGACAGTCAGCCTCCGACCCTTCCACGTCTGGTGATGAAGTGTATGTCTTTCCCAGCTGGCAATACAGGCCACCCAGCCACGGCCCCAACCATTGCCCGCCCATTTTAACAGTCTCCGGCTGCTATTACTTACAGATCAGTTTACTCATAGTATGATCTACCTGTAGTACTTTTAGAAAAAGCATGTAACCTATGTGACCTGTCAGGACATTCTGTCTAGAGTCTTCCTTCAGGGTACCGTCGAAAGAAGTCGACGACGAGGTGGACAGAGCAAGAACTGACTTGTAACCCTTCAGGAATAATCTCGTCGCTCCAAGCAAGATCCATTCACTATCACCAAAGACAGTCTTAAGCTGCGTATCTTATCAACTGCTGGCTTTGTATGTCTACTTGTTTACCCACCCACCCGACGACCAGTACTTGCGGACCAGTATGATCGTTGTTCAACTGGTAATAGTAAAGGGATGAATCAAGGAATGTGTGAACCTGTAGGTCTTGCAAACATTGTCTTTGACACACCTGCAGGTGTATTCTAGCCTTCAAACTTCCATCACATATCGCCCATCTGTTAATTTCCAGTACTTTATTTATAACACTGTAACCGCAAAAATGTGTTTATTGTGTGAAAGAGAGAGAAAAGGAGGAAAGGAAGGAAAGAAAGAAAAAGAACTAATAATATGGAAGCAATATGTGATTAGAAATATTTGCCAATCTCTGTCCAAATATTTTCCCCTTCTGAGATTGCATAACGTGGTTTAAAAATATCCTCCAGGTTCATCGCTAAGCAGTAATAATGGTTTTTCTTTCCCCCCCCCCTAAGTACGACTACGATGTCGAGAAATTTATGTAAAGAATTCTCTTAACGAACCTAAGGTTGTCGTTAGCCAAACACATCCTCATGCGCGCGTATGTACGCACTAGCCGGGTTGGGGGGGGGGAACCCAGGGGTGGAGGATGTGAGGGGGTCAGGTCCTTAACTCTTCGTAATCGTGCTGACGAAAACAGATGCCAAGTGCAGGCCAGCGCGCAAGGGAGTGCAGAGCGTCTGTGGCGGAGGCTGGCCTAACCCCCTGGCGAGCGCTCGGCACTGTGCCCGGGGTCATGGGCATTACGCTCCTTGTCTTGCCGTCTGTGGCGCTCGCATGCATGGCTAAATGCCGCTTTCTGCGAGGTTTTAGGGCCCGTGTCCGCTTCGAAAATCGAATGTCTGGCGAAGAGAACTTTCCTCACGAGGTTGAAGTTTGAAACACGTGGAATCGCTTCGAACTTGGCTTGAGGGGCCTTCACATGGCTGTGCGCTCTTCACACGTTGGACAAACGGCACGGAGACTACGCTTGGCTGAGATAATTCATTGATAAAAATGGACGGGAAGATTAAGCATTAGTAAGGCAATTTACTGGTAAGTTGTGAAACGAGCAAATATACTTTAAGACTTACCTAGCTTGAATCTTTATTCACCTGATTTCTGGTTTGGTCTGTCTGACTGTGCATCACACCCCTCGTGTACATTGTTTTAACTGCATCCCTTCCATGTTTGGAGAAAGGTGGGGTAAAGGGGGAGAGAGAGAAAATGTACGGGGAAGGGAGTGAGAGAGAAGTTAGCGCATATTTCCCAAACTGCTGTAAAACTGTCTATAAACACCAGCAACCACTGCCCCAGCCTAGAGCTGTCGTCCGGTGGTACAGACCCTGGTACACACCACAGACGCCAGATAGTGTGGAGGTGCCAAAAGTTTGTGATTATCCCTGGACCCCACAGACACAGCTGTCTGATACGGCCATCCAGCACATAAATCTCGTAAGCCCGTGTCGAGAAGACGCGAGAGACAGAATTTCATCGAACTCCCTCTTTCTCCCTTTCTCTCTCTCTCTCTTCTGGCAATTCAATTACAGACGCAGAAAGACAGAAAGAAATTGGGGGGTTCGCCGGATTCTTGTGGCGGCCTTTCACGGGGATTTTAGCAGCAGCTCCTTGAACCGGTCATGCAGGCGGGAAGAAAGCTTTCGAGTTGAAAGGCGAGAGAGACAGAAGGTGAGTTAGACAAAAGCGGGATCAGGAGCGGCTCAGTGTCGGACAGCAGGAGGGCCTGGCATATCAGCGTGTGGCGCACGCACTCACGCACGCGTGCACACATGCGCACGCAAAGTACCTACAGATCCATATACAAATGATGCAGATATGAGTGTAGTTACGTATGGTTAGAAGCTTTGTATGCTTCAGTGTTTCCGGGTGTGTGTGTGTGTGTGTGAGAGAGAGAGAGAGAGAATGAGTAAGAGAGAAATAGAGGAAAGATGATGTCGCGGCTCTACTTTTCTGACCTCCCTTTACTTACAGTGTAGATTGTTTTTAAAGGAAAAAAAAACAGTCAGTGTCTTCATGAATGATAGCTGCTTTTGTTTGTTTCCAAACTTGCTTCCGCAGCATAGTTTTCTGTGCTTGTCTCAGACTCTCTGTCCTCTTCTACCGATAACTGAAATTCTTTGTGTATCCGTCGATGACCTCTTCAACATCAGCAGCCGAAATGTCCAGCTGTCGACTGTGACATGAACATATATCCGAAAGGCTAAACTTGTGAAAATGTCTCAACCTGATGATTGTATTCTTGCTGTATACGGCAATACGGTGGTGTTTGAAAAAATATGGAAAAATAAAAGTTTTTGTTTATTGGTGTGCCGATGTTTTCTGGGTTTGTAAAATTTTGTTTGTTTGCTGGTGTCTGTAGTTTGTGGTGGGTTTTCCCTTTGGACGACATTATTTCTTCGCCGTACATTTCTGTCCCAAAGGCGACTTTTCTCAACTGCGGAGTTGGGCGACTTGGTGATAGTACTGTACAGTTACATGGCTGAAGTGCTGCCTCACAACAGTCCAGTACCAAGAGCGGTTACTATTGTCCTCAAGTCATGGATTTGATTTTCAGTCAAGTTTTAGCTATTTGAATCAGTCTAAATTTTGTCTAAAGTTTGTTTGATGTGGATGTGTTTCCCACATTAAGCTCATTAACTCTTAAGAGCACAGCTACTGTATAATTAACTGAGAAAGTTTGGGTCGTGACTGGGTGTGAAGCTGATCACATAAAGTCAAAATAAAAAACAGTATTGGAAAATTGATATCGCCCTCCCACTCCCTACCCCAGTGAGAATGGCGAGCTACTGCTCTGTTCTTGGTTGTAGTCACAGTACTTTGGACCAATGTTTGAAACTTGACATGCACCTCCTCCATCGACGAGATCTTCAAGAATAACTAACCTCGTAAAGGTGGGTGGGGGGTAGCATCGAGCATTGATCTGGCCAAGGTTCGAAAACTCACGTGCCTTGCCGTCAGAGAGCGCGACAACAGCTCACCGTCTTCATCACAGTTCACAAGGTTGACAGCATCGCAACAGTCGCGGGCTCCAACCATTCTAATTGTTGATCAATAATGCGACTCCGGACAAAATCGGAGGTCACTTCCCTTTGAATGACTTTTAATTTCTCTTGATTTCTTCGCCGTTTACGTCTGATCGATGTGGTCAGCAAGGAACCGCAAGCCACAGCCTACTTGGGAAACAAGAGTTAAGGAGTGTTGAAGATGTAACAAGATCCGGAATCTCCTGGAAATGTATCATTTTCATTTAAATAAGACAGTATCCACAAACATTGTTGTCTAGCCTTGGTGTTTGTTTGTTTATCGGTGTTACTTCTTCTACTTTACTCCTTACCTTTGTTTACTGTGAAGATTTAAAAACAATCGAGGCATCTTTTCCAGCAGATAATTTTGTTTGCCACCTTATCGTCAGTCTCACAACAAATTCTTTCATCGACGTTGTATGACAATATGGTGACTTAGTAATCTCACTTTAATCCTTATTATTTTTTTCTTGTACTTGCCCTGAACTTTTGCTGCTTTCATCTTATAGCTTCACCTCCCTAGGAACTTGCTCAAGGGAAAAAAAATCTCTCTCTTTCTTTCTTCCTGCTTGCAAAGCATTTGTAGCTTCGGGATCATATCACTTTTTTTTGTAAAAAAAAAAGAGCTGTTAACCTCAAAATATGCCAGCTTCTTGTCAGGAGGGGAACTTGACCAAGGCACATAAACTCCTCTTTTCGACTCCAGCTGACAGACGAAGCCGCGGCGCTGTGTGCACGTATTTGCAGACTCAAGCACGTGCACCTCGTCTCTTCACATGAGAGAAAGACTCCTTTTACACGTGTAAACAGGAGTGATGTTGCGCGCAGCCTTGTTTGCGATCCCCATGTTTGACCTTGTCATTTAGCGCTTGACGAGAGAGAGAGGGAGAGAGAGAGGGAGGGTGAGAGGGAGGGAGAGGGGAAGGTGCATTAGTTAAAGGTTTGAGATAATTTGTTAATGTAGCAATCAACAATAGAAGCATTAGTTAAAGACTTGAGATAATTAATTAATAAAGCAATCAAACTAAATAGCATAAATTAAATGTTTGAGATAATTTAATAATTGTAGCAATCAACATTGACCCAAATCAAAAGTCTTGAGACGTCTATCGTGAATTATCTCAGCATTATAATTCATACATACTGTGTAGACACTAGGTACAGGGAAAAGAAAAAAAATTCTGTCAGTAACATGAGACTTTCATTTCAGAGTTAGAATGAGCACAACTTTCAGCGACCACTTTAAGATGCTGGGTGTTTGCCCACAGAGTTTTATGGTTCCAGTAATGTTCACTTCTCTGTTTCAAAGGAGTAACTGGTTTCTATAGGGATAACTTTCCGAACTTGTATTCTTGGCAATGAATCCTGCTCTCCTGCTTCATATTTTAGGTGTGCGTAAGCCGTTCTGACAGATGTGGCCCTATATTTGTCATAACTCATCGCCGTGTATACATTTTGATGTATGCAAATAGTTTAGACAGTACTGAGCTCTGGCGAGGGCATGTACTGAGGTCCTTGCAAAGATGGTCGTGCTTCTGAACGTTTTACATAGGTCCCCTATGTTCACTTTTGTAGAGTGTGCGAGTTCAGTGCGCCATCCATAGATGTTTTATCAAAAAAAAAAAAGCAGTTGTGTTGCTATAGGTCGCTTATGACAAACATTCACTAGGGCTGCAAGGAACTTCTCTCATTTCTCTGTGATGTATTACTAGAAATGTCTTTGTGCTGATGCACAGTTTAGTAAAACCAAAAGCTAGATTTACGATTGAGATGTCATGGAAGTTTTAGTGTTCTTTCTCCAAGGAGAGGAATCTCACCACTACATATTGTAGTAAACTAACAGGTGCTACTGCACACCTTTCTCTTCGGTCTTTTCTCTACAGACAGTGACGTTGATAGACAATACAACCAAGAACAACAAAGAAATATTAGGGCAGATCAAGAAAGAAAAAGTAATAAAAGCTGACTGTTTATTGCATTTGCAGATACAAAAGATAAATAAAAGTAAGAAAGGCATTGATACGACGGAAACAAGATCGAAATAAAGTACAAAAGAATGAACAGATAAAATAACGAGAAAGTAAAGAAATGAAAAAGGCGAAATAAGAAAAGAAAGCAAGAAAGAGAGAATAAACACAAAAATAATAGAATAGAATAAACAAATAAGAGAATAAAAGAAAAGAAGGAATAAATGAATGGTGGCACTAAATGAATGAACGAAGCACGGGAGGAGGGGAAGTCAAGAGGGAGCAGTAAACTCGTTCCCCTCCTCCCCACCTAACAATCCCCAAACAGCCGCTTGCCAGTCCCTATAAAATTATCCCGAACAAAATTATCCTTCCCTCCCCACAACCAGCTCTGACAATCACAAAAGTGTCACTTCCTTGTACCTATAAAACAAATCCATAAAAACCATTTTGTCCTCCCAGCGTTCCTCCACACCAAGACAATAAGGTGAAAATCTGTCTTCCTTGACAATCATGGTTTGTGTTTCTAGGTCTAAACACGATCAAGTCATGGCAACGTCTGGCCATACACGCTTATGAATTTATGTTGATGGAATTTGCTGGTCGTCGCACGGGAGGGCAGAGCAATTCATGCGCCGTTTGGGGCAGGAGATGTTATCCCGGGGGTAGCACTCACCCCAACCCGATACCGCGCCGTTCGCCGCCTCACAGACTCCCCTTTACTTGATTAATTGTTTTAATTAACCATTCGGTCTGCCTCCGATCGCTCGACTGTGAACAGCTAGGGGCTTTCCTGATGAATAAGTGGACATAAATAGCTGTAGTGATGAAGCTACAGAGAAGCCGAGAGGCGGTAAGGGGGAGGGTAGCACTGGGACGAGTACTGGAGCGAGAGGGGAAGTGTGGTGGACCAGTAGGTAGTCGGCCTCGGCAATATCCATGGTCAGATATAATGAAAGCGTAGAGTTATTGTAGAGAATGCTACTGAGCTGCTGGTTTGTTTTGTGTTTTTTTTTTTTTGGGGGGGGGGGTTGCAGGGGTAAGGTAACAAAATAACACAAAGATTTGATAAAGAGTTGATATATAAAGATTCTTTGTGTTAAATACGTAAATGCACTGCAGATATGTACTCTCAGAACAGCCACCCAATGATAATATGTATGTAACGAGCAGTACTTGATGTTGATATGGGCAAGATGGCCTTCCCAAAACTAAAGAAATTATTATTATTATTATTATTAAATAATAATAAACTACATAACTACGAACCATCCTACTAATGTAGTTTTCGCGAGTGTTCACACAAACTAAAACTACATAACGACCAACCAGCCTATCTACAAATATATTTGTCACGTGATCAATTTACCAACGCGTCAGCCAGTCTAACTGGCTCATGCTGGTCGGTCCATTCGTTTGTCGATCAGTTTCTCCCCCTCAGTTCCCCTCCCCATACTCACACTTTCTCCATCCCTCCCACCGCCATGCTTGCTAAAAAAAAAAGTTCGTGAGTTTTGAAGCAAATACCGAGGCGCTCCTCTCTCGGTCAATCTTTGAAGCAAAGCCTTTCCCTCTTCCACAAAATGAGAGCTATTAATGTTCGACATCAGTTTACTGTCTCTGCTACGGTGAGATCGTTTGAGGACCGAGGGAAAGCACGTGAGACGTGTAGGTACAGTTACATGGAAACTAAGGCTTTCAAGTATCTTCGGAACCACGGAGGTTGAGTTTTGGCGAGATGCAGACGAGGGGAAGAGTTAATGCAGCGGCTCACAGTTGCCGCTCACTGGGAAGGTCTGGTGTCCGCGTCTTGCGTGTTCTGTATTTTTGTTTCTGATCAGAAGAGGGGTTTGAATTCCACTGCTTCACGCAAATGATAGACTGGGATTCGGCGTCAAAGAGAGAAAAAAATTGATCGACAGACCACGAAGCTTGTTTACTTTCTAGATGGCGGTTAGTGGACATGGTCGAGTTTCAGACCGTCCATGCACGTGGGTCGGTGCGCGTGACATAACGAAACAGTTCTGGTGGATACAATACTTAAGAAGGCAATGGATGGGTTGGATTTCGCCCTTGAACTGAGTAAGACACTTAAGTGTATGCTGTACTTACAGTTTGGACAAAGTATCACTGGAATAGTTGCTTTTGCCACTTAAACTCAACGTGAAAACACTCTAGTGCATTGCATGCAAGTAAGCAGAAACTGGAACATAAATACTACTAATCTAACTTTTACAGCATCGTTGCTAAGCTCTTTTAATGAGACTATAAGAAGAATACGATGTTTACTTTCAAGTGTTGATACATTAAACAAATCGCCTGTGAAAAGCTTTACTTATTTAATTGTACTAATTCATAATGTTCAAGACTTGTAACGGGCCTGTATCTGTGGACTGTTTCCTGTTTGCCGAGCTGTCAGATCTCGTCAAATCATTTAGCTTAATATCTGGAATTGTGATAACATTCTGAAAGTAAACAATAGTCTTGCAATACATTTGTTAATTAATTACTTTTTCCTTTCTTTCTTTTTTGGCAAAAGACCTCCACCTTCACTCCCCAAAACAGAGCCAATAAACTGAAAACACAGCAAACCGTAAAGCTTGAGTTTTTATACCTCCATCAACACGAGAGCTCGTATCGTCTTCCTTTCTTCTTGATGTTGATAGTTAAACAGGAAGCGAATTTGTGGTTTGGCCTCGTTCTAGAAGTTAACGCGGATAATTCATCTGCAAGCTCTCCAGGGATATACCTCCATGATATTAGCTGTGAACGCTCGTGTAGTTGTCTTCAGATTTTGGTGGTGATGTTAATATAGCAAATCATCGATCATGGTCACAAATAAAGTTCATAAAGAACATCTCTGAGTTTTGTCTTGGTTCGTTTCCTTTTTCTAATATTATTGAGATGCCGTTCAACGAAAGTTTTGTCTTTCTTACCTAATGGTCAGCTGCAGCTTGCAAAATTCATTATCTGCTTAGTCTGGTACCCGTACCTCGACATCTTTATCGGGTATTTAAGCATCAGAACCTCTACATTCTTCAGGTTGAACTTGTATGGCATAGTACTACAAGATTATGCAAACATTATATATTACATTATATATTAGAGCAAAATAAATTAAATTCTTTCAAGGAATCTGATACAACACCGATCCGAAAGCTTACACGTTCAGCGCGGATTGGAACCCATTGTGGTGTAGCACGTTACTCACGTGCAGGCGCGAGATTTTGCAGGGCTTACTGATTACAGGTGCAAATCGTCAACCGTGAAGGGAGATAATAAATAAACGGTTGTGTTTCACGCGCTGACATTTACAGAATATATTTATATTATTTCTACCACCAGAATCTGTTTATAACTCGGAACGCTCGGGGAGGTCTTTAAACACCTGGATTAAAGATTATAAATAAATTAGCAAAACAAACTCAATATATATATATATATATATAAGCACTAGACCCAAACAAAGCGCTAAACAAATCTCATTGTGTTAATATTAGACTCGTAACCTTTACAAAAGTGCTTTTCCCTTATTCTAAATGCTTTATGCTAAAAATACAGTTTAAAATACTTCGTTATTTCGTTGATAACATTAAAATTAGACGGAAACCGCTCGAGTTTCAACAATACCCACAGGCATCACTTTTTTCTTTATATTAGCAAGAAATTCCTCACAGAGCACAGAGTGGGTTTCGTCAACTTAAAAAAAAAAATAAAGCATAAAAATATCCCGGTCCCTTTCCCCCATGTTCTGCTCGATTCGCCATGCAGCAAGATTATTTAATCACGTAAAGCTAGACCCTCGAAATCGAGTTGTGAGCGGAAATTAGCACCATGGCCTCTCGTGTGTGTTGACCCAGGAGCGGTTTGTGGACGAGAGTCGCCGCCCCTTTCTAGCCCAGCTGCATCCGGGAATTTCAAGTCGTGAATTGGATTCGTCGCCTTACTGTCGCCGTTAGATGTTAAGTGCACGGAGATGGTGATATTAGGGAGAGGTCGACCAAAAATGAACACGTGACCTTTACATGTCACGTGACCGGTAGGGCCCCCCCCCAAAAAAAAAAAATGGCCGCCGGACGTGTCGCTGCCGGAAAACGTCGAGCGATACAAAGAAACGAATTTTCATTCGATTTTATTTGTCCGTCAATCTGACGAGAAGTTGTTTTGTTTATTTGTTTGTAGATGAACAAGGTTCGTTATTTTAGTCGTCTTCGCATTAATTCGAGGAGCAGTGTAATTACGAGAGAAAGGATTACAAGTTCGTGGACATGGAAGGTTGATGATATAAAGAGATAATTTCGTCGCAGTATCTTTGGACTGTTTTTGTGTCTTTTAAAGAGGGGTAGGTAGTGGGAACACGGTAGTGAATTTAGACCAAAATCGCAGTTTTGATATATTCTTACTCACGAGTATATGTTTTGTGCTTTTTATTCATCATATGGAAATTTTTTTATTAAATAAGTCAAGAAATTCATAAAGATGTAAGCTATGAAAGAAATTTCATATCACTGCGTACAATCAATACCATTTTAGGCAACAAGTAGCACCAAGCAGATTTATACTATGAAGCATAGTTGTGAAGTCATCATCATCATCATCATCATCATCATCATCATCATCATCATCATCATCATCATCATCATCAGTCCTCATTGTGCCGTCTGGCACGTGAGGCAAAAGCTAGAGATCTCCATCTAGTTCTGTCTGCTGCTGTTCTGGGGGCTGTCTCCAGTGATAGGCCTCTGTTCTTGAGGTCCTTAGTTGTGAAGTTATAAGCTTTAAGCTTTAAAAATGTGATTTTGGTGGATTTTTTTAAACCGTTTCCACGGCAACTGATAGTTGAATTGGCAGGAAACTGTTCAGTTTTAGCATTCCAAACATACCCTTTAGTCAGTAAATGAAGCATTTGCTCTGAGGGTACATATCTGCAGAGCACAAACAAATTCAAGACAAAGAAGCACTAAATAATACATCTTAATGACATCTTTGTAATAAACAGTCTAGAACAGTCAATAAATCTGACCTGGTAATCATGTGTCTTCCCCCATAAACATAGCTTTTACAATCGACGTTGTTTCTAATCACAAGGACTCAGCCATTGTAAGATGTTCTGGCAGAGCCTCGCATTCGTCTGAATGGCCACGACTGCCAATAACATACAGAAGGGGCTGGAGCGAGGCTGTCCGAACTGTACGGGTGATTTGTAATGATGGCGTGCAAGGCGAACTAATACATTTTTAATTCTTCATTTGTTTGCCTGTTTGCTCTTTGCTCGTTTTGGGTGGCTGTTTGTTTTCCGATGTTATGTTTGTTTGTTTGTTTGTTTATGTTAGTCTATTTGTCGGTTCGATCCGCGCCGAAAGATAGCGTGTTCCAGAGCGGTTCGTTCCAGCCCCTTCTGTTCATCCAGCAGCACATGCGTACGTCATCTTTTGGACACTCAAACGCAGCAAAAGTAAGTGATCCCATAACCTTTTTCAGGTCGTAGGGGAGTGAGGTGGTAGAGACCCCACTTTTCTCGGAGCCAGCTTTTACATGAGGGTGGTACCAATCTCGTCTCCCTCGCTGCCTTACCTTCCCCAACCCTTTATGGAGTCAGGTACCCATTCCCGTCAGCTGGGTCGACTTGAGGAAGTACGCAGCGCTTATCGGGAATTGAACCAGCGCGCTCTCGGTTCGGACGCCAGCGCTCTAACCACTCGGCCCCTAGGTGGCGTAGCCCCTGGTCTGGTAACTGTTGTGCTCTGGACAATAAACCATGAGATCTACAGTTTGGGGCTCACTCTGGGTTGTAAGCAAAGAAAGAACTTGTGTCAAGTAGACTGAACTTTTCTGATTTAAGAGTACGGGAAACGTAGTTAGACTACGCTTTTAACACGGCGTGTCCTGGGCATAGTGAACCACTTACATTTACCGTCTCTGCGGACAAAAAACTATATGACTTTTGGCTTTGTATACCACTTACACGTCACTGCGCGAATCCATTGTGTTTAATACTAACGCATCTCGTCTGTACTTATTATTCTGACTGAGTAAAGGTTCCCACTGGTTTTCAGTGAATGTTTTCACTGCACGCAGACCATACCCACATATATTCCGAGAATCTGGGACCACTCCTCCGCAACACAACATCTAAATTACTACAATCTGCGGGCGCGCATAGTTGTCTGCTACCTCCTCCAGCCATTCGTCATCGTGAGTTTGCAGGTCGTGCTGTGTCTGGGCCGGAGACTCTATCTCTCTCTCGTCCTTGGTCTCAACAACAAAACAAATGACAGTTTCCCCATTCCATTCACCCTACCCTGCACCACCCTTCACCCTGAGCCCACCAGTCAGCTTAGGTTTATGTAAAACGAAACAAAAGTCTCCTCGTACAAGGGAAGATTGATTTTAAGCCTCAGAGTCGATCCTCCACCCACGCAGACCGTCGCCTCGGGAAAAATAAAAATAGAAAAATAAGATATAGACGCCGTAACTATGCGCCGCTGATTCCCTCTTTCTGCCTAGATACTCCGCATTCCTTCCCCAGCTCCCTCCCGCAGTTCCCTACTTCCCAGCACTGCTCCGATATTACATCCGACCATTGCTGCCCGGCTTCATGTACCGATAGAAACTCACATCGTATTCACCAGACGACTGCTGCTTGGGTTGCGAACTGGACAGGACGCCACCAACAGCTTCTTAGAGAATTACAGCATGGCAGACAAGAACATGGCAGACAAGAACATGGCAGACAACAAACATGGCAGACAAGAACATGGCAGACTACAACATGGCAGACAACAAACATGGCAGACAACAAACATGGCAGACAAGAACATGGCAGACAACAAACATGGCAGACAACAACATGGCAGACAAGAACATGGCAGACAACAAACATGGCAGACAAGAACATGGCAGACAAACATGGCAGACATCACCATGGCAGACTACAACATGGCAGACATCATCATGGCAGACAACAACATGGCAGGAAACACAGTGCCTAACACCAAGAGGTCCAAGTAGCGACTAGAAATGCCACACAGGGACGGAGAGTGCCAAAGAACTATATCCCAAGAGATAGCATGCCTAACTATGGCATTTCCTGACAGCGACATGCTAAACAGCATGCCACACAGAGACATGCTAAGGAGCAGCAAGCCGGACAGTGACACACCACTAGGCAGCATGCCAGACAGGGACATGCCAAACAGCTGCATTACAAGTAAGAACATGCCTAACAGAGGCATTCTCTCACCACCGGCATGCCAGGCAGCAACATGCCAAACAATAAATGCTATACGACGACATCGATCATGCTGTTTCTCCCAGACTGTCTCGAGGCTTAGACAAGCGCAGTTGTCAAGCGTGACATGTTTTATTCAAGAACACTAATCTGCAGGACATCTTCAAATAAGTGGACTCTGCAAAAGGCTTACTTCCATCTTTAGTGTCAATGATGTCGGAATCAACAGAATGAATCACACAACGCAAAATGCAATTACTGGTTAATACTACGGTATTCGCTCTTGGTAAGAATGCTTTCTGTCTGCATACCTACTTGCCTCACACACACACAAACTCTCTCTCTCTCTCTATATATATGTATATATGTAAATAATATAAACGTCTCTCTATCAACATGATATGAAAATGTAAGGTGTGTTGTGCGTGTGCGTGCATGAGCGCGCGTGTTGTTTTCTTCTATCTGATGTCAAACCTATTATCACAAGCTTAGTGCTGTTTCGACTAGTCCACAGGTAATGAGATATTAGAACAATGATGAATATTGCGTGAACAGCAAGACTTATCCTTCTGTTAGTTTCAATGGATATTATGCATCGCATGGTAAGTGTGATGCCCCTTCTTTTAGCTACCCGCAAAGAGCAAACAAGTGCAACAGTTCATCGACGATGTTTCTCGGGGAGAGGGGGTAGGGGTAGGTAAATGACTACCGTTACCCCTCTCTTAAGGTGGCATGTCCTAGGCCAAGCGTGTGGCGGGGTGTCCGGCAGTGTAGTGGTTAAAACACTCGCTTATCCGCACTGTAGAGAGAGGCCCTGGGTTCAGATCTGGTCTCTGGACACTCCTGTTTGCATGGCTGGCCCTTGGGATTTTCTCCGGGTACTGTGTTTCCTCTTCCTCCCGCTCCTTTCATAGTGAGAAATCACCTTAAGGTGGAAGCACTTTCCCGCTAAATGAATGGTTATTGCCCTTTGTATTATGCGCCTGCGTGATGCTGATCTGCCTCGTAGGTCTCATTTTCTAGTCAAATTCACGTTTTCTTTCACTGAAATTTATGAAAAAGTAGTTTATGTGGAGGAAAAAATACAAGGAAGATTCAGCAGACGCTGATTTTCCTTGTCTGAGGCTACCTTTCTCTGCCCACCATTTTAAAAACTGTCTACGATCGAAGCTTTCTAGCCTCAAACCCCACCTCTTTGAGAAATATCTATAATAATCCAGTGAAACTTTTGCTCACTCCTCATCTTCGTTCCTGCACGTTACTTACAGTTGTCATGGTGACATCCGGTTGCTGCTGCTGCTTGGGTTTCTTTGTTGTATGACTAATTGTCGGTTTGTGTGTAGCCCTCTCGTGATCAGCCCGCTGATCTCGTCTTCACAAGGAAGAATGCGCTCTACTAATTCAATTATTATCAGTCACTGCTAAAGTTCGATTGTGGTAGGGAGGACAGGTATAGTCTACACCTGCACCTGAAGTTGACGGTTGATAGGTGTCGCCAGCTCTGGAGCTCGTTGGACCAGACACCTTGAGTCAGCAGGTGTAAATACACGATCCCCACTCCTTTTCTTGCCACTATTCATCCGACACAAATGTTGGGTGGAAAGCGAGGCTGGCGACACACAGTCTATAATTCTCATGTGTAACTACTGGTAAAATCCGTTTGCCATGTGTGAGGCAAGAGGCAGGGTTTGCAGGTAATGGATGTCGAAATAATGAGTTGACTCTCTCCCTTCTCTTCTCTCTGTGTGTGTGTGTGTGTGTGTGTGTGTGTGTGTGTGTGAGAGAGAGAGAGAGAGAATTAGAAAGACACAGGTACACAACGTGTATGAAGCCTCCTTTGGTGTCCAAATGAAAGTGTTCTAGCTTATACATTTCCCAGGCAATTAAAGATCTTCTGATGTCAGTGATTTTTTTTTAATCAGAACCGAATATTTGCGTGATCAGTATTGAGCGTCTTCAATTCCTTTCGCTCAAGAAAAAGGCAAAGAACATCCACTCATTATTTGCTTCTTATGCCGATCTCAAGTTGCACGACAGAACAGTGAAAGCTTGTTGAAAGGAACTGACAGAGGAATACAAATAAACGAGAAGGCAGATGAAAGCCCCATTATGAAAACTGCCAGATATTTCAACAAAACAAAATCTGGATTTAAAGACGAATTTTCCAGATGTAGTTCAGAGGCTGAGATAAGCAATCTGTTTTGTTTCATTGACCCTCATTAATTCAAGCAAAATTTTGTGATGGCGGAAATCGAAGAAGCTCTGTTAGTGGTGGCAGAATTCCGACAAGCTATTTTAGTAACACGAGAACTGCGCGAAGTTGCCATGGTGCTATAGAAAGAGGCTCCGGTTGCTTAAAGAGGTTCAGACGTAGAAGATCTAGATGTTAGGCGATACACGAAGACGTGCCCTCTTGATGAGCAAGCCATCTTCAAAAGAAAAGACAAGAAAGGTAGCTTTTGTAAGCAGAATAAACCACAAGATGCTGACGGAGTCTGACGTCGTGTCCTCGCGAATTACGTGAATTCACGAGGTAAGAAGCAGCGCATGCGTATTGACTAAGAAATGAGTGGGCAAAGTCAGGAATCGCATAAAGCTCGTTTCTTGGCTTTTCTCTCGCTCTTGCAAGGCAGCAACCGTTCTTTTCTTTTCTAAACGTAATCTCCACCAAACGCCTTGGACTGTAACACCTTGCTGAAACAGGTTTGCAACTGTGGAGCTGAGCGGGTGTGAAAAGTGTGGCAGGTGTGGAAGTAGGAAGGTGTGACATGTGAAATATAGCATTTTCTTTCTCCTGTCCCCACTCTCACTCAACTGTGTCAACTCACCTTAAGAATGATGCACTTCTTCGTCTCAGTATCATCACCAATTATTTTGAAAGTATGTGTCATCGCCCAACAACATGATTTTCGTCGATCATGTCGCTATTATTGTTATTGTTATTATTCCACGGTGGACGTGCATCACTTGGTGACGTGGTGCCGTGAGAATCGTCTCTAACTAATTGTGTCTAAGACCAAGAAGATCCTCGTCGCCGCTGGCAGAAAAAGAATTCCTGTGGAGCCTCTTATCCTTATCATGAGGCCATAGACCTTTTTAAGTTCCTGGAAACTGTCATTGTAGAGTGACCGCAGCAGAGACAACAATGTGGTGTCTATCATCAAGAAGGCTGCAAACGACTTTACTTTCTGGGCCAACCGAAAAAAGTCTGGCCTTAGGAAGAGCATTCTGGTTTAGTTTTACCGAGCGGTGATTGAGAGCGTATTGAGATTGTCAGTCATCGCCTGTTACAGTTGTACCACTCACATGTAGAAAGTCTGACTTGACCAGGTCTTGCGTGCAACTAGCAGAACTAATGCAGTGGCGTAGGAACCAGGGGGACAGGGGGGGAGCCGCCCCCTCAAGGAAAATACAGGGGGGGCAGGAATATCTGTTTGCCCCCGAGTATTTGAGAGGTAATTCATCACAAAGAGCAAAATAAGTAAAGAAGAAAAACAAAATAAAGAAGAGAGAGTCAAGTGTGATAACTGGAATCATTACTGCCGCTGCTGAGAATGCGGAATGGGGGACCTACAGGTAAATGTCTCCCTGGCTTTGGCTGTGTGACCTGCCAAGGAGGTGCTCATAAATATCGGCGCTGTCACCTTTTCTGCCTGTCCTCTCCTGTGCTCTGGTCATCCTGCGAACAGGTGCCCGTTAATCATCACAGCTATCAATGTTCCTCCCATCACCGGTTCACAAGAAACAGTATCCCAACCTCCCCCCCCCCCGCCACACGCACACACAGAGTTTTAAAACAATACAAATTGGCAACTACATATTTTTTCAGAGGCATCAAAGACAAGGGTTATGGTTTATTGTAGTTTACTGTAAGAATGTTAACGTATTTAAAAGACATTTATGCACAATATATACTTTGAGATAATTAAGATACGTGTTTATTATTAGGGGGAGCTTGATGGTCACTAGAACTTAATCCAAGCGCAAAGACGCCCATGCTCCCTGTTTCTGTATCAGTGACCATAAAAGGTAGGGGGACGTAGAGAGAGGAGACTGTCATCACTCTCACAAAAGCTGGCCCTGAGGTAAGTGGAGCTCTAACACATAATTCACCTCCGACATCAGATCAGGGACAGTCCCTTAGTATTGTCTGCCATGCTAATTGCAGGCTGTGTTGAAGCCTGAGCGAAGAAGGACCAGCCAGTACATCGAGTGTGGTCTCCTGACCCCCTCCCCCGTATTGCTACCCCTTCTCTTTGGCGGCATCGTTTGACCAACATAAAACATCTCCCACCCACTCGCTGCCGCCACGTTTCCTTTCTAAGACCCTAAAATTAGGGAAAGCGGATGGCCGAGTGGTTAGAGCACTGGCTTCCGAACCGATCGCGGCCAGGTTCAATTCCCGATAAGCGCAGCAAACTTCCCCCAGTCGACCCAGCTGACGGGAATGGGTACCTGACTCTATATAGGGTTGGGAAAGGTAAGGCAGTGAGGGAGAGGAGATTGGCGCCGCCCTCATGTAAACGCTGGCCCCCGAGAAAAGTGGGGTCTCTAACAGCTCACTCCCCAACGATCTAAAAAGGTTATGGGATGACCTTTATCTTTTACCTTTACTTTAAAATTATTTGCTATCACTTACAACCTGGTAGCAAAGAGGCCACACTGGCCATCGTGAACAGAGAAAGCGAATTAGTTGCATACCAATACCCCAGTCTTGCCAACCAGACACGAACCCTTACACTTTGTGAAGCAAAGCACGAGGACGTCCGTCTATCTTACTAGACACCAACGGTTTAGTGCGAATTGGCGGCTTTGACTACACCTAAGTAAGGTTGAGACTCTCAGAGTCCCTATATTGGTATTTTGTGAGTTGCTCAAATCTGAATGAAGATCTTCAAGAGGGTCAGGTCATACTTTTCTTTAGAGAGAGACTTTATGATTGCTATCTACGACTCAGCGGAAAGTGCATAAGTAAAGCAACACAAGGCGCTCTTTTATCATCAACGACTGTCGCTGGTAACATGCATTACATTGGATATAAATGGGGAATTTTATTGTACACATAAAGTTGGGACATTCGCTTTGGAAGTAATCCGTATTTTCCTGTGAATTTCCCTTCCCCTTTGACCATTCAGGGAGCAGCTGGAGACATCTATAAGTGTTCCATGTGAAGGCGGAGCCATGTAGTTAAGTAAAATCTCAATTTATTGTAGCCCCCCGGGCCAGATTATTCGCACACAACACCATCCCTCTTAGTGTGTTGCATGATATCTCTCCTATCAGTTTGATTTTACGTTTCAGCTTATTAGTATTCCATGTAATTGTTGTATTATACTCAACATAAGTTATCTCTGTTACACTGTTGGGTCTGTATATGTATATATGTGTGTGTGTTTTGGTAGATGGCCATAGACATCACAGAAGATGCAGTTTTTGGCACACTGACTTGCAAACCTTGATTAGTATGATTAATAATTATTATGATAACGTTTGTCGCATTTCTTGTGATTGTGTTAGCCGGGGGAGTCATGGTTCAATTTGGTTTTTCTTGTTTAATGCTGCTTTGCCTTAAGACAAAAACAGCGTGTGTTGTGATGCTACCACCGTGTACGTGCGTGCGTACACGTACCCCTCCCCCCCGATCCTTTTTTACGTTATGTGTGAGTGCGAACGCCGTTCACTGTCCGCAGGGAGTTTTACCCCCCCCCCCCCCCAACGCTGAACTGCTTTCTACGCCACTGTAATGGCTGTGACCTACCCTCGGTAGACACAAGCTATACCCAGTGCAGTTCGTGCTGGGGGCGTGAGATTGTGACTGATGATAAATCACACTCTGCCAGTAGCTTATTATTAAATGTCGCATGGCCTTTGGGGTCAGGTGCACGACATACCCAGGACCACGGACGTGTATAAGGTGGATTGCTGTCTGTCTGCCGAGATCAACGCTGAGCCTCTTGCGAAGTTCTCCGCTGTTAGTCTCGGCGAGCCTTAACAATGAATGTGAATAAACCGGAAGCTATATCGTCCAAAGCCTCGTTCTAGTAGTTAAACTGAAACATGACTAAACCGGAAGCTATTTCGTAACCAGCCTCGTTCTATGACTTCACTGAAAAAAAATCGTCTGCAAGCAGTCCAGTAATACAAGTCCGTGCTAGGACAGACCTAGGCGAGAACATTCCGCCTAAAAATATTTTACGTGAAGGCTGTAGCTTCACTGAATGTCGCTGTAGAACTCTTTGGGCACTGCGTGCAGTGTGTGTGAATGGCCGTGTGTGTGCGTGTGTGTGTGTGTGTGTGTGCAGTGTGTGTGTGAATGGCCGTGTGTGTGTGTGTGTGTGTTTATGAATGTCTATGTACGCAGTCAGTAGTAGACCTGAGATGTGTGGGTAGTGTACAGTATATGGGAAAGAGTTATGTGTGTATCCCTTTGTGTGTGTGTGCATGTGTATGCGTTTGAGTATGTGTGTATGCATGCATGCGTTTGTCAATGTGCAGACACAAAGCCATTTAATTGCATATCTATGTGTGTTTCAAAGACGCGTGCACCATATATGTTGACGAAACGAAGAGGAATTTTCTTCTTTGTTTTCTTTTGCATTACATTTCTCAGGTTTACATATAGTAGTGCGTGTAGTGGC
Source organism: Marisa cornuarietis (assembly GCA_004794655.1). Taxonomy (NCBI): domain Eukaryota; kingdom Metazoa; phylum Mollusca; class Gastropoda; order Architaenioglossa; family Ampullariidae; genus Marisa; species Marisa cornuarietis. The sequence goes on from SMMW01000618.1 coordinate 2,892,475, forward strand.
GTCTGTGTGTGTGTGTGTGTGTGTGTGTGTTGTGTGTGTGTGAGAGAGAGAGAGATAATAAATTATCTATAAATTAATAAATGTTTCTCATGCAATGTCACTCGGCAAACAAATGAATTCTTCTTCTTCTTCTCCATTCATTATTATTATTAAATATAAAAGCAACAACATAACGTGTGTGGGGTTTGGGGGGTAGAGGAGGTTGGGAAAAGCTACGCGCAGTCAATTTACCTCTATGACTGCCCAGCCATTAGCATTTACAACTTAGCTTTGCGTGTTAACTGTCAATCTTGAAAAACCACTCCTCCCACACAGATAGTGACAACTGGACCCCGCGACCTCTCCGCCTTGTGACGGATCCGCGTGTAGTCCTTCAAGTGTGACACGTGGCCTTAGGGAGTTTGCTTGGCTGGTTTTCGGTTATAAAGAGGACTCAAGATAGAAATAGAAAAAAAGGGATAGTACGGGTGGGGTTCGAACCCACGCGGAAATATAAATCCATTGGATTTTGAGTCCAACGCCTTAACCACTCGGCCACCGTACTGACAGGCGACAGATGTCTAAAACGGCACTTGAATAAAAACCGACTCATGTTGAAAGCCAGAAGAGCTCATTGCTGGTTTCGATCGTCAGCAAACATTGACTAAATAATACTGTCTTACGAAAGCGGATCGAGATCATTCACCTCATACGATTGTAGACTTTACAAGACACACGACTAGAAAAGTATATTAAAAAATCTTTTTTTAATAGTTAAGAATTGGAGAGAGATCGAGAGCTAGAGAGAGTGCGAGCCACTATATTTCATCATCGTGTTGAGTCTGAATGATGAAAGAGCCGAGATAGTTCTGTTTTCATTTATCGAGGAGAGTTCACTCTCACAGTCTATGCCACCTTTCTATTTTCACCATCCAAGGGAACGACACTCCTCATACATTTCCTAGCGGGTTTCTATTTCCAGTCTGTCGATTCACATCGATTGAGGCAATGTCGAGAACGGACAACCACAAAGCACACACTCCTCCCCCCCCCCCCCAACTTGACTCCTGAGCCAACACATCTCCTTTTTGGACCATTTTCCCCCACTTTAATATCATTTGGGGCGTATTATACACGGGCAAACGAAGGGCGCTCTTAACCCCTTTGCTGCATTATGGAACGAATCCTGACCTTATATACGCCGACAAACATTCCGACGCCCCCACCTTCACCTTGCATCATTCCCCGTCTCATTGCCAACATGTCACTTATAGTAACAGGGACGTGCATGCTTCTCATAGGCTTATATATTTTTGTTCAATCTTTAAATCGGGCCGTCAAGTTACATGACAGTTCTCACCCTCTTCCTTGTCTGGAACCAAGAATTCATCGTTTTAGACCCGGCAAAGATGGCCACCGCAACCAGGAAAGTCAGAACAGCGAGGTCGAAGGTCGGGAATGAAGAGGAGTGATGGGGGCATATTTAAGCCCAGAGGATTTGATCGCCTGCTCCACAGTTTGTATGACTGGAGCAAGGTGGCCTCCCTTTGAGTATTGATTCTTGACAGAAATGATTCCTTGCGCACAAAAATCGAACCTGTGGAGACAGGTTAAGTTTTTTTTTTTTTTGGCGTGGTAAGGAATGGAAGAACAGAGCAGTCTGAAAGGTTAAAAAAATTAGTCCATCCCTTCAAGAGTAAAAGAATTGACCAGTCTTTTGAAAGTGTTGTAGAAGTAGAGTAAATTTATCTTTGACTGAATTTTAATGAGATAGATGTCAGCGTGAATGATAACGGGCTTTGATGAGTCCTGATGGGAGCAGGGTTAGTAGTTTCAAGCAAGCTTAGAGGTGGCTTATCGATGTCATCATGTTTTTGTATGTCGATCTGTTGCACTTTAAAGTAGGATCGTGCGCGTGCACACGCACACGCACACCCCCACACCCCCACACCCCCCACAATTTCTCTTTAGAAACAGTCTTAAACATAAAAAGAGAAAGAAGAGAAAGCAGGAAATAGATAGCGGAACAAACCAACAAACGAAAAGCTGAAAGAAAAAGACGAGGACAAAGAGATAATTAACGAACGAAAGAAAGAATTAATGAACGAAATAAAGAATAAAAAAAGAATGAAAGGGGGAAAAGCCAGAGAGAGAAGGAAAGAAAAGTAGAGAAAGAATCAGTGTACAAACACGATGTAGCTAGAGAGTGAGGAGCTCGCTGGGTGGCATACCGGGTGTCATTAGCTGCTCCTTGTTACTTGCCCGTGTTTCACAATCCCAGAAGCCCTGGAAGCGGAACAAGGAGAAAGGAAGAGAAAGGCAGCCTTGATCTTGTAAGCCGACTCCAGCAGTCAGGCCCTCTTTGTGGAGAGTCGGGATGATCTCTCTCAGCTGCCCAGCCGGCCGGTCGCCAGGTGAGATCGCACCTACCCAGGAAGAGCTTCCTCTGAGAAGGCCAAGGAGGCGCTGTGCAGCAAACACCCATGTGTTACGGTTTAGCATGGAGGATATAGCATGTGTTCATTCTTCTTTCCACTTCTCTCTCTCTCTCTCACTTTTATTCTTTGTACATTCACTGAGAGTCTTTATGGTGGGCGCAAGATGAAAATCAGCTCTTAAAGGACTAGTGTAGTTTAAAAAAAATGTGTAACGGTTAGGTAAAGCTCAGTACAAGACACTTTCCAAATCTAGATGAACATCCAATTCTATTATCGAAAAACATGCCAGCAAAAGCAACGCGCACAGAAAAAAACCAAGAACACAGATGTCAGCATTTGTACATGAATAGCTGTACATTATAAAGGCCTCGGCACAGAAAAGACCTGGGAGGATATGTTAATCAGGATTATCTGTGTACATATGAATTATCTGTGTGTGAGTCTGTATATATGACATGTACATATGAGATTTTGACCTCTTCATGTGCATGATAATGTTGTTAGGCGTGCATCTCGAGAACGGTCGGGATGAGTTTATACAGAGTAGGGGAAATAGTATTATTTACTCAGCTTTACCCTATTATCAAAACTTGCACTTCACAAGTCCTTTAAATCTTGTCCTGAATTATAAGGGTACATAAGACTAGTGATTCTATCCAAGCTGAGAGCTAAATGCTACACGATCATATCTCTGTTATCACTCGTGTAGTATACAGACAGATGCAGTCACAACACAGTGCAGCACAAAGCAATGCAATCGAGCTTTGTAAGAGCAAAATGCAAACATATGCAGTCCAGTGCAGCAAAGAATGCTAACCATCAGTTTCACAAAATATAATTAAACATAACACTTTGCAATGTTCTACAAACCACACTAAACTAAATTGCGACACAGTCGAAACCTGAGCTGCTGTTTTCACTGGAATAAACACAAGGCAGTTGAAACCGATTCTCCAGCAGTCTTCTCCAGTTTACTTATTCCCACTAATTATTCCCACGTCCACTAATTGGACATAACATGGTTCAACAACAGACTACCATCCTCCGACTCAGAGAATACGGAAAATTACACCTTTTGTTCCGTTTAAAAGAAACACAACGGGAAAAGGAGCAGACGGATTTATTCAACACTCGGTTTATTTACCTTGTCGTCCTGCTAATTCTGTTGGACGTGGATACCTGGCACATCTTGGGTTTGGTAACCTGGGGCAACGCTTCTACCGCAAAAGCAAAAGAGTGCATGTGTGTGTGTGTGTGTGTGTGTGTGTGTGTGTGTGTGTGTGTGTGTGTGTGTTGTGTGTGTGCGTGCGTGTGTGCGTGCGTGGGAGGGAGTAACATGCTCCTCGTGGTGCCTCGTATCTGTAATGTCAAACATAATCACAGCGGTTGACGGCTTGAGCGCTGCCTCCTGGAGACGTTGGGTTGGTGAAAGCTCGCAGGTGAAGGAGAACTGAAGGATTGTGGGAGATGGGAAGTAGGCGGCTGCTGTTCTCGCTAAGGCGTTTGGTGCACCTGGAAACAGATTATTTTTTTGGGGGGAACCTTTCTGTGAGTCCTGAGCGCTTTTTGGTTACCTGGACTAGCGTGGCTTGTCCAATGGCAGCGGACTGAATGAACGCTGTGAGAAACACTTTCAGAGTCTGTTCACAGTTTGCATGTGATGTCAGAGAGAGAGAGAGAGAGCATAATAGCGAGTTTGAAATGATTTAAATGAGTGGCTTAGCTGACTGTCACAACTGGCTGTCATAGCTAGACGAACGCCATATGTACATTACACACACACACACACACACACACACACACACACACACACACACACACATGTACCCACGCATACACAATAATAAGTATAAAAGTAATACACAGTAATACCCTCTTTTAACTCTACCACAAGGATCGAAGAGGTGCGGTTGCTATGATCCTGTCGATCTTCATCCAAAGCAGGAAGACCGGCCTCCGACCCCAAAAAAAAAAAATAAATAAAGTTGAAAAAAAGTTATTCCATTACACACTTACTTTAGAGACTTTAAACACAATTTGATGAAAAGTTTGTTGTCTGAGTATTTTTTCAAAACATGTCATGTAAACATTTTTTTTTCAACTACAGCCACATGTCAAGTAAAGAAGACACTGTCATAGTGTACAGTTTGAAAAGCCAGACTTGTCATTTCGACACCTTATCTTCTTCCTGGGTCTGTCTCAGGCAGATCGAGGTGAGGAAAAAATGCCTTCCCTTGGGCCCTTCGAAACTTTAAGTTAAGGGTGCATGGTGGGTGGGTGAGCTGGGTATTTTCCTTCGGTGTGTCCCACGAGGACTAGAGTGTCATTGACTTGAGACCGGAATACTGTGGGCACATGACAAGACGGGAATACAGAGACTAGACCCCGAGACTAGAACACGGTTACCGCCATCCGAGACAGAAACACACAGCGACTGAGACAGTGATGTATTTTGTGTGATCTCAGACAAGATAATTACTCTTAGTGGGGGCTAAGACAAGATGATTACTCTTAGTGGGGGCTAAGACAAGATGCCTACTCTTAGTGTAATCTCAGAACAGACAGGAATACAGAGAGGGCTTTATTGTCACCACAAAACACGACATTTATTTTCCATAATTGAAGTTATTTGTTTCCCGTGTAATTGCACTGTGACCCTCTCCAGCCCTGTATTTTACAAGCACTTTGTTTTGTGTTGTTCTTCTTCTCAAGAACTTTTCCGAAAAAAAGTCGAGTTACTCTGCTAAACATCCACAAAGGGCATTAAAAAGTATGATAATTGTGTTGGACTTTTAATTCACTCCAGTAGTGTCCTGACTTTCTTGTAGACGGGCACACCCTAGATGAGTTATTTAGACTTAGGAACTCATAGCAACTCCTAAAATAGCCTGGTGATGGGATGAATGTAGAAGAAACTATTGAAACCTTGTTTTACGAACAATGGAGTCTGGGAATCTGAAAGAAGTAGGGGACGGAAAGTAAATGAGAGAATGAGAGAGACTGAACGAATGTATATAAAGAGAAAGGAATGAGGTTAGGGGGGAAACTTGGACAGAAAAACTTAAATTGGAAAGAAAGAGCGAATGAGGGAAACAAAGTTAATGAGAATTATAAATCGCGTGGACAGCAGTCGGGAACAAATGTTAACAGGAAGAGATCATTAGGCGACAGTGTCACCCTATGAAGTCATCGTAGTACTGACTGTAGCGAAGACATTCGAAGTGTGAGAAAAACCATTATTTGGTGTGTGTGTGTGTGTGTGTGTGTGTGTCTGTGTGTGTGTGTGTGTGTGAGTGAGAGAGAGAGAGAGAGTAGGGGCAGATGGTAGAAAGAGAGGAAGGGAGGGTGAAGCAGATTGATATTGAGCTGTGCTTGTGACCATTCCAATGAGAGTTCGCTTCTTATAGTCCGTCACAAATATATTTCTCTTTCCTCGTGTAACAACTCTTGATAAGACCATCGCCAGTTTTTTTCCCCTGGTTCTTAACTCCACATCGCTTTCCATTATCCCTCTCCCCACAGTGCAAATTCCCCTTTGGGTAGAAGCACTTACAAATACAAAATCAACCCACCATGAACAGGGTGTCGCTATAAATCTGAGATAAAATGAGAAAAAAGAATGACAAACCCTTCTCCATCCTAATAATAATAATGACAACAGTAATTATAATTCTTACATGTCGCCCTGTTCTAGCTAGAAGACACACACACACACACACCCTCACATAGCACACACACACACACCCTCATATAGCACACACACACTCACACACACACCCTCACACACACACACACACACACACAACATCCTCACATAACACACACTCACACACACACATGCACGAGAGAGAATCTGTTAAGTAGCGCCCAACACAATCCCCTCTTCACACTCTTTTGTTACCTAGTTACCAAGTCACTTTGCTACAAGTACCAAAGAGCCTCAGATACTTGGAGAGGGCCATTCCGAAAACTGTGCCCATCTGGAACTGCCTTCCAGACAATTTGCGAACAGGAAATGGCAGCTGTCAGGCATGGGTATAACACGCATGCATCTCGTAGCCCTAATAAAAACTTTCGGTTCACCCAATAATAGGAAGTTATTACCGCCAGCAAAGCACGTGTATCGTCTTTGGTCCTTGCTGGTGTCCGCCATCAACCATAAAAGGTTGGATGTGACCTAAATTTGTCAGGTACGACTGAACATTTTGATGAGCTCTGAGCTGCAGTTTATAAATTATATTCTAGTCATACTTCCTTTTTTTCTTCTTATTAAACATTTTGGTTAGCACTGACAGGGGCAGAGCTCAAGACGGTTAGTTCTAAATTAATATATACATGTAACAACCTGTCAGATTATTGTAATTTAAATATACATTTGTTCATCAGAAACATTCAGGCAATTTGGAAACCATTTCTTAGCCAGTTACGGTTGAGATGGCATGTACATGATCACCCCCACCACCTACCATCTTATTCTTGATCGGTAATTTTGTTTATTTTTGTTGACATGCAAACGTTTTTGAAAATGGCTGCCACCATGCAGACAACTTTGCGCGAGATTTTTATTACCTTAGACATAAAAGAAGACAAAAGGAAGCAGGACTGGAAGATTCTCCACACTTCTGTTATCCAAACAAAACTGGCAGAGCCTCCGACTTAGTTAATTCTTTTTTGCACTACAGACGTTTTAGTACTTTATTTATCATCTTATTATCTATCTATTCCATATTGGTTTACATGTTTGTAATATTTACGATTCTTAAGAATATATTTTACTATTCATGTTTATTTTGTCGCTAAGTAAAAACCATGCTATTATTATTGTGGACTCTCGCGATGTAAGCCTGGTTTAGCGAAATGTGTTCGACCTGGGACTTTAACCTCCCATTGCTCCTAGTTACCAACGAAATTGAAAACAATATGAGTCACTGATTCCCCCTCCCCCCTCCACACACACACACACCAAACCGGACTTACACCGAATATGTTCACTTGACCAAGTAGGGCTAACGGTGAGTGGTAAGGATGGAGCACACCGTGGTTTAAACAAGAAAATGGTGGAGGAAATAGTCTAAAAGAATATTGTCAGCCATCAAATAATGTAAAGAGAGAGTGTATGTATGGAAACACATATATTAATTTCATGCTAATATGTTTAACCAGAAAGGTACAGTTTCGTGCTTAATCATGCATACATACCGGCTCACAAGAGCGCATATATACATATACACACAAACACACAGGTTGACACATACACCTGTATACACAACCACGCGCACACATATCCACGCACACACACACACAAACAAACAATCACACACACACACACACACACATATATAAAAGAAAAAATACCATTTAGGGTCGCCTCGTCATCTGGAGACTCGAATACTTTACTGCGGTCAACCTTTAGTCATTGTTTCTCGGCAAATTCCAGTATTGGAGACGAGAATGCTACATTTTTTCCTCCTTTTTTTGTAGCTGTCGACACTGATAAGCCTGCGAGCCCTTCTTAGTACCAGAGACAGGAAAACTAATCCCTACAGGAAGGAAAATAGCGCGAGAGGATATAACTTGGTGAGGAGATCGCGCCTAACTGCCACATGCTTCCCTTGTGGCAGGGAGACAATCCGGAGGAAAGCGTCTTGTCTGATGAGTCTGCTCCTTACAGGGGTTTAAAACGCACGAAGTTTTCTTGTCTTAAAAGGTTGGTTGTTTCTTCCTGCATTAAAAAAATCTCTAAGGTCTGATCCGCCTATCTGTACGATTTTCTTAACCTTTTTTGACTGTTTTTATGTCTGTCGGTCCGCCTGTAGGTTTTGAGGTCTGGTTGTCTCCCTGGTCGGTCTGGGCCTGTCTGCCTATATGCTTGTCTGTCTGCGTTTTGCCTTTTTTCTTTGCAGACCTTGGGCGAAGCTCCCCATCCCCCACCCCCACAAAAAAGAAGTAAAAGCTAAAAGCAGCACAGCGTGAGCAACAATTAGCTTCAAATGAACGGTTGAGAGACAGCATGGAAAGGGACTTAGTTTTATGTCGCTCTGCCATCATAGCCCATCACAACGAAGCAGAGACATTTCAAAGTAAAATGCATGGTCTGAAACAGAGACATCGCCAAACATAGATAACGCTGCAAGAAAAAAAAAAACCCCAAATAATCAAGGAAAGGGTTTCCGAAACCACTTTAACTGTCTAGCCTGTCATGCAGGATGATAGATCATGAGAAAAAGACGGACTGATACGTCCGACCGAGAAATGTGATGTAAAAAATAATAAAACTAGCAGTCTGGCTGAAATCTTTTTTTCTATTTTTGTGTACATTGATGACCTATGGATGCGTGCATATCTGCGTGTGTATATTTGTCTATGTTTATATCTATGTGTGTGTGTGTGTGTGTGTGTGAGCGCGTGGGTGCGTAAGCGGTTGCTGGTATATTTATGTTTCATTTTTGTGTTAGCTGACAAATAAAAAGCTCAACAAAACAAAACACAGTAAGAAACTACAAGAACCAAACATAAACAAAACAAAACAAAAGTCAAAAACAAATCAAAACAACAACAGAACAGAACAAAACAACAAAACCAAGGGAACGAGAAACAACAATAAAACAACAACAACAACATCCTAAGAGCCGTGTACATTCTCAGCAAGTGACTTCAACGTCAACGACTTTTTCTCTTGTTTTTTCGCCTCCACTTGGCTGTCACGTGATCCCGACCGTAGACAAGGGTGTACTTCATGCCATGTAAAGTGGCTCACACTACCGACAGTAGCCAGCGCCCCGCGTGAAGAAGTCTGCAGAGCATCATCCTCATCATCGCCGCCATATCTCCCAGGGTGCGGCTCAGCAGTTCTACCATCCGAGTACCCAAAGCTTTTTCTCCTTTTCAGCAGAGCAAGCCGCGCTATTTTTTTTAAAAGAAGAATATAACTAAATGATGAGACTTTTCAAAGTTTGGCGGAAATGATCTGTGTGTTGAACAAACGGTAAAGGTATTGTAAGACTCGGGCCTCTCACGATGAGGACTGTAAACATCCTGTCCTGGAATAGCGCGGGTTGGGTGTGGTTTGCACTGGCAAGTCGCTCTTGTAAGGGGTGCAGTGCCTGTCCCACATACCACCGCATTCTCATGTGGCAGGGGTTGTCGATGGATGTAACGATGGTCACAGGACCATCTTCCGTGCGGCGCCAGGGCTCCCTGCAGACCCTTTATTCCCGGTTGTCTGGCTGTCTGGGTGGCTGGATTGCTGGAAGCGAATGACCGAGGATGCCACATGCGGTACCCAGTCCTGGTGTTGCGGGAGCATCGCCTCTACAATGCACGTGGAAAACTATTTGCCTTCGGTCTTCACAGGAAGCCATTCAGCAGTAAACATGAAGTGGGTCTGTGTACACACTCACTGACAGACGGACAAATAGCTGTGGGGTGATTTTTTTAAATTTTATTGCGAAGTAATACTTTGCACATATTAGTTTCCAAGGCACACGAGGTTCTGGATATCTGGGTAATGTCTTGTGATTTAAATTTACTCGTTTTCACTTCTGAAAAAGGTTCTATTTTGAGAGAATAAAAGAGAGAATAAAAGAGAGAAAAGTATAACTAAGACTTCCTTATCATCCTCCCAGCAAAAAGAATTGTATATGATTTTAGGTCTCAGCTGTTTGATATTTGGTAACACACATCTCTATGTCCTACATTCTCTGCATACCTCTAGTCATCCTTTTGTCTCTCACAAAGGAAGACGCACATACACACAGAGACACACAAGCAAGCACACATGCACATCCACACCCATACGAACGAACACACACACACACACACACACACACACACACACACACACACACAGAACAACAACAAAAAAAGGATAAAAACCAGATATCTCTGCCCGAGCCATCCCTTTGAGGTTAAATAAAAATAAATCAAGACATAACAACAAGGCGACCGCTACAATTATTATTACATGCTCCCATTCTCTGAGCTTTCTAAATTCTTGGCAAAACACGTGGAGCTGAAAAGAGGGTTTCTCTCCACTCACTCCGCCACCCGCAAGCCCCTACCCGGGGTCTTACAAGAATCATCAAACTCGTCTGACATGTTGACATGAACACAGCATCGGGTCTGTTAGCCAGCTCCACTCTTTGCACACCACCCTGTAAAACGCTAGCAAAGGGGTTTTCTTACGGGGGTAAAAAATAATTAAAACTTTAGGCACGCCCCACGGATGGCGGCACTATGTTTAAACTCGCCTCTTCGGGACATCGCGCTGTACGGGCATTGTTATAAGGCTGTCACATGTCTTCAGCAAAAGTATGGAAGGCTGGGAGTTTTAGCCCTGAAACGGGGATGAAAATCAGACTTGAACTAATACATTTATTTTATAACTAACTAATCCTAGAGGTAGCCCGCTTATATCATGCGTTTGGTGTTCTTTTCCTCTCCTTTTTTTGTTTCTGGTACAAGAGAGTTCTTAGTGTTGTGACTAATCAGTGACAGTCGGTCGTTGTTGACCAAAGGTTCCCAGAAGACTTTACCCCAGTCCCTGTCCCATCTTTTTTGAACCTGACTCGGCGAAGGCATAAATGTCTTTCTTAACCAGTAAAAAACATGTGCGGAAGCTTAACCAAAAGTGTGAGAAAAATCTTGTCTATAACTGTCATGAAAAAACTTGTCAAACTTGTCCAGTTATTTAAAAAAATCTAAAAACGCCGATCAAGCCTCCTGGCTTTCTCCTTATGATCGGCCTTGAACGATTGAATTAAAAAACATTCTAGATTTGTCTGTTTCTAAACGACCTCTGTTGTTTACTTTCTGCCTATATATATATTTTTTTTCTTGTCTACGGGCGACTTGTGCTTCTCTAGAAACAAGAAGAACAACTAAAAATGCGAACGCAAAGATAAGAAAGTCCCGTAGCCTTGTCTAAGCTCTTATAAATTCGAATCAGCCTGTCATCAGGCGTGCGTCTTTTTTTTCTTTTGGCTCAATATGACAGTGTTAAAGTCCACCATACTCTTTAGAGGCAATGAGCTCAAAAAGGCCTTCTCTCTGGCAAACGACCTTCATTAATTTTGTATGCATCATACCCTCCAGTCAAGTCAAGGCTTTGTCAACGGCTTTGGTCTCCGCTGCGCTGATGAGCAAAGTTTGCATCTGAATTCCAGGAGAAATTTCTCATAGAGTGTTGAGATTGGTAAGCGAGCGGCGTGGTGTCATTAAGGCTACCCAAGCGCTCGGCGCAATCAAAGCGCGATTCAGTAATTACGGCCATGCAAGCAATTACTTTCATCTTTTAATTGTACTTGCAAAACAATCCGTGGGTATTAAAGTCTGGTTTGCTGGGAAACAGATAGCGTATTCACGACGAAGTGCGGGTGTGAAAACTCACCTTCTGACGAAAGGGGTTAGAGATTGCTTTGTCAGACCATAAGAAAACTCTCGGGTGAGGTAGTTACAGAATGAAAGGATTTAATTAATGTTTACGTGAACGTGTTCTTTCAATCTCCTATTTACAAGGAAATGAGAAAAGTTCAGAGAGCGCGTTCTTTAAGGTTTGCTGGCTTTAAGAAACCAAGAGAAGATTGTATTTTAGAGGACGGACGGGTTGACGGACAGACGGACGAATAGAAAGATAGATGTACACTTAGACTACAGTGTATAATGATTACAAGAGGTATAACTCTTTTCCCATCAACTGAGGACTCTTTTATCCAGCTACACACCCAGTTAGTGGTCTAGTTCAAGCAGCCATGGTTTCATTCACATCTTTGAGGATTTGCATCAAATTGCCCCGAGGGAACAGCACAGAAAGCTGGCGACCCAGCAGCCATGACAGGCGTGACACTAGCTTCACGTCCCACCTCACCTTTACAACGGAAGACAGTCCCCGAGGGCAGTGATCAGTGGTTAGGTGGGATTGAGAAGCACTTAGTCTCTACTCTAACTCGCTACCTGCATGCAGTCGGCTCAAATGTCTTCAGGCGGTTCGAACTTTAATCTTCTGCAAACTGCTGTGGTCCAGTTTCTGCGAACTGGCGCGCGTCTAGGCACAGAGGTGATGTAGTTGATGGGAGGACGAGAGGAAATGAAAGGAAGCCTCGCTCTGGCGGCACCAACGTGCTGCCAGTCCTCTAAACGGTTTTGTGGGAGAACTTTCTGTAAGGGAGGCATTTCCAGAATTAAGTATCATAAAAGGCGTCCCACGTGGAATTGTACGCAAACGGTTTGCTTTCTAATGCCAACCTGCAATCCTAGATAAAATGTTAACAAATATAGAGATTAATGGTAAAGAGATATAAGGAGAACAGCCCGTGTCTTTTGTGACCTCGTGCGCGCGTTTGAATATGTGTGTGTGTGTGTGTGTGTGTGTGTGTGTGTGTGTGCCCGCGCGCTTTCTTTTTCCTTTTTGCAGTCATAACTCCATTCTCAAAGAGTAATTGATTTGCGCACTCTCTCTCTCACACACACACACACGCACGCACATCTCTACAGCAATTTTATTTAATCTAGTAAAGGACTTAAGACGGAATCAGTAGCATTGACAAATTCAGACGAAGCACCGAAAAACTAAACAAACACATCACCCAAAGCCGCTTAATCCGATTAAACTTTTATTGCCTGACGGTTTGTAAAGATGTGTAAAGTGAATTAAATAGCTTCCCCCGGTAGCGCCGATGTTAAATTCTTCATGTCTCCTTCCTTCTCCGGGTCTGTCTCTCTCACCCACCCACAGCGCTAATAACCACCAAAGCAGAAGAATTGTATCTTACGAAAGGAAACTTAAAAACCGAGCTGCCAATGACAGTTGGGGCACGCGGAGGCGGATTTCAATGGTCTCCATTGTGTCCAGTTGTCTCGAATTGTCTCGAATTGTATCAAATTAAATCCGCGAGCGCCCGTGGCTCCCCGTGCGAACTACATTCAGCAGCGCAAGCTGATGCGTGTTACGCGCCGTCGACTCCGCAGCGTCCTTGACAGCTGCAGCCAATTAAACCGCCTCGTCAGCGGCGACCTGTCGGCACTTTCTAAAGATGACCTGCGCGTGCACGAGCTTCGTCTGTCTTTTGCAATGTGCTGAAAACAGAGGGCGCTGCTGACAGCCGAAGGCGGGAATTGAAAATGTTCTCACTCGAACGGGACCGAGTAGAGATGACTGACAAATTGACAGCCGATAATTTTTTTTATTTACGAGGCTAATACAATAAACAAATGAATGACTGGCTGTAGAGAGGAGTGACAGAGTGCATCCGTGGGTTGCAGGTTTCTTGTGTGTGCATCTGTGTGTGTGTGTGTGTGTGTGTGTGTGTGTGTGTGTGTGTGTCCGCGCACGTTCGGTTTAGGTAGTTCAGATGGAGAAAGAGCAAAATTGTTAAGAAAATTTCCAGGCATTGTAAATTTGCCTATTTAGCAATTTTTCTCTCAGCGTGTTTTTGACGATAACAAAAGAATAATTAGAGCCAATGTATTGAAACGCTTAAAAACCGATCATAAATACTCCCAAATCGACATTTGCAAAAATAAAGTATATTTAAACAATGAAATAATTATTCATTTTGCGTACATAAATATATAAACATACCTTTCAATGTAAATATACACACATCTACACACACACAAGTTTCTATCTCTCGCTGTAGGTTATACACGCGCGATTTCAAACATACTGTTCTCTATTAGTAAAATGTAGATAAAGAATAATCAAGGGAATTAAAAAACTACATACATTATATACCTTCTTACATTGTCATATCTAAAAGGATTTTAAGTTGCTTTATATTGTTATTACCATTTTATATGTACACTTATGTTTTCTACGGGATTCTAGCGCGTGTTCTCGTTTATAAAGTTTCTAGAAACATTGCATGATACATCCTTCCACCGTCACATAGATTACGGAAACTACACAAACATAAAACTGAAGCCAGGCGCCAGTTGCACAACATGTTTCTAAACCTTAAAACTGTTCTAAAGAAGCAAAAATATCTTCTTAGCCATTTTGATGCATTGCAGAAAAACATACAAAAAATTGTACTAACATGACGGAAAGTCAGACTTAAACAACTTTATCTTACTTAAAGCAGTTTTAGTTTTAAAAATTCTAAAATTGTGGTGTGTACTTTAAACTGATTGTCTAAATAGAGTTAATGCTTAAAAGTGCTTAAAATTAGAAATTTGTTGTGGAATTTGCCCCAGGACTTGCGCTAAACACATTTTGGTGACATAAAGACCTTACCCAGCTGTTCAGAGATCAGCGCTTGTATTTGTCAGTAGACCTCCACAGACAAGACATGGAGCCAAAGGGTTGCATGTGAACTGCTCAGTGTAGCTGTGGCCCTGTGTATGTCGTCTCCTAATTGGCAAGATGATCTCACCATGGCCCATTGTTACCTGGTGCTGGCAGTGACAGACGTACCCCGTAAAAAAGGGTTAGCCCCAACAAACCACTTCATCTTAACCTTCATGTAACGTCTTCAGTTGATCTTGGTTACCCTCGCAACACCCTACCCGTGGTCTTATTCCAATGGCGGGTGGAAGAAAGGAATTCTTGAGGCGTGTCATCACTCTCAACAGAGTCCTAATCAGCGTTCAACAACAAAACAAAAGATAAAGTCTCGGAGGAGCAAGGTTCTTGTGCTTTAATTGGCTAATTGTGAGTTAATTTCTCGAAAAGTGTATAAAATCTAGACAAACGAAAAACTTGCAAGTAGCCTCGATAGTTCAGCTTGAAGGCAGTCAGTGATGCGGTTAAAATGATCATTGAGATGTCCAGCAGACCGTAGCTCGTACATACTGTGTTCATACTGCTTTTTCCAAAGAAAACATCGCAACTCAGTGGTTTGTGAGGTGTGCGGTTCAGAACAAGGTTGCCGTTTGGAAGATCGCCTGGATCCTGTGACTTAAACACATTTCCAAGCACCTCAGTGTTAATAGTGATGCTTGATTTATGACATAATGTGAAAGGTCGACTCTGGATCCTGTGGACTTTGCTCCTTTAGTCCTAGATTATGGAGCCCTTTACAGCTTTGTGTCACAGTTATTTTGTCCGTAACGCCTTTTCGTTCTATGACATTTTAAGGGCATCTTTTTGTGCGGAAAAACTCGAGGAACTTTGATTCTTGTCTGACAAATCTTGTGTCAGATAAGAATTGAAGCAAATGTTAAAATATTGCTGTCTGGTGTTTTAATGGCAAGGTACTAATTATAGAAAAACTTTTCAGACATGAAAAGGATAACGTAGACAATATCCAGGCCATGGACCCATCACCCCTGATCTTCACAAGTCGTTTTTTAAATGATTGCTCTCTTTAATTCCGCCATGGCTTCATAATTCAACACAAAACCCTCACTTCTGTGTTTTTCTTAGTTCTAGATTTGTTTCCATTGACTTTTTAATTACTATAACTTTTGTGATGTTATTAGATTTGTTGATAGTTCATACCCTAGGTTTTCGTTTTCGATCTATCTCATTTTGCACATTGTAACTGCTTTCTTTTGTCGTTATCCATTAAACTGTTTCCCTTTCCTGTTGAACCATTGAGCGGTTAGTATGGCAATCCCCATGTGCTTTTCCCTCGTTACTATCCAGGTGATAAGCCATTGACTTCTTTGCTACCGTTGTGTCTCAGTCAAGATGCAAGATTCTTTATTAGTTCACCCTCTAAGAATATTGCATATATATATATATATAGATAGATACACACTCCTCTCTTTATATGAAATATACAATATCACTTACGCACACCCACCCACACCCACACACACTCACATTCACTGGTCGATTTTCAACAGCCAATATATTAAAAACTAATTCTCTATTTTGTTTAAAACTAAATCGCGAGACAAAGTCTCCTTTTTTTGTTAGTGACGAAACTCTAGCGAGGGTGAGGAGAATTGGCTTGCATTTGAATAACACCTAAAAAAGGGATAATATTACAGAGTTAAGGATACTGGAGAAAAGGTCTGTGAAATGCTTGCTGTTAATGAGTTTTAAATCATTGTAAGCAGCTGTCTGTCTGTCTCGCTGTGTCTGGACGCTCCACTCAGCTGTCAATGTAGTGAGACTATCACTGTTTAGAGAAGATGTTCTGCACTTGCTAATAGTCTCCTCCTGACTATGCTGTTTACTGTCTGCCCTCCCGTTTGTCTACGTGTGACTTTCTCTTTCTGTTGCTTGAGTGAGTGCGAGACGCCTGTTTGCAGAAATTTTAAAGTCTGACACGAAGCGTTTTCTTCCAGGCTTTAAACTATGGATTTTTTTATTAAACCCGTTCAAACAAATCTCTGGGGCTTCCCACTTGGAGTCACGTGATGTAGCCATCATGGCTGTCGATGTATCCTCCCGTCCACTCTTTTCCCCCCCCCCCCATTGAGAGATGTTGGCCCTCGTTGGCACATCTACGTTATAAACAAGCCTTGCACAGGATTTCGACATTTTGTCCACCTTCCTACAGCTGGAGTACGAGGTGCCACAATTTTACTAGTGTTTAATAAGTCATTTAGTTTTCTTGATCGAAGGACTGAAAAAAATTCTCAACGCAAATAATTCGGTGGTCTTGTTGAGCAAGTAAACCATTCTTTATGATGCAGCCTCCAGAACTGACTTCGGTCACGTGATCTAGCATGTCGTGACGTGACTGCGCGGTAATAGGCACGTTTGCTTTGTTTGCGCATGCGTGATGACCGATCTTAGTGTCGATCGAGTTCTCAGTGTCAACATGCAAAATTTGCTTGAAAAAAAACTGTTCTCTATAACTTTCTTAGTTTTGAGAAAGAAGAATTTATTTTTACCTGTACAATTCAGAACTACTGGTGTCTTTTTATGTTGCCTCAATCACATGGTGATCCCGCGTCTTTTGAATAAAGGGCGTGCGAACTGAGTGGCTTGCAGAGACAAGCCTGGAGTAGGGACTACAGGGAGACAGAAGAAAGAAGAAAGAAGAAGTGAGTGGACTTGGCTGTATTCAGCAGGTCTCAAACAATGCTGGAGAGCTGAGCTGGGGGGGGTGGTGGTGGTGATTTTTTACGCCGAGCCAGCAACTAATGCTATATTACAGCAAGGCGAACAGGCCTGTAAACAGATGCTTCATGTAGAGAAAGAACAGCGTGCCCGAGACGAGAACTGAACTCAGGACAGCCAACCTTCACTGTATTGGTGACAGGCGCTAACCGTTGCGCCACCGGGCCGCCCTGAGACAATAGTAGAGATAATAGAAACACGGGGACAGGTGGAGGTTAATCGCCAGGGTGATTATAGAAATAGATGATGATGATGATGATGATGATGATGATGATGATGATGATGATGATGATGATGATGATGATGATGATGCACATTTAAATTAAATTAACGCTATCGTGCTTTCGTTGAACAAAGGCGAAATTGTACACTAGCGTTGCGCCATCTACACAGTCATGCACTCCCCACATATAAATGTCACAATTAGAATTCACAAAATGTCACAATGCTGTTACTAAGAATGTTGTTGCTGCTAATGCTGCTGCTGCTACTGCTGCTCTTACCGCAGCTGGCCCTAGCTGCAGGCTGTGTCGTGGTCGAGCTTTTCCACCATGATAACGACAAAGCACTTTAGGTATAAAGCAATAAAGATGTAAACATAAGAAACTCATCCCCCTATCACTAACCTTTTTTTTCCAGACACACTGAAAGCTTTTGAGTACAGTCACTGCAGTACATCACAAAGTCGCTCAAACAATCCCAGTGGGGAAGTAGATAAGAGAGAGAGAGAGAGAAAAAGACGGGGCAGGGGACAGATTTTAGTGCAGCCTCTGGGGATCTGAAGGGCCTGATGACCTTTTTGAAACCCACGAACGATTCCCCTCATCGCTCATGGTGGTTAGAAAATTACAGAATGTTATCTGCTGGTCAGCCTGTGCAGATATGACAGCGACCAAGAGTAGTGAAGAGAAACGAGCAGAACTGAGGACTATGTCATGTTTATCAGTCCACCATAAACACGAAAACCCCATCAATGACCCCATCAATGGCGACAGAGATTTCATCGACACTACCCTCTACAAGTAAAAAATAATTAATGTTCAATTATGAACAAAATGCTCCACAAAAAGTGACTTTCGGACCAACGAGTTTGTCGACAGATTTGACAGCATCGTCTTTGACTAGAAAGAAATAAGCGATAAAAAGAAAGAAAGAATACATACTATTTGTCATCTTGATACATTTCTGCTAGGGGTAGCATGACTTGCATGTTCTTGTCTGCTGACATAGAGAAAGTGTGATACCTTTCTGTGCTTTGTGGATGCTGGCCAATAGGTGAAGCCTCAAGGAGGGCAAATGATATGACCGCACCCACTAACAGCGACTCTTTTATGGAAGTAAAGCCCTTTAAAAAAAAACTTCCTTCCCAGCACCATCCCTTCTTTTATTTCGTCGCAGACTATAAAAACCCGAAGATTTATTTTTACCTGTCGTGCAACACAGACGTTTATGCATCAGGTGTAACTGAGGTCAGTGCAAGTTTCCTTTGCTGGTTGATTGTCAAAACAGGTGATCGGCAAGGAGCGGGTGGAGGGAGGAGACGAAGGAAAGAAAAAGGTATGCAGAACGAATACATGCTCGTGGAGATCGTAAAACGCTTAAAGC
Source organism: Marisa cornuarietis (assembly GCA_004794655.1). Classification (NCBI taxonomy): domain Eukaryota; kingdom Metazoa; phylum Mollusca; class Gastropoda; order Architaenioglossa; family Ampullariidae; genus Marisa; species Marisa cornuarietis. The sequence continues at coordinate 2,911,513 of SMMW01000618.1, forward strand.
ACGCGGGGAAGTCACAACCAGAGAGTAGTCACCTGGTACCTTCACGCAGGTAAATATTTACCTTCAAAGCAGCTTGCTGATGCCTTGGGTATGAGAGAGATCACGTTAGGCCTCGCTCAAAATAATTTCCGGGCTCACCTGATGTCTAGGAAATAAACTCTAGATTTAGTTTAGGGAAAATGGCGTCGATGTTTACATTTGACTATAAAATTTATTACCCGAATGTAAGAAAAATTACTGTGGACAAGAGTTACAGGTACATGTAGATATCATATGTCAAAGGTCGAGCAAAAGCTGATGGAGAGAAAGAGAGGAAGGAAAGGTGGAGATGTTTGTTTAAACAAATATGGTTATCTAATCTGAAACGTGTTAATAACATCAACACGCCATTGGAATTATGAACTCGAAGACCCGTTTAAAGTAGAACAGAATCACAGATAGTCCACAGACACCTGTCTGATAGCATGCATCTTTAGAACATATAATGATGAAAACACAGATGATGCCGGGTTTTAAAAAAAATACATTACACATACCAGTACATTAGACATGCTATTACATTACACACCGCACACAGTAATGAAGAAGCTTATAGAAACAGTTTGGTAGGGGAAAAGAAATGGACTATCCCCCCTCACTGGACCCGAAAAAAGTGTGGACTTTAGCTTTTCTCTCTTCTCAAAATGTACATGTTATGACCTAGACTTTCATAATAGTCATTGTTCCCTTAGCAACAACATAAATATCATAACATTCTCACATGATAGTCACTGCTCCCTTAATTATAGTATAAATGTCAGCATTCTCTCATAACATTGACTGCCACCCTCTGTGCATAAGATATCCCCTCACAATAATCCCTGTTATCTTCTTATCACCTAAATGGCATAGTAGTCATCACCATCATCTCATAATGTAAGTATAATAAATATTTTTACACCGGTCATGACTGACAGCATCCTCACAGCAGCCGCAGTCAATAACTGTCTGGCATTAGTCGTGAATGTGACAACAGTCGTAACTTGGTATCGCCTGGCAGTAGCCATATCTCACACTTTGTCATGACACGGACCATCGCACAGCCCACTACCTGCAGGCTCCACTACCGCAACTAATTTCCTCCACTTGCATCTCTGTCACTTTTTTGTGTGGGCCGTGTTTATTCATCTGCCACTCCATCTCTCATGGTTCTCCATCTCCACCGTCTGTAAAATATCCTCTCGGAAATGACAAAGAAAGATGAACAAAGATTTTTGTAGCCACCCCTAGACAAAACGTTTCTGGGCGGGGGGGGGGATGGTCCTACACACACCATGTATGACGAATGTGGAAAAAGGCTAGAAGATCAGTTTGATGTCCTGAAAAGCCTTGCTCATTAAACGAGCGAAATAAAATGGCAGCGAGGGTTTTTATCACCACACGCGTGATGGAGCTGGGGGATTCTTGCAATTAACAAAACTTTGATCTGGTGCTCTGCTATTTTTCGGCTCGTTTTTTATTCGCAATTTTTGCGAGTAAGGTCTTGTAATGGCGGTACTTCTGCTAGTTCCTCTGGCGACAAATGTTCTGAATACACCCGAGATTTTGTCTCAAAACCAAGCACACTCATTTCCCTACCTGCCTTGTTCTGGGGACTAATGCCAAACAGATAAAAGGATGGGTCTCGTTTCAGATTTTATATGGTTTTATTATGGTTTTGTTTAAAGGAGAATGCAATGCAGGTGACAAAGCCATGTCACAACCAGTCATCTAATACTGAGCACCCGGATATCGGGAGAAAAGGTTCGTAACATTGTCTAGAGCTATAAACTGTGTCGGGCACGTTGTAGACATAAGACAATAAAGGAAACTTCATGGGTGATAAATTTATTATTAATTAAAAATCGTGTATTCCTCATCATCATGATCATGATCAAATCGTAGTTGTCGTAGTCGTCAATGTTGATGATCATGATGTGGCGCATTTCCAAATGCGGATGCGAGCTCAACGTGCTGTACACACAAGACTACACACACACCAACGCGCAAGAACCCATATAAAATAAACACAAGTATTTCAAACGGATGACACCATCACCAACATGAACACTGCACGGCTGAAGTTGAAAAACTGAGGAGTAAGCGGAGTAGTAAATTTATCCCAGGTGTTTCTTTAATACAATTTGTTCTATGCTCTATACTGCTAATACACGATTCTATATATATAATCTATATATCATATATACAAACATTTATATTCCGCCCTCTCCTCACATTAATAAAACGCATCAACGGAAGGCGTTATTGACTTTAAAATACAGACGACAGAATTCCGAAGTGACGAAGAAAATGTACCCAGCAGCAGCAACCAATGATGAGAAAGCGAAGGATGAGGAAAAAAGGGGGCAAACACGACGAGGAAGGAGAAAAGCTTAAACAATCTGTCCATTTTTAACAGCCGTTCAGGTGCAATAAATCCGTTTTATCGCTGGAAGAGATGTTTTTGAGAGTTCGACGAGGCGGCCACAAAAAGACTCCCAGCTTTCTCGCCGGCGACGCAGAGCGCAGCGCAGATCTGGAAACAATTGCTGCCAGTGCTGTTCTTGCTGGGCTGCCCGTGGAAGGAGAGACTGGCACAGCAGAATGTTATGGCTGCTGAATGTCTTTACCAGAAGCAGAAGGCAGGGAGCAAGGGAACTTGCCGCCTAAGGCACAGTAGGACATGATGCCATTGCCTTTGTGCAGGTGCACTAGGAGGGCTTCTCTCTCTTTCTGGGTTTGGAATTTCGGTTGTTGGGGGTAACTTTCTTGGTTATGTTAGGTTTCCCTTCCCACCCTGATACCCTACATGCCCAGTTTTTTTAAATTTCCGTTTTCTATCTACCCTGCGGACTAGTCGGCCTTATTAACCTCTTAACGACTATAGGACCTTCTCACTCTCTCCCCCTCCCTGAACCTAAGCGTTGAGATCATGATCTACACGCTATAGTAGTCACGCTTTGTAGAAAGTTCTGGTGTTCTTTCCTTTAGCCTAATGGGTTTTCAACTAAAAATCTACAATAACCATGCATCAAACAGGCCTGCTTTTTTAATCACCCTGTCTGGAGATCATTGGGACGAGGATGAGATGCTCTGGATGGAACTCATTGGATTGTGTAGGGTGCTGTCTGAGACTGACTTGATCATGTAAGAGTTTGGACAGGGCTGACTTGATCGTGTGTGCAGCTGCCTGGGACCGACTTGATTATTTTGGAGTGTCTTTCGAGTTTCTTATTTGTTTGTTTGTTTGTTTTGGAGTGGAGGGGGTGAGATGTACCTAACGTTATTTTCAGTCCGTACTGCTCGGGCGATTAAATGCTCTTTGATTTTGTCATGTGGGCAACAACGACGATTTTCAACAGATTCGACTGATTTAGTGTCTGATGGCAATCAAAGAATTAAGTCGTGCAGTGTGATTGCAGCGTTTATGAAGAAACTTTGAGCTAATTTTCCAAAACCTTTTCATGAATGGATTTACAAGTTTTCGTGTTTTTATTGTTTGTTCTGCAATATATATATATATATATGTGTGTAATATATAAGTACATGTGTACATCTATGTCTACATGAACACCCACGTATGTGCTAAACATGTACATGTATTCATGCTTATTTGTTTGTGCATATGCGTATTTGCATTTGCTTACGTGTGGGCGCATATATGTCGAAATGTATTTGTGTATGTATTGTCGTTAGCATATATATATATACAGATGTTTATTTGCGTGTATGTGTATATTTGCCCATGTGTGTATACATATGTATATAATTATATATAGTGTGTGTATTTATACGTGTTTGTATATCGCTACACATACTACACATATGTGTATATGGATGGATGAAGTATGTATATCGACTCCGCACAGACTATTTGTATCACTTTTTGTTTAATTAACCCCTTAACACTTACTAGTGACATGAACAATAGTGCAGATGCCAGCTAGTTAACATTTTACTCTGGGAGCATCAAACTAAACTTACTTAAAAAAAATAAAAGTATAAAATTCAAAGAAAATGTTCACTGTCGGGTTAACGCTTTAATATTTGATCACGATTCTCGCTGAATCCTTCTCCCAGGAGAGAGGATGATGGCGTCAACTCCATCCTTCATCCTACCAGAAACAACCACAGAAATTGCTGTATAAGTTTTTGGAACCGGCAGGTATGCCTACTGCATCGCTTTGCAGCCTGCAGAGGAGCATGTCCTCAGAGGGAAGATAAATTGGGTTGAAGGGTTTTGGAGTTGTAGGCCTTTGTCAGGGTGAGGTGATGGTGGAGATGGGACTGGGTGGTGGGAGTCGCCTTTGCTGCCGTGTGTGCAATAGATTTACAAAATACCGGCGGTTAAAGCTGATGGACAAGTGGAAAGCAGGGAAACGAACGCGCGCACGCACGCACGCACGCACGCACGCACGCACGCACACACACACACATTTCTATATCTCACTCTTCATCACCTAACCACAGAGAAAGAGAAAAAGAGAAAGAGAAGAAGGCCGATCAGCAGCAAATCGCTTATTCATTCATTTAGTGAATTTTGCTACAAACTCTTAGGAGTTCGACATTAGGCTAGTCATAATTCTGAAGAATATTAGACGGGACTTCACAATAATCCTTCACCGTCAGTCCCTCGTTCGTTTATCTTTTCTAGGTAACACGAAGGAATAAGATGGTGTCTTTGTCTTGAAGGCATAGTGTATTCAAAATATATTCTACGTTTAATATAGGTGCACAGCAGTAGAATAAAGCCTGACATATGTTATTGTAGTATTTAGTATTTCCTTGACTGTAGATTTTCGATCGTTCACAATATTTCACACGTCGCCCTTTGTTTCATAAGTCGGGTTAAATAGGTCTTAATAGTCGGGTGATATGGCACTGTTTTAAATACAGCGTTAAATACAACATAAACACAACATATAATACAACATGGTCCCAAGGTTCAATATAACATAAAGACAACATTCAATACAACATAAACAGAGAAGTTCCAAAGATGTGACCCTGGCATCTACTGATTAGTCAACCCCTCAACGGTTCCTCCACTGAACTCTTGTCACAAAGACACACGAGGTTCTTACATTTTTCACTCATCTTCCGAGTGATGAAAAGAGGGAGATCGTTTCTTGAAAGGTGTCTATAAAATAGCGATTCTTTATTGAACTAACAAACGCATTAAAGTTTACAACGATACTATCATTCCTCCTAATAATTGCAAAAAAATTCTTTTGTAAAATATAGCAATGAGAAAGATGAGAGAGAGAGAGAGAGGGAATGTGTGTTGTTGGTGCTTTACGTTCTATCAACAATGTGGGATACATCGCGGCGAGAAATCGTCAAATGTTTACTAATAATGTGTCTTTAAAAAAAGTCAAACTTGACCGTACTTACAATAAATCAGCAAAATAACAAAGGTTAAGCGAAGAGAAAATAGACTGCAAGAGAAGAAAGACTAAAAAAAAGACGTGCAAAGGGAGAGAACCCTCTAACCGAAAGTCGTGGAATGGCCTCAAATTAAGACCAACCCCAAAACTAATTAAAGTCGAGAGGCAATCTTATGCCAAAGAATGTAAATTAACTGCTAGCAGATAGGCAGCAACAGCAGCGGGTGGCACGGATCTACCTAAAGACAACAATGAGAACAATATTAGTCTTGTCCCTCCTGGAGGGCTGGGGAGGTAATTCATTCAAATTTGTATCAAGGTAAAGTGTCCCCGGAAACAATGACAAACTGCAGGAGGTTTGCCCCTGAAACGATAGGAATACGTGATGTAGCTGTGTTCTTCACGGTGCGCAAAGGACAATTTTGTTCGCAGAGAAAGACCAAGAGGGAGGCGGTCAGAGAGACTGAAAGATGGCGTGTGTCTTAGTGGAGAGAGAGAGAGAGACAGAGAGATAGAGATGCCACAACATCATCAATAAACATTTTGTTTTAAACTGTTACAATTTTCAAATTATGTCAGTGGATATTAGACGTGAGATTTTTTGTATTCATTCCTGTCCACCCCTCCCCAAGTTCGTTAACCTTTCGTTCCTGTCCAACCCTCCCCAAGTTCGTTAACCTTTCATTTAGGGAAAAATGCGCATCAGACAGGTTGAGAGAGAAAAGATATAAGGAGAAAGAGAATCTACATCTTGTATAGTATAGTAGACACGTTTCTGCTGCTCTTCAGAAGACAGGTGTGGACATGTCCACCAGAGTGCTCAGGTGAAACGTTCTGCCAAGTGCAGACGCCAAGAGAAGGACGTTCTCACGACAGGTAATTCCCGGCGCCTGGCCAGCTCGCGCGCTGACGCTCACTCCATCAGCAGTCGATCAGTGCTGACGTGTGTCTGATGTTAGGCCCCTCGTTAGGCTGCCTCGTTTGACTGGTGCGTGTAAGTGGCTTTCGATATCAGCGGCGCCATGATTCATGAATCGTTGTTGTGCTCGTGGCTTTCATAGCCCACGTGGCGTGTATATAGTTTTCTATGTCCAGGGTTGTGTGATTGTTCAGTTTGTTTCCTTTTTTTGTTTTTATTTATTTGTTCTTTTTTCGTTCGTTCGTTTCTTTTTTTTATTTATTTTTTCGTTCGTTTTTGTTTTTGTTTTTTTCATTTATTTGTTCTTTTTTTCGTTTTTTGTTCTTTTTTTCGTTCGTTCGTTTTTTTCTTTGTTTTCAATTGTCTTTCTTTTTTAATTTCTCGTTCGTGTGTATTTTTGATTATGAGATATATATATATATATATTACATGTACACGCACGCACGCGAGCGCGTGCGTGCGTGTACATGTATGAACACACCAACTAAAATATTGTGAAATTCATTGCTATTTTTCAAACATCAGAATCACGTTCAAACGGCGTTTGTGATGAAGCTAACCAATGGGAAAATGTATTGGATAATTTAAAGATTTATGAAATCACTGTCCAGACAGACTCAGCGTGAAATTAGTCTCGCTGCCCAAAATACAACACATCATCGTCTTCTCCAGACCAGACCGAATGCTAAATCTTCAGCAGACAAACATAATACCTACTCAATCTTTGCCCAGCGAAAAAAAAAATTTAGCCAGCCGTGCCTGTCAAATACAATACGACGACAATTATATCGAGAGAAAATGTTGGGTGGTTTCATCTCACATTCTAGAAGTCTTGCTCTTTTGTTTACAACTGCCCGCCTCCTATTTCATTTGTCTCTGTAAGAGCTAGAGAGATCAGTATCAGAAACAAAGGTCTAATGGATCCTCCCTCTGAATAGCAGTAGACAAAGCAGGAAAAAATGTGGGTAGATGTCCACCCACCTGCTAATGCATGGCGGGAAATGCTTGAAGATAAACTTCTTTTAAAGACTTTTTTTCTATCTCTGTAAGACGGAAAGACAGAAGACATAACGAAAGGATCAGATAAAAAAAAACATAAAAGGGAATTTTAAGTCAGTTTTGGAGTCAGTCTCTTTTTCTGATTTGAATCGTCTGTTGAACTGTCTGTACTTTCTCTTGCTGACTTGGTGCGAGGTTCTGCCGTAGAAAGTCAGAAGGTTACGAACTCGATATTTGCTAGACACCTTTCCTCGTTAATCTGGGAAAATTAATCAAAATCGAGAAATGTCTTTTTTATGAATAATATTTTTTTAAACTTAATTGTCTCAAATTTCTCACGACAGTAAGAGATCGTATGTGTGCATCTATCCGCCTTCATCATTGTAAGGTTTGGGGGAAGCTAACTCAGTGTAGAGTCGAATCTGAATGTTCTGGCTTCTGGTTAGTTGCTTGGGTCTTTGGTTTGGTCTGAGGCGTACTATCTGTGCATATTTGGTTGATTGAAGTTGTAAGTTTTGCATGCCATCCTCCATAGTCAGAAACTTGCAAGGGACGAGAAAATAGACGAGACTGTTATCGATGAAGCAGACACTTGAAGGATAAAGTGTGATAAGTGTGATAAAGGAGCCTGACCACCTTTAGGAGTACTATTACGATTGCGCCCGTTGGCTTCATCTCTTGTCTTGCTGCTTTCAGCTTGCGTCCATAACCCTTACGAAATAATCGACTTTTTCTTTTAGAAAACCGTACTAATCACATATTAATAAAATATTAATATGAAAACGATCAGTTTAAATTCAGGGGTCGCAAATATTGGAAAATAAAATAGCGATTATTGACATGTTGATTGTGCTCGAAAGAAATTGCGGGATGGAAAAAAGTATTAATGGTTTTCCATTTCTGAGGTTCAGATTTTGAAATTAATTTTTTTCTGCAGCAGTTTGATGTTCAAATGCCGAGGCAGTTTTCAAGTTATACAAGAAAATACTAGAATATACTGTTATGCTAAGCAGTGGCTCGACCTTCTGTATATATTGTGTGTTTTGGTACAAAGGTAAATGGGCGCCCAGACTGTGGGACTGAGTTACTTTGTATTAGAAAAAATAATAATCATAACGAAGATTTTCGCACACACCCTTCCTGACGAGGGAGGACATGGCATTTTAAACAAGAAAAAAACCCATTTAATCACGTTTGCCGTTTGATCAGCTCATGCAATAAAAAGTGGATTGAAGTGGATCCAATCAACCCATACATTCACTCAAACTCACAAAGCAATTGGCAAAAAGAAACCTTGTGTGTGTGGGGGGAGTGGTGAGGGTTAAAGGTCACTGTTTGAACTGCTACACAGAGAGGAAAAACTACGGATTTTTTAAGACATTGTTTTTGTTAAACGTGAATACAGAGGATACTAGCGTTAACGGTAATTGATTATTTAAATTCAGCTAGTCGGTGAGTATGATATAGCATCAATAATCCACAGAGTATAGACAAAATTAATCTATTTAATACTAAATACTATTTAATACTAAAGGAAACTTGAAATGTGACCGACATGATTTATTTTGTTCATGGTAACTGCAAATTTGCTAAAGCATGACAGTTAAAACATCACACAGCAAACATCTTATTCCTTGAGATATGTTTCAGTGTAAATAGGTTATTTTACTGCATAGTTCTGACCTGCGTCGATAAGTAATGACCAAATCTTGAATAACAATAGCTGATAACCTAATTGTTCTGGATAATAGACTTCCCTGTTGTGCAGTTAGAGAACTGTTACATTCACGTTTCGAAAAAGACTGAAGAACCATCTGTTTATTTAAGATGGACTTAAACTTAACCAATCAAGAAACATTTCTGTCTTTATTTTTTACTTGCCTGGTGTTTTATCTATTTATTTATTTTATTTTTTTCTTATTTTTTTCATTTATTTTGTTTTTGCTGCGCAATGAGCATTCTTCTGAATGGATACCTGTGCATTACAAATGGACATCATCATCATCATCATCATCATTGCACAAACATCCTGTATCATAACAATGGCGGCCTATCTGTAAACAGGGCTTCTTATGGGTGAAAGCCTAGCATCAGATAATTAAGCATTAACCACTGCTATGTCAGAAGTGGTGCAACAAATGCAGGCAGACGATTCTTTTTTTTTTCGTGAGGGGAGGGGGACGAATACTTGGATGAAACCATCGTAAAATAGGAGGACAAAGGAAAGGAAAGAAGGTAATGAGAATTGGCGATAGTAATCTTTATCAGTATTTCACTCGTCTTTGTATCAAGACGTCTACTGCAGTTAAGCTGACTCTCCCTGTTTTCTTATTTTAGTTGGTTGGTTCTCTTTGTAACACTGGTATATGTAGCTGACTGCTCCGTCGTTGTTCTCCTCCATCTTTGCCTCAACGAAGGATGGCTACGATGTAGTACATCGCCGTTTCCTCATTGCCATTGTCAGCTTCATCATCATCATCGTCATCATTGTGTAGATTCCTAGCAGAGAGAGAAAGCACTTGTTAGCACATCTGTCTGCCTGCGACCACCACGTCTCAACAAACAAACAACAACAACAACAACAACAACAACAACAACAACAACAACAAAATTACCCTCACGTCTTAAATAACAAACAACAGAAACCTTACCACCACATCGATACAGAGAGTATCATTGTCTTGCATCCTGTAAAAAAATCTCTTTTGCCCTTTATCGTAAATTTGCATCTGATGAATTGGAAGAACAAAGTAAGAAGAGACACGGCTTACATGGAGGATGGGCAAGTAGCAGCCTCGTTGCTGATCACCATCTAAAACTTGCCTCAGTATCCGCCACTTTCTTTTTGATCCACTGGAATGGCTGGAGGCGGTGGCTTAGTGTGGGTGTGTACTGGAATATTTTGTCGTTTTAAGATGTTTACGACTCTGCCGTACGATCGTCCTACGCCACTAAATCCTTACGATTTTATACTGAACAGTCTGTGAGGATACCGAAGCAATGTGTTTATTTGAAGCATGAATGTAACTTGCTTGTTTTGCTGCCAGTATTTGTGTTCAAGTCCCACCATGGAGTGAGTTTTCTAGTCTTACATCGTGACAGTTACATGTGACAGAGGTTACAAGGTTACTCGGTAATTAGCAGCAATGATGTAAGGACTATTTGCATGTTTCTCTGTCAAACTCACTCTACCTCTCTCACACAATCACGCACGCACACAGATGTATACACAAATAGAATCTCTCTGACACACAAACACACACACACACACACACACACACACACACACACACACACAGATGTACACACGCACATAGATTTAAGCATGAGCACATGACGCAGCCACATACTGGTACATGCACGCACATTAACACACACACACACACACACACACACACACACACACACACTCAAAAATGCACACACACATGCGCAAACGTGCGCAGGTCCCATTACACGTACAAACCCGCACAACCATGCACCCACACACCTACGCACACCTGTACACAATGGAAAAACACATCCTGGTGTATGCGGATGGTAGGAGAAGAGATCAGTGTGCCTTTTTTTTATCTTACTTTGGCTTTAAAGATGGACAGTTCATTGCAACCGAATAAGACAAAGACAACCTGCATGTAACCACAATAGAGGGCAGGTTATAGATCAGCAAGAAGCAGTAATTATGATAACAGTAATTAAAGTTGATGAGCGCAAAGACCTGATGTTGTGGCTATATTAAGAGAGAATCTATATTGTTTGATATGCAACTTTATGCTCGTATATTGGTGTGTGTGTGTGTGTGTGTGTGAGTAAGTGCTAGAGAGAGAAAGAAAAAAATTGGGGCACAGGGAAGAGAAAGACATACAGAAAGTTGAGGCAGATAATAAGAGAGGAAGAGAGAGAGAGAGAAACAAAGATCATAAAGCATAATTTTCGCCATAGAACAAAGTGGTAGGACTGACCCTGTATCACGTGATCTGATAGATGGCGGCACTATTTTCCATCATTTGATAACGGTCTTATCGTGCGTGATTTGACAGTTAAGAGGTCGTATTCGCGGGGGACCTGGACAGTTTAGGACATCACCCCGGTGCCTGGCGGGGTGGGACTAAAATGTTTGTCACCCTCTTAACACCGCCAGCCATCAACGGCCATCGTTTCATCCCTCTTTTGATCACTGATCCATAAGTTTCCCATCTCAACAACCCATCGCTTGATTCCTGCTGTAAGCCACTTGCTGTCAAGAGGAAGAGCAGACAACCAAAGACAAGCAACATAAACTCAACTTCCCAGTAAAGGCAATTTCCTTTTTTCCGGCTAGTTCCGTAACACAACCATGCTCTTTCCTCTCATGCACGGCTGCAGCGAAATTTAATTGCCTTTCACAAGAAGATAATGATACCAGCATGTCTGCTGTAGAGAAAGTCAGAAAAAACTAAATCAGAAAGAAGTGTATGTCGTGTATGCTGCACGTGCAGGACGTGGTGATGAAACTTTGTAGTGGGAGCCGTGTTTTCATCACAAAAATAAAACCTGGTTTGTTGTTAATTAATGTCAACACGCAAAAATATATATATATATATACCTCAACATGTCTAAAAAAATTAACTGTAACCATTACCTTCCTGAACTAAATTTTTTAAATCTCTACATTCTTGTTCTTGCTTCAGTTCTTATGATATTTTTGTGGTTGTTTTAATTCTTATTGCAGAATTTAATTTTTTAGTTCTTGTCATTTTTTTGTTTTTACTTCAGTTCATGTTTTAATTTTGTTTCCGTTTTTGAATAGGTCTTCTGCTGTTTTGGTTTATGTTCTATAAGATGTTCTTGCTCTTGTTTCAGCTCTTGTATTTGACAAGCTCGTCTTCGTGTTTGAGTTCTTGTTCTAGTAATGCTCTTGTTTGGTTGATCGATTGAGTTAAGTTCCTTTTCTTGTATCTTGTATCTTGTTCTTGTTTTTATTTTCGTAATATTCTTATTCAAGCTTTCGTTCAGTTTGTCCTCGCTTTACTTTTAATTCAAGTTTTGTTGTCATCCTTCTTTTTTGTGCGACAAACACTTCAACAGCCAGACTTGGTGTCGTCCAGACAAGACCACGTGTAGTCATGGCTCTGTCAAGCGCGGAACTCATTAGACCTCATACTACTCTCCCCGACAGACCTTTACTATTCCCCCATATACTCATACTAACACGCTGAAAGTCAAATGCTGTTCCCCACATATACTCATACTATTCCCCATATTGATACTACTCATACTACTCATACTACTCCGCCACAGACTCATACTGCCCCCCATAGACTGACCCACAACTGCTCTCATGTCCCCCCCTACCTCTCTTAAGCTTTGGTCTTCACTTGTTTATCATCCATCTACCCTAACTCTACCACCCACTTCAAGGCCTCTTGGATTTTGTGCGAGCTTTCCCTGTTGACCTTTGACTTCCTTCATACCGAGGCTATGGCCCATTCCTGTGTACTATGCTACCTCATTCTTAAGTAATGTTGCTATAGTCGCATCCGATCACTATACTATTTTATGGACACGACAAATTTATCACCTTACAATAATAAAAGACAGACAGACAGACAGACAGACAGACAGACAGACAGACAGACAGACAGACAGAGAAGCAAGATCACGGGCAGGACAAGAGACATAGATATGGAGAGATACATTGATAAAGAGACGGAAGAGATGTAAAAGATAAGAGGATGTTGTGTTTGTTATGTGGGCTAAGACACAGCAACAGTCGATTGCTGCAACTGGTTTCCCAGAAGAGCCACTAAGCCGCGCACAGGCTTCTAAAGAGCCATCCTTGTCCTCACCACCTATTTCCTAAACTTAAGTGTGATCGAGCGAGTGGTTTGTGAGGACTTGACAGATCATACCTCCAGAAGATTATGACACAACAACTTCACTTCACGTCAAGTCCGGAGGAAAGCTACTTGAAAGTTAACCCAAGCCTCTTGAGCTCCCCATAAGTAAGCGACAAACCAGAGCCAGAAATTTATGGCAGATTGCTTTCTATTTACGTAAATAAAAGAAAGGTTACCCAGCAAATGAAGGAAGTTGTTGGCCTCGTCAAAGAATGTGAGGAAATAATGAAGAGAAAATGTAAGTGAGGATATGTTAAAAATAAAATGTCTTGTAAATTAGAAGAACGACGCAAATTGCTTTATCGCTAACACGAAGCTTTAGCTTTTTGCCTTTTAAAACTGAATTTGTGTGATTGCGCGCGCAAGTGATGCGGTCTGAAGCCTGCGCTCTCAAAGTTTAAGCACGTGCGCACGAGAAACACTCCTTCTGTGTGTGTGTGTGTGTGTGTGTGTGTGTGTGTGTGTGTGTGTGTGTGTGCCATACGTGCAACGGCTGTAACTGTGTGCGCATGACAAACTCAAATTGCTGCATTTTATGTGCAAATGACAGATAACTTCTGTCAGAGGACAGGACGACGACGAGGACGAGGAATACGACGATGATCATGACATCCCAGTCATAGACAAGAGTTATCATGACGACATGAGGACGATTATCCAGACCACAAAAGATCACCTTTATTCTCGTTGTCATTATTTCATCGCCGTTTTCATCTCTGCTATTTTCTTGCCCTAAAAACAAACGAAGCATTGGTGTAGACTTCAATTAATCTTCGTCTAGTCTACGTTCTCTATAAACGACGAAGCTGCTGCAATCAAACGCATCGGCAGTTGCACTTCATCAAGGGAGCTCGTCAGGTGTGAGAAGCAGGTGGTATGCTATTTCGGATCTTTCAACTTAAAAATTGCCGACAGATTAACCCCAGGTATGGTAAGGGGATGGAAGATGTAGTAGGGAAGCTGCTGTGTGATCTCACCCACCTAGACTCATAGGACCTCCCATACTGGTCCAAAAATATCAGGGGAACTGATTTTAAAAATATTTTGTTCTGCTTGGTGAATTTGGAAGTCTTTGTCCGAGGTGTGCACGAGCTGGTTATCATGGCTGAAAATGTTAGACGCATTTGTCAATGGCTGGTTGATAAACATTTTGAAGTGTCCTGTTAGTAGAGGGTGACGATGAGGTTGCAGTCAAGATATCATTAAAAAAGGTTGACAGACCTTGCTACAGTGAAGATATGTTTGATAACCGAGTCTTAAGGCTGCAGTAATATGATAAAAACGTCAGTAAAACCCATTGTTTTTGGAGCAAATATATAAAAAAATATTTACTATGAACATTCCTAGAGGTTCTGACACCATATGAGCCATGGCTGATCTCAGTCTCGCGTGCCATCGAGTACACGTGCGGTCATCATTCAGGTTATGGCTGCACACGATGAAGGCTGACTGGCCGGGCACTTAATGCCGGCGGTGTGTGCGTTAGTTAGAAACTAATCGAATGTTCACACAAGTCCCCCAATCTGTCAGGCCATGCATTATCCTGATCCTTTTACACTCACACACGCCGAGACGGCCTCACACAAACCTCCCACCTGCATCGGTGTGAAGTCAGTTTGCTCACCTGTACCCTGGTTCGCATGGTGCAATGACTTTCTTTAAGATATATACTCATACCCTCATTGGTGAAGAGAAATTCTTGGCTTAACTAACATAGTTACACATAATGGCTCACATGGACACTGTGGAATTCACAATATGCCATGAAATTCTTGTGAAATGTGCAACAGGTCTTGAATGGCGTTAACTATGTCCTAGATCTCACTCAAGCCATGACATTGGTGTGAAAATGTCCTCTGGCTCACACTGACTCACACTGGTGCAATGGCATTCTTGTAACGGGTGTCCTGCTTCACACTAGCTCAGTGACATTCTTGCTAACTGAGCTCTGGCTCACAGTCAGCAATCACCTCCTTCCCATCACGGAAACTCCCCTGGAGCCGCAATCGAGAGTAAGTCAGGGAAGGCAAGGAAAAGTGTCTTGTTTCCAAGACTATAAAGCGATGTCAGGACCCAGTGGACACGACTTCATGTTTCTTTACCACAGGACTCCTATGCCACCCCTTTATAATTACGGCTCCAGGGATAAAACAACACTTGGGTCTGGACGCAGTTTTATAACTTTGGAAACAAGATGCTTGTCCTTGAGTTCCCCATGTTGCCCCAGGGCAACGACTTACCCTCGCTTAATAACTACGGCTCCTGGAGAAAAAGCGACATCTGGCGAGGAGATAACAGCGAGTGCAGGAACGGCAATAAAAAAGAACAAAGAAAAGACAAGTTATTCGACAGAACATATTGTGTTTATATCTTCGCAATGATGACAACATTCTCCCATTGCACATTCTCTCTCTCTCTCTCTCTCACACACACACATACTCACACACTCACACACATGCTCGTACCCACATAACATGTACAAACCTAATTATATGTATATGCCAGGGTCCTGAAGTACATGTGCTGACAGCAATAACAGCGACACAGCAGGTGGTGGCGACAGTTGTAAAAAAGTGGAGACTACAGAAATGAAGTCTTCAGTTTCTGTCTGTCTCTTTATATATCTATATTTCTGATTTAACATCCGTCTCTATGATTTTATATTTAACCCACTTTTGGTGCTACATTTTTGCTTTAATCTGTGTAATAAATTGCGCGCACACACACACATGGACACACGCACACACACACACACATATTGCTTGTCTGTCTGTCCGTTCCAGTCTTTCTCCCTTTTTTCTTTACGCTCTTTTCCTGTTTGCACTTTTTGTTCATCGGTCTCTCACTGCCTCTCCCAGTCTCTGCCTACTTCCATGGCTCTGTTTTTTGTCTCCCTTTTCATCTTGGAGACTCACATTTTCCTCCATCTCCCCCTTTCTTAACCAGTTATGCAAAGAATCTGCCGTCCCAAAAAAAGACTGGCAAAGAGGACCAGAAAGTCCTCCCCGAAAGGATAGTTTTTAAAGACAACAATCCACGAAAGGAAAAGGAAAATTTGCTCGCGTGTTTTGTTTTTGCGCCGTCATCGCTTATTTCCTCCATCTTTCTGCACGCTTTTATTGAATCTGCAAACACAACCTTGTCCCTCTCTGCGATATGCATTCTCATTGCATTTGAAAGCTGGAAGACACTGGACGTCCATCTCTGGCTTGTTAGTTCGGAGATCGGGCTTCAGAACTCGGTCAAAACTCGTCCAGGATATTCGGGGCTGTCCTTTTTTTTCTTATTCTTTCTTTTTTCAACATACATTTCAGCTTCGGTCCATCAGACTGGCTGGTTTTGTCTGAAGACAGATCTTTTTTTCGCTTGCATGCCAGTCTATGGGTTTCTCTTTACCACCACGCGCATCAGGCTCGCTACTCAGTTTTCGATCACTTGTCTTTTTTGTGGTGTATTATCAATAAATATTCCACCGAGCACGTCAGCACGCAGCCCTCATCACGGCGCTCGTCATGGCGCTTTTGTTTGTTGACCAATTTTTTTCTTCTTTTTTGTTTTTTGGTTTTGTTTTGTTCCCAAGGCAGAGTGCCGCGCTTGTCACAAATGCTCATTTTGTCAGTCCATTGCACGTGTCAGAGTAGAGTTCAGTAGACTACATCTGAAGGCTCTTATTCTAGTAGAGAGTAATTATGCAGCTCACACAGCTACAACTATTCAACGGCACCCGTGGGGGCTGGAAGGAATATCAGTTCGCTATTCTGATGTTTATTGCACTTGTTTGTTATACAGTCTGTTCCATTTGTCTGTCTATTCCGGTTTTCAAGAACTTATTGTGTTTGCTGCTGTTTGCTATCGATACAATTTGTGATAACATGTTGAATTCCTCGCTTTCTTGATGTTTTTTGGTCGAGCCCTTGTCTCTCGTCGAGTGGAGGTGCAGTTGTTAGGTAGTTCCTCCATAAAGTTGTCTGACCTGTCGTCGACATGTTGTTCGGTGGCCGAGGTTCGTCTGCAGTCCTCGGTAGTTAAGTTTTCCTCGTTAATTTTGGGTCTGGCGTATTTCTTTTAGAAGAAGAAGAAGAAGAAGAAGAAGAAGATGATGATGATGATGATGATGATGATGATGATGATGATGATGATGATGATGATGATGATGATGATGATGTGCTCTATGCATGAGTGTACTTTTACTTACTTTTAAGTCTGTGAACCTAAGACATCCTTCAAGCACCGATCTGGTGCCTATTTTGACCGTTTGTCTGTGGTCACAGCAATCGTTTATTGCACTTTTTGAGAAAAAAATTTCGTTCCTCTGGAACTTTACGTGACGACTGATAACAATAAAAGTTCATGCGAGGCCAAGTACCGGTGGTGTCCGATGTAAGGTGACCTGGCGATGTCAAAAGGCATGCAGGAGGTGAAAGACAGACAGACAAGACAAGGAGCTGAGGACAGGTAGATCTGCTGTTTGTTCCCCCCATCAATTATCCTCCCGAGCCGAGACAACCTGTGTCCAACCAGGCAGAGTGTGATCTTGGCAGTAGCAGGAACACGAGTGTGTGTGTGTGTGTGTGAGTGAGTGTGTGTGCGTGTGTGTGTTCACCCGCGTGCGTGCACGGAATCGGCGAGCTGCCCTGTTTTTCTGTAATAAACAAAACACTAGTCACTGGGTCTCCCCAGCGTTGAAGGGAGTTGTTCCTAGCCCTGTAGTCAACGCGTTTTCCGCGAGACTGACGCCAGACTCAGACATTTGGCATATTTTCTTCTAGACGGGATCGAAGCAGTACACACTTGTTCACTGCTTTATTCATCCCTCCACCTCTCTATCTCTCTCTCTCTCTCTTACTCTCACCTTCGTGTAAAAGGGAAATTTGGTCTCGGTGTTTTAAAAAAAACTTTGCACAATATCTCAGTACAAAACGTAGACACAATGTACAACGGCCGCCTTTGAAAACTCGAGCTCATTTACAGAAAATGTCTATGCCTCGTGTACAGTGATCATCTTATGATTGCATGCCATAGTTTTTTTTAAGGCTAAGCCCAGTGAATCAAGAAGTTAAACACAGAATGAACAGCATGTTGATTATTAACAAACTCAACACAACATTCTCATCCCTCCACCAAAATGTATTCCAATTTTTACATCAAATTTTCTTTAAGAAAAGCTGAAAAAAAGGTTTAAGAAAGAAGACACGTGGACGAACCTAAATCTTGATGTCACTGAAGGTAACAAAACAGGGGGCTGTAATTGCTAATACTAATTAAGGTTTTGCCCTTTAAATGCCTACTTCTGCGACAGTTGGGAAAATGAGGGTTTGGCCTCTTTCCAAAACACAAATGAGACTTGCGATGTTCAAAGGTTTGTATCTAGTGAAACAGTTCACTCAGATTAAGGCAGTTAGTATCCTGTTGGGAGCTAAATCAACTCACATGAAAAAAGTTGGCCTTTTTACGGGGTTTAAAACCTGAAGAAACCTGTTTAACTCTGATTAGATTGTGGGTTTAGCGTGGATAACATTTAAAAGGGAGGATGATCGGAAAGGTGGGTCTTTGCAATTTAAAACAAAAATAGCTATCAAACACTTGGTTCATAGTGTAAGCAGGTCATAGTGCAAGCAGAGACTTATAGTGTAAGCAGGACATAGTGTAAGCAGAGAGTATAGTGTAAGCAGAGACCTATAGTGTGAGCAGGACATAGTGTAAGCAGAGACTATAGTGTAAGTAGAGACTTAAAGTGTAAGCAGAGACTTATAGTGTAAGCAGAGAGTATAGTGTAAACAGAGACTTATAGTGTAAGCAGAGAGTATAGTGTAAACAGAGACTTATAGTGTAAGCAGGACATAGTGTAAGACTTATAGTGTAAGCAGGACATAGTGTAAGCAGAGACTTGTAGTGTAAGCAGGACATAGTGTAAGCAGAGACTTATAGTGTAAGCAGGACATAGTGTAAGCAGAGAGTATAGTGTAAACAGAGACTTATAGTGTAAGCAGGACATGTAAGCAGGACATAGTGTAAGCAGAGGCTTATAGTGTAAGCAGGACATAGTGTAAGCAGAGACTTATAGTGTAAGCAGGACATAGTGTAAGCAGAGACTTGTAGTGTAAGCAGGACATAGTGTAAGCAGAGACTATAGTATAGAAGGACATAGTGTAAGCAGAGACTATTGTGTGAGCAGATACTTATAGATACTTATAGCAAACATACTGTAGCCCGGTTTCTCCCACTAACTCTACAAGCTGTGATTTTTATTATCTTTCATTCGCTCACTTTATGTGAGTCAAAATAGTTCATGCGCGGCGTCAGTGTAGCAAACAAATAATGAAACACTTGTACTCCTTCCCAAACCTGACAGGTTGACAGCTCACGACAGCTCATTTTCGGTAAAAAATAAAAAGCGGGGAGTTGGGTCGAGTTAAGAACCGAGATAAAAAGTACGGAGGTGCCAGCAGCCAAGCGACTCCTTTCCAGCATCTCCTTCCATTCCCCCTCTCTATCTCTCATTCCTTTGTTTCTCTGTCTCTCATTGCCTTGTCTTTCTGTCTCTCATTCCCTAATCTCTGTCTCTCACTCCCATAACTCTCTGTCTCTCACTATCCCGTAGGCTATGTTCTCCAAACTTCCGTCGTAACCCAAATTTTATTTGCGTACTACACGTGTGTTGACTTATTTTCTCAGCAGTGTTTTTGTCATTCAGAACGAGTGGTAATATTTTAGATATTAAACATGATCTGAAACAGTTTACATCAACTAAACAGAACCCTTGACCGATCTCTGACAGAATTATTCCTGCCAGAGGGTGTGACGATCGGACAAACAGACAAACAGTGTGGCTTTGCATAGTTTTCATCCGCCGCCCGCCTGCCAAGCCCCTCTGTACATCTCTCTCTATATATATGTTCATTTATTTTCTCTATATATCTCTGTCTTTCTCTCTCTCTCTATATATATATATATATTCATATATTGTCTCTGTTTATCATTGTTTCTCTCTATCTAGTCTCTATATATGCACACACACTTCCTCTTTATTCAGTCTCTCTCTCTCTATATATATATATATATATCCCTATCCATCTCTATGTACAGTCACTATATTTATCTCCCTCGCCATCTTTGATGGTCTTCATATCTCACTACTCCATCTCTAATTATGGCTTCTATATTTCTCTTTCTCTGTCTCTGATATAGTCGTTATATAATCTCTCTATGTCACTGTCTCTGTCTCTTCTATCTTTCCTCCTCTCTACTCTTCCCAGGTGTGTGTCATTCTGTTTGCCTACATTTCTGTCGGCTTACTGTCCCACGAGTCTGTCATTCTGTTTGCCTATAGCTCTGTCGGCTCTCTGTCACATTTGTTGCTGCAGAGACCGACATTCCGCAGAGTCACTATGGAGCCAAATTAATGTCCGTCTCCCTTTACTTGGTGTTGCGGCAGTAGATAGCGTGTGTGTGTGTGTGTGTGTTTGTGTGTTGTGTGTTGAGCTGGTAGAGGGGGGAAGAAGGAGAGGGGGGATGATGGTCGAATCGGCCCCGTGGCCGACTTTTGGTCCCCATAGGGGATCAATAGCTTGCCAGAAGCGCTGGCCCGCGAAAGCAGAAGCCAGACGCCGGCGGAGCGAGAGGCCCCCATGCATTTAAGGCGCAAGTTGTCAAGAGAAAAGCCAATTTTCTGTTTTTGTGCGCCTGGTCCAGGAAGGCCTCTCCACCAGCCCTTGCGCTTGGGCCACAGACCGAGCAGCCTCCGCCGCAGTGGTTCTCGCACGCTCCTTGCTGCTCGTTGACTCCACGTGCCTGCAGAGACTGCAGCGAGTTCAATTACACTTTCAATTTTCCTTTATATGCTGAATATGCTCTCAATTTGTATTCAGAGACTGTAAAACTTCAAGGGGGACCTAACTCGCGGCTGCTTTGTGGAGGAAGTTTACCCCCCCCCCACCCAACTTTCTGCCTCCTCCTTGTTTTTTCTTCTCCTAATTGTCTTTGATGGAAATGGAGGTCCGTTTTTTTTTTCGTCGGCGTTCTCTTAGTGCGGGATTTATTGCTCGAGTGGGGAGGTAGCACGGTGATCGAAGACTAGAAGAAAAGGGCCGATGCAAAATTCGATTCCTCCATTTAGCTAATTAGTGGCGATTGCCGTATTTTACTGGAAGAGGCGAAGGTAATGCCGGGTTGTAAGCGCGTGTTTGAAATGGCGACATTGACAGAGCGCAGAGCAAAGGTTTGCCACGCTGGCCTTACGAAAGAATACGATCTAGCAGGACGCCCAGCTTAAATCGTCCTGCGTCTGGCCATCAAGAGACCTTTTACTTGCCCACCTGATAAATTGCACGGTGCCTTTAATGAGAGAGAGAGAGTGTGTGTGTGTGTGTGTGTGTGTGTGTGTGTGAGAGAGAGAGAGAGCAATACAATTTGTTCAGGGAGAAAAAATATGACATTTTGCTTGAGTGAGCTTTATTGTCGACGATTAAAACCTCTTAATTGCTCTCTGAAATAATTGTTCCTGAAGAGGACGGAAACTGCAATTTTTTTCATCAACAAAGATTAATTTTATTTAGACTAAATAAAACGATATATATGAGCGCATCACCTTGTTCTTAATGTCATGTTTAACTTGGGCAAGTCTATAATTAAGACCAAAACAGGTGCAGCTGACCTTCTACAAGAAACGAAGCTATACTCAGATACTGGTTTGGTTTTATCCTCCGGAATCAGTGAGTGGGCACAACCAAGCCTAGGCGCCACATCAGGGGTCACTAGCATCTGTTTTCGGTCCCAGAGGCAGAATTTCCTTGTAATGCACAGACCCCGGTCAGGATGGCGGCAATTTTGCAAACAAGAATATGGAATAGAGTAAGCTTTTGTCGCACTAATGTGTACAGGAGACATTCTTTAACTGTCAGCTCCCGCATTCATCTGTAACAAAAACGTAGAAGTAGCTTCCATACTTAGGTGACCAGAATACTTAGAAACACCTACATATATATCGGATATTGCGCAAACACACACACACATATATATATATATATATCCATTAAAGCTACTGCATTATACAACATGGCCGAAAAGGGCTTCAGTTCCTAACATGTAGATCCAAGAAAACCGTTAGGACTATTGACGACTGTTAATGTTAGTTCTGCTTCTCAAGCATCTCGGAAGCACAACATTATGATATTGAACGTACGTTCACAAGATGGGAAATTTGTGTAAAAAATCGCACTCAGAATTAAAAAAAAATTGTACTGCCGAGTTCCGACGTAGTTTCAACTGTGTTGACGTCGTTTCGACGTATGATCGACGTGACGACTTAATTCCTAGGTTGTTTACGACCAAATAAGGCGACTACATTGTTAGAAATAAAATTTGGAGGGCCAGTTGACAATCATGGGGTCGTTAATGAGCAGCTGTAAGTAATCAAACTGGTCCTTGCTATTTGTGTCTGAAATGTGCCTTGAAATTGTCAACAAACGTTCGGTTAAAAAATATGTTTTGTTTGCTTGGCGCGATCTCGACAGTCAGTTGTTGGGAGTTGTAAATTAACGTGAATCACAACAGTAACAAAACAAAAGAAAGCAGTTCTTTAAGTTCAAAATTCTCTTTATTGATTGAAAATATTGTTTATCTATTGCATTAAAGCAAGAACTGAAATTTTAAAACTTGATAATGTATTAAGCTTTGTTTGGCGTGTCAAGAGAATGGAAACAAATATGGCAAATAGTAAGACCTGGCTCAGAGCTCCCTCCCTCTCTCTCTCTCTTATTACATTTTAAAACTAGTTTTTTGATTGACCTAGATACCGGACATGTTATTGAATACACTGATTTAAATAATGTTTTCTACCACTGCGTTACCTAATACACTTATCTTCACACAGATCATAACATGTAATGACTTCATTTCACACTGTTTACCTACATCCCTTCACACCTTCATCCATTGCTTTACGTTCTACTCTTGTACCTCATCTTTATGTTGTTCAGTGTGTCTACGTGTCTCACCCTCCACTGTCTGTTATCTTTCATTTATTATTAGTAGTCTGCGCATAGAGTGTGATCTATTTTGGTCGTGATGCTGCGCGTTGTAAGTTCACATTTATTATTATTACCACCCACCCACACACACACCCTTCATCACGCGAAAACATTTCTGCCACTCTGCAAACAGTTGAGTAGGGTTTTGAGGGGGCTAGAAGAATGTCTTATGTGCTCAGCAGCTTGAGAAAGTCTTGATAAAAACAAGAAAGTGGAAAAATAAACTCTGACTACGGACCTTGTAACCCCCGGGTACTTTGATGGCCGCAGAGATGATGACCGGTTTCTTAGACTGACGGTCTTATTCGTTCTCCGACTATCTTATTTCTGAAGTAAGAGGCTAAAGAACACCCTTGACCTCACTAATATAGACTGAGGTGACAGTCATCCTTCTCTTGTCCTCTCCATTTATTTGACTTTGGGACTCCAAAATAGATTGTTTTTTTCCCCTTGCATTCATATTCCTTGTCAGATTTTTTACACAGAAACAACAAATAGCAAAGTCCTTCTTCAGCTTACCCCTCCCTCTACACCTTCCACCAGAATGTCGGCAGATGCTTACAGAAACCATCAAATTATCTAGAGCTGTTGGTTCGCTTGTTGCTTTTGCCAACTTTGACAAGGAGCTGTACACTAAACAAGTCAACAAAAAGAGACAAAAAAAGAAATGAACCGTGACTGGTTTCAACAGCACACGGTGGAGTTTTTAGGTTGGGGTGGTATGCCGATGAGTGTCTGACTGTATGGGAAAAGGTCAGAAGATGTCGAAAACAGCTCAGGTTTCAGTTATGTTTGAGTTCTACCCTCCGTGTTTCTAGACGGCTACCGAATGGTATTGTAATTTTACAAAGAACGAGTTTCAACTTGGCCTCAGGCGAAGAGGCTTATCCGTGTGTACCATCACAAAGTCAAGAACAGAATCAGCGTCTGATCCGAAACACACCATCAGCCACTGAAAACCCAGACTCAGCACTTGCTCTTTTGTTCTGCTTTTTGTTGTTGTTGTTGCCTGTTTTGTTCTTTTACGTGCTTTTTATTTGTAGTTTTTTTAGTATTAAAACAAAGAATCAGGATTGTCTATCAACTAGACTCCGTCAAAAGACAGGTTCACGGAACTGCAATTTATTTATGAATGTTTGAAGCTGAGGGATGCAAGGTGGGGAGGTAATTGCGATTGACAATGTTCTTTATCATAAACGAAATATTAAGAAATCATTTACAACATATTAGCAACGAATTCACTCACCAAATCCAGTTTTTCGACAGAAATTTTATACATAAAATAATTTCAAACATATGCAAATTAAAGAATTAGAATGTATCTGAAAGTATCAATAAATTTAATAGAATTGTCATCTCATGTCTTTTCTTTCATAAAGACTTCGATTTTTATTTCAAAGAAACAGAAGCAACGCAGACGACACACATTTAAGTATAAATAATGTACTTTTGCTTATACATTGGAATGCAATATATCCATAAAACAAAATGCAATATAATATTTACATTAGACACACGAAGTACTACATATAGGAATAAATAAATACACGTATAAATATAGAAACACAACACTTGCATACATAAGTAAGACATTTGCACATATAAATACACCGGCATCAATAGATACAGGACTTGCAGGAAAAAATACACTTGCAGACATAAATACATTTGCATATTTAAGCAGGAAACTTGCACATATAGGTCTGACACTTGCAGACATAAATACATCATTTGCACATATAAACACTACATGTACATATATATGACACAGGCAGACATAAATATAACAGGTATAAGTACGACTCTTGCAGACATCTCATTTATGATCCCATCCCTACTTTCTTCCTCACTCTTTTTCTCTCTGTTTTTCTCGCTCTCTTCTACCGTTCGTTGATATTGTAACCGACCTGACAGTGAAGGAAGTTTTTATCTCTCCCCCTCTTTACCTTTTCACCTGTCCTCCTGCCTCGTAGAAAACGACAGCGATGTTTATTCACCTTCAGAAAACCAGTATCTCTTCTGGAATGTGTCTCATTAACCTCTTTTGCTTGTTCAGAAAGGAAAATGAACTATTAAAAAAATATCAGTCCAAGAAAACTGCAAACGTAAGGGAAAGCCGGTAAAAAAAAAACTGTCTCCGATCGACTCTGGACCAACTGACTGCATATAAAAATAAAAATTCTCATAAAGCGAGGATGTATTAAAGGCTTCTCTTACTCAAATGTCTTCGTATCTTTTCCATGCAAGCGGATAGAAAATTGCTGCCTCCGATTATGGAAATGTTATTGGAGAATGATGGGGACATTACTCGAGTCTTTTAAGGGCTAAAACTCATCTACCGTAAAGTTCGGTCTGTTGAGCGCACCTGTATATAAGCCGCACCCATTAAATGTACAAGACATCTCTACTATATTCACAAATCAGTCACACTGGTTTATAAGCCGCAAATATATTCAACTTTTCAATGGCCATGTCGATCGCTTTTAACTTGAAAGCTCTATTGTAGGCCTTTTGTGTCGTTTTTGGTCTGATGAGAGTGTGTGGTGGAGCAAATATTTGGATGCTTCAATTAATCCACAAACAAACCGCCTCAGGGTTTAAAGCTGGGGACAAAAGTTTACGGTAATGATAATTAGAAACAAAGTGATCCAGCAAATAACAAAAGAGCAAAATGTGTAGCGTACGTTGTCAGAAAAAAGGATTTATTAGGAGAAGTACGATTTTTTATGTTTGTTAATTATAGACAAAATGTAGACAAGGAAAGAGAGAGAGAGTGTGAGAAAGAAGATTGTGGGATGGGATAGACTGACCTAAGTAAAGATCACGAAACCTTTGGAAACACTACACGATGTCATGAGTACATCAAAGTGTCTAGAAGTCTGGGGTAGTTGCCCTGGTGACAGCAATGTCTGTCGGTTCCCGGGTGCAGTGGTCATTAATAGGGTAATAAAAGCCTCGTCTAATAAAAATAGAGAGAAAAACTCCGCTGAGAGGGTTCTGGCAGTGCATGGACAGCCACCTTTGTCATCAGCTCCATCATCTTGTGTACCTGCAGTCCCTTTGGTGATTAATAAGTCTGCCTGCAGACTCTTGGTAATTAATAAGTCTGGCTCCAATCTTGTTGGCTATTAATAAGTCCTCAGTTTTGCCGGACCTGTTTGGAAGGAGGATTACGGGTCGTCGTCATCCATGATCACATATTTAGTGCCCATAAAGCTGTTGTTCTGAAGAGGGGGGGGGGTTGATAGGAGGAGGGGTAGTGCATGCTGATGTGTACAGCGTCTGCTACTGGAGGCTGGTAGATGAAACTCGGACAGAGATTTTTGGAGGCTTGGTTTTGGTTTTTGTATAGTGAACGCATTTTCTATCTGTTTTGGTTTACCCTACCGCTGATGTCCTGCTGTTTGTATGTAAACACTAGACGGGTTGGTATTTTATACTGTAGTAAACCGCAGGTTGAAAGGTTATATGTTACATTCTAGTGAAGAAAAAGTTGAACAATAACAATCCGAGTTTTAAGACAGGAAGACATCAAACGCATTTTTATTCATCCACGCCCTGCCAAAAGAGAGAGAGAGAGAGAGAGAGAGATCGAATTCTGTCATGAAATTTTAATGTGGTATCTTTAAATAGTCACTTTTGAAAGGAAATCTTTGTGTCAAGTAATTTTCGTCTTTCTCTTGCATAAGAAGGAAACGAACGCAAGTTAAACATCGCCTGTTGGAAGCGAAACCTGCTTCCTCATCACATGATGATAGCTTTTCCTTGCTAGTACTTTGGGAAATGGCTGTACGGCTCCCTTCTGTCTGTGAGGAGGTTAGTTTCTCGCACAGGTCACCTTGGGAACTACGGTTGTGGGCTTTTTACGCGAGTATTAGTAAGGTGGAAAATACAGGGGGCAGGATGAGTGAGGCGCTCGTTATGATGAGCTGGATGAGAAGCTCGGTAAACTAAAACTGTTTGCTCTGAAGGACGAGAGTTATGTCCCCACAGCAAAGAAGCAACCGAGCTCTTCATCATTTTTATCGTTGCGATCTGCAAACCATCACCAGCACCAGCACCAGCACCAGCGCCACCAATACCCCTACCACAGCCTCTACCACCACCTCCGCCACTATCACCATAACAAGGTGAGTACAGGAAAAAGAAAGCCGTACCTGCATTGTGCAAGTGCCAGCCACCTGTCCAGAGCCTCCCTTCCTGGGCGCAAGTCGTTTGCTGGAGTTGGGGGTGGGTGGGTTCTGAGGTATGGCTGGGTAGTGGGGGGTGGGTAGCAAGTTTGGTCGCAATTAGGACGCGCCGCCACCCAGTCTCACCTTTTCTACCTGGTCCCAATGGGATGCAGAAGGCAGCGGCCATCTCTCAGACGGTGCATTCTTCGGAAGCCGCCGTGTCTCTGGGATCACTACCTCTTCCCCGTTCCTCATCCGCCATTCTCATCAGCTCTACCTTCCCATCACCCTCCCGTCCTGCCTCTTTCACTAAGGTATCATCATCTCGATGCTCCCAGCGCTCATCCTCCCTCTCACCTTAACCTTGCCCGTGCTTGTTCGCAAACTCACTCACTCACTCACTCACTCACTCACTCACTCACTCACTCACTCACTCACTCACTCACTCACTCACTCACTCACTCACTCACTCACTCACTCGAATACCTCTCAATCCAACGGAACTAAGCATTCCGATCGCTGCATGCAAAATTCACGTCCTTGCGATGAATCCCATTTCTTTCCCATTTTTACCATCCGCTTCTCTTCTTTCTTGGACCTTCCCTGCTGTCACAGACCACAGGTCAGACAACTTTCTATTTATGAAAGCTTCCGGAGTGGCTCCACAAGCCAAAGCAATGACCATGTGACTTGTATCACTGTTCTTGGTTCTCGGACACGGCACTGCTGTCCATCACAAACATCTGTATGTCCAACATCATGTCAGTAGAGCGTGCGGGCACGTAGTGACAGTTACGCACTTTCTTCTCTAGAGGTTTGGGAATGAGTGAAAGGGTTGGCACCATCTAGATGGGGTAGGTTGTTATGCTAAAGGTTAAGACGTGGGTACCAGGGAGGGCGCCACTAGGCAGCTACAGCTACTCACGTGCGCAGCTACGATAGTGTTTTTAGCGCAGGTAGAGTTTGAAATTCTACAGTTAGGATGCGCCAGCAACTCTGTTTGCTACAAATTGCTGATGGGTTAGAACAACAAGGTGCATGTGCAATGCGAACTGCCTATCTTGAAAGAAAACCTCGGAACATTGGCTCTTCTGAATCATTTATTCGCTATTTCGAAGTAACTGTGTTTGATATTCTTGGCTGGAGTTCGCTTCTCATTTATTTGTTTCACCGGGAAGTCGTGTTTGATTACCAGAGCACACTATACTGAAAATTTCTCTGGAAGTATTGACCAAATGTTGAAATGTTGAATAGGGGAAAATTCGTCTGGAAGTATAGACCAAATGTTCACTGTTAGCGCGGGAATAGAGGAAATTTCGTCTGGAAATATATACCACATGTTCCAATGTTGGCGAGGGACAGCGGAACATTCCTGTATCTCAAGAATATGAAGGCGAAGTATTGAGTCCGGCAGGAGGAGGTTGTATGAAAAATGTAGTCCGGACACCTGAGGTACACAACAAAGTGTCGACACTGAAGAGAGATAAGTGTGTACCGTGTCTTAGGCAACATGATGACACTCAACAGGAAATACATAAAGCAGTTAACATTCCATTCTTACATCTAGACGAGAACCTAATGATACTGGACTCTCGGCTGAACGAGGGCACGTCACCTTCGTATATTTTTTCATTTACCGCTAAACGTTTGAAAAATTACTAATACGAAAAGAGTTTGTATCTTTTTTATATAATCGAAAATGAGATCTCGTTCTAGCTGAAAATATACGAGATTATGACGTCGTAGAATGGACTCACAAGTACACGGACATGGGCGTCTCTCTCTCTCTCTCTATATATATATATATATAAACACATTAAATTTTAAGCATTTGATTGCTTGAAAAGTAAATCTGAAATGAGATAAAAACTTCTAAAACTTTATCTGAAACGATGCCGTTACTTTGTTCTCCGACGGCATCCTGACATTTCCGCAAACAGTAAAGTCATCACCAGGCCTGACTGTTAGTTTATAAACAGCAAACTAAACCCAAAGAGACTGTAACTTGTCTAAAAAAATAAACACGAACATCCTTCTCCTCTAGGGAATTTTGTGAATGTTTTGATACATTTAAAGTGTCTGATTTTTAAAAACAAATTACTTGAGAACCTTTTATCTGACAGGAACTTTGAAAAAGAACACTTTAAACACGTTCTCCGATTAGAATTTGGAGAAAAGCTGTTAGCAAAAAAAAGTTTGTATCTATTTGTGATAAAATAAAATTGCTGAGAAACGTGACTGCCCAATTTTTATAGCAGTTTCTCAGAGAAAATTGTCAAGTAGGATTTCGTTTTCAATTTTTGACTTAGACATTAGAGACTAGTATGTAATAAAATCTCTAAATTAGGTCACTGAAATATAAAGGGAAAACCTAGACAGAAAAAGAATTGAAGAAACAATAAAGCCATACTCCTCTAATCTAAAACTAGTAAATAAATTTTTAAAAAATTAAAGCAAATAAGAAAAAAAATCCAATGTTTTAAAAAATTAAGGTCTTTAGACAGGAAAGCGAGAGATATGTTGCACTGGCCAAGACTGTGTAAAAAAAAATGTCGCAGCTGCTTGAAGCGTGAAGATGCTTTAATTAACATCCTTTAATTACTATGCTGTAACGTAATTAAGGCTTTATTAATATAATGTTATATAATTATTGCTTCAATTAATACTCTGTGAGGTAACAATGCTGTAGCTAATATCATGTAAAGTATGGTATTCTAAAAATGTAAAAGTCAGTTGAGGGGAATATGCAGCAACATATTCAGATAAGATTGTCTCTCAATCATACAAAACGAAGCTGAAAAAAGTGAAGAAATAGCAGGGCTAGCACACTCTGCTAAAAATTAAGAAAACGAATGAATGAATGAATGAATGAATGAATGAATGAATGAATGAATGAATGAATGAATAAGCCCTTGAAAATGTAAGCTCTAAAGGAAAGAACGACAAGATCAGTTGCAATAGATAAAACATGGATTAGGAAACTGTGTGTTCTTTCAGATTTACCTACGAAACTTTGTTATATTGTCGAAGTGTCGATAACTCGGAATACATTTCACGCACTACAGTCATCATCACGCAGGAAAACAGACGAGACAATACGATGTCTGAACATCCTGACTGGTCTACATAGGGAGGATTTTCGATCTTGGTGTTTAAGAAAAAGACAAACGTTCGAAAAAACGGAAGAGCAAAAATAGAGAGAAAGGGCAAGAAAGGAGAAATAAAAGTATGAAAAATATGAGGAAAAGTGGCAGGAGTAACCAATACGTGCTGTATTATTTAAGTACCTTTCAGGAAAGTTTAACAACTGTTCGCTTGCAGGTGATCTTCTTTGACATGTGTTTAAGAACACAACAGTTATTCTGAGATGGAAAGTCATAAATCACGGGAATTAATGAGAGTAATTTTAAAAAAGCGAATCCACTCTGTAGTATATGGTTCTGACAGGTCTGTCATCGCCTCCCACCTTTCTCAGCAAAGTGGTATGTCAGGACTGCCAGCTTTCATTTTCTTGTCGTCCTAAAAGCAAAACTAAAGAACATTACATTTGTTATGTTTCGGGATCCTGTTTTGCCAATGTTTGTGACTCTTTTTTTGTGCTTTTTTCACAGTAAGTGTGTATTGGTGTTCATGGTTGGCTGTTTCTGGGCCTGAACCGCCCCCATAAGATGCTAGCACATTACTACAATGAATACACCACGTATGATCGGGTCCAAAAACTGAAATCTGCCTACCAAGCACGTATTTATAACTTGTCAACATATTCGGGACTAGAGTTGATTGTCCCACAGTACTGTGTCCTTAAAGAAGGTTTCGGGAGGTTGCATTCATGTAGACGAGAAGGAAGAAAGTACGGGCGCGAAACGAGTAAAAGTAGGAGGTAGGAAAGATGTGTCAGCCACAATGTATGCTGCACACAGACAGTATGTAACAGTATGTAACAGTATGTGTGTTTTCAAACAACGAAACACAAACGTAATTTGAGGCTTTCCTGAACGTTTTGTCAAAACCGAAATTGTCATTATTATTTTAGTTTTTCTCTTTCTCCTTCACAGATAAATTCAAAATAAATGAGTAGGTTTTTTTCTACACAAGGAATATATAAAAATATATTAACTATTTAGGAGGCTTCACCAAAAGTTTGGAAATCCTGAACACAGTGACATTTTATTGAAATACGTAATTTACCCCCTAGAAGCATGAATAACGAAATTTGAGCTCAAACCCCCTGGGCGAGGGCTCAGTCCCTCTGGATAGCTAATGTCAGTAAACATCATTGTGTAAACTAAATTCCACCAGCGTGTCAGACCATATTAATATCAACTAAGTAAGGATACATTGGTTAATTCAAACACGTAAAGCACCCAGAATCATCAAATAAAGTCACCGTTTCATTTAAACATTAACAATATCATCATTACAGCAGGGCATGGGAAACTAATGCAGAGGCTCGAGCTTCCGGTGCGAAGACGTCAGCGGATTGTGAAGTTGGACCTCGGAGCCTCGATGAGACTCGTTGAGATACGATAAAGACCTCGGGTGACTCAGGAAAGCAAGTCTTCTGTTGAACTGAAATGATTTCTTCTGAACTTGACGATCGTCTCTTGCGGTCACCGCGGTGCTGTATCACCTGTCTAAACAGATATGCAGGTACCCGTCACCTGGGTTCATTTAAGTACGTCCTATTTAGTCCTGCCCGGGAAAAGAACCTTCACTCGAGTGCTGCGATGTAGTGCACATATCGTGTGCTTAAATGACAATCGACCCTCACAATACCTGTCACTTCATTGTAGAGCTAATGGGACACAATATTTTCTATTATTGACATGTATTAAACATTTTTAAAGGCGTGAATGAGAGAGTACACTCTTGAATATTAACACAAAGTTTATTATTTAAAGAACGCGCAATCCCAGGTCTCAATCGTGCATCTCTAGGTAATAATACAAAAGTACATAGTAGGATCTGAAAGATAAATACTGTAAATATATATTGTAACGAAAGGTTCTTGGTTAATTGTTACTATTGTTTTGTATGAAGTTTAGGATCGTTCAGATTGTTTTAAACATTGTAATATTCTTTTACAAATTTCTAATGATGTATAGGGGACGTATCGAGATCGCTGATGTAATGTTACTTCTTGTTGCTTGGATCCTATTTACGTTTTTTGTATTTGTCCTTATTCATCATCAGTACTGTTGTTTATTCTTCGGTCATTCATATGTTGTTTGTTTGTTCTTCTGTCTCTCGTATGCTGCCCATGTTTCGTTCTTTTTCTTAAGTGCTAAGAGCATGCTCCTTACGAGTGTGAGTATGGGCTATACAAAGTTTTGTATTATTATTATTATTATTATTATTATTATTATTATTATTATTGCGTAGCTCAATATGAACTTTCTTTAATTTGACTCAGTTCAATACTATCTACCAGAATATATCAAACGGTCAAAACAGTGTTGCATGGAATGCACTGTGGAGTGTCTTTTTTGTACGAGAAAGATGAGAACAATTGGCCAAAGTAAAGTGGAGTCAGGACTGTGTTTTTTCTACAACAAGTAGTATTAGTAGATAATTAGAGAGATTAGGAAAAATTTGAAAATAACATTGGTCGTTTGGCCAGCTTAGTTTTTCAAAGCAGAAAAATGAAAGGTTTTGAGTAAAAAAGGGTCTAAATAAGGGATGAAAGAAGCAGGAACTGGAAGTATGGAAGCATGGAAAGGAAAGTTTTAGCGGCTTTTTTCCCACTATCTTAATTGTAGCCCAGGGATCCACTAAAATAGAGTGATTGTATGTTTATATGCAAATTGGAAAGAAGGCCGTAAATGTCTGGAGAGGTTGAGTAATTTTTCGCGTTTCACTTAGTTTTAGTGCAGAAATGAAATGAGATACAATTAAAACCGAAGGCTTCAGAGAGAAAGAAAAGGGAAAAAACTTAATTCATTGTAATATAATAAAAATGCATTCAGTTCTGCTGTAAAAGATGCATGTTAAAACATGCTTGTCAACGCAAGCACTCGTTCAAACGGCGTGCCTAGTAAACAGGAAACACGAATTAGGGGAGACTTTTATTGACCTCTTATCGTTAAGAATAAACACAGCAGGATGTAGCCCAAGTCAAAAGCTTTCTCCGTGTCATCCTCTTTACGTTTTATCCTCACAAACATGACGAACAGAAACGCAAAATAAAGGAAAAAAACCGCGCAATAATCGAACATATCCATTCTTTTTATCTTGGCCATGGAGAACATGCGGTGCTTTTCAATGGTCTTGCAAAAACGCACTAATTACTCCATCTCCTCAGAGATCACGATCAACACAGATATGCGTGACATCTAAAAAGGCCTTTTTCTGGTCCAGCTAGTTTTATGATATTTGAGACCGATTTTCCGTGTGCAATAAAACTGTTGAAAATAAAATTTTGATCGTAGAAAAATTATGGTTAGCTAATCACTTTATTTGGCTTTTTGGGTGTTTTTTTCTAGCTTTTTACTGTCATCATCATTGGAATTCTTTGATCTGAAAAGAACACGGTTTTTATTACCCTCAGTAATGTTGTAGCAGGAGAGGAAAGCATAATAACTCTTATATAGTGATATAATGAGTTAATGGTAATGTACTCGGAGTTTTCAGTCAGTGATTAGGAAAGATACAACTAATTTTGAAAACTCTTATAAAATTTGATATTTTTTTCCTGGAAAAGTCTTCTTTCTATTCTGTCAGTTTAGCAGGAAATTTATCTAAACATTTTGGCATTGTTCTATTTATCGTGTCTTTCTATCTAAACTTTATTTCTGGTTCCTGTCACCTTAACAGGTAATTTCACCAAAAGACATTGACAGTGTTCTTTTTTGTTTGACCAAGAAAAATCTAAGAGTAAAGGTGGGTGGATTTCCGTAGGCCTTTTTTGCTTAACTAGGCTTGTAGGTCTAAACAGTTTCACAACAAAAGCTCTGTAACAGTGATGTTAGAGTGGCATGATAAAAGCTGGAAACATTTCTTATGCCCAACGTAAAATCAAGATGCTCCTCGACTTACTAAAGGGAGTCGTTTTGATAAATCCGCTCGTAAATTGAAATCAAGTTGAAAATGCTCTTAAAACACATAATTTACTGAACAATCTAGCTTAGCCTGGCCTACCTCGGAACACTTATAATTGTAAACAGTTGGGCAAAGGAGAGGTTTAGGGGCTAGGTGATTAGTTCTTTCCACTCTGAATCGGAGGTCGCTGGTTCAAATCTCATTTAGTCTTAGAAGCCTCATCCCTGCCTATCGGGAAGACAGGGGCACATAACTGGTCAGGGTAGGCAAAGTCGGTGACGGAAAATTACCGTCCGTCATCCACGTTCTGTGCTTTAGACACAGTAAGCCACTAACCTTCACGTGTCAGAGAGCTACTAGGCTATGAGTCCCTTTAATTCTCAATTTTATTTTGTTAAACAAGACCTGCATAATATAGAAAAAAACAGAAAGACAAAATTTCAAAAAAATTACGCAAAATCCACAAAAATACTGAAAGATCCTTTTCTGAACATCTACACATTTCCAAAATTACCAAGTATCACATGCTGTTCGTTAAAATAGTGACGGCAAAGAGGAGGGAAAAATAATGGAAAAGTTTGAAAACATGCAAAGAGGAACAAGGAGGCAAAAAATATTTAGGAGAAAGAAACTCAACAGACAGAGATTGAGCAGAAGAAAACCAGCGAGCAGATAGAAGGAGAAATTGAGCAGGCGAAGGAAGAGAACAAACAGATCCAGGAAAAGATTCACTCAAAATAGGACATTGAGATGATATTTAAGGAGATTGAAAAAGAGGAGAACACTGAGGCAATGAGTAGATTGAACAAAGGAATTTTCATTTACGCGAAGGTGTGTGTGTGTGTGTGTTTTCTTGTGCATACACTGGTGCCTGGGTGCTACTGTGGGTGTGAGTGTGTGTGCTTATTAATGCGCATGTGTGTGTGTGTGTGTGTGTGTGTGTGTGTGTGTGTGTGTGTGTGTGTGTGTTGAGGGATTTGGAGAGCTAATCACGATAATTCTTCCTACCGCCTTAATCAGATCGCGTTGGAGTGGCCCACAAGTTCGTAAACTTTTTGTGTCGGCATCTGACCGTGCGAAGATGATCGGATTTCTGCCAAACTGTTAACTCAATTCGTCTCCAGCGTTAAAAAGAAAAAAAAATCCGGCAGCCTCCACTCAAGGGAAGGGCCACAAAAAGTAGTTTGAAAAGTTGCAATCTGAATTTTACAGGAAATGTTGTGGTGACAAGACTGATAGGGCAATGGGAGAGAGAAAGCCTCTCAGCATCCACACCTGACACAATCGTCAGCTTGACTTGCCTGAGGAACCCTAGCGCCCCGACAGCTCATGTTGCAGGAATGCAGGTGTCGTTCAGGTGTGATGATGGTCGATGCTTGGATGCGAAAATGTAAATGAATGCTAGTGCTGTCGTACTGCTGTTTGATGATGATGGCATTGGTCATGACAAAGCGGGAGAAGCACAAGAAGAAAACAATGACTCGCCAGCAGAAAACTTGCACACAAGGAGATTTGTAGCCCGAGAACCCCAAACGTTATTCAGGTCCACTCGCGCGGTTTCACATTTGTTAGAAAATAGACTCATTGGTCATACATTGTTGAAATAAAAAAGAAGTTAAAGATAAATTTTCTAAGAATATATTTTAATAGAGGTCCTCACGGCTATCAGCTCCTAGCTTCTCGGGTAACTGATAAAAATTTAAACGCTGTTTTGGCAGCGCATCCCTGTCACAACCCCCATCATGTTATTCCTTGCCAGACAACCTGGAGTTTTATTCTCAATAAGATGACTAATTCATACATTAACCCACCATACGGTTTCTCTGATAAAAAAAGTATAAAAAAAATCAAATCTGTTCGTTGATCCAGACATTATCCAATGGGAGAATCAGATACTGAAATGTCCTTGTTGACGAGAAGAAACGCGCTGAACGATTGGCTGACGGGGAAGCAGTTGTGTTTCCCTTCTCATTGTTAACATTTTCAAAAAGCCGCGTAAAGCGAAATAATGGCGAGAAAGCATCTTACCAATGAAGAAATATTAGCTTTACTTAATTTCGATCAGTCCTTGAGTTTTTCATATCTACAACAGCTAAACTCGAAATATTAGTTACAGACACTTGCAGGGGAAGAGGACATTGGACTGAATGTCAATGTGAGAAACATTTTTCAAAGAGCAGAGAGAACACTGACAAAGTTGTTGATGTAACACTTGTTTTTTTGCTTTTGCTGAATCGAAGTGAAAATTTGTATTCAATTTTAAGTGAATTGATAGAAGAATACACGTGCATGAACAAAGACACTCTGGCATGACAGTTCTATTAAAGGAAAATACGTTTTCTCTTTGTGTGGCGTGCAGTTCTCGAACTCTTCAGGTATGTCAACGCGTGCTGTTTTCTGAAAAAAAGTTATTTTTCTACTCATTTTTCTTTCAAGCTTATAAAACTAGAAGCTTGTAGTTAATGTTTCTATATGTTGTTTCTATAAGTTTGCATAATCTTTAGATTGCAGTGTCTCTTTTCTTTAATTGCCTTTTGTTTTACTGAGAGTAGGTACTAAACTCTTGCAAATACTCGATGCTATGCACTTTTTGCGACTTGAAATTATAAATTATATAGCTTGCTGTGCTTTATTATCATGCACACGAGCACAGCTAGAAGTACCCATGGCTAGGGAGAAACTGTATAGAACTGACAAGCCCTTGTCACAAGCGATAACACTGGAAGGAATCGGAGAAAAGGAGAGATGAAAGAAAAAAATCAGACAGGCAGAAAATAAAGGCAAGAAGCAAAAAAGACAAACCACAGTGCGCTCACGATATCAGTTTCTTTTCACTCAGCAAGAAAGTTGACCTGCGGCTTCTCTGACAGCACTAAGAAAATAAGAGGAAAATCCATCCACTTACAGGCATTAAAGGCCTAATGTGTCATTTGTCAGGCCCTGTTTTTACTTTCAACTCAACGCCAGCAAGGCTAGAGGGACCTGCTGACCAATGGAAAACTCCATAAGAAAGGACAGAACAACATTTACTTCTCCTATAAAGTTCTACCCTTCTCGTCCCTACGTTGATTTCTGTAAACGACTTCACTGGAGAGATTGGACAGTTGAAATGTTCCAAGACTTCGTCAGGTCTATTCCGAAGGGAAGAAAAGTTTGCATCTTTCAGTCTTTGAGCCCATCACCATAGTGTGTTCGTTTAATTCCGATCTTCTTTATTTCAAACTGTTGGTCTGCCTGCTTGCCGGTCTGAGTTTTGCTTCTTTCCTTCGTTGTTTCTTTATTTATATTTCTGTTCATTTACCTGTCCATCTGACGGGTTGCGCGTGTGTAACCATACTGCTTTCCTGTGTTTGTATCAAAGTTTGTTTTTGTTATTAATCGATCTGTTTTACTGTCTGTTGATTTTATTGTTTGTCTACTTATCTACCTGCTTGATGTCTCTCTATATGCAAGTTTACCTCTGTCTGTCGACCTGTCTGTCTGCTAGTCTAATTGCCTATTATTTTATCTTTCTGGCTGTCCATCTGTCGGTCTTCTATTCAACCTGTCTGTCTTGCCTACTTATACTTGTCTTGCTGTCTCCTTTTGTACAAGCACCCGTTTGAGAACATAAATTCACTCATGCATGTCTCTAACTTCACCGGGAGTCTCTTGGGCTCGCCTGTGTGTCTCTGCGCATGCTCGCGCCTGCCTGTGCGTTCATCTCGTTGTCAGTCTGTCCCACAACAGCTGCCACGCGTCTTCTCCTCCTCCCCTCTACCCGGTTCCCATTCCTGACCCTCTGTCTCCCCCCTGTGCTAGTGACAAACATTTGCTGGGCGCGGTTAATCCGCCATCGATCATGTCGGGAGGGGCAGTGGTCCGGGTGTCCGCTGGACGTACTGTCCTATCTTGTATCGCTCCCCTCGCCGCCGCTGCTGTGATCCTATAAGCCCTGGCATCAGCTTCACCAGCTTGCCCTTCGCCGAACGATCCCGCCCCCGAGTACTTCCAGATAACGCTAAGAACTACTTTCCTACGCGGGAGTGACAATGTAAAGCAACGCGAAGGCTTCGATAACAAGTTTCGGACAAAGGGGACATTTTTTGCAATCTAAGGATAGCTTTCTTATACTTTGTCTGCGAGTCAGTTTTCATATTCATCCCGAAACCAAAATCTGGCGAGTAAGCAAGCGTATATATTTAATATTAGCATATATATTTATATATGTAAGTGATTGTGAGATTCACGTACTGTAAGGATACAAGTTGAATCTTCGCATTGACATCCGATTGAAAGCTCAGATTAGCGGACTCTTCTTATCTGGAATCGAAAAAAAACTTACCACAGGGTGATTGCGCAAGTGTTCGAACATTTGTTGGTTTGCTCTCCACCCAAGTCTGTAAAAAAAAGGAACAAAATAACTTTAGTTTCTTCATGGGGGATGGTGCATAATAAATAACAGCTTATGCCCCACAAAACACACAGGCTTCCACACGAGAAAAACACCATAAGTGTCAGATTCTTCCAACCTGTCTACCGACTATAGTTTCTTTCTTGATGCAAAGGCACTGGGCATGGCAAGGACAGATATTTTGACTTATCACCTCTTCCAGCTGCAGTGACTAATTTGTGGAGCTGACACAAGGAACACGATCGCCACCTTGCGATTTCCAGTAGGAAGAAAGGCGACATCTGGTTAGCTGATTGTGAACACAGCTTTCTTTTTTCTGACGTTGGCGCAGGAAGTTGATGTACGTGGTTTTCACGTGACTATACCAACCACCAAATCGCTGCCCTTTGCGTGCGGCTGACCATCTTCCCGGCAGGCCTAGCGCTGCGTGTTCTCGACAACCTTCTTATCGACTCCTCTCCCTGTCCTTGAACCTTATTTTCACGGGCGATTTCGGTCTGATTGTATGTCAACATTCGTCAGACGGGTTGAACTGCGAAAGACCCCCGCCAGTTTAATCGACAAAAGGCCAGAGAAAATCAGCGAAAATCGTTTCACTCTCGCTCCGACGCTCAACTTGCCTTTTGATGAGAAGAAGCTGAGCAGCAAATCACCGACCGGACTCCGTCCCAAAGCTCAGCATGACATTGCTTGCGTGCAGAACACAAATAACTTTCTCTCTCTCTCTTTCCTTCAGGACTCTGTTCTGAAACAATAGCTTTTTGTTTCTTTGTGGTAAGCTGAACTTCGTCGTTTGAGATGTAAAATACCAACAGTTCAAGCGAGTTTTAAACAATTTCCCACGATTATATTTTGTGTCAACCGTCACTAACCTCTCTTGGCGCAGTGTCGTGATGTTTCGTCTTGCGTTAAACTGCTAGCAACGGATGTGAACTGAGGGTCAAAACCCCAGATTGAACACACCTTCATCCTACTTCTTTACCCTCTCTGAAGGTTGAAACACACGCACATCTCACAAGACCCCATGCGATAACTAAACTGTTCAAAATCGGGAACATCTTTATCCCCCAAAAAAAGACATGGCTGTTGTTACGAATGAAATGCTTAGTGGGTCTAGGTCAGCCTAGCAAGCGCGTGAGCAAGTGTGAATGACGTGAGCCTCGGTGAATGACGCAAGTCTGGATGAATGACGCAAGTCTGGATGAATGACGCAAGCTTTGAGGTCAAATGATCGAGCAAGAGAGCGCATGTGTAACGTTGAGTGTGATCGTTGAAAGAGAGAGAGAGAGAGAGAGAAGGAGTAGGTTAGAGTATTGTAGGCGTGTGTCGCCGTTTAGTTTCACGGTTTTGGACGGGGGTGTTTTTATTTTTACTTTCCTGGTGTTTTATCTATTTATTTACTTTATTTTTTTCTTCTTATTTTTATTTATTTTGTTTTTTCTGCGCAATGAGCATTCTTCTGAATGAATACCTGCGCATTACAAATGGACATCATCATCATCATCATCATCATCATCATCATCATCATCATCATCATCATCATCATCATCATCATCATCATCATCATCATCATCATCATCATCATCATTGTAGTTGTTTAGATTTCAGGGTAAGCGTGCATTGTTGTTTAGCATTGCTCAGTCTGAAATAGAAGAATTATTTATTGTTTTGGATAACGAAACCTTCTTTGTTCCCTTTGGAAGTTGACTGCCAGTTCTCTGAACTCAACGAGCTATTAACGGTCGTTAATCAAGACCCGTTAGTTAACAGCTGTTAGCTTATAGTAAGCAACAAAAACACTTTCTATCACAGACATCGTCCGCTAAAATCAAAATCAAATGGCATCAGTCAGTGAGGTATAAACCCCCGAATAAAGCCCAATCTTACAAGGAGAAGGATTTTCCATTTCTGCTAACATTGATTTTGGAATTTCTAGGATACCACCTCGTGATAACAAATGCGTCGTGGTGACTGATAAGAGCTCTTGTGTCTAATGCAGATGAGGCCGGCGGGGTCGTACCAGGGGCTAATTTCTAGAAAATGACCACCAACATTAACCGGACGTCTGGGCTTCGTGTCTGCTACAGGGAGGATAGTTTTGCTGATGGCAGGTTAGGCTGGACAGCGAGTCTAATTACGGGTAGTAGGGGTGGGGTGAGGCGATGTCCAGGAAATTGAGCAGAGTTACACATCTTGTATTACTTTATTTTTCTAGGTCGTGATGGGATTCTTGGCTACATTAACCTTTCTTAGTGTCACAGTAGTCTACACTTTTTACAGGACCATAAAATCAAATACATTACAATCGTATATATATATATATATATATATTATAGAGGGATAATAAGTACAACACAACGTGGCCAAATTCAACACAAGACAACATAATACTATGCAGCTGCACACTTCTCTAGCCTTATTTTGTATAAGATTTATTCCTGCCGGTATCTATATTCTTTCTTTAGGGAAGAATTGATACGTTAAGTGGCATCTCAACATTACGACTGTTGAGAAGATCAGACATTTTCTAGACAGGCTTTGAAGGAATATGAATTAAAAAGTAAGGGGAATGAATAAAGTAGGAGGAGAAAAAGTAACAAAAACAGTATGAGGGTACAAAAGTAAAATTATAGGAAACAGGAAGAGTAGAGGAAGATCGAGGCGTGAAAGAAGCAGAGGGAGTGGAAGAATGAAGACTGTAAGAGGAGTGGGAGAAGTAAGGATACCAGAAGTAGAAGGGGTTCGTGGAGAAGTGGAGGAAGTAGAAGACCAAGAAGTGGAAAGAATTCAAGAAGAATCAGGAGTACGAGAAGAATACGTGCTAGCAAGAGCAGCAATAATTGTTGTAGTAATGAGCACGATAAGAACAACACCGAAATGATGACGGTGCAGATGGTGCTGATGGTTTGTGTGATGGTGATTGTTGGTTTTGTTGTTGATGCTGGAAAATGTGCGCAGCCGGTGAAATCAGCCAATAAATATTAATAGCGTGCACTAGGTACGACTTCTAAGCTAAGAAAAGCTTCTTTCTTGTGTTGATGAGGGTATACCGCGGCCACATTCAGCCCCAGCCAGCAGCACTCTCCCAACTTCCGGTTTCTTACGTTGTTATGACCATTATCTTTACTCTTGTACTGACATTAAAGTATCAATATTTCATATGCTCCATCCCAAGAATTATCGTAACATTCCTTAAGCCTACATAGCAATATCTTCATGCGCACGACTGTAACATCTCCTCCCCCCCCAAAAAAAAAACCATCCTGGTGCCAACGCATGTTTTAGTTTTTCTCTTAGATCATCTACTCACAATGTTTCTATCTTCCACTTCCTTTTCCTACCTCGTCATATTTTCCAACTCTCCAACCCCACTTCCACACCCCTTTGTCTTCACGTTACTGCATTTGCTTGTCTGTCACTCTC
Source organism: Marisa cornuarietis (assembly GCA_004794655.1). Taxonomy (NCBI): domain Eukaryota; kingdom Metazoa; phylum Mollusca; class Gastropoda; order Architaenioglossa; family Ampullariidae; genus Marisa; species Marisa cornuarietis. The sequence goes on from SMMW01000618.1 coordinate 2,953,769, forward strand.
TTTCACACGTCACGTGGTAGTTGCTCTCATTTTCGCTTCCTGGTCATTATATCTCTTAGCGTGACTTATGTTGGTGTTTGAACATCATCAAGTGATGAGCAATTTTATTTTTAATGATTGGGTAAGCCTCAATTTGAGATACCGTGTCCACCAAATCATAATAAACAGCCTCCTTCCGTTCTCGAGATACACGGCGATAAATATCACCAGGTACGAAAAGAAGTCATGCTCGTGACGTCACGCTTGTGTATATATGTCGAACACATGATCTCACTTCTCTCCCATTGGCTGATGCTTTTACAACTTAAATGTTTCCATTGAGCTTATGCCCTAGACTTGTGTTTTCTTTGGGAAATAGTGTCTTGCACTGAGATGATCCAGTCTTTTAAAGCATGTTCACCCTTTAATAGACCTGCACTTACAGCCGCTGGACTGAGACACTTCACTCACAGCAGTCTGGTCTGTTTTGAATGTCTTCTACGCAATCGTTAGCTCCTTTCGCTAACTATTCCTTGTTAGTTTGTTTCCTTTGTTTGCTCTCTTTAGCTCGATCAGCGTCTCAATTATTTGCAAATCTTTCCATCGTTGTACTTTTGCACCATGCTCACCCCCTTCTCATCCCATGGACGGGTATTTTGCAGTTCACTGCAGTTCTTCTTCCAGAAAATCTTTCAAAAAATAACTTCATCGATTTGCATCCACCGATATGCGTCTCTAATAACCACAAATAGCTTTCGTTACTAAACCGCGTCTTCAGCGATTGAGGCGCCCACTGGCGGTATGTTTAATTGATGGAGAAGCGAGCGGTCTTAGGGTCTGGCATTTCCGGAACAGGGAGGGTGTGTGAAAAATGAGTTCATGCACCCGCCTGCACTTGCAAACTGCTTGATGTGTTCAGTTGTTATGGAATTCTGCTTACCTCAAGGTCCTACAGTGATGAGGCACAGAAACCATCTCTCCCTTCTCCCTTCTCCTTTCTCCCTCCACAGACATAAAGACTGCCATGCGGCTAAGATTCGAGAACAGCCACACCGTGCACTGAGATTAAAAAGAAAGATATAAAACCATTCATTCATATAAACATTTTTTGTGAGCTTCGCACAGATATGTGCGGATGCCATGTCATAAATGCAGAACTCTCTTTCTCTCTCGTCTGTTTTTGTCTGGAAATAAATAGATATGGTTTAGGTTAAGATATAGGTAGATACACGGACTTGCACGTGTTTGCAAATGTGCGTGTGTGTGTGTGTGTGTGTGTGTGTGTGTGTGAATGGTTGTAGGTAATAATAATAAAGTTCGCTTGTACAGTGTCTTATTACTGCGCTATAGGCAAGCTCGAGTTTCTTTAATAACAATAATATTTTACAGCCCACCCACGGGCACTGGCTTTCCTATCAGAATGATTTGTTATTCCTTAAGATTACGTTTACAATAAAGAAAGGTATCGTGTATTTTTCCGAAGACATTACGAGATGGACAGTGAAAATGAGAAAAAAATAACTCTGGTGAGGTTTCCGACAGGGAAATGTCTGACGACAGTCTTAGTTAACCTGACACATTAAAAAAAAAGACCAAACTCATTTCTCTAGACCCACATAATTATCACTAATTGTCGCAAGCTCAATGACTGATCAAACCAGAATTAAACCTTTACATCCCGTATTCTAGCGGCTTTGATCTCGTCTGCCACCTAATGAAACCTAATGATCTCTCCTGAAACTTTCCTCCATTTGCCCACCACTTCACGCACCCGCCAGCCAGCTTCCAACAACACTGCGCGCGAGCGACGACGACCACTTCAACAGCCGTTGTAACCGGCTGATGGTCTTCGAGCGCTTTCCATGCTTTCCTTCAAAGAATTCACGCATACACGTAAAACTGCTCACGTGCAGTTAAGTCTGTGATAGCTTATGTTATATCATGTAATCAAAACAGGTAATTTGCTATTTTCGGGGGGGGGGGAGGAGAAATTATGCAACATCTAGGTCACGTGTTAGATTTTCATTCTCGTGATCGCCTAACGTTCGTCTCCTTTTACTCTTCTTTTCTTTCATAGTAATTATCCATTGTCTTCAATCATTAATTATCTTTCACACATCTCCTAGCGTCCAGAAATATCCTTTTACTCTGTTGTTACCGTTGTTCTTGTTTTGTGTTGTTGCTGAACGTTTTTTTGTTTCTATTGTAGTTCTGGTTTCTGTTTTTTTTTTGTTTTTTTTTTACTTTTCTTAGTCTGTTTAGAATTTTTGTTTGTTTTTGCTGCCTGTGTTTTTATCGCGACCTAGGCAAATGTTGACTGATCGACAGATGCCACGCGGTTTGTTTTTTCCTAGGAATGCCTTCTGTTGTCAGTCATCTTCATTAGCACTGGGAAATGTATCATTATCTTTAATGAAGGGAACAGCGTGTTCATCTTTAGGGTCGTCAGCAGTCTGGTCTACTAGTGACGGGAACAGTTCTACAATAGTCTAGTTCAGAAGTCAACACTCGACCCCGCGGCTTTAGCAGACATAAAATCTAGATATCGCACACAAGTCATGTATAAGAAAAGCACATCAGAGGCAACACACACACACACACACACACACACACACACACACACACACACACACACACACACACACGCACTCACACAATCAACGACACCACCCTGCTCTAGTAGTGAGTATGTTAAGTGGATTAGCCTGAAAAGCATCGAATGAGACAGTTAACAGGTTCTACCTACACACTTGCTTGCCCTTAGGTGGAAGGGTAAGGGGCACTAGACGTACCTTGATGACGTTACTGCAAGAAAATTTTAGGATCAGCTGCTCACGACTCCGTCTGAATGTTGTATCAAAATAAAACGATCATCGTAAAATGCACATCAAAAGTTATTTTCAGAAAAAGCGGCTGGAAGACGTTGAAAACTGCGCGCGCGCGTGCGTGCGTGTGTGTGTGTGTGTGTGTGTGTGTGTGAGAGAGAGAGAGAGAGAGAGGGGAGTTGTGTTTTCCGCCGAGCCAGTAACTAAGGCTATATCACGGCAGTGCAGACAGCCCCGTAAGCCTTAAACCACATGCTGAGAAAGAGCAGTGTGCTCCAGACGAGATCTGAACCCAGGACAACCAGTCCTCATTGTATTGGTGAAAGATGCCACCCGACCTCGCGGAAACTTTCGTGAGCACGTGACACCCAAACAGGTCGAAGGGTCGGACATCGGCGGTGGAGGTTCTGACGACAGGGACGTTGGTGGTCTCGCAGGTGAAGACACGCTCACCTGTCCGTCAATATCAATGGTGCAAGGAGAAATTAATTTATTGCGTGAGAATAATTTTTCACATATTGAAACTTCAGACACACAATAACCTCACCTCATGAAAACACAGTCATATCCACACAAACACACAAGCGTGCAAGCGCGCGGCCGCACCTACACAAAAGGAAACAAAACCAAGCACCCAGCAAACACAACGATTAACTCACACACACACACACACACACACACACACACACACACAGAGGCATAGGTTTTCATTTAAACGCACAAATTTATAGACATTCGCGCGTACACACGCACTGACACAGGTGTAAACGCATCCTCATACATACGCACACAAATTCACAGACAGGGAAAAGACTGATGAAGGTTTGTGGCATGCCAGTGCACGTGCCGCTCACGATGCGCAGACTGCTTACAACGTCCACGCCCGCAGCAAGGGGGCTTAAGGCGGAAGAACAGGGGAGATAACTTAGGAAGCCTGGCTACCATGAGAGAAAGGAGAGAGAGGACACTTGGTCAGCTGCCGCTGACAGGCCAATCATGTTTACTAGGCTACGGGCGGGTGGCAGAGGGATGAGGCAAACAACACTGTGGAAACACAGTCCCCCCACCACCCTTCACACCCGCCCACCCGCCTGACGATAAATGCACACTAGATATCGATTCCTTGTCAGAAACAGATGCCCCAGGTTGGGATTTGGAGGGTTTACCCCTCCTTACTGCTATTCCTTCCTCCCCGCTGTCCACCGCTCCATAATAATCCTCCAGTGTTGTGTCGTAAAGACTCCCATGTCCAGCAGCTGAGGCAACGCCTGTAACGAGATTTCCGTTACGGTGAGAAGAGACCCCCCGCCATTGAGCTGAGATTCTCTAGCCTCCGTTTGATGTTCTTCGCTGGTCTCTCGTGCTCATTCATGCGAATGTTTTCTTTTAAAAGACCGGTCTTTGAGGCGAAAACTAAGACGAAGGGGGAAAGAACAGAGATTTTCCAGAACTTCTTTCACGGACATTCTTTCCGGACTGTGACACACATGGTGAACACGCACAAAACACACTCTCTTGGAAAAAACATCACCTGATGACCAAGCTAGTCGTCTCTCTGTATGTTTCACTGTTATCCTGCAGGTTTTAGGGTGCGGAAGTAAATGCATTCCTCCTCATCATCATCGTCGACGTCGTTGTCGTCGTCATCGTCATCCTCGTTAGCATCAGCAGAATCCACTTCATCATCATCAGCATCATAATCTTTTGCAATATCACCCTTGTCAACATTTTGTTCATTAGTATCATTGATTTCATTCTTTGTCACTGTTATGTAGCCAGGTATATGTATCACAATAAAGACAAGCTGACAGTGTGACATGGACCTTCTTGTACCTTCTATCATTTATTTTTTTCCTTCTCTGCTTCTTGGTTTGTATTCTTTCAATATCTATTCCTCAGTCGCCTAAAAGGGAATATTACTATCTGCAATGGATATGGCTACAAAAAATATATAGCTTAGCACTATTGAGATTATACCATAGAATTGTATGCTGCGTGTGCGTGCCTGTGAGTTATTGTGTGTGTTGGGGGGGGATGCCATTTTAAACAGAACATTCTACCAGCTCACAATTTTAGTTTAGGGAGAAAATTACAACAAACTTCCATCACCTTGTTACAGAAAGTTATGCTACCAATGGCGATCGCTGTCATTGTTTGTAATAAAACTAGTCTTTACCATTGATTAACATCACTCTTTTCTTCGCTACATCTATTTTTTTTAAATTTTATCTATCGTCTTTGCCTTCTCGGCATCATCATGTCCGCATCTCCAGAACTTTACAAACACCAAACACCCCTAGCAACACCAACACCGCCAACAACATCACTACCACCATGACATCATCACGAGCTCCTCTGCCTCGTCATTGCCATCACTTGATTCTCGCCCTGCAACATCAATGACACATCTAGATGCGTGTGATAACAAAAGCGTCAGATATGCTGATTGCAACCACAGTTGCTGGCGTTTGACATGAAGATTGATTGAGGAATGATGGTGGAATGGCGGCTTGCTGGATACATGTCTCCTGGTCATGTCTCTTGCACTTGGTTCTGTTAGTTTCCATTCTTTTTTGGACTGATATTTCTTTCTCTATTCTTTATGGTGGGGGAGGGGGGGGGTCTTTGAACGGGAACACGAAAAAAAATCGAGATTTGTTGGCGAGGAGAGCTTCGGAGTCTAAGCTGCTGCATGCGTGTTTTGCGAGTGGATGATGGATGCCAGAGCCGTGAGATCCCCCCCCCCCACGCCCAACATCTGCAGCGTCCTCACCTAAAGACTTGGCTGTAATGCGATTCAAAAAGCGAGTTTGCAATTCTGAGGACCGCATCGATTTTAACTTACTGGATTTTCGAGACGAACGGACAGCCGCAACACAGTGAGCAGGAGTAAGACTCAACAGTCCACCAGCAGCGACCCTTCACTAGTACCTCCGGGTCAAAGGTCACTGGCGTAACCTTCTCAGTGGCGATAAATCCTGTGGCTACTGACTAAGTAGGTCTATTGAAATAATGACAGCACAACGAGAAAAAATGGAAGAATGTCTGATCATGCATGTCTCTTGTTGTTTGTTTTGTTGTTTACTACCAAACAATGACACTCCGACATACACACATACATATCGTGTAGTTTGTTTGTGTGTTGATCGTTACAGCACAATATCTACCTATAACATGGGAACAGTTGGTCGCTCTACCATTATCCATCATACTGACAGGGTATTTGACCAAAGAACTATCCAAAGTTGTCATCTGCCTGTTTGTTTGTCTTATTGCCAGCCTGCTCGTCTTGCTTTTCTTCCTTGTCTGTCTGTCGTGTTGACTTCAAGTTCCAATGTTTCTCCCCTCATCAGGAGTGAAAACGCTCACTGGGTAGCCTGGCGGCATTCTTTATGCTGTCGTGATCCCAGGTGACGCTAACGTCAGGGGGAAAACAAATCTTGGCGAGGGTTACTGCCACTTACGTCTCATACGTTTAATCCCTATCATGCACTAGGAGCAAGCGCGAGGGCGCGCGTGTATGTTCGTGCGTGCGTGCATACGTGCGTGAACGCGTGAGAGAACAGGGACGGGTAACCCCGATTGTGGATGTAAGTAGATGTGAGCTGGCAGCAGGTGCCCTCAAGTATGAACACTATGCAGGCCTGTTATTCCTACTGCCAGACCCGACAACAGAAGACAAATCTGTCTGCAGCAAGAAAGACCAAGATGGCCTTATTTCCAGCGCACTATTAGAAACTCATTCATATACTAGGTCTCCACTAGTCCTGGGGGGTAAAGGAAATTTTTCTTCTGTTAAAAAGACTAGATAATCACAGCGTCGGATGAGAAGGAAACATTTTAAGTCGTAATTAGTAGCTAGTCTTATGCTAGTCTGCGCCTACAATGTCCGCAACAAAGCCGGAGGGTCGGGTTACAGTTTTTCATCTTTTTTTAAAGAAGGGAGAAGGTGGAGATCGATGTCTGCGTCTGCGCGATCACGACTAAAAAAAAAAAAAAAAGTTTCTATCCCCCAGACTGACCTTAATGACAGTGTGCGCTCCCAGGGCCCGTCAGTCGTCCTTCTGCGTGCGTCTGCTGCCCCAGCAGCGTGCAAGCGGTCCTCCGTGCACGGGACAGGTCATCGTCTACGTCACGTGATGTGACCAGGGCGAGGACGAGGCGAGTTCTCACGATTCTATTCACCGCCAGGAGGCTGTTGCTCACGTCGATCGAGCGGACTGGTAAAAAGATTGAACTTAAGAGAGTCACGTGACTAAGGTCGTAGGTAAGTAAGGTGATGAAACCTCACTTGTGTCGGGGGCCAGCTTGTGTGAAGATGGTAGCCATCTTCTCTTCTTTTTTTTTGTCCTACCTTACCCAACGATATGCGGACTCTGGTACTCGCTCAAACAGATGTGTCAACTGGAGGGTGAGAGAGAAAATTACACGGGTATCAAACCATCCAGTATCCACACCAGCAGGCTCAGTCGCTAACCATGCACTAGGCTATTCACTCCTCCAGGGTAGAAGATTGGCCATGGCTGATCCATTTGAAGTTCCTCTCATACTTGGCTGTAATAATACAACTTTTTATTGCTGTTTACTAGTTTGTGATACAGACACAACTGGCACACTTTTGTATCGCTGTTTACTTGTTTGCAATTTTTTTCTGTTTCTATAGCGACTCATTATCCTTAGTTTCCCTCTGAGATTTGCCATAGTTGGTTTTTATAATATTTTTAATACCCGTCTCCATCACCGAAAAAAGAAAGCAAAATCTTGCTCAATCCCGATGCCTAACGAAAGTTTCCACTTCATGACTAAATGTCTCATCCATGTACAAGGAAACTGTGAGTAAATATCCTTCTTCACAAAGCACGAAATGTTTTTAGAACAGTTAACGATAATTACTCAGGTATGGTGAGAGTGCTTTCGGAAGTACATCTCCTTGCAAACTTCTTCACGCGAAACCTACGATACCCTGAGATCCTCCTGTTTTATTTTTACATGTGAAAACCCCATCTATCAAAATTAACGGCTAGATCAAGCGGCGAAGTCTTACTGACAAGAGGTATGAAAAGAATGAACAAGAATTCACGAGCACTACAGACTAGGATTGTTTGAGCTGCCCAGAGAGTCTGAGTGGAGGAAAATGATATTCTGGAGATGGAGGCGGGAGAAAAACTGAACATTCCTCCCATTCTTCATACCTTGGAGGTAAGATTAGGTGGGAGGGCAGGAGCTAGCCTTCGTCCTTTCCTCAGACGAGAGCCAGTCCAACGGTTCCTTCAAGCCCAACATGGTGTTTTCAGATCAATCTCACACCCAAGCTGTATTTCTCTTAAAACTGATGCGTTCCTCCAGCTTCCCTCCATCTTATACGTGGCTCTTTGTTCGTCTTACACTCCATTCGTCTTGCGCAGGGAGAGTCCCAGTAATTGTCTGCTGAAATCTGTCGGGATAGTAACCTACTGTCCGTCTGCCCTTGTCTGCCAGGCTCGAAAACTCGTCTAAGTGACCTAATTAGATAATCGTATTACTTGGGCCCGGCTACTGCTGCTTCAAGTCTTTTTTGGTAAGCCGTCTTCAATTCAGTTTCTTTTTCGTTTTGCTCTTGTTCTCCATCCGTCCCTCCCTCTCCGTACCCTGCCAATACATTCTGCACAAAGGGGATTGCGCGCTTCTCTTGAGACAGTGGGACTACAAAGAGAACTACACAAGGAGCTGTCCGCTCTCAGCGCATGCCTGGAAGTCACCCCGACTTCCGTACAATGGTCACGTGACTCATTGTTTCACTCCCTCGCATGACAGTCGCACGGCAAGTCACATGTCTCCGCTTCAATAACCACAGGAGCAGAAACAAACTAATTTTCAACTTTAGTGAGCTACTAATGTGAACTATAATATATGAAATAATTTGAAAGATGACATTCGTTCGTCTTTTTGAGGTTCCATGTTTTTATACTTTATATATCTCTCTCTTTCTCTGTTTTCTGTTTTGTGCACGTGGTCGCATCTGTGTGTTTCTGCGTAAGTGAAAGGAAGAAAGTGAAAACAGTCATTTTGCTGTTTGACAAGCATGTAAAGCTTTTTGTAAAACTGGAACATCATCATCATCATCATCATCATCATCATCATCATCATCATCATCATCATCATCATCATCATCATCATCATCATCATCGTCGTCGTCGTCGTCGTTATACTTTGAATTCCTTACCTGGGATCTCCTGCATTCTCCTCAGGTCATGATGCTGACTTCAACTTTCTGTAGGCTACACAATAATGTAAGGATGCTGTACTGGTCTGAATTTGCTGTTTACGTTGTGTGCTCTACACTAGTAAACCAGTGAACCACTCACGCCTCGTAAACTACAAAACCTTGACCTTCCTCGTTGTAGAAGCGCAGCCAGCATCGCATTGTAGTTAGTGAACCAGCAGACAGTGATTCTGTAGGCAGTCACATTGCATAAAGAACACTGAAGCCAGTCACATATGGACATGTATATCAGTATTGCGTTAATTAATACTGCTGTGCTTGCTGTGATGTCGAGGGTGTTTGTAAAACTTGCAAAATCTATCTATCTATCTATCTATCTATCTATCTATCTATCTATCTATCTATCTATCTATCTATCTATCTATCTATCTATCTATCTATCTATCTATCTATCTATCTATCTATCTACTAAAGCTCCTTGCAAGAAAGCAGTCCTGAGATTGACGATCGTCTCAAGAAAGAAAAAAGGATGAAGAAAGTTGATAAGTTTGAGAGCACATGGACACGAATGTGACGATCTTCATAAAAGAGGAAATGAGACACGTCATAAAGCGCCATAACTCTGGCACCAGGTGTCAAGAAGGTAAAAAGAGTTCTTGCTGATAAATAAGTTAGTAATACGTTTCTTTCGCTTTTCCCTGGCTGAGAGTGGTTGGGTCCGAAATTGGGTTACGTCAGCATTAAAATAACAACGGATTGGCCAAAGGAACATAGTTGGCTGATATCAACGAGATGTACCCGTGTAGTGGAGATCGATGAGAGTGGATGATGGATAGGGTGCAACCTTCTGTCTTTAATGCATGCCCTCGCTCATTCGCTCGCTTACTCATTTAATCGCTCCCTTACTCACTCATGTATTCGCTTGCTCACTCGCCTCGCCCGTGCGACTTCTTTGGAACGGAACTACATGCGCTCTCAAAGGACAGCGTCTGAGGCTGGGATGCGCGCGCACGCATGCCCACTTCCGCCTGTAGAGACGTCTTTATGTGCAGCCCAGCAAAGTGACAGCTGCATGCTTCTCCCTTGGAAGGATATGTAGTTACACGAGCAAATGTTACTGACGGGGTAACTCCCCCCCACTCTCTCTCTCTCTTCCACTCGCAAGAAAGACGTAATGCCGATGTAGAAGGTCCATGTAAGCACAATCTTTTTTGTGATCATGAATTGTATGGCTATAAGAGAAAATGTATTTGCTATTTTTGTATTTTCTATTTTGGTGTTTAATATTTTTACATTACTGTCTGGTCGCTTACAGAGCCGGCGCTAGGGGGATGCGGGGCAAATAGAATTGCGGGGTTTTTGGAAGCCGGCACAACATACATAGCAGGGCAATAAAAAGTGCCGGATGTCTTCCGAATAATAGCTTGTATGCTATATTTTGTTATTATTCCCACCAACACCCTTGATGAAGGATAGCCTCTCACTCTCACATACACAAATGCACAATGCACTTAAAAACGAACTTTTGCCAGTCAGTCTGTCTGCTTGTTTGTGTGTCTGCCTGCCTTTCATAATCATCCTCTATACCCGCACATAACCATAAACGTAAAGATCTATTAATATCTTAATAAAAACTTTGCTGTAATTGATCGTCCTAACGGAGCAGACACGTGAGGACTCAAAAGGAAGAGGACAAGACAGCCGCGGGGTTGTACCCGCTAGAGATACAGTCAACGGCAGTGAGTCTGCGGGGCCTCGGGTGGCCCGCTGTTTTTCTACTAAACACCCAGACGTCTATTGACTCCCCGCAATTCTACATCAGAGGTAATAAGTGCAAGGAAAAGGCGAAAGGCAGTTTGTAGCAAAATGTTATCACAGCCTTCCCTTGCGCTACGGACATGCGGAGAATGTGGCAAGCATGACGAATGAACAGGTGGGATAGGGAGCGACTCGGAAGAGAAAAAAAGAGAGAGAGAATGAGTAAGACAGAGATAGAAAGAGGAAAAATACTTGACATTTTTTGCAGTTCCTAACATGGTCTTCGCTCGAATTTAAAACCCTGCCTCGCTTTAGATGTCTTATCAAGTGCGCCCCTGGACATGACGACATCGCTGCACGCGGAGGGTCCCGCGTCCTCGGTTTAGGATCGAGTTGCATGGCTTTTAGTGCGCGAGGGCTTATCTTCCTCTTGATTCCTACATTTGGCGGCGTCTTGGGTGCCGCAAACATCGTGGGTGCTTCCAGGAGGGGGAGAACCTTGTCTGCTGGGCTCCAGGCAGCTGCGAACTACGCCGCTTACTTACTTTGTCATGTGATGCGGATGCCACAGGTCTTGGGCACATATTTTGTTTCGTTTGATTGGTTTGACTTTTGCTTCTGTTAGTTTGTTCAAAGAAAAAAAATTGTTTTTCGTCGTTTAGAAAACTGTTGATTTCGCTAAAATGTTAATGACCATCTGAAAAGGCACGAGACAGATATTCTTTCTCTCTCTCTCTCTCACCCACATACACACATCACCAGAGGGAGAGACACGATGACATCTTGATGTCGCTGTGTTGTAGGCAGATGATTTTATAAGGACAAGACATAATACATTTATATGTTTATATATGTGAGAGAGATCTTATATCAAAAGGAAAGAGAGTATAAAGGATATGGTCGTAATTACAAAACATACAGAGGGATATCCAGGATTGCTGTTTAGCGCTCGTACTGTATGTAAAGATTATGTATTTCAGTTTTATCATTTATTTCTTGAGACTTTGAGGAGTTTTCCTCTTAGCTCTGAAGTTCGACAATCGCCACACTCAGGTATAACAGGGATAAAAAGAACTAGACCAGTTTAATATCCAGAATAGCCTATTCTTTATCTTCCAGAGGTGATCACTTGGTAAGCATGCCAATTTGTAATTCTTAACTCGAAATCTGGCTTAGGGATAGACGCCATGGCCCCTGATCATACAGTAAGTTCTAGTGGCAACTGATCATTCAAGCTTTTTAGTGACAGTGGATTTTTGGGGTAATATTTTCCTGCAAGGTTCTCCTCCAGCAAATTGGCTCGTGTCTGCTCTTTTATCTCCGCAAAAGATGGTGTCTCTTGCAATAGAGACAGTGTCAACGACTTCCTCTACACTTTCATCGGCTTAGACCAGGCTGGATTTGTCCTACCAAGGTAGTTAAGTCTTAGATCCTAGTTCTTCCTCGTCTGTCACAAAGCTGAAGTAAGGTACAGTACAGCTGAAGTGTGCAACAGATCACATTAAAAACCTTCTAGACTGAGGAGGAAAAATTAAGACGAAGAATTGCAGAAAAACTTGTCAATGTTCGTGGATCCTTCAATGTAATTCATAAAAATATTTCATCAAAATGCAAAATTCGTCAAAATCATTTTGCGAAATATCAATGTCCATTCTTTCTGATATTAACTATGGTGGCCGGGTGTCCATTAAAGGTTAGGAATGGCGTCTACATGTTGCCTGCGTGGTCCCGAGTCGTAATCCGCGACTAACAAGCTCAGGGAGTTAACCAGCTGCTCAGCTGCCAAGTCTGACTTGTGATACATTTCCCTCCACAAGCATTTCAAGCGCGTGCGCCTTTGAGGGGCAGTTAACTCGGGTTGTCTGGATCCCCATGTGATCATTTTGAGCGGAATTTCCTGCTATAGCCCCTAGAAATGATTACTTAACGAAGATGGTTTTGCGTGTGGGATAAACAGGATGGTTTTACAACCCACGTGAGAAGCACACTTTGTAAAAGCCTATTTCCCTCGAGATATTTATAAGCTAGGCGTTTTGGAAAGTTAAACACAATTTTTACAGATTTTTTTCTACTTCGTTTAATTTTCATTGATGATGGGAGAGACGGGATGGGGTTAGAGACAAGATGGCGAAAGTGAAGAAAAACAAACAGTCAGTGCAAAAGGCCGGTCAACATTGCAAGCTGTTATTCCCAAGTTTACAATTATTCTGCGATATCTTGCATAAAATAGTTTGAGTATATGCATCATACAAATCTGAACATTCACACTCACTCACTTCCATAAACAGACAACCACACATGCACAAATTTATATCCTACACAGACATAAACATAATCAGTAATACATCTTTCATCTAATACAGACAAAATCAGTAGTATATCTGACATAGACACCACATTCAGTAATACACCCTTGCATTATTCCTTCACATACTGTAAAGCATCGTTTTAATTCATAAGCGAGTTATATTTACTATCTCGTGTTTATCTCATTTGACAAGTTGTGAGCTAGCTACAAATTAGCCATACTCTTTCATTTATTGACTATCTCTGCACCTCGAGGTTTATTCTGCGTGCACACAAACAGTTGTTTCTACACACAGTTTGCTTTATCACGAACAAAGGATGATCTGTTCTGATTGTCACCCGTGAAAAAGTTTTGAAAAAAGTTAAAGATTTGATTGTATTTAAACTTAAATAATTGTTGAAAATAACAGTTAAAATTTAATTATTTTACCCAGACAGTTCACTGACCAAGTGTACCCCACCCAAAAATAGAAAAAAAGAAAAAAGTATCCCCCCCGACGAAGTGTTTTAGTTTTGTTCCGCTACAGTATTTGACAGGACGAGCTTGTTAACGGTCTAAAACGAGTGTCTGACAAAACTTTAGTCTAAAGGGAATCTCACCAATAAATTCATTACTTTTTTTAACAAACAAAAAACAAATCAATTCGTCCGTCTGTACATCTATCCAACCACCAATACCCACGGATGCGTTTGAGTGTCTGTGGACCTGTTTGTCTGTCTGTACGTCCATCCATCTGCAATGTCCTGTTTTGACTCCACGGCTCTCGTCTTGACTGACTCCCAAGCTGAGCGAATTGAAAGTCCATTAATCATGTTTCTTTTAGATAGAGTTCTCGTCCTCTTTTGAGAAGCAGAGAGGGGCGCAACCTGCAGAAATCCTGCACACTGTGCCAGCTTTCATTGCCTACTGCCGTGGAAAGTCCGTCGGCCATGACATCCGCAAAGAGCTCCATCTACGTGGCTCTTCAAAACCACTCCCGCCCGGCGACTGCAGAATCCGATCTATATTTTTCGCTCTTAGACGCTGCAGCCGATCAAAACCCATCATGTAACATTTGACCTTTGGCTAGGGAAAAAAAATGGAGACCTTAAGACTGGTCTTTCTGATCCTGAGAAAATTTCAGCCTTATTAATCTATTTCCCGGCCATGAAACTCCGGGGGAGGTGAACAGCACTTTGTCGTAAAGGAAGCTGTGTCGATGGCTGTCTAGTACCTTGTCATTTTGTATCTTTTTTCTTACAGTTCCTTCCTCGGTCATTACTGTCATTTTTACAGACGTCTGCTGCCAGTTTTTAACTTTACTTTAGAGTTTACAAAGATATTGCACTCTCGGTATAATTTGTTCAATCCCAAGCTATTTGATGGTTTTGTTAAAATGCGTGGGATATGACGAACTCTGTGCCACAGAGCAGAGTTTTCGAAGTCGATAGAAAAAAAACTTTGCGCACAAAGATAATAATAGAATAAAGTATAAGAAAACAGCCTATGCTTTAATGTTGTACAAATAATAAAAGGGAACAATATAATTCTAACTGACATTTCAAACGAGCGAGGTAATAAACAGGTAAGCTACAGAGAGAAAAGGGTGGAGTCAAGGATACAGAACTACAACTCGAAAGTTGTATTGACACCTGCCCATTGCAGTCAATAAAAATGAACGAATAAGCAGAAAAGATTGAAAGAATAATGTGAAAGCCGTTGCTTTACACATAGGAACAAATTATTGACAGAACAAAATACAGTTTCATACAAAGACTGAAGATAAGGACATATTATAGCTGAACGCCAAATAAATACTACGAGTGTACTTAATAAATTTCTGTGTTTTGTCTTGTCAAGAAGCATTGCTGCTGACAGAGGTAGAGTTTAGAGAAACAAAGAGTGAGGGAAACAAAGTAAGAAAAAAATCAGACAAAAAAGAACAACTGACCGAGATAAATGAGACTGTGACAGAAGGTCGACCCCTAGAAAGGGCCATGTGCTCTAGTTTTTTTTGTTTTTTTTTTGCTTCATTTGTTGAAAGTATGCGCCATGAAGTGTCCATAAATATAGTTGAAAAGATAACTGTTCATCTGTTTCTTATGCCTTTGAAAACTCGACACAAACAGAAGGCCAGTGAAATCTAACGGCCGTTACGATTCCAGTTTCAAGCAAAAGTTTTATATTCTGTAAATCTTCGTGTTTCTGAAATTCTTAGCAGATATTTAATAAAAGTAGCATGCAGACAACCATTTTACACACGAATTTTGTCGTCTACTGCACTAAAGCTATTATCTCGGTGATAAAAGGTTCCGGGATTTTAGGACAAAATACCATGACGCCCGTCAGTATGAAATCAAATCGCATTAAATTTTTACAATCATATGTTGACAAATAGTTTTTGAGTGGAAGCTGTAGTAATTTGTTTGGTGAAAATTATAAGTGCACCCTGAATTTGTAGTGTGAATAGAATATATATCAAAAGTGACACTGCCTCGACCAGGCATTTTTTCTAGTGTTATCATATGTATCTCATGAAACTTTATTCATCCATTGATATAGTTTCAGGTTCAATAAAGCAAAAATAATGATGTAAGCAATCGTAAGTCCGACTGTATGCTAGAGGCAAACGTTTGCCACAGTGTCATATAGCAACAAGAGAGAGATAGTCAAACCGAGAGCGAAATAGACTGAGAGAGAAAGAAACAGAAAACACGAATTAAACAAGATAGAGCCCATGTATATTCAGAGAGAGAGAGAGAGAGTCAGAAACAGAGGTATACAATGACAGGCAGGCAGTTTCATAAACTAAGTACACCTTCTTGTCCTGGCATAGCGGTGATGTCTTGTCCAGTGATTGTCATGGGCACCGTGGTGGTCGAGTTGGACTCGCTGTCCTGCCACTTCCGCTGTTGATGAAAGCCCTCACCAACAAGAACCAGATAAAGAGCAAAATATGTGAGAGTTGTGGGCTGACATGCCAACTATCGACACCAGAGGATCACGCAGGTGAACCAGAAAAGAACATTTTTTGCTAGGGTGCAAGGATACAAGCACAGTCACTTGACTTTAAAGAACAAGATAGACAAAAACCCAGAGAGAAATAAAACAAAACGATAGGATCGTAGTCTTACCAATCAGGAGACGTGACATCTCAAAATCCCGTGTCTGCTTCACGGCGAATTGGAAACGGTTCTCCTACAGGACTACAAATATTGCCTTTGGAAATGGAAAACACTTTCAGTCTGATGCATTACATCAATAAATCATATTTTTCATTTCAGGCAACGGCCCTCTTTCACGTGGAAGAGATACCAAAACTGCATTCACTTACGGAATAAACTCATACAAGCCTCAAGTCTCAATAATAGTTTGATTGTTGGGTTTGAAAAAAATTCTTCAGCGATTTCTCGCTTGACAATGCAATCTTCTGTAAGATAAGGAGGACTTCAAAATCGTTCTTCTGTCAACACTGCCGAGATGGTAGAATATTCTTTAGTCTTTAGTAGCTTTCGATAAATAACAAAATACAAATTTAAGGTTCGTTTGAATCGTATTTATTATGCTTTGAATAACTCAATAGGCTTTAAATTAAAAAAAAACACTGGTAAGTCAAGTACGTTTAGGCGAACTAACTTAAAAGGGCACAGGAAAGAAAATTGTTAAGTCTTATTAAAAAGTAGGTTTCTAGAATCTGTGCCTTATTAAGAGAGGAAATCTGTTGGTCTGTTGGGTCTTTTTTTACTTTGAAGACACTTCCACCTTGCTAAAGAAAACCTGTTGTTAAACAAAACTGGGTTCTTTATTCCAAAATAAATCGTCTAGACTCCTGTTTGATTAAATCCTAAATATACTTCTGTAGTTTTCGTTTCCAGTTTGGTTTTGTGGTATTGCTTAGCTTTTGGTAGAGGCTTGGTGTGTCTGATGGTCTTCTATCAGCAATTTTACACGAAGAAGCCCCTCGCGTTTCATGAAGCTTTTGCTGGACAATAATAATAACAGCAGCAACAATAACAACAAGCATGATCATTTTTATGAAATATCTAGATTAACATTCCTTATATATAAATGTTGTTAACTGTGCTCAAGACTGCTAACATTTTAGCTAATTCCCTTGTTTTGCACCACTTGCAATTGATCTTAGAGGACTGAGCCACACTGCCACGTGCTCTACCTCATAATCATAATCATCTTGTTCACGGATCCACATAGTCTCTCTCTCTCTCTCTCTCTCTCACACACACATACACAAAACCTAAATCCTCAAGGAGACCTGCTAAGCTAATGTTTCTCAAATCGCTTGCAAGAGAAATCTAGCATGGCATTCTAATTTCTCTGGAGAGTCGGGATTTTGTGGCCAGCTCCTCTACAAGACAGGAACCAAATAACAGTTGAGACACATCACTTGAGATGATGTTAATGCCACGAAATCGAGGGAAACATTTTTGTTTACAAATTACTTGATGAGAGAGCCTTGTCCGATCATTGTTCCTGACGACACGAGAAGGGTCCCTCCTGACACTGCAAGTCACAGCTCGTGTTCATGGACATTGGCAACTTACCCATGAGTAAAGTTGTCTTAATTTGGTTAGAGAACCAGCCAGCTTAAGTTAAGCCAGCAAGAAAAACAACTTCCTATTCTTGAGGCACTGAGTACTGGCCGGCATAGCAGGAATTCCCCCCAAAAAATATGCGATTGCACGTGCTATTCGGTAGAAGGGTGAAGACACGAACCAGTAACAAAAACAATAAATATTTTTAAAAAGTCTAAAATCGTGGAAAAATGCTGCGGAGGTTGAATTTATTCATTTAACATAATTATAATACATCGAGCAAGTATAAGAGGATACAATTGTTAACTTATTTTCGGTTTTAAAAGGAAACACACTCACTCACTCACTCACTCACTCACTCACTCACTCACTCACTCACTCACTCACTCACTCTACAGACAGAAAGAGAACGGAGAGAGAGAAGTACATGCAAAGTGCCCAGAGCTCCCCTGTAGCTGTTTGAATCTCAGCATCCCTGGTGAGAGGACAACTAAACTTGTACGCTCAAGATAAAAGTAGGACTGACTGGAGCTTTGACTTGTAGCTACACGACTTCTTCAAAGCTAAGTGACTGGTGTGTTCAGTACAAACCACAGTGAGATGAACACAGGCCACGTGACTGTTGTAGACTGCCGGCAGTTGGTGTCGCCCTCGGCTTCTACTGACACGTTTTGCAGCCTTCCTGTGCAAAGCCCCTTTCACCTCCACACTCCTCCACTGGAACCCCCGAGCGTCATGGTCCAGGATGGTGACATCAACCGTGGAAATAACATGTTTGCTGTTTAAAAAGTGTTCCCCCATCGGGTGGGTGGGTGGGTGGGTATAGAGAATATCTTCCTTAAAAATAAACGGATTCTGAAAGTGGAGCTCTCTCTCTCTCTGTTTCATGATCTAATTCAATAAAACCAGATTATTTCCTGGTATTGTTTTATTAAGTAATGTTACTAGGTTCGAGATCATCCCCTACTTTAATTGCGCGAGTCTTGTCAGTATCCTGAAAACTGCAATAGGAATTCGCTGGGTGGTGGGGTTGCCCACTGTACCGCACTGGTCATTATGCCTTCTAATACCTGTTAGCGGATTCTTTCAGCCGTATCACTATTATGTTTATTACTGTCACTGCTGTAGATTTGTCATTGATATGCAGAAACATGAACAAATCCACTTGAGAAAGGTTTAATAAAAACCACAACGGTTATGTAATCAGGAAAAATAATCAACATGATTGAAATAATCATTCAGTTGCTTGCTGGCTGTCGGGGGACTGAACACATGCAGCGGTTAGCATTGTATTCCAGAGACGTTTTTACTGAGTGGAGTTAAACAGGTCCGGCTTGACATGTTTCATTCCCCTTTTCATGTCCACCAGCAATTCATTTTGTCAGCCATGGCGTCAGCATCGTTAAAGGGTGTCTGAAAGATGTTTTTACAGTGATGTTCCATATTACACGGCCACAGCAGGCAAGCTTTCGCCACTTCCCTGTTGCTGGGAGGGGTTCTGTTAGACCCACAAGGGAGATGACCCTGCCCTGCACATGCCTCATCGTATAATAACATGTAATAAGACAATAAATACATGGAACGGAGTGGAAGGGAGAAAAATGAAACGTGAAACTAATTTCAAACGGTGAGGAAAAAGCGAAACAAGAAAAGGACAAAAAAAGTCGCGAGACTGTGGCGAAATGTTAGCAGACAGCAGGGGAGACAAGTTCCGACAAACGCTTAAGAGCTTGCCCGAGAGTGAGGAATGGCTGCCATTTCGGTTTACGAGCAGCACAAACCCACGTTGCAGATGGCATGGGGACGCCTCCGTTTTTGGTCGCCAAAGCGGCCTGTTCTTTTTCTCATCCTGTAATTGTTCCTCCACCTTCCCTTTCTTCTCCTGTTACGAAAGTTGCAGTAGGGGGCATCACTCAGACCATCTATCCTCGCTGCCATGCAATCGATGATAAAAGCCGGATGTCAGGGGGAGATGTGGGTAGAACCAACAGTTTAGCGCTTTTTGGGTCTCAGACGGATTTCTGTTTGGAGGGACACACGCGAGGTACCCAGTTGGGGTAAATATCTATCGCCGCGATAATATTCCACGTTGTTCGGTTTCGTTTTTCTGTCAGTCCCGAAGCGGAAGCGACCCGAAGCTCGGTAGGAGCACTCCAATAATTAAGTCATATTCCAGAAGGAAAGGCTGCAGAAGACGCTTCAAAGAGAGAGGTAGAGTGCTGAAACTCTGTACTCTTAGGTCGATGCCGAGTGGTGCATATTCGTTTGTAAAGAAATGGAGGGAATTATCATGTCGAAGAATTAGTCCAATTTCGCTGCATTTTCACGCCAAAAACGTTCATTTAGAAAGCTGCCATCATCATCATCATCGTCATCATCATCTTCAGTCCTTTTTTTTCTAATTCTTCTGCTTCTTCATACTTGTCTGTTTCCTTTTAATCTTGAGGAGGAGAATCAGATGCCCACGACAAGCTCTGTTGTCATAGCAACAGTACCAGGATCGCTTCAGCCACAGCAGAAAAAGTGTCTAGAACATGCGAATGATCTAAGTATAAAAAAATCGATATAAACAAAATAAGTTAACAGCAGTGGTGTCACAGGCGGATGCACGCATACCCGTTTGTGGGTGACAAGGGGAGGGAACTGTCAGGGCAATGGAAGTCCAGGCAAGGGAGGTAATGAACGCTGGTGCTTCCTCAGCGACCTGATTGCGAAACCGCGGACTGTTTTGTTGCTCTAAAATTTAATTAAGGCATCTGCCTAAAATTAGTGTGCTCGTTCCCTTGTTTGTTATCATCCGTTTCGTGGTGAGAAAGTCATGAGTAGAAGAGAAGTTTGGAAAAAAAAAAACAAATTCCACCCAATGTGCAGGGCACCTGTGTCCATTCACAAGCAATTAACATGGTGGAACCTTGCTATATACAATATTTACAATATTCTAGTAGTTGTTGCGTTATTATGCAACGACCAAGTGGAGTGACGACTACAGCTGGCGGTCGTAGTTGGTGTGTGAATGTATATTGAACATCACCGTCTTGTTTGTCGTGTTAGACTTGAGTTCTCGTGGTGTGAACACAATCATGATTGTGTGTGGTCTCTTGCTGACAGGCAGGACCTGGTGAGCGGTGACAACAGAATGTGAAATAAAAATTTCACCGACTGGAGCAAAGCCTGTTTGCCGTGATGTGAAATGACAATAACAACTAAACGCAGTGATGCAGAAGAAAAAAAATCTCTGGGATTAGTAAACAGTAAGAGTAGTGTGAGTCACCGAACACAACACTTATTTTGTTTTTAAATTACGGGAACTTGCATTTACAGTTTTATACTGGAAACAGCCAGTAAGGCAGCAGTTTGTTTACAAAGACTGTGCAGACGACTATGGTGGTATTAATGTCATAAATAAAAATAATGCACCAGTGTGATGTCACCTAACCTCGTGTTTGTCCCACACCACACAGTTAGGTGTCCTGCACCTCTCCACGTGTATCTTGAAGAACTACATAGCTGTCCTGGGGTACTAAAGAATTTACATGTTAGTCCTTTAGTACTAACATTACTGGTTTTGTTCCCTTTGGTTTTGTTCAATATTAAATGTAAGATATCGGATGGGAAAACTTGCATTCAATTATTTTTTTTTTACATTTCGAAAAAATGGGAACAACACACCCCTCTGTTCATTAGAACATTCTGAAACTTTAAAAAAAAATTATTTGTTGCTTATTTTTAAATAATTCTGTAAAAACGTTACCATTTACGAATTCTATATTTGTTTATTAACACATTATTTTCCTCTAAATAACATCAGCATTATAATACTGTTGACCTTTCGCATATAACATTGTTGGAAGAAAACTAATTTACACAAATTCATTTTGTACGTGCGTCTTTCCTGTACGACTCTGACATGACCATGTTTTTTTCAAAAGCCATCGTGTCTTAAAGGTCTAGTGAAGTGTAATTTTTTGTTCATGACTGCATAAAGTTAAGCGAAATCAATTATTTACTAACCTAAAAGCATCACTAAGCACAATAAGAGGTAAACTTAGTGACCCCGTTTGCACACAGACACGACTAATCATTGTTATCTGAGATCATAGCTGAGGGTTAACCTGGTAAACATGTTTCCAATAATGATGTCTGTATCGTTGACCTCTTTCTTGTGATGTTTTAGACTTATATCTTAAGAATGAAAGGGTGGTAGTTCAGGAAGCATTATCTTACTCTGTAATAGTGTCTTTACCCAGTCATTAGAAACAAATGTTTCGCACACCACTCAGCCTTTAAAGAAGGACTAAGTACAACTCAAAGGCTGCCATGTGCGCCATCTTGTGTATGCGGCGCGGTGCTGGGGCTGGATGTTTGTCACATCCTACTTTCTGTAGGAAGGTCAGGAAATACAGACGGCGCCACAGTAATTCCTGTCTTGCATACATTTCTTCGTCTGACCCGACAAACCTGCAGGACTGTATCCTGCTTACCAGCAGCAAATGCTGGGCTTTCAGCAGACATGCCAGTGCCGGGACTATTGCGTGGTAACTTTCATGGAATGTGGCTCACACATGGGGACTGGCAGCGGGTATATTGGACCAAAATGGTTGCTTTGTGTGTGTGTGTGTGTGTGTGTGTGTGTGTGTGTGTGTGCCTGTCTGCTTGCTTGTGCGTGCGCAAATGCATGCGTGTGTAATACCAAATTTTGTGTAGCACATTTCCCTGACCTTAGAGTAGGCTCTGTGCAACATACACAAATATTCAAACAGACAGAATAAACAGAACCTTTACACTGGTCAAAATATTGCAACAAACACACATAGACCGCAAAAAAGCTCTCACAGGCAAGGTGAGGTGGAATAAAAATTAGTTTGAACATTTGAAACTGAGATTTGAATGGTCGAGGATGACATGGAGTTCAGTTCCTCGCTCCGAAAGCACATGAATATGTCTGAGCTCGTGCATGTGTGTGTTCAGCAAAAGTATTTCAGTAACTACCGGCAGTATACAGATAAGACTGTTAAATATTAAACCTCAAATGTAATAAAGCTGCACCTTTAAAATTTATGCACACGACATACTTCTTCGTGGAAATCTTTTCTTCTTATGTAAAACCGGCACAATAAGATCAAATTGATGACCATTACAGGATTGGTCTACATTTTCGTACCTCCTGGCTTGCTGTACAGATTCCTTAAAATCTCGTTCACATAGCATCTAGCTCTTGCTGCCCCATACACTAGCCATTGGGAATGTTGTGTATGTGACTTTTAACCTTTGCTACCACTCACACTGCTTCGTCGTTCGCCATACACGTGTAAATATTGCGCGGCTCGTTCATAAGACCAGGCGTGGGCCGGTAACCATGGAAGAAGCGAGAAAACGAGTGTGTATGAGTTTATAACTGGCATGCGCATAACTCTGGCGAAATGATGATATTTATTTGGAAGCTGTGAGTAAGAGACTTTCCTTTAGAGAATGGGTCATGAACACAGGCGGCGCCCATCGATCGGAATAAATCTCAAAAATTTGCTGAGAAGTCGCCGGTGTTATGATCAATCGACTTGTGTTATTACGTGCACGCGCTGCTATACCGTCGTTAGGATGAGTTCTTGGCATCCTTTGGCTATTATTTTCACGTGCCGCTGCTTTCACCATGTGCTGTTTATCACAATGTGGTGGCTGAGAAGTGAGATGTGGAGCTTGCATTTAGTTCGCGTGTCAGCGTGCATTTGTCCCAGAAACACATTGAAAGTTTGTTCTTGTTGGTTAGCATGCGAGTCGATCTGGTGTGCATGATGTGTTGTATATTTGTTTTGTATTAACACCTCACTAGTGTAACTAATTATTTTGCAAAGGAATATCGGTTATGTAGGTTAGAAAATATTCATTTTACATATTGTTTTGACTCGCTTCTAGCCCACAGCCTCTTTCAATGACAAAGCAGCCAATAAGTAGACGCTTATACCAAGGAAAATGGTATCTCATGACTGACCAGATCCCCTCGGTCAACAGCATTCCAAATGTGAGAGAGTTAAATAGCGATCATGAGAGGAGTTTCATTCCGGCAGTTGAAGATGTTTAAAGTGAAAGATTATTGTTGTTCTAAATTATTTAATTTCACCTCGAATCTTGAAACCATTTTTATACGTTACTTCCGTTTTATGGCGGAAATCATCTGTATGCTTATTCACGTGTCACAATATTCATCGTGGGCGTTACCTGCAGAGATAGAAATGTTAGTGGTCAAACAAATTTACTTACAAACACAATAAACTGTGTCGCTGATATACCACATAAGCGAACACAAGAACAAAAGAAAATAGCAAACAAAAAGAAAGAAACAAACAAACAAACAAACAAATACAGCTAACAAAACAGAAAAAAGGAAACAAACAAACAAACGATGCTAACATAAACAACAACAACAAAAGTTTCATGACTTAGCTATAATTCGGCGTGGGAAGTCCATGTCTTTAGTTTAAAACATAGCTAAAATAGAACACATAAACTACTAGCGATTGTCTAACTCTGTGAAGTGGATGACAGCTGTAATAACTGGCTGGCGCAGAATTAAATATTTACCCACTTTCATTTTTTTTTTTTAAATTTAGTTTCTGATGCACGAGATGTAGAGATTATATACACATTATCTGATGTCACATATCGACCATTATAATCATGTTTGCTAGTCTTCTGAGCTAAAAACATCCGTCTTTTATTCAGTTCAAATCCCAGACAAATAGAAATATACTACAAAGATTCTACTGTTGTTGTACGTTTAGCTGTCGGTTCGTTAGTAATCTTTAATGCACAACATATTGAGTTCACCTCCACGCTTATTATATTTGATTTTTGTACTAAACATTTGATGTGCATAACTGTAAATACTGTATGTGGAATATATATAAACACGCGTGGCAACACCTGGTCCAGAAAAATGCACACACTTCTCCCCAAACTGTGCCGGCAGTTTGTCTGAATGAGAGGAAAACTGTAGAAATAATTGTCGGCATCTTAACTCGACTGCACTTGTAGGAACAGTTCAAACAAGTCGTTTCTCTCGCTTATTCCCCAGCAAAACAATGATCCGAGAACGAACATCCTGCAGCGACGAGGCTGTGAGACTCACGGCTTGAGTTCCCGCGGAGATCGTCTGGAACCATCTCGCGTCTGCGCAGGTCCGGAAGACATGCTTAGTGAGCAAACAGCTCAAGCCACCCTCGCCGTCAGCCCTGTATGCCGGGAGGAGAGAAGGAGATGATAGCTCATATTCTGCAGTGATAAACCGGAGCCTGCTTTCCTTTGGACTTGTAACGACCCCTATCTGGCCGTGCGCCGTGTTGGTAGGATTAGGAGGAAAGCGGTTTAAGTCGGTCTGTCTCCTCTAGTCAGACACTCTTATTTCTATAAATCACATGCAATCTTCAGGCTACAGGGCTGTTGACTACGGTTTTATAACTGTGTGAATATGATCAAGTTTGCCTGATGTGAAGTGCGGTGTATACGCGTGCATGCAGGTGTGTGTGTGTGTGTGTGTGTGTGTGTGTGTGCATTCTTTAATTACTTTTCGTGCTTGATTGCTTGCCCGTTTAACAATGTGCATATTCAGACCTTTTGTCGATCATGATTTCACAACTGATATTCCTTTTAGGACACCATAAATTCAGGTTCATCGTAAAGTCCCTGTACACATGAAAAACTCATAAAGTCTCTTCTAGATGCAACCAGTGAGAAAAATGGATCTGAAGGGAAATATGAGAAAGTTTTGTACAGAACGAGACTGCTATCAAAACCAATCATCACATAAGCCAATTAAACAAACACAAAAAGAATCGCAAAAGTGTAATGAAAACTTACATTACTCCTTTCAGCAGATAAATTGTGAATATTTAAAACATTTTATCGAATTTATAACTGTTCAATACTTACTTTTGCTACCAATATTGTAAATCAATCTCTTGTTTGTCTATCAATGAAGACTTACAGACTACTAGCATCTTATCAACCGTGAACATGGCGTAAAACACTAACTAACTAACTAACAAACAAACAAACAAAAAACAAACTAACTAACTAACAAAAAACAAACAAACTAACAAACTAACTAACTAACTAACTTTGAGACCTCGCTTATTGTTGTCAGGCCCTAAGCGGAACCACATCACCGCCCTCTTGCGTCCAGTTTATAATAAGTGCGAAGAGCTGTCCTATTTGCCAGACAGACTGGCGTTTCACTGGCATTTCACTGGCAAACACGGGCGGTAGTTGAAGCAGGGCTCTCGGTGCAGTACTGAGTACTTGTCCGTTGTCCAGGGTACTCTGCTGCTTTGACATGATTGCTGGAGTATGGAGAAAATTAAAAATCATTCGTCGTTAGTGATGATGGTCATTATCAAGATGAAAGTAACTGTCATTATTATCATCGCCGTATTTATAGCCACTGTTATCGTTTCCTTCTTTCTTCCGTACTCTCTTTTTCATTGTTTCTCTCATCCTCTTACACTCTGATTCTATTTTCTTTGCTGTTTACCTCTCTGTCAGTTTATTTTTTTCTTCTTTTTTTTCTCTTAACAATTTTTTCATTTATTTATCCTGTATTATATTAGCAGAGAAATTTTCGTCTCTGATCTTTATATCCGCTCAAAGACTAAGGAAGCTGAGGTTTGGTTTGTATCTTTTCGTCCTCTTTTTCAGATAGTTTGCTTTCGCAGTCAAAACATCTCCTTCTCTTTCTCCTCATCTTTCTCTAACCATTCCTTCTTCTTTTTCTAATAACCCAGAGATCTCCTAAACTACAGTCGCAGACTTTGAGAACGCCTTGGTCTAACCGTCGCTGGGCTGAAAGGCTTTGTGTCACTTTAATTTTCCCCCACACCGTGTGCATTTGTTTCAAAGTGCACTATGGATTTTTTCACTCCATTCACTTATAAACCTGTTGAAACACTCTCTTAAGAAGACGCTGTGAAAGCAGGGTTTTTCTTTCCTGAAATTTTCTTGCCTTCCAAAACTGTCGGATTTTTCTTCAAAAGGTAACTGCACTAGTATTTAATTGAAAGTATAAAATTTTCGAGATTGCATCAACACAGGTTTTTTTTCTCATATTTGCGTTCTTGTCGCACACAGGGGTGCCGTCAAACAGGTTTCATGGCCGGATCTATAAAGAGCGTCGAAAAGCTACTGGGGAGGGAGGTTAAATATTGGAATAGCCACCCGTGAGTTCTCGAGGGCGGAAGCGGTACATGTTGGGACGAAGTTGCGGTCGTAGCAGCTGATTTTCCGATTATAGCCGATGATTGCCAAAGCTGAATGTCGGAAAGATGGAGTGATGAAATGATTGAAGCTGAAGGATGAAGAAGGTAGAAGGCAGATCCCGACTGGAGAAGTTTCTTTTACAAAAGTGTTCCTCCATTTTCTTCTTTTTCATCACTTGAGGAAGTTTCATTATTTTTTTTAATAGACCTTTTATTGACAGCACCAAATGATTGACTGTGCTGGCTAGATAAAAGGTTAGTGTTTATTTAAATGTGGCGACAGGGGAGAAAGATGTTCGTTTATTCCGGAACCGGTCTGACCTCCTAGTAATTTTGTGCTTAATGCACGTTATCTGGGGAGTTGATGCCGGCTAATTTTTCCGCTCGGGGAAATCTGACATTTCAGATCCTGTTTTTGATTTTTTAACAAAAAAAATAATTGGAAAATATCTCCCAAAGAGTCCTTTTTATGTCTGATTTTTATTTATATTATGAAAATTTCAAGCCTGAGAAAAAAGTCTGGTATAACATGTCCCAAACCTTTAGGTCGGTGAGGCGTGGGATATTAAAGACCGCTCTTATTTCGCGGATATCTTTTTGTCACACACACACACACACACACACACACACACACACACACACACACACACGCACGCACGCACGCACGCACACACACACACACACACACAGTCCCCGCGCCACACGACCATTTCCACTCTCTCTCTCTGTGAGCGAGGTGTTCCTAATGTTTGTGATATCTATTCTTTTATGCGCAGTATCTTCACGCATACTTGCTTTGTTTTGCTGCCAGAAATCTGTCCTCGCCGAGTTGAAGAGAAAGCTGTTGTAATACCATTATGGCAGCCCCGGTTTGTCAAAACGCCATTTATTCCGCATTACACTCATAACTTTCTTCCGCTTCCCTCCACAGCCATGCTTGTCTAACTGTGCCTTGTCTCAAGGGACCAGTGTGATAGAAGGTGTCTTAAATCTTTAAACCTTTACTAAAATCTTTTGTAAATAAACCACTGTGTTAATGGTGTGAGAATTGTCCAGGTGACCGTTTATCAGTAAATGATTACAAGAGTGAAGTCAAATGTCCTTTGACCTGAAGAGAGAAGGACGGTTACTTGAAAAAAAAACAAGGTCAAGCAATGGACACAAATTAATTGATTCATCTGTGACCAAAAGTTTCCGAAATTTCTTTAGAATGATTTAGTCAGAAGCGTTTGGATTATTGCGATGGTACATGTGTTGACTTAGACTGTCTGTGGCTTGGTGCTGATGTGTGTTTTGATTGGCTGCCGTGGTGTGTTTTGGATGTGGTGTCCCTGCCGTCTCGGTATCGTCGGCTCCTTCTTTGACAGAAAGACATCACATCTGACTCGGATCCACAGGCTTCAGTTCCGTTTAACCTGCATTAGTCTGTGGGTTTTTTGTGTCTGTTAGGACTAATTCGTCACTGCGATGCGAAGCATGGTGTCTACGGGATGTAACACGTGGAAACTGAAGGATTTGTCTTCCTGCTCGTATAGTTTTGATGCTTGCTTGATACTGTCTGTGGAAACCATCCTTCTTTGGTGTAAAGCGCATTGTACTCTGAATGCACACGTCAACATGGCATCTGATAAAATCATCCCTTTCTTGAAGTTCAGATGGAAACTACAAATCAAATCTTGACAAACAAAAACGCAACACGAAGCTGAATAGTAAACTCTGGGCGTCCATAGCACCTTTACTCCACAACACGATCGCATCCTCATTCTATCATTTTAATTTTTGTTTGTTTACTTATTTCATATTGTGTTCTGAACTCGCTGCTAATTTACAAAATGTGAAAGAGCTGTTATTTTATTTATGATGTGCAATAATATATAATATTTTAATACTCTTCATCATCATTATCTTGGGTGATTTATTGAAACATGTCGTCGAATAAATGACGAAGGAGAAAAGGTAATAGACAAAAAGTTATTGTGTCAGAAGACAGAAAGAATTAAGGAGAGAAAACGAAACCAAGACGAAAAAGAAGACTTACTTTGGTGTCTGGAAAATAAAAAAAGATGTAGCCATTTCCTTTGATCTTCGTCTGAATTGAAGAAAGAAATGTTAAAACTCGCTAAACGATACTTCGCTATTCTTAAAATAGATGTAGTTTGTCTCTTGTCCCTTTTGCACCTAAAGACCGAGATTTATTTTATTGCCAAGACTCAATCTTGCTGAACTCTTGCGCAAGGACATGAGTTCCATTACATCCTTTACTGCCCGATCCTCGAGAAACACAGAAGACAACCTCAGTGAGTAGAGGTCTATGATAAGGGAAACAACGAAGAGATTAAGTCAGGGAGGAGAAAACTTCAGACCAGCAAGCAAAGAAACTCAAACCTCAGACTCAAAGAGAAACCCACAAACATCTTCAACATACATTTTCAACTTGGACTTCCCTCGTTTCATCGCGTTTCGCGCATCGTTAAAATTTGTCTCCAGTGAATTTCTGTATTCAGTGCATGGCTCCAGTTTCCAGCCCTTTATTATTGAAAGCCTTGTAAAGAGTTTCTTGCAAATGCATTGGAAAGCAGAAAAAATGTTGATACTGAGAATTATCTCTCTTCATGTAGCTACAAACTAGAGGTACTCCGAGATCGGTAGTTGTACTCATTCGTTTTCGCTCAGTGACTAAACGCCGGTGAAGAAGTTGGTCCGTAAATAACACTACTAACTCCTAATGATGTCGTCAGCAACAACTTTCTTTTTAAAATTCATTTTACCAATAGAAAATCGACTTTTATTTTGTGAGGTTTGTGTGTTTGCTGATGTTGAGGGGGATAAGGGAGATAAGTTGAAGAGCTTCAGTTTTGCTTATCTTTGGGCAATTTTAACTTTGTATTTATCGGACTCATCGCATTGCTTATTATGGGGTTATCGGCAGTTTCCATGGTAACGGTCCAATGGCTTTTCAAGAGCTATTTAAATCGTGGGTTATCGTTCGTAAAGCATTTCGGGAAGTGCGAAGAGTTACCCACGCTCCTGATGGCTTGTCAGCCTCTGTGACAAAATGTCAGCCAGGCGCTGTGTCAAGTGTGTTGTTATGCACTGTGGGGGGCGTGCTACTGTACTGTCCTCTCCCATCGGGTTTAATGGTGGCATTCTTATGTAAATTTGGTAGATTAGCTACCCTTTGGTCAGTGAGTCTCTTGGATCACTCTAGAGATGGACTGTCTAGAAACTAACAACTTTGCTTTCTCAAGGAGAACCACGTGGACCGATCTTCATCACCTTCAGTAAATTACGGCTCCCTTAAGCCAGACATTGGAGGTACTGCAGCTGAGAAGTGATGCTCACTTTCAGCCGCGGGGGTTGTCTTCTGCATACCGGCCTCAATCGAACCTCTCATCTGCCAAACATAAAACACCAACTTGATGCCATAGCTTCTTCTTACGTACAACCTTTCAAGATGTCGATTGTATTGTGCGTCTGTCTGCGTGCCTTCCTTTCCCCCCACCCCCCGTCTGCCTCCCTGCCTATCTATTTCCCGACTTCCGCTATGTTCTTGTGCTAACACATGAGCTAGTCTCTGATGTCCTTAGAACTTTGTTTCCAGACAGTCAGTACACCAGAGAAAGGACACCTGGGGTTTCGGACAGCCCAAGATAACTGCTTGCAATCGATTTACAAGACTGATTTCTTGTTAGTCGAGTTCGCTCAAGGCTGCCCCCGCGGGCTGTCCAGCTGTGGCCTGGCGATACTCCGGCCATGTCGGCGAGTCGCTCAACACCGCAGCCCATTTATTTATTTTTTTTCTTTCTTTTTTTGAGGGGAGGAGGGTAGGATGATGTATCGTTGGGAAGTGTTCTGCACTCAACGGAAATGACATAAGAACAATGTCTGAAGGTTTCACTAGCTTTCTGACGCAGGACAAAAATTCATAGAGACACAAATTACATACGACTTGTGCGGTGAAACTGAGTATGCAAGTTTTTATTTTTGTTGTTTAAAGAATCTAAATTATTTTCTGATGAGTCGACTGAAGTAAGGATCGTGCCAAGAACCCTCGCGAGAACAAGAAATCCTGACAGGGAGCGCAGTGAATTAATGGCAGCCCAGGAATAGAGCTGTGGAAGCTGATACTGGCCACGAAACAAAACCACACCACACAATATGTCAAGAAATATCTCATATGTGCCAGATACATGTAAAAATAGTACGGGTTCGTGTCTGGCATTTCATTAGCCTCAGAGAATGTCTAGGTAACATGTAGCACGAAGTTGCTTCCGTAACAGCATCCCATACAGAGGACATTCTTCTCGGAAAATATGTCAACCGAAAATATTATAAATCACATTTGTTATAAAACTACCACTTTCTATCTCAATAGCTAATCCTCATTCTGTTTGTGGTCAGTCGCACTGCAAAAAACCAGTTGATGTGAAACCTAGAAATTCGTAAAACAAATATTAAGCAGCTGCAACTGACGAAAGCTGCGAAATTTTAATAAAAAGACTTATATTTAGAAGAAAGTTTGTAACATACCGCAATGTAATTCATTTTGAGTATTTCAACACATTTAAGCAGGGTTTTTTTTCGAGCGAAACAAATGCTAATCAGATTTTGAACCTGCCCCTTGCCTTTTATACATGAAGGCGTGAAAGACGTCTGGAAACTTTCAGGAGAACGAGACCTTTCTAGTCCCACTGGTGTAATGAGGTTTTTTTATAGCCTCCCTCTGCGGTACTCTCTAGGGACATTCGATCTACGCACTAGCATCAAGACTTTTCTCCGCTGAATCCTGCCTTTTTTTTCTTTTTTTTTTCTTAATACAGTAAGGGTGTCTGTGTCCGTAGAGTTTCCACACGGCTGACCACACGAGGGGGCTGAAGAAAGATAGTTGGCAGGCCAGTGCTACGATTTGTCGGTTTAATTAAGTTTGGTGGACTATAAGAGATCTCGAAAGACATTCAATTAAAGACAAGAAACCGAAAAGTCTCCATGTTTTTCTGAGCGTTACTTGGGAAATGGGCGAGAGAGTCTTAAGGCGCCGTCTGCAGAAGACGGGGATCCAGTATTCTCAAGATGGGATCGAATGCCTTTTCACAAATTTTTGCTCTAGCCGAGATGAGTTGCAATTGTTAGGACAGTCCTAGACAAGTTATCAGTCGAAAATAGATGAACTCTTGATTAGACTCCTTGAGAGCAGTTTTCTAGTAAGATTTTTAATTACACGCACAATGCGAGCTACAGACAAAGGTCAGGTGTCTTCATGTGTCTGCCCTATACAACAGGCCAAGAGAAGTTCATCTAGAAGCTGTTAATATTTCGAGATTTTACACGTGCTATGTGAATAAAGGGTGGTGTTTCTCAAACAACCGTTGTGTTAAGGAAGCTAATTTTACAACAAAAATACTTCTTACAGTGACTGGAATAAACTGAAAGGGAGGATCATTTGTCTCTAGCCAGGGGTCTCCTATAGTCTTCCGTCACCATCTGAGTTCTGGAAGCTCGTAGATCAAAGCCCTGGGTTTAAACTATTTATCCTTGTCACTGATCATATCAGACACACTTTAACGAGTTAAAGAAATCAAGATTGTTAGCGTGTAAGCATGAATCTCGCCACATCATCATCATCATCATCATCATCATCATCATCATCATCATCATCATCATCATCATCATCATCATCATCATCACAGACACGCTCCCACGTCACCCGACACACAGGAAGTGTGTATAGCAAGAAGTAAGACTTTGCATAACGACATATTTTATTACTTCTGCAACCTGGTGTCACAAGTCTGCGATTCATTTGTAAGATGAAGAAAATGGTCCAGAGATTTTGACAAACATCCACGTGCTCCTTCTGACCCCACTACTTCATTTGTCTAGGACATCTATCAAAGGACAAGTAGCTGAAGTAAGTTATAAAAAGCTTTGAACAGAAACCCACGATTAATGTTCCATACTTTAGGAGAATTTAGCATGTATCTTGAACACATTGCGTACACATACAGATCACCACAAAATAATGGACTGACAAGACAAAAATACGTACAAACAGCCATACAAACATCTCAGCTCTATTCAATCAGACACTCAGACAAACAGACTGGTAAAGGAGAAAAACAGAAAGAGATAAAACCATCATATCTAAGTTAAGCATTTTGTGTATAACAAAATCATTTTAGCGAGTCTTTAATTTTGTGAGGTTTCTCGTTCAAACCAATGGGATTTTTTCGGTCACCAATTTTACGTATTTTTCTCAGACTATAATGTTTCTTCTATGATTTATTAAAAAGTTATTGGTCTATAGAAAAGTTCTAAATTTCCAACATTTTCTCCAATAAAAAATATGAAATATAACTCAAGTAATGCCAAAGTAATGTTTTCGACATAATACTGGCCATAGACCACAAAACTGCTTTTTAGGGTCACTGAAACTCTTGTTAGTTATTGCAGAGTACAGCCGGCAATCACCGGATATGATCAAAGAAGCAAGTCTAGTATCGATGTAGATGTACAATTCCCAAAACCAGCGCAATGCTCCATCAGGCAGATGCAGGGAAAGTGCATCCAGCGAAGGACAAAAATTGTCTGACACAGAGATTGAGGGAAATTCCGAGGCAAGAGAACATATAACAGCCAACCATTTGTTCGTCTCGATGGCGTGTCGGTGTTATGCTGACGAAAGGTCCTGCGGCACTTGACTGCAAGCGAAGTCCATTGGAAACTTATTGCACCAAAATCGATGAGTTCTCTGCCATATTGGCTGTTGCATATCGGGAGATGTGAGTTGCGCTGATGGCTGGTTATTGTATTTAATGGAAATTGTCTCCTGGGCGCTTTTAGAGTCTGCAGGAGTTGAGGAATGTCCGGCAGGAGATGCGACGATCGTGAACATATGGGTGGGTAGATATATGGGTGGGTAGAAGTGTGGGCAATGGTATGAACACCGCACCGTGTCGTCTGTCAACTGAACCATTTAAGTCGTGTTGTAGAGAAAGAATAGAGTGAGAATAAATACATACAGTGGCTGATACTATCAACTTTTTTTTCGCAACCACTTGTCTAAGCAGAAGCCTGAGATACCTGTTACACTTTCTTCCATTTCTGACATTAACAATGCTTCATAAGGTCACCTTTCCTCAAATTCATAATAAATACTCAGTTTTGTTAACAATAAAGCGGATAAACATGCACGGGCAAAGGTCCACACATATGCACACACACACGCACGCTCGCACCCACACCTATACATTTAAATACACACGAGCGCACGCACGCAGAGTTAGCCACATTAACACACCATTTCTTTATCCCTCTTTCTCTCTCTCTCTATTCTTTCTTCTGTTTTTCTATTTCTTTGGAGCTAATTATTTCTGGATTAACCGTGTAAACTTGTTCACCCCTCGGGGTTTGCGCTGACATTCATAGAAACCTGACATGCGCAGTGCGCAGGACATAAGCGTGAAGTCTGCCCAGGCGTTCCTTGAGGCCCGTCAAAGGATACTTTTAATTATGTTTCATGCCAGTGTTCTGGGACTTTGCCGAAAACAAAAGTGACATTTCTGGTCCAAGAGGTACCTTCAAGAGACGTTATTACTTCTTTGTGTCCTTTACTTCCTCTTACAAAATATTTTGATAACTTGGAAATCTTGAAATATTTTGGGACCCAAATTTAATTTTACAACTTTTTTTCTTGTTTTCCTGATTCCTTTTAATAAACTACTTGATGACCGAAGAAGTAATATAACAGATAAGATAATAAAAAATAATATATTTATGGGAGCGTA
Source organism: Marisa cornuarietis (assembly GCA_004794655.1). Taxonomy (NCBI): domain Eukaryota; kingdom Metazoa; phylum Mollusca; class Gastropoda; order Architaenioglossa; family Ampullariidae; genus Marisa; species Marisa cornuarietis. The sequence continues at coordinate 2,988,402 of SMMW01000618.1, forward strand.
CTGCATACATAAGCAAATTAACTCCCTTCCTGCTTCAGTTGGCTATAGACACAAGTACAGAAGCAGACCTCGGAGATCATCTGATGTCTCTGTCCTCTATGCGGTCCACAGTTAGGGTTACATAGGGTTTGTTATAGCTATAGCTAGAGAATTAAGAAAAACTAATCTATAGGGTTACATAGGGCTTGTTATAGCTATAGCTAATGAATTAAGGAAAACTAATCTATAGGGTTACATAGGGTTTGTAATATCTATAGCTAATGAATTAAGGAAAACTAATCTATAGGGTTACATAGGGTTTGTTATAGCTATAGCTAATGAATTAAGGAAAACTAATCTATAGGGTTACATAGGGTTTGTAATAGCTATAGCTAATGAATTAAGGAAAACTAATCTATAGGGTTACATAGGGTTTGTAATATCTATAGCTAATGAATTAAGGAAAACTAATCTAGACGTACAAGTGTACTTCTGCCTTGTAGTTACGACTATTTTTGGAACTATTTGGAACTATTTTTATACTTCTTCTAAGGAAAATATAAATTTATTTTTCAAGTTACCTTCGTTTCTAAGACCTAAAATTAAGTAACATTTTCTGTGTAATAAAAACTTACAACACGTTTCTGGATAACAGCAGTTCCCCAAAACGAGATTACTAAGTATCTTCCTGGCAGTTAGCACCTTCTCGCCATCGGCGTTGTTGAAATTGCTGAGATGAAGTTGGTAGAGCTGTAGTACTGGATCCTGAGTGATGCACCCAAAGACACAGTTGCCGCCACTTCTCGCGTGCTGGTGTGAAATGCTCTTAAGGGCAATTCATAGATATTGTCACCCAAGGACGGATTTTTTTTTTCAGATTAATACCTACAGAAACTGTTGCTCTCATTTTAGTGTCAGTAAGGACTCGGGCTCTTTCCTTCACGGAAATGCTTGGAAGCAGAATTTTAGAGCACCAGAGAGTAGCTAGATAATTGGAGATATTTAAGTGATATTTGGGGGTGTATGTCTTTTAATGCAGTCAGTGACAAATAGGCGTGTGGCCACAAGGGTTTTGTATTCTGAAAGGTTCTTGTGACTAGCAAGGATATCAAGTATTTCCAGTTTCAATATGTTTACCTCTATTTGTGGTGTGTAGTAAAACAATGCAATCTCAAATAATTTTGTTATGTCTTCCCGGCATTTGTCTTATCTTTCCGCCACCCGTCCTCCTCATGACCATCATCACTGTCATAACTGAGATGATCTTGGTAACATTTGAGCAGGTTGTCCATCTGTTGGTATCCTCTGTAGCGAGATCACTGTCCTGTCATGGAATACCACGGGTGATTTAAGTATCTGCACATCCTATAAATCAAATGCAGCTTCATGGGAACTTTTACTGAGTTTATAAAACATGTTATACCATGCCTTCCTAATAGTCAAGATTGGGTTGTACACCATCTTCGCGTCGATCTAACCCTGCTACAAAGACATTTCAGTTGTTGACAACAATAATTCTTTCACGGTAGATGCCGTTTGACCGAAGAGTCTTTGAAAAAGCAAGAACGACACTGTGGCGACTGGGTTAGATGCTATTGAATTATCTTTGTTTCACAGCCACAAACACAAATTTAGCAATCATTTACATAGCATACGAGAACAAAATCTTTTGACTAAGGTCTTAACGGTTTCTCGATCAAAATCTGTGTCTTCAAGTTTAGTAATTAGACTTAAATCTCCCTTCGGCCGTTTCCGTGAAAACTGTTATGGTGTTCAACATTTTTGGTGGGGGGAGGGGGAAGTGTAGAGTATGGTGCGAGGAAGACGGTGGGAAACAGACATGGAGAAAGAAATGAAGCGTCCCTCCGTCTGACGTCCTTCTGTATTTAATATCAGCCCAAAGGGCGTCAGCACTTCTTTAATGTGGTGCATGTGCTGAGGCACAGACTTTGAAAAGCCTCCAAAAAATTTATATTAAGAGGCTAGAGTATCGTCTGGCATTTTAAAAACCTGTGCTCATCACGAAGTAATATCCTTCGAGCAAGATGGCTTCCTTGTGTGATGCTGGAGATGAAGATACCGTATGTAAGCAGCTGACCTTCAGGCTAGGTCCATAAAAAGTTTCCTTGTAAATTCCTGTCGAGAGCTGAGTCAAATCACGTGACTAGAGTCGTTCAAACTAGTCTAGACTAGAGACTAGAGTAAACATATTCACGGTAGATTTACAAGTGTCTGGTATGTGCGAGAAGGTTCCAGAACATTTGATACAGAGGTGGTAGTTCATTTGATCGACTGGGATGAACGAGATCAGGCGACTTTCTACTCAGTAAATTAAGGTGCCATTTTATGAGAAGATACGAACCTGGGTGTGAGCTTTCGGTCACGTAGTTTATGGACTGTATATTGACAACATAATGACACTATAATAACAGTGTTGTGTACATTACTTAAAAACAAGAGCGTGTAGATATATCTGAATATATTTCCAGGTCATTTTTATTTTGTTTTATATCGTCAGTGTGGTTCAATATTTGATTTTTAAACATCAGGTTTTTATAACATGTGCATTGACTCTAATCTTTTGTCTCATCGGAAAAATACAAACTTAAAAAAAAATATATTTTTACTTGGGAAAGAACAAAAACTCCAGACGCAAGCTGTAGCCAGAACTCCATTTACTTTCTAATGCTGAAATAAATTCACACCGATTGCCAGGTCTGCCCCTGTCATCGTGCGGAAAGAGTGGTGCGAAATTGTACACGCCATCTGTGATCTGCAAAAGCCGAAACAAAATGCAATTAATTAAGCTTTTATTTTCCACAGGTAATCTCGTCTCGGGAGCGAGATTCTCTAAAGCATATCTGGCCAAGACGTGAGCGTCATCTGCATTCGTTAGTTCCACGTCAACGTCCACCAATCCAGGCAGCGAGTTATCTGCCCGACCTGATATTATCTTTCTTGCAGAGCCGCTGACCGAGCGGGGGGGGGGACTTTCATAGAGATATGGGAGACATAAATGCAAGGGGTGAATGTTCGTGTGGATGATAGAGTTGTGTGGGTAGAGTGGCCAGCGGTGCTTTAAGGCTTAAGCGGAAATGACGAGCAAAAAACGTGATCTGGGGGCGAAGAAAGGAGATCTTTGAACCTGCCTGCTTAATGCTATTGCGGCTTCGTGCAGCGCCATTCCTCCTCAGCAGGAAGTGGGATCTTAAATTCCAGCCCTCCCGGGACGGGATTCGAAAATAATTAACAGCGGATCAACGAGTGAAGTACTTGTTTCGGAATTGCTCCGTTGTTCAAGAGTACGGAAAGGTTTTGGTATATTTATGGTCCTCTCTTGCTCTGTGTGTGTGTGTGTGTGAGTGTCTTTGTACGCCTATGTATATGTCTGTATGTGTTTGTATGTTTGTGAATGTCTCTACGTCTGCTTTGTATATGTCTATAAGTGTATCTGTGTGCATGTGTATGCATGTACCTGAGTGCATAAGTTCGCATGTGTGTAAATGTTTGGAATTTTTATTATTTTGCTTTACTTAGAAAAACACACATTTAACCAAAATAGATTGTCTAAAACTGTGAAGCACTCCTTTTCAAAATGTATGTGTGTGCATGCGTGCGTGTGAGTATGTATGCATGTGTGTGTGTGTGTGTGTGAGGGGAAGAACAGCTTACACTCACCAATGTGTTAAGACTTGTGGGAGGGCCAACATTTGTTTTAATGAAATTTTGTTTGTGTGCATGCACCGGGCAGCTTAGGTCTCTTTCTGAGCAGATAACGTTTTCTGTGCGAAATGAAACCCGCAGAAATATTATTTTTCCAAGTTTGTCTCTTGCAAGTCTTTGTGAGCATTAAAAGACCACGAGCTCAGTCGGTATCAATTACTATCTAATTTGTCATCTAAATCTCTTCATGTCATACATTATTATCTTTTCTCCCAGAATCTACAAAAACTGTATGCATCATTTTTGAAGTGTTCAGTTTATTCTTCAACATCATTGTCTTCATCCATTTTTGTGTGTACATGTGTCTGTCTGGCCATTCATCGAATTATTGCAGACAGCAACACGAAAAATCTCCACTTAGTCCTCCATCTATTAACTTTTTCTTTTCTTTCTTCAATGCCCACCGTCCATGTTTTGTAATAAGTTCAGCCAGCAGCAAAGCCACCTAACATCTTAGAGGTTCTGTGATAAAGTTTCATCTTTAATTGGACCCACTTAACTTTTCATTCTCTTGTTATTAACGAGATTTCTCTCCATCACTTTCCAGCAAACTTTCGTTAATCTGAGTTCTGGTTTTGGCACAATCTCCATCCCGAAAACCACTTGAAAGCAATTCATTAAATACAGAGCACAGATGGTGTTTTGTTGTTTCTGCTCTCTCTCTCTCTCTCACACACACACACACACACACACACACAAACACACACACACACACACACATATCAGGTCCAGAGGCCTCAGCTCCCTCCTGACAGTCCAATGGTTTAAATGTGAGATTGAAAGTCAGAGAAATACAAGCATTTGGCAATGGCGTGGGGTTACCATGATGAAGCTGGGCGGTCTGGATGTAAGCTCCGGTCTTAAGAAACAATTTAATCAACCGGGGATACAACCCATTTCGAAAAGCCGTCTTTTGGGAGATACTTAACTCAGAAACAAACTAAAAAAAAAACAACAAACAAGATTTCTAGCTAATGGCCAAAATTTTGCCCTTTTTGTTAACAATTCACCTCTAGAGATTAATTTAAAGGCCTCCCCTGATAGATATGAGCAGTGCTGATAATAAATTTTTTACGAAGATGTCGCAAACTCTAATTGCAATGTCCAGCGTTTGTGTCGTTAGCAGCGGATGGAGCTCAGTAAATAAATACTTTTCTCGATCTGTTTATAAACCCACTTTCTGACCGATTCAAAAGCACAAATTATAATTTCTAATCCATTGACACGGGCTGGTGTATGTCTTATCAATCTACTTAACTTTCTGTTTTCTTAATTAACAAATGTTCGCCATTTTCTGCCAGGTTGGGTCGGCATCATTGTAATTCAGAAAAGTAATGTGTTACAGGAGTTTATTAGCAACTGATGTTAAATGCAAAACGCTTGGTCTCATTTGTTTTTCCTTCCATCTTTCCGGCTGGCTGGCTGGCTGGCTGGCTGGATGGATGGATGGATGGATGGATTAATGGGTTTCCTTTTTGCGTCCTTTTCATCCCCAAATTTTTCTTTCATTAAATGATATAATACATTATGCTAATGTAGCGACTTGTGCTACTGTTTTGTTACCAAAGACTTCATTCATACTTCCAAAGAAATTCGGTTCAGTGTTTATAATGTTGTAATGTACAGAGCCAGTCAAACTCGATAATGACGACAGTGAACAGTGAGTGAATGAGCGAAAAACCGAACCAGAAAAAATGTTTATTCAGCTCTCCCCAGAAAAGGATAATAATTTTTAGCTCCAGCTTCAAATGCTCTGCTTCTCATTGTAAATAAGAGAAACTACAGAGAGCGGAATCCGAAGCAAAGTTCACAACAAGATTCTAGCAAACCGCCAAGCAAGTAGCGGCGTTAGAGACTTTCTATTGCCATGGTAACTCTCGACCATGTTTTCCTGTAAACCATCTGTGACACTGACTGTTATGAATGTCTCCATCCTGCCTCTCTCTGCGTCTTATGGAGTTCTAAAAAAAAAAGAAAAGAAGGCAGGAGGCTCCTGGTGTTTAGCAGCCTCTATTGACAGCCGCTCAGGTGTGAGATCCTGAAGTAAAAACTTGATGGCGTAGTGTCCCAACTCCCTTCACACTCGGCTATTTTCTGACTTACTCCCGGCATGCATCACTGCCAACACTTGCCCCCATCCTTTTCTCCCGCTTCTTCCGCCTTCCTCCTCTCCATTACAAAACCGGCGTTAGTAGCACCCTCTGCTTTTCCGCCTCTCTTGTCTGGAGTTCTTCTCCATTTGCTGTTCGCACTTTTGCTCAATTTAAAAGCAAATGCGAGTGTCTAAAAATGTCTTTAAATGGCTGCGTGTATATTTTTGTAGAAGATACGAATTCTTTTAATTTGAACAAATAAATATGTTTTGCTCATGAAGTACGAGAGTCTCAATAATGACATTTTAGAAAGGGATAGAACCCCTACCACCTGGTATGTCACTAGTAATTAGTTTATTTTCATGGATTCTCTTTGATATCTGGACATCAATATGACCTCTTAGGGTTGTAACAAAGACACAATCAGCTCACTCGAGACTCCAAATCCTTAAAAAAACCCGCTTACTATTCCAAGACACTAATGATAACATCATGGTTCGTTACTATGTCAAGACATCGGTATTTGTTGTTGCTGTTGCTGTTCGTGTCTGGTGAGACTTGAAAGTGTTGGTTACAATCAACCTTCTAACACCGGCATCATCCACACGCCTGACTAACGATCACCTCGCACAAGTCGTCTTAATCTAACAACGGCTTGACATGGCGCGACTACATTCTGTGAGTGGTGGCATCATCATCATCATCATCATCATCATCATCATCATCATCATCATCATCATCATCATCATCATCATCATCATCATCATCATCATCATCATCGTCGTCGTCGTCGTCGTCGTCGTCGTCGTCACGGTTACGAGCATCGTCGTTGTCTTTATTGGTGGTTTTTTTAGTATCTTCTCATTCATTCAGATTCGGTCTCATGTTTCAACCACGCATCAATTCCGAAAGCCCATACTACATTCACGTTTGAATATCTGAGTGCACCCATCAAGCGGGCATGAGATGGTATTGAATATTTCTAAATGAAGGAGGAGGCAAGACGAGCCGAAAGGGAAAGCTCTAAGAAATAAAGAAAAAAAAGAAAAACAAGAAAAAGGCGAGCTAGAAATTTGGTCGGAAGGAGTGAAGAAGGAAAATATTACTAAACCGGAATCAAAGACGCCATCTTTTTTGTTAGTGATACTACTAATGAAGTTTATTACTCTTTACGTAGTGGGATTTTTTTTAGGTTTCAGGAGGTTCAGTAATAATATTTCTAAACAGATTCTATTCTTCTAACTGATTTGCTTCCTTCCTCATCTTTCTCTCCCACACACATACACACACACTCCCTCTCTCTCTCTCTCTTAAACAGTTGTAAAACAGCAGACATTAACAAAACTTCCAGTAAAGTCTACACTAAGAACCTCAGGAAAGAACAGGAGTAAGTCTGTGTTACTGTTCTCCCCGACAAGGGCCGAAAAAGAGAAGAAAGTTTGTGAAGACCTTTCAACCCAGTTTTTTTTTTTTTACCGAGTGACGGTTAGCGGCGCTCGGTACATGGAAGTGAAACACATCAGTCGCCGTCCCGTCAAGAGTCGGTTCCAGAAAGCCGTCGATAAATTTGATCAACTTGCCTATTGTATCCCTGGCCGGTCCGTCTCAAGCGCATGACCGGATGTGTTTGGAGCTAAAAGGGACAAAGTAATATTCAGCCACAAAAGTCGGCCTTGAGTGACGGATGTTTGTGACAACATCTTGCTCTCCAGCTCCAGAGATGAAGAAAGAGCTCAGCGAGTTCTGTACAAAAGCTGGTCCTTGAAGAGTCTTTGTGCTCCGCATTTCTTACTTCCTTTGCGTAAGATTTTAATGGACGAGGACTGTGTCTGTGATTAAGCAAATTCCACTACTTAGCCGCAACAATGATCAGAAAAGCTAAAGCGATCTACCCTGTTTTTTTTTCCAAAGCGAAAATTCGATTGACATTTTAAAAGCTTCGTAAATAACATGAGATAACGCAGAAGTTAGAAAACTTCCGGTTCTTAACTATCTTCCAAAATAGATAATGAAGGAAAGATGTTCGCAAATCTTTCACGGTCTGTTTTATAAAATCTTAATGGTTTATTCAGTGCACAGACCGCATCTGTTGAACTTCTAATGTTCTCTGTTAACATGGTAAAACTTACATACTACCGGACTGTAAGTATGATGATGATGATGATGTCCATTTGTAATGCGAAGGTATCCATTCGGAAGCAACATTTTTCTAACAACTTCTGTGTTGTGAGCTCAGTATTAATATGTTTAATACCACATTAACACAACTTTATGATTCACTGAAAATATAGGGACATCATCTAGCAATCTACGGACGTATACACATCCATACCACTGGTGTACAGACATAGCCATCGAGAAGGAAAGCTGCCTACTTTAGTACGCGTGTACTCAAGTTCATTGATATTTAAGTGGTCTCAGAAGCGCGGAAAACGACATTAGGAAGTGAGTTTAATGTGTGCGAGCCTCGGGCGAAGGGGGCCTAGCGGTGGCAAAGGCACAGTTGTAAATCAGTTCTTCGTTTGGCAGAATCGATTAAAGAGACCATCCCGGTGACGATCAGGACGAGGATGGCCGCAGGATTAAGCACACACACAAACTGAGATTCACCAAGGATAGCGCATTAATTCGTTTGACCTTTCACCCTCCTTTGGCTACGTATGGGTGATGTGGGGGAAAAGATTGCGCTCTTCACGCGCAGCGCTCTCTGTGCGTGATGAATGGTTGCACGTGTCGGCGGGTCTTGCCAGCTGCAGCGGAAGTGACGCATGCAAAATGGCCTCCTTACGATATCGCTCCAATCGGCCATCGGTAGAAATTTTCAACCCCCTACCGAGGCTCTTTGAAGAGAAAGGCAAAGCTTGCTCGAGCATTTCCACGACGAGTCATGCCACCAGCCAATCACAAAGCTTCTCAACATGATCAGCGACTCATCAGGCTAACCACACCGACCAACCGAAGTACAGACTAAAACAAATAAGCAAAGAAAAACACAAAACAGATGCAATAAACAAAACAGATAAAAACACAAATAAAACAGATAAAAGCACAAATAAAACAGATAAAACACAAACAAAAAATAAACCAAATAAAATACAAACAAAACAGGCAAAAATAATACCGATAAAAACACGCAAAAAAAACACATAAAGCACAAATAAAACATACAAAATTAAGAACACGAATAAATAAATAACAAATAAAAACCAAACTTAAATAAAAAAACAAAAACGATACAAAAAGTTTTGCTGGGGTATATATATATATACTTTGTTATCATACATGGCATAATAGTTGATCAGCTTCCAATCATAAATGTAAGCAAAATAATCTGTGTGTGTGTATGTGTGTGTGTGTGTGTGTGTGTGTGGTGCAAGTCGTGCAAATGTTCAAGCAAGCTCTAACTCTTTTGTCAAGGTGTCTCGGTAGGACGTTACCAATTATTATGTAGGTTAATTAGTTTACCATTAATTTAGTTTCCTTCTTCAAGTCTCTGTCTCTCCCTCTTTCGTTTGCTTGTTTCTTTCTTAATCTATCCTAAAGCTAGAGTTTTGTCTCGTGCTCCATCTCTTTTTCACGTTCGCAGTAAGGGACCTTGAATGCCATGCTTCGATGGTAATTACTGGCTCTTTAATTGGTAATAAAGGTTCCCGCAGTACTTGCACTTCTTTGATAGAAAATATATGAAGAACGGTATTTTCTGCCTGAAAGGAAACTTTTGATTTACGACGGATGAAAACTTTTCCTCGAGGGAAGACTGGAGTTTATATCCATATAAGTTACGTTTAAAAATCATTGCATGCTTTCATGATCACCTTTCTTGAACGCTGCCCCATAAAACATTTGCGAAAGATCGATTTTCCAGTCAAGTAACACGCTCCCTCTGAGACTAATCTGGTGTATAAAATGAGACACATCAAATTTATTGTCAGATAGAAGCTTGCTTCTGCGTCGTTTACTTTTTCAAATTAATTAATTTATTTCTTCCTTTAACCAGAAAAATTGATGACCTAAGGGGAGATTATCTAAAGGCCATAAACTAAACTCAGGAAAATAGTGTCTATACTAACGTTTACAACCTGTTATTATGTTTCTTTTACGAACAGCCCACATATTAACTAGAAGATAAACGGATCTTAAATTTGTTTTAGTCTGGAAGGGAGTAAAACGAATGGGGAAGAATTAATCACCTAAGGGCTTAGGTAGCCACTGTAATTACAGTTTAATTATAACTCATTTATGACACATAGCGAACACGTGACCTAGTTCGGTTGTCCTTAGGGTCAAGATACTACTGCCCCCATATCAGGTAATATGCCTTCGTTCCCGAGATACACAAGGATAACATCCCGATGTGCAGACAGGTGTCAACCGCACAGACGTCACGATTGTACTTTAGGTGCGTTGTCGTTGATATTTTTAGCCCGTCCACACAGCTTGTATTATATGCTAATTAGGTTAGTTTGTGTAGAGACGTGAAGCCACATGTTGGGCCTATTTCAGTGCATTCCTGGCACTGAGCTGTACATCGTCATTAGCCAAAAACAACAACAACAACAACAAAACTCTGCCTTCTATTAAAGTCCTACTTAAAGTAACAATTCTTGAATTATCGATTTTAATCATGGAAAAACTCCGCAGAATGCTTCACCCATATTGACTTCAGGCAGAGTTTTCTATCATTTTCAGTAATCTGACCAGAAAAATAAGGCTAGAAATATTGAAATAGGAAAAAAAAACATTTTTTGTTTAATAGCAGCAAGCGTTCAATGCTATATTAAATATAAAACATTCTTATTAGCAAATATGACAACACTTGATTGCTACTGTATTGCATTAAAAGTTTTACTATAGTTACTAAATTTAAAATTCCGTAATACTTTGTTTATTTTTTTTTAATTGGTGTTTTACGCCGAGCCAGCAACTAAGACTATATCACGGCAAGGCAGCCAGCCATGTAAACAGATGCCACATGCAGAGAAAGAACAGCATGCCCGAGACGAGAAATGAACCCAGGACAGCCAACCTTCATTGTTTTGGTGACAGGCGCTAGCCGTTGCGCCACCGGACCGCCCCCTTCCGTAATACACTTTATATACAAGACAAATAATAAAAACAGACGATAAGATATTTAGGTCATTGAACATTCATATTTGGCTGTAAAATGATGATTGTTGTGAGATACTGAAATAACCTAAAATGGTTGAATAAATGACAACTTGTAAAGTTTGACAGACGGTGGTTGGAAATAAATCTGCAAAGATCTATCTGTCCGACACCTTATGAGAGGTGAGCAACATAATCAAAATTTTCATCTTGGAGCAGCTGCCCATAAAATCGAGTCGTCTGACAGATGAGACCAAGGGGTCTGTGGAGGGACAGCTTAAATCATGTTTAGGACAACCCGCGGCTACCCGTTTGGTTGGACCTTGCAAAAACCAGCTCCGATGAACTTTAGCCACATTAGTCTCCACATTTCACACGGCCATGATGAATAAAATAATATCACATTTAATCTCTTGTTGTAAAGGTACAAACTATCTGCATGACTAATTTAATTGAAAAGCCACACAGAACTGTAGGAGAAAATTCGAACTTTCTATTTGACGAAATCAGTAGAGGATCTCACAGTCAATGAAAGATGAGAATAAATTTTAATTTTGTTCAAGAAAAAAAGTTTAATTCTCTTGCCTCATCCATGCATACATATATGCGTGCTCGTATATGTGTTTTGGTTTGCATACGCATGCAGTCAACGGTCAATCTGAAGATAGGTGTGAACATATCTAAATATAAATATAATT